>NW_026847438.1:167848866-168367159 GCF_025583915.1 Anolis sagrei ordinatus | reverse complement strand
AAGTCCTTGCAGACTTGGCACAGATTATCAAAGTTACAAACAAACAGTCAATAGATGAAACCACAGAGATATGCTTTCTTTCTCTTTTTCTCCAGTCAGAGTCAACTTTCCCCCAGAAGGCAGAGAAGATCCTGGAATCTTTTCACCCTAACCCTAAGCTGCCATGGTTAGAAAAAAGCAGGGTTTTTTCCCCTATCTATAGCTTAAGGTTAGTTCTGGAGACAAAGCATTGAAATCTCTCTCTATATAACTATATAACTCAATCTTCTTAGTTAAGCTTATCTATCTGTAGTATCTCAATCAGCTATAACTCAGTATCTATCTATAATATCTTAATTCCCAAGATATAAGATATGAGATATTAAGATATAGCTTAATATCTTAATATATAGCTTAATATCTTAATATCTCAATTGTCTTAATATAGCTTAATATACAATATTAAGCTATTCAAAAAGGGAGGTCTCAAGCCCAGGAGAAGGGGCGGACTCCAAAACCAAAGAGCTGCTCTCTAGGCCAATAGTTGCAAAGAGGCCTGCAGGCTGGCTTTCCAGCCTCTGAAACTGTTAACTTTCAGGGTTCTTGCAGAGCTGCAGCAGCCCTGGGAGAAAATGCAAGGGGGAGCAACTTCAAGCAACTGTAAAATAAGGCAAACCAGGCTCCTGGGAGACAGAACATATATAAAGGCGATGATTCAGTCCAATTTCTGTATACACCTGCTGATTAAAACTAAATTTTGATGGACATCATTGTATGAATGAGTGATATTTGTATAGCAAATGTATTCCATGCAGCTCATTTTTATCCTTTTTTCTCCACCTCAAAAAATGAGAATGGAAATTGATTTTATTTAATCAATAATACCATGGCTTTTTGCTTTATGGTTTATGGCATTATGTTTTCCAACACATTGTTTGAACTTCTATCTACTTATAAAAAGTATTTCCCATCAACATATCCTTTGGATTCCAGAAAATGGTCTGTTGCCCTGACTTTCTACACAGTTGACTTGCCATCGAATCGATGTATCTGTCAACATAGGTTTAAATTTACAGTGTGGGGGCCAGTGAGTTTCAAGAGGCAGGTGCAACAATTGGGGTAGGTCAATTCAATTCTCACGCTTCTCCCGTCCCAAATAAGCCTTTGCAATTGCCTCTTGAAAAATAGGTGCCACTCATGTAGGGCATTCAAATTAGTAAATCGGTCAATTTTGGGGGGTTTTTTGGAAAGGCAACATCCATAATAGCGGTCTTCCCTTGAGGGCTGTTGTACCTTTGAATGTTATATCCTCCCATCCCCATGCTTGCAAAATGACCAAGACACTAAAACTTTTCCTCACATAATCTGACCATGAAGTATGTTTGTCAAACATCTGCATTCTAAAACAGCCATCCAAGAAATAAAGCAAACGGATTTGTGTGCTGCTTCTGTTGTGTTTTCTGTTCTGTTTGAGTGAAAGGATTAGATTTTAAATGGCAAACTGTTTTTAATGTATATTTATAATAATTTTAATGTATGCTGTGTGTATTTTATGCTATGTTATTTATTGTGTGGTACTGAATAGTGCCTGTTGGTAGCCGTCCTGAGTCCCTCTTTGGGGGTGGAAAAGGATGGGATAGAAATGCTCCTAATAAATAAATAAATAAATAAATAAATAAATAAATAATAAAAACACCAAATGGCTATTTAATCTTGGTTACTTTTAGGATGTTGCAAATAAGAAGAGGAGAAAGGGGCTGGCAACTAGGGAAGTTACATTTGAAGTGAGCAAATTTTCAGTTTTATGTATGGAAATAACAGTACCATCCCGCTTTGTAAAATTTCACATTCATAACAACTTAGGAAGATTTTTCTGTGTTTTATAGCATTGTGGTGTGGATTTCATAAAGGTATAATCTTATTCTTGAATTTGTCCTTTGCTGAATGTAGCATTTGTTGTATTTTCTTAGCGGATCTGTAGATCTTTTTAGGTTGTACATAATTTAAAAACTCTAAAATGAGGACAATAAATAAAGAGCAACACTCAAAAAACAGGGGATTTCCAGACAGGAAACAAATGGGGCCAGCTAACACCTCCCAACAAAGGATTCCCGCAGGCAGGAAGCAGCCAGGCTTTGAAGCTGCAAGGCCATTCAATGCTGATCAAGGTGGCCAGTTGCAACATTCACATTGTCTCCAACAGACAAGAGTCTCCCACTCTGAACATTTCACAGATACTTAAACCCCACTTGCCTAGTTTCCAACAGACCTCACAACCTCTGAGGATGCCTATCATAGATGTGGGTGAAACGTCAGGAGAGAATGCTTCTGGAACATGGCCATGCAGCCCAGAAAACTCACAACAACCCACTGCTATAGTATTTCTGAGACAGATTTACAGTTATTTTTTGAATAAATAGTAACGCATGGTAAGTTGTACCTATCCTAAGAGTACTTGGATAAATGCTGCTACACTTAAGTAAGGAATGGACACCTGGAGCCTGCTTTCTGCACAAATCCTTGATTTTGAAATGCCAAACAATTATAATGCTTTAACATTGCTCCAAAATTCACAATTGTCCACATGGGTGCTGAGATAGTGACACCTTCACTTTCTGATGCATAAAAATATTCAAAAATAGTGTGTTTAAAATCAAGACTGTGGAACGACCTGCCGGAAATGATCTAACAGCTAAACGAGCTGTCAGAAATTAAAACACATTTGAAGACCTGTCTCTCCCAGCAGGCCTACCCAGTCAGTTTTAATCATGAATTTTAAACTCATGTGTTGTGTTCACTATATTTTAATCTTTGTTCTTTGTTCAAATATATGCATTTGTAAAAATATGTTTTAATATGTGTATTTTATATGTTTATGATGATTATGTGTTTTAGCTATATTGTAACCTGCCTTGAGCCACAAGGAGTGGTGAGTAAAAAATAAAATAATAATAATATTCTTGCTTGTAATGTGTATCATCACATTCATTAAATACTACTGAAAACAGGGGAGGGACAGTGAGCAGGAACAACTCTCTACAATGTGATGGTAAATCAACTCCTGAATAAAACTGATAGTTTGCTAGTAGGAAAATCATCCATTTAATTTCAAAACAGAGTACGCCTGAGCATGTATGATAAATGTACACTTCCAAACATGACATGATCAATGGAATGAAGTCTATAGCTCTTGTCCCCAATATATTTAATTAACCATATGCAAATATTCCGATAAACGGAATATCCCTAATTCCAAAAGACTGTGATCCTTCAATCATTTCAGATATGGGATACTCAACCTGTAATTTAGGTTGCATCTAGACTGTAGAATGAATGCAGTTTGACAGCACTTTAACTGCTATAGCTCAATGCTATGGGATCATGGGAGTTGTAGTTTTACAAGGTCTTTAGCTAGGTTCATTTGTTGATATATATTCAGGAGTAGCAGTATTGGGGAAAGGGCGGGACAGGGGGTGGAATCCACAAACGAACATATCTTCCTTGGCCAAACAAAATACAT
Organism: Anolis sagrei ordinatus; assembly: GCF_025583915.1. Classification (NCBI taxonomy): domain Eukaryota; kingdom Metazoa; phylum Chordata; class Lepidosauria; order Squamata; family Anolidae; genus Anolis; species Anolis sagrei. The sequence continues at coordinate 168,363,660 of NW_026847438.1, read as the reverse complement.
AAAACACATAATGCATTTTCCTTTATGAGTTCTATTTTTCTTAACAATTTCTTAACACTGTAGAATGAATGCAGTTCGACCCCACTTTTATTATTATTATTATTATTAACTTTATTTGTACCCCGCTAGCATCTCCTGAAGGACTCAATGCGGCTTACAAAGGCCAAGGCCTCAAAACATAGCATAAACAATACACAACTAAAACAAATCAAAACAATTAAAGCAATATTAAAACAACAACACAATAAAAGCAATACACAAAACACAGTAAAAACTGGGGCCGGGCCAAAGTAATGGGTACAGATTAAAAGTGCTGATGTGACAGGTGGTATGCCGGATTTTTACCTGACATGGTTCAAAGTTATGGGATCCTGGGATTTGTAGTTTTGCGGGGCACCAATCTTCTTTGTTAGAAAGCGAAGACCTCGTAAAACTACAACTCTCATGTTCCCATAGAATCGAGCCATTACAGGTTAAGTGTATATAATGCAGGAGTATGAATGCAGTTCGACCCCATTTTTTTCTGACATAGCTCAAAGCTATGGAATCCTGGGATTTGTAGTTTGGTGGAGCAAGAAAGCAAAGACCTTGTAAAACTACAACTCGCATGATCCCATAGCATTGAGCCAATACAGATCGAGTATATATAATGCAGGAGTATGAAAGCAGTTCAACTCCACTTTTACCTGACATGGTTTTCAAAGCTATGGAATCCTGGGATTTGTAGTTTGGTGGAGCAAGAAAGCAAAGACCTTATAAAACTACAATTCCCATGATCCCATAGCATTGAGCCAATACAGATCGAGTATATATAATGCAGGAGTATGAAAGCAGTTCAACTCCACTTTTACCTGACATGGTTTTCAAAGCTATGGAATCCTGGGATTTGTAGTTTGGTGGGGCAACAGTCCTCTTTGGCATAGAAAGCTAAAGACCTTGTAAAACTACAGCTCCCACGATCCCAAAGCATTGAGCCATGAGAGTAAATGGGCAAACTTGGGCCCTCCGGGTGTTTTGGACTTCAACTCCCACAATTCCTAACAGCCGGGAATTGTGGGAGTTGGGAGTCCAACTGGAGGGTCCAAGTTTGCCCATGATTGGATGCATTCTTAATTACAGCTTGAGTATATATATTCAGAAGTAGCCGTGTTGGGGAAAGGGAGGGGGGATGTGTATAGAGGATTTTCTGAGACTGACACGCTACTCCTTCAGGTAGGGCTCACGCAATGGAACGTTTGCTCGCCGCTAGCCAATCAGGACTGCAGAAAGACGCAGCGCGCCCGCCCCCTTCTGTCACTCTGCCTACCACTACAATCCCTTCTTCCTCCCTCCGCGCGCCGTTAGGCTTTCGTGGCCCCGCCCACTCCTTGCGTGCCTGGAGAGTGCGGGCGCGAGCTCGGCGTATTGGCGAAGCGGGCGGTTGCCTAGGCAACGTGTCACCGCCGGTGAGGAGAGCCCGGGCCGGGCAGAGTCGGAGGTGGGGATGAGGCGGCCCGAGGGGGAAGAAGGACCCGGAGGGGGAGGCCTAGGAGACTCCGTAGGCGGCGAGGAGCTTGGCGGCAGTGAGTGCGGGCAGTCGGGGGCCAAACGGGCGGGGGAAAGACCTTTCCCAGTACTTCTAGAGCCGTCCTGCGTAAACTTCGGCCCTTCTGTTTTGGACGACAACTCCCAGAATCAAAGAGTTGGAAGAGATCACGTGGTCCAACCCCCTGCCATGCAGGAAAAGCATAATCAAAGAATCCCTGACAGATGGCCATCCAGCCTCTCTTTAAAAGTTTCTAAGGAAGGTGCTTCCACCACGAGGCAGAGAGTTCCTCTGTTGAACAGCTCTTACGGTCAGGAAGTTTTTCTAAACGTTTAGAAGTAATCTCCTTTGGGTTGTTGTAGGTTTTTCCGGGCTATATGGCCATGTTCTGGAGGCAAATTTTCTCCTGACGTTTCGCCTGCATCTATGGCAAGCATCCTCAGAGGTAGTGAGGTCTGTTGGAAGTAGGAAAAAATGGGTTATATATCTGTGGAATGACCAGGATAATGTTTCAGCTGATCACCTTGATTAGCATTTAATGGCTTGGAAGTGCCTGGGGGGAATCTTTTGTTGAGAATGATTTGATGTGCCTGATTATTTACTGGTGTTGTAATTTTTGAGTTTTTTTTAATACTGGTAGCCAGATTTTGTTCATTTTCATGGTTTCCTCCTTTCTGTTGAAATTGTCCACATGCTTGTGCATTTCAACGGCTTCTCTGTGTAGTCTGACATGGTGGTTGTGAGAGTGGTCCAGCACTTCTGTGTTCTCAAATAATATGCTGTGTCCAGGTTGGTTCATCAGGTGCTCTGCTATGGCTGATTTCTCTGGTTGGAGTAGTTTGCAGTGCCTTTCATGTTCCTTGATGCGTGTCTGGGCGCTGCGTTTGGTGGTCCCTATGTAGACTTGTCCACAGCTGCATGGTACACAGTAGACTCCTGCAGAGGTGAGAGGATCCCTCTTGTAATCTCCTTTCCTGTAGTGTAAGTTGAAGCCATTGCTAGTTTCCAGGCCAGCAGCAAACAAGCTTGCTCCCTCTTCCTTATGACATCCTTTCACATATTGATACATGGCCATCATGTCTCCTCTCAGCCTTCTTTTCTGCAGGCTAAACAGACCCTGCGTGACCGCATCTCCGTCTGTGAACCCGCATGCTCTCTTCATTCATCCGGAGAGGCCCTGCTCACGATCCCACCTGCGTTGCAAGCGCGGCTGGTGGAGACGAGGGACAGGGCCTTCTCTGTGGTAGCCCACCGACTCTGGAACTCCCTCCCCAAGGACATCAGACAAGCCCCTACGTTGGCAGTCTTTAGGAAGAGCTTGAAGATCTGGCTATTCTGGTGTGCCTTTCCAGAATAGGAAAACCCCAGCAATACGTCCCAAAAGCACTTTATTAGAGATTAAGATTGTCCGCATATTGCACCTATCCAAAAATCCTTATATATCACTCAGCACACTCAGCACTTTTTAATCTGTAACCATTACATTTGCCTGGCCTAGTTTTTATTGTGTCACGGTGTGTTGTTTTATTGTTTACTGTTATTGCTTTAATGTTTTTGATTTGCTTTGGTTTATATGTAATTGTTATATTGTTGTTTTATTGTGGCCTTGGCCTTTGTAAGCCGCATCGAGTCCTTCGGGAGATGCTAGCGGGGTACAAATAAAGTTAATAATAATAATACCCAACTCATCAAGCCGCTCCTCATAGGGATTCATGGTCTCTAGACCTTTGATCATTTTAGTCACCCTCTGGACACGTTCCAACTTGTCAGTATCTTATTTATTTATTTATTTATTTATTTATTTACGACATTTATATCCCACCCTTCTCACCCCAAAGGGGACTCAGAGCGGCGTACAAGGTATATATACATACAGTATATTATATTACTAGCATACTACAATATCAGTATTATATATTACTATATTGTACTGTACCATTATATTGTAATATTATTAGTAATATTACATGTAATATAAATTTTGAACTGTGCTGCCCAGAATTGGACACAGTATTCCAGGTGAGGTCTAACCAAAGCTGAATAAAAAGGCACCATGACTTCCCTCAATCTAGACACTATTCTCCTTTTGATTCCATTGGCTTTTCCCCCAGGCAGCTCACCCAATGATCAGGGAACTCTGGAAGCTGAAGTCCAAAGCAACAGGGGGACCAAAGTTTGAGAACCACTCTTCTGAAGTCATCCAATTTCTGCACTATTTTAGATTTATTTTAAACCATTTCCGTCTGTAGGCAGGCCCCAAGTTATGAGCAATATAGGTTCTGTTGGGTTGTTCTTAATTTGGGTTTGTATGTAAATCAGAACATAAACATTTTTAAAGTGTAACTCCAGCATATATGTGTATGTATGGGGGGGGGGGGTGGTAACGTAGCAGGTTAAACCACTGAGCTGCTGAACTTGCTGACGGAAAGGTTGGCAGTTTGAATCTGGGGAGCGGGGTGAGCTCCCAGCGTTAGGCCCAGCTTCTGCCAACCTAGCAGTTTGAAAAAACATGCAAATATGAGTAGATCAATAGGTACCGCTTCTGCAGGAAGGTAAGGCTGCTCCATGCAGTAATGCTGTCCACATGACCACTGGCAATAGCGGATCTTTGGCTTAGAAAATGAGAAGAGCGCTACCTCCCAGAGTCAGACACGACTAGACTTAGTGTCAGGAGAAACCTTTACCTATGTATGTGTGTGTCATATGCACATACACACTCATATATGTACATACACATATGTGTTTGTGTGTGTGTGTATGAATAAGTTTTGGAGAGTATAGGGAAAGGTCAATACACCTGTGGGATTTGTTTTGCTGTCTGTTCCCCAGTTCAGAAGATTTCACCTCACCTTCTATCCCTTTTGATAACTGGATTTTGAAAAAGTTGACTTGCTGAAACAAGGATTGGAGCTAAAGCTTCGTTGGAGACACCTTTTCCTCATGATTACTCTTCCAGTTCAGGAGTGAATTTCCCTTTCTAGGAGTAGATTTCTCTCATTTCCTGTTGCCTCCCCCATTCTTTTAAGTCAGATGCTTGTAACTCGGGGATCGCCTCTACATCCACACATTGTGTGGGTCTACTTTATCCTACTGAATGGGATTTACTTGCAGGCCTGTCCTAATCACAAAGGGTGTGTCTCACTGAATATAATGGAACTTAACCCTGGGCAATCTTGTCACTTTCATTGAGAAGAAGATTTTTGAGCATCCCTGATCAGGAAATTTGAAATGCTCCAAGATTGTCCAGAAGGGGTGGCTGAGAAAGTGACACCTTTGCTTTCTGATGGCTCAGCTTTCACAAGGTTACAAGCACACAATTAATTTAAAATGTTACATATAAAATTACTTTAGGGCTATGTATATACAGTGTATATGAAACATAAATGAATTTCAGACCTGGATTTCACCTCCAAGGTATCTCATTATGTATGCATATGTAAATACAGAAATGTTTTCATGTGTATCTTTTATGGAACTGCATTTTAATATGTGTTAATAGAATTTTTAAAGTATTTGTGTGTTTTGACTGTGTTGTGACCTGCCTCAAGCGGAGAGAGGGGAGAGGTGGGTAAGAAATGAATCAAGACAGACTTTCAAGACACAAAGCCATGTAACCTAAAATATCAAGGCAGATAACCCACAATATCTGTTTTGAACCGAGTTATCTGAGCCCACATTGTCATATCATCCAGTTCAAAGCAGATAATCTGGATTTTATACAGATATGTGGAAGGGGCCTCAGATAATCCAGTTCAAATCAGATAATGTGGATTTTCTGCTTTGATAACCTGGATTATCTGGCTGTGTAGAAGGGGATTCAGTTAGAGGAGCTGTGGGCCCTTCCACACAGTCATATAACCCAGAATATCAAGGCAGAAAATCCCCCATTATCTGCTTTGAACTGGGTTATCAGAGTCTACACTGCTAGTTCAAAGCAGAAAATGTGTGATTTTTTTCTGCTGTGTGGAAGGGATCTAAAATAATCTAGTATGTGGATTTTCTGGTTTGATAACCTGAATTATCTGGCAGTGTAGAAGGGCCTCAGTTAGACAGATTTTTTTACAAGCTGCACTGACACCTACAAGACACCCATGCCGTAGTATAGAAACCTAGCAAATTTGTACGTTTTAGTCTTGTCTGGTGAGCTGATGAACTCAATAATTGTAGGTGTAAAAATTTTAGCATTTTATTACCATTTGTTATCAACAGTAGTTATATGAGAAGCATGGGAACAGACCATCTGAGGAAAGAACTGGCAGAACCACCTCTGAGTATTCCTTGTTTAAGAAAACCATGTGCCATAAATGGTCAGGGGACTTCAAGGCACTTAAAGCTGTGCTGCTGCTTCTTTTAACTTTTGTTTGACACGATTGTACAAAACAGGTTTGTTATGCGCTACCTATCACAAGTTCTATGCTGTCGATGTGGTATTGCACTGTAGTTGTACTTGATATGCATGGCATAATTGGGGTTTTACTGCAAATGTCTTTTGTTATATATATTTTTTGCTTTTCCTCTTGCATGGTATTAGATCCTAAATAGGTTCATGGACAATGTTTCTCAAACTTTCTAATATGGTGGATTAGCAAATTTATTTTCCTAATGTATCAGAACTGTACAATGTTTATACCTTTTTTCTATATTTGATTCTTTCTTTCTTGGAAACTAACCAGGGACCAGCAGCAGATGTCTTGCAGTTTGGCACCTGTTCAGAAGCTGCCAGTTTGAGTAACACTGACCTACACAATAAGGCACGAAATATATTTTTAGGGTAATACATATTACCATTCACTCTACTGGTCTTTAAAAAGTCCACAAAGTCCATCATTTCTCCTTGTCTTACACTTTTAGGAGAAACTTTATGACACCACATTCATAAAGCTGTGATTACAACAGTTCCATATTGCATAATTTGCTGTTTTGTAAGCAGCATTTAAAGCCTGGTTTCACACTTTTTCTACAGTAATCCTTAGTTAACAAGAAGCAGTGCCTAGTAAGCATCCTAAATAATGTCACTTCCTTTGATTAGCTTAGCTATCTCAAGAGCATGAAATCTTAAACGTTTGAGGGAAAACTGTCATATTTTATCCAATTTTTTTCTAAGGGCCCTTCCACGCAGCCATACAACCCAGAATATCAAGGCTGAAAATCCCACAATATCTAAATTACCTGAGTCCACACTGCCATATATTCCAGTTCAAAGCAGAAAATGTGGGATTTTATTTAGCTGTGTGGCAGGGACCTAACACTCCTATTGCCTTTTGAAAACCTCGCATTTAATAATGGTATGTCTGATGTCTTCACATATAATGGGACCAAATTAGGTCTTTAAGAATTTACTGTGTTCTAATTTCAAATTTGTTTTTAACAAAAAATGTAAATAAAAATCATGTTATTTAGTTGTATTTTTAGATCGACAAAACAGACTATGCTGTTCTTTTGCATCAGTGTAATCATTTGGACAAGTCATTTCACAATATTTTTGAAGTATTATATATCTTTCTTTGTAGCTTTTCTGTTGTCCATAATGAGTGTGTGTATTTATATGGTGAGTTTTTTTATTATAATTTTATACTAATAGTGCTCATGGACACTTAGTAAGTGCTGACTGACAGCTTAAAATGTGCGTTTTTCTGATAGTCTATGCAATTCTGAAGGGCTTTGCACAGTACTAAGAGGTTTTGTGCTGGAACTTGTCACGCAGCTCAAGGGGAAAATATGTATGCATATTTTTGTAGACTTTGTTTCAGCTATTGTATTATTGCTGCCATAGCAGATATTATCTTTTGTTTAAACTTGTATTTAAAAGAATAACATTACAGCATATTGGTTCAGTGAATGTAATTTTTATTCATTAGCTATTTTTTCCTGCAACTTTTCAAATACTGTTAAGATCAATTGAGTATGGCAATTTGTCCTCTATCTGTCCTCTCCTTTAATCCTTCCTTAATCCTGCTTGCGGGGATTACTGGTAGCATGTCCTCACCAATAAAGAACAATCTGTTGTTTACAATAGGATTTTTCCCCTCTCCTTCCAGCAGGTTGCTCCCAGGGGAATGTGATGTCATATATTTATATCCTTGGTCTAAGTATGACTCAGGAGATGAAACTGCACAAAATAGTCTCTGGGCCGATAGTAATCGTGGTGGGAAGGAGGAGATGCGGAAAAAGGAGACATCGAATTCGGCCTAATTCGGACCACTTATCTACATTAATAACCCCAAATCGGTCTCCTAAGGTAAATTGGTGTAGCCAGGTGAGCGGGCCCTCTGGATTGAAGGTGGTGCTGCTGAACGCCAGATCTGTCAACGGAAAAACGACCTTCATCCAGGATTTAATCCTGGATGAGCGGGCAGATCTGGCGTGCATTACGGAGACCTGGCTGGATGAAGCTGGGGGGGTGAATCTGACCCAGCTTTGTCCTCCAGGTTCTCCGTACAGCACCAACCGAGATCCGGAGGACGGGGAGGCGGGGTTGCAGTGGTCTATAGAGATTCCATCCATCTGACCAGGAGCCCCATCCCGCAGACCACAAATTTTGAATGCGTCCACCTAAGGGTGGGTGACCGGGACAGATTAGGGATTCTGCTAGTGTACCGTCCACCTCGCTGCACTACAGTCTCCCTACCTGAGCTAGCGGGGGTAGTCTCGAGCCTGGCGTTGGAGTCTCAACGGCTTTTGGTGCTGGGAGACTTCAATATCCATGCCGAGGCGACCCTCACAGGAGCGGCTCAGGACTTCATGTCTGCCATGGCAACCATGGGGCTGTCCCAACAAATATCTGGCCCCACCCACTGTGCTGGACACACATTGGACTTGGTTTTCTGTCAGGGATGGGAGCAGGGTGGCGGTGTGGAGGAGTTGTCTATCTCTCCGTTGCCATGGACTGACCACTTCCTGATCAGATTTAGGCTCACTGCACCCCCTAACCTCCGCAAAGGTGGAGGACCCATTAAGATGGTCCGCCCCAGGAGGCTTATGGATCCGAATGGATTCCTGACGGCTCTTGGGGATTTTCCCGCCTCCGCGGCAGGTGACCATGTCGAGGCCTTGGTCGCTCTCTGGAATGGGGAGATGGCCAGGGCAATTGACGTGATCGCTCCGGAACGTCCCCTCTCAAGTAGCCGAGCTAAACCAGCTCCTTGGTTTACCGAGGAGTTGGCAGTGATGAAGCGAAGGAAGAGGGAACTAGAGAGCGTGTGGCGTTCGGACCCAAGCGAGCCAAATCGAGCACGGTTTGTGTCCTTCTTAAGGGCATATGCCGCGGCAATAAAAGCCGCAAAGAAAAGTTTCTTTGCGGCCACTATTGCGTCTGCAAAAAACCGTCCGGCGGAGTTGTTCCGGATTGTCAGAGGTCTTTTAACTCCCGCCACCTCAGGCGGGAGCCCTGACAATCGGTCACGCGCTGCGAAGCATTTGCTCGGTTCTTTGCAGACAAAGTCGCTTTGATCCGTTCTGGGCTGGACACCATGTTAAATGCAGTCTCTGAGGATGTGACACGAGCACCTGCTTGTCCTATTTTGATGGATTCTTTTCAGTTTGTGAAGCCCGAGGATGTGGACAAGATACTTGGAGGAATGAGGCCCACCACGTCCATCCTAGACCCCTGCCCATCCTGGCTTCTGAAGGAGGCCAGAGGGGGATTGGCTGAGTGGGTAACGGTGGTGGTTAATGCCTCCCTTCGGGAAGGAAAGATTCCAGCGAGCTTAAAACAGGCTATTATAAAACCGCTGTTGAAGAAACCATCACTGGACCCCACTAAATTGGACAACTTTCGGCCTGTTTCCAATCTCCCCTTTTTGGGCAAAGTCATGGAAAGCGTGGTGGCCTCACAACTCCAGGTATTCTTGAGAGACACGGATTATCTGGATCCGGCACAGTCTGGTTTCAGACCGGGGCATGGAACCGAGACGGTCTTGGTCGCCTTAGTGGATGATCTGCGCCGGGAGCTAGACAGGGGGAGTGTGTCCCTGTTGGTGCTCCTGGACCTCTCAGCGGCCTTCGATACCGTCGACCACGGTATCCTTCTGGGGCGCCTTGCGGAAATGGGTCTTGGGGGCACTGCTCTGCAGTGGCTCCAGTCATTTCTGGAGGGTCGTACCCAGAAGGTGTTATTGGGGGACTCTTGTTCAACACCACAGCCTTTGACCTGTGGGGTTCCACAGGGTTCTATACTGTCCCCCATGCTGTTTAATATCTACATGAAGCCGCTGGGTGAGATCATCCGGAGTTTCGGGGTGCGGTGTCATCTGTACGCAGATGCTGTCCAACTCTGTCACTCCTTTCCACCTGCTACTAAGGAGGCTGTCGAGGTCCTGAACCGGTGCCTGGCCGCTGTAATGGTCTGGATGAGGGCGAACAAACTGAAATTAAATCCAGACAAGACAGAGGTACTCCTGGTCAGTCGCAAGGCCGAACAGGGTATAGGGTTACAGCCTGTGCTGGACGGGGTCGCACTCCCCTTGAAGGCGCAGGTTCGCAGCTTGGGTGTGACCCTGGATTCATCATTGAGCCTGGATCCCCAGGTTTCAGCGGTGACCAGGGGAGCATTCGCACAGCTTAGGCTCGTGCGCCAGCTGCGCCCGTACCTTGGGAAGTCTGACTTGGCCATGGTGGTACACGCTCTGGTCACATCCCGCCTTGACTACTGCAACGCTCTCTACGTGGGGCTGCCCTTAAAGACGGCCCGGAAGCTTCAGCTAGTCCAGCGCGCGGCAGCCATGTTACTAACAGGAGCGGGACGCAGGGAGCATACACCGCCCTTGCTGTTCCAGCTCCACTGGCTGCCGATTTGCTACCGGGCCCAATTTAAGGTGCTGGTGTTATCCTACAAAGCCCTAAACGGTTCCGGCCCAAAATACCTTTCGGACCGCATCTTGGCCTATGAGCCCACGAGGACCTTGAGATCGTCTGGGGAGGCCCTTCTCTCGATCCCGCCTGCTTCACAGGCACGTCTGGCGGGGACGAGAGAAAGGGCCTTCTCGGTGGTGGCCCCCCGGCTGTGGAATGACCTCCCTGCTGACATCAGACAGGCGCCCTCCCTTCTGTCCTTCCGTAAGAGCCTGAAGACCTGGCTATTTGAGAAGGCATTCAACTGAGCGCTACGGCAACTGGTAATTGACAACTGGAACGGAATACGGATTACGATATTGGTTATGATTCTATGATGTGACGGAGCGGATTATTTAGTGTAACTAGATTATAGTGTATTATTGTTGTATTGATTTCCTGTTTTGCCCTTTTGTAAACTGTTTTTATATGTTGTGCACCGCCGCGAGTCGCCCTAGGGCTGAGAGCGGCGGTCAATAAATGCAGTAAATAAAAGTAAATAAATAATTGGCTTAAAGATAATATTTTTTTTAACTGAGAAAAAGTTGAATAGGTTCAGTAAACACAATAGCTATTTCCTTTCTTCCCTATCTGTTATATACCTACCCATTGTATGCTAAATCATCACTTGCCAACAGGCTGGAATTAAATATTGATTTAGTCTAACAATGCAACCCTGTGCAAATATACTTAGAAATATTCCTGTTTTGTTTGATGCAAGCTCATTCCAACACAAATATGTATAGGCTTGTGAGATATCTGTCAGAATTAGTATTTGATCTAATATATTGCATGAACAGCAGAGGTTAGCTGTAATGGTCCATAATGTATAGAAGCCACAATGAGATTGGTCACTGCTTCATTAGTAATCCTTTGTGTTTTGTTTTTACCTACAGGGTAGAGAACCTTTGAGCATCTAGAGATTTTGTTCTTTGATCAGTCTGAGCATTTAAAAGCAATCATGAGAGTTTCCATAAAAAAACCCCCAAAAACCACCTTACTTGGTCCAAAAATTGCAGAGGGAATTTTGATGCTAGGAATGAAGACTATATTGATGTTCGATTTATTTATTTATTTATTTATTTATTTATTTATGTAATAAATAAATAGATACACTTGGTTTAGATACACTCTGCATCTTTATTTTTATTATAAGAAAATATTACTTTAGATTGTTGTTTTGCGTCAATCATGTATTTTTTCATAAAATATTTAAATAAAAAATTTGTAATGTTTTTCAGGATGCCTGTAAGAATGGCAGAATTATTCCCTTCGCTACTACGTTATTTCCGAATATAGTGGTTATAATACTGGGAAAGAAGGCTGATGACTTAAGCAACTACTATGACAGACTACTCACTCATGTGACAGCACCATTCAGGAAAATTACAATTTCAACATTGTTTAGATTTTGGCTGGCCTGATATTACAAAATGAATCGCTACACAACAATGAAGCAACTTGGGGATGGAACTTATGGCAGCGTGTTAATGGGGAAGAGCAATGAATCTGGGGAGCTTGTGGCCATCAAAAGGTAAGCTGTGTTAAATCTCCATCTTTTTTAATGCTTCACAGTGTGGTCTGTACATATCTATTTAGAAGTAAGCCCTACAGTGGTCAGCATAGCATTTATCTAGAAGTATTAGGTAAGTATGTGTCTATATAGCCAGTGTGATTAATGTTCGAGGAAACTTTAATGCAGTAATATTAAGGAGAAAAGAGCAGTCTTATTGTACTCTTTAAGCCATATAGGAATTTTGTGTAATTAGATTCTTGGTGAACCATGTTGCATAATTCAAGTGTTTTCCCCATATTAATGCCTGTGTAAAATATATTGAGATGGTTGATCATTTTAATGTGCTTGGGAGACTTCCTCTGGCTGAATAAACTGTAACCTCGGGACTCAGAATGCTAGCAGTGGGCAAGGTATTGACTTCCTGAAATTATTGAACTATAATCCCCACTTTTCCTCAACTTGTCTAGTGCTGTGGGGGAGTGCAGTCTGTTATTATTTGGAGGGCCATAATTTGCCCATCCTTGCTGTGTGGGCTCAGTTCCTTGTAAGTTAGCACTGCCAGAGAAAGGTTGTTATACTTCTGTATTGCACATTCAGGTTTAACGTCTTTGCAATTCGTTGTACCAGCTTTTGTTTCATTTTCATTATTGTCATTTTTACAGTTCAGACTTTCTTGATATCAATTACATCGAATTTAAACTCATCTTAAGTAATGATCTTCCTCCCCTTTTTATTTTCTCTTTGTGTTCCCCCTGTTATTTGAAGTATGATTACTCATATTTTTATTATTATTATTTCAGAATGAAAAGAAAGTTCTACTCTTGGGATGAATGTATGAATCTGAGGGAAGTCAAGGTAGTGTCAATTTTGAGAGAAGTGTTATATCTGAAACCCTTTTCTCTGGTGCCTTATGTTTGCTTTTACTGTGTGCCTTCAAGTAATTTTCTTGTGGTGACCCAAAGATGACCTTATCACAGGGTTTTCTTGGCAGATCTGTTCAGATATTTTGTGCTTGTTGTTTTGTGCTATACATCACTCTCTTCCAGTTTGAAGCTCCCATTATATTGCTGGTATTGAAATAATGGTGGACTGTTGAAGGAGCAATCTTTGGGACAGCAGAAAATGCTTACAGGACATTTATGAATTATATTTGTCTAGCAATGTTGTTGTGTTAGTCCAAAGCAATTGTGCTAGGAGTTGTACATTTTCAAAGTTAGGGCATTGATGAGATATTGTATAGATCCCCCCCCCCCCCCAATAGGACTATGCATATTGCATTAGTAAGAATTTCATTCTGCTAGTGTTTTGCTGGAATTCAGCTGTGGTGCTCTCCTACTTAGGTCCCTTCTTCATTGCCATATAATCCAGTTCACATTATCTGCTTTAAATTGGATTTTATGAGTCTACACTGCCATGAAATCCAGCTCAAAGCAGATAATCTTGATTTTATATGACAGTGGAAAAGGGGTCATACTGTACTCCCAGAGGCCTTTGAAGAAAGAAAGTTGCTCAAAAAGGATGTTCAGTGTAAATGAACAAAGACCGGGGTCTTCAACAAAGCTGCATAAAATCCCGCATTATCTGCTTTGAACTGGATCATATGGCAGTGTGGACTCAGAAAATCCACTTAAAATATTGTGGATTATCTGCCTTGATATTCTCGGTTATATGGCTGTGTGGAAGGGCCCTGAGGTATTCATCCCTCACCTTAGAAGTGCAAACATTTTCTGCTGCTTATGGGTAGCAATTAAACTTGCTTGCTAAGTGCAAACTTTTTCTTGTTCATTTAAAATAGATCAGAGGAAATTGGTGTCATTTTGCAGAATTTAGGAAGACATTGCACAGAAATATTTGATAGCTCAGAAGGTATAACCATTATAAAAAATCTTGTCTAAAATCTGATTACAATACTATAGTATAGAGTAGTGTAAGCTGGGCAAACAGGACTCCTGCTTTGTTAAAAAAAATACACCAAAAAACGGTAATGATTGACTAAGTGGGTTTTACAGTTTCATGATGTCCTTGTGTGGAGTTAAATGGACTTTTTCATATATATTTTTCAGTAGCAGGTTAGATTTTACTTCTGTTTCAAATTCTAAAAGTAAAGAGATCTGTGTACATTTAGGAGAGGCAAGTAGCTCCATGTTGGACCTTCTTAATGTATTTGCTCTGAACCCTATTTTTTATGTGGCAAAACTGGAGGTGATTTAATTCTAGACTGCAGACTTCTGTTCGGTTTTTGAATCAAATACAACACCAAAATATTTCATTTTGATGTCTTGCAGTCCCTGAAAAAACTTAATCATGCAAATGTAATAAAGCTGAAAGAAGTTATTCGAGAAAATGACCATCTTTATTTTGTCTTCGAATATATGAAGGAAAATCTCTATCAGCTAATGAAAGATAGGTATGTTAGCATTTAATAAGTAGTACTGCATCATATTTCTTAACATTTGTTGGACATTTTTGAGTTCTTCTTAATTCTTAATTTTTTTTATCAAGGAAAAACCATTGGTATTAGAATAATGTAAAATTGTCAGAATTTGACTGAGAATCTCAAAGACCCTGATGCAATTGTGTCATCTGTACTAATTCCACTGGTTGTTCGTATTTTGATATAAAACATCTTAATTTTTCTCACCTATTTTCCCCAGAGAAAAGAAATTATGCCACTCATGTTTGGTTTGATTTTCCATTTGTGGTTTTAGAATGGAGTTTAATTGGAGATGTAATTCCTATTTATGTGTCATAGGAAAAATTGAAAGCCTTGAATATTACTGTCATTCTCATATATATATATATATATATATATATATCAGTCAATTAAAATTTGTCATAGTTGTGAACTATGCTGTGATTGACACTAGGTTTTAATTATTGTTAACCATTTTGGCACCCTTAGGTTGCAAAATGGGATATGAATTCTCAAGAACAAATATCATTTATATCAAGCTATTAAGATCTCTTATTTGTTTTAACTATAAAAAAACTCTGCTTCCTAGGCAGACAAAATTTTAATCTTATCAAAATGTGTTGATGTGATTTATTTATTTACTCACAGAAATAAATTGTTCCCGGAGTCTGTCATCAGGAACATTATGTATCAGATATTACAAGGCTTAGCTTTTATACATAAACATGGTAAGTTTCTTGCTATTCTGATTTTTTTTTTCTACAAAGAGAAGTGAGTGTAGGTGATGACTCAGATTTATTTGTAACTGGAAAAATACTAACTGAAAGATTCTTCATGCCCTGAAGAAAAGTGTTGTGCATTTGTAATTAAATTATAGCAGAATATGAGATGGCAATTCTTTCTCTGCTTTTTTGTATGCTTATTGTTCTGAAAGGGTGGGGGTGGTTGCTTCTCAAGTTTGACTATTTCATCTTTTCTTCTTACAATGATTTGTTGACTTTGGCTCATTAATTTAAACTTTAAATGCCTCACTAGTCATTATTTTCAATAGCTACCCTTATGTTAATTATTTTAAAAGTGGTTATTGAATTAAAATCCTTCTACCAGTTGGCAAGCCTAGATTTTAGTTATTTAATATTGCATGATTTAAAGCAGTGGTTCCCAATCTGTAGTCTGTGGACAACCAGTGGTCCACAAAAACGAATATATGGTCCGCAGCTTCACTGTTACTACACCGTTGCAATGGGAGCGACTGGTCTCATGAAACACTCTTATAGTGCTGTGGCAGTGGGAATGTTGGGAGGGAAGAGGCTGACTACTCATGAAAGACATGACAACAAGCCTCCTGACTGCTGCTTCTCCTCCTCCCTTCCCCGAGAGGAGTCATTCCATGTAGCAGCTAGAAGTGGGGATGCCTTGGTGTCTTCATTTTTAGGCCTATTCCTTGGTTTATTTGGGGTGCTGATTCAGAAAATTGCATTGGATAAACCACATCAGCTCTAGATTATTAAATATGGTTTTCTGTGCGCAAACAGATGGCAACTACTGGATGGCATATGTTCTGTATCAGACTCTAGAGCTGATGTGTTCTATCCAATGCAGTTTTCTGAATCGGCACTCCAGATAACCAAACCGAATCTAAAGTTGACCAAAAACCAATTTGTAACCTTTTGGTAGTAATGTTGGAGAATGGTCCCTTGTCAAGTCGTCCCTGGTTTAAAAAAGGTTAGGAATCACTTATTTAAAGTCTCTCCAGTTTATCAGCTTGCATAAATATCCCAGGTGCCAGAAATCAAGGTATTCTAAAATCTATTTAATTTTAAAGCAAAATAAAAGTGTATTTTAAAGACAGGTATTCAAGTCCATCCCCCTTTTTTCATGTCAGGAGTGACTTGAGAAACTGCAAGTCACTTCTGGTGTGAGAGAATTGACCGTCTGCAAAGACATTGCCCAGGGGATGCCCGGATGTTTGATGTTTTACCATCCTTGTGGGAGGCTTCTCTCATGTCCCTGCATGGAGAGCTGGAGCTGACGGAGGGAGCTCAACCCACTCTCCCAGGATTTGAATCACTGACCTCTCAGTCAGCAGTCCTTCCAGCACAAGGGTTTAACCCATTGTGCAACTGGGGGCTCCCATTCCCTTTTGGAGATAGCAATTTATATAGTGATCTTTTGTTTGTTTATTTGTTCATTTCCTTGTTCCCTTCCTGGTACGTTTCCACAGGATTTTTCCACCGAGATATGAAACCTGAAAACCTTCTCTGCATGGGCCCAGAACTTGTTAAAATAGCTGATTTTGGACTAGCTAGAGAACTGAGATCTCAACCTCCTTACACTGATTATGTTTCTACTAGATGGTAAGTGTATTATTTAGTAGGGTCATAAATTGTCTCATCTGTGCAAATGTATTCAGCTATTTCGCTTCACCACCACAGGTATCGTGCACCTGAGGTTTTGTTGAGATCTTCCGTTTATAGTTCTCCTATTGACATATGGGCTGTCGGCAGCATTATGGCGGAACTGTACACACTAAGGCCACTTTTTCCAGGAACGAGTGAAGTTGATGAAATTTTCAAGATTTGTCAAGTATTAGGAACACCTAAAAAGGTTTGCTGTTTTGAAAATATACTTTTGTGGTTGCAGAAAGTAAAATGCATTGATACTACTAGAGACATTCTGTTTTTACACTCCTTATCAGTTTTATTTTGTTTCACTTTGAAAAGTAGTTAGGACTTCATAAAAAGAATTTGGAGTTTTTTCCTATTGTGAGACTATCCATCTACATTGGGCAAGCAGAAGCCAAGGTTACATCCACTGGAACTCTAGCAACTGTAACTTCGAAGTCAGTTTAATTATGTTGCTTGTTCTGGCTTCCTGAGACTTTCTGTCATTTTCAGAAATCCTAATCAGTTTTCCCTCACTGGTATTAGAAGTGGAGAACAGGCTACTTTCTTCACTACAACAGAGGGAAATAGTAGATAGGCACCCTAGGACATGCACATTGTATAAAGAAAGTTTCTAAGAGCTGTGTGCAGCTTATGGTTAATTAATTTTATTTTAAGAGGTTTAAGATAAAAACACTGATAAATAAAGCTTCTTTTCTCAAACTTTCAGAGCACTCACAAGCTTGTGCAAGTTAAGATTTCAAACAAATCTAAAATCTGTCATTTAAAAAATCTGCTCACAAAGTTGAAAGGTCACCTCTGCTCAAGGTCACTGGCTTGTTGTCTACAGCTGATTTCTCTGCCACAGAACACAACAAATGTTGACTGTTTGCTTAAGAACAGCAGCCTAAAAACCTCATTTTTAACCTGATTTTCAAATACAGAATGAATAACTTATATTGCCTTAATGATTATTTTTATATTATCCTTTTTTAACAGAGTGATTGGCCAGAAGGGTACCAACTTGCTGCCGCAATGAATTTTCGTTTCCCTCAGTGTGTTCCCCTGAACCTAAAAACTCTCATTCCAAATGCCAGCAATGAGGCAGTACAACTTATGAGCGATATGCTGAACTGGGACCCAAAGAAACGACCTACTGCAAGTCAGGTATATAAGCCTTATAATATTAGTCTGAAAGTTTTGCTTCTACAGTCTTGACATCAGGACAAAACTATTAAAATATAATTTATACATATATTGTAAGAGTCATGGTGTCTCTTAGATTAAAGTCTGCCCAAACAAGAAAGGAGTGGTTCTCAAGATTCTCCTAGATCAATTTTCCTTCACAATATACAAAACATAACAAAGAACATGGGGCAAGGCCAAAGTGGTATGTAAAAGGAGAAGCAAACTCTTCTTTCACCTCACCACCTACACTTGCTAATTTATTTTGCCCAAATGTTTGAAGGGAGAAATATTTCTTTGTTACAAGGCCATCGTTGTTGGATCAACTTTAATATTCTTGTTGTTTTTAAATGGCCAGGAATTAGCAATAGTCATCTGTGCTTTTAAATTTTCTATAGTTGATTACTGAAATTTGCTGGAGCCCCCGGTGGCGCAGTGGGTTAAACCCCTGTGCTGGCAGGACTGAAGACCGACAGGTCGCAGGTTTGAATCCGGGGAGAGGCGGATGAGCTCCCTCTATCAACTCCAGCTCCTCGTGCAGGGACATGAGAGAAGCCTCCCACAAGGATGATAAAAAACATCAAATCATCCAGGCGTCCCCTGGGCAACGTCCTTGCAGACGGCCATTTCTTTCACACTAGAAGTGACTTGCAGTTTCTCAAGTCGCTCCTGACACAACCAAAAAACCCCCCTGAAATTTGCTATATCCAGTGGTATCCCTAAAAGAGTTGGAATGCCATGGACTGTCTCTTAATAGGTGCACACATACAGGAGGTTCTTCATTAATTAGTTTAGTTGCCAGCTGGCTTTTTGGGCCAGGTTTCAGGAAGTGGATGTTACCTTTAAAGTCATCAATGGTTTGGAATGATGTAAATTAAATGCTTTTCCGTTTGTGATGCACATAGCTTCTGTGCTCATCTTCAGAAGGCATTCTACAAATCATTTCCATTAGAGCAGAGGTAGGCAGCTATGGACACCATAGATAATTGGTACAATGGACGAACCCAGAGGGTGCTCACCAATGCTTCCTCTTCATCCTGGAAAGAAGTGATGAGCGGAGTGCCGCAGGGTTCCATCCTGGGCCCGGTCCTGTTCAACATCTTTATTAATGACTTAGATGAAGGGTTAGAAGGCATGATCATCAAGTTTGCAGATGACACCAAATTGGGAAGGATAGCCAATACTCCAGAGGACAGGAGCAGAATTCAAAACGATCTTGACAGATTAGAGAGATGGGCCAAAACTAACAAAATGAAGTTCAACAGTGACAAATGCAAGATACTCCACTTAGGCAGAAAAAACGAAATGCAAAGATACAGAATGGGGGACGCCTGGCTCGAGAGCAGTACGTGTGAAAAAGATCTTGGAGTCCTCGTGGACAACAAGTTAAACATGAGCCAACAATGTGATGTGGCGGCAAAAAAAGCCTGTGGGATTTTGGCCTGCATCAATAGGAGCATAGTGTCTAGATCTAGGGAAGTAATGCTACCCCTCTATTCCTCCTTGGTTAGACCACACCTGGAATACTGTGTCCAATTCTGGGCACCACAATTGAAGAGAGATATTGACAAGCTGGAATGTGTCCAGAGGAGGGCGACTAAAATGATCAAGGGTCTGGAGAACAAGCCCTATGAAGAGCGGCTTAAGGAGCTGGGCATGTTTAGCCTGAAGAAGAGAAGGCTGAAAGGAGATATGATAGCCATGTATAAATATGTGATACGGAGTCATAGGGAGGAGGGAGCAAGCTTGTTTTCTGCTGCCCTGGAGACTAGGACGTGGAACAATGGCTTCAAACTACAAGAAAGGAGATTCCATCTGAACATGAGGAAGAACTTCCTGACTGTGAGAGCCGTTCAGCAGTGGAACTCTCTGCCCCGGAGTGTGGTGGAGGCTCCTTCTTTGGAAGCTTTTAAACAGAGGCTGGATGGCCATCTGTCAGGGGTGATTTGAATGCAATATTCCTGCTTCTTGGCAGGGGGTTGAACTGGGTGGCCCATGAGGTCTCTTCCAACTCTAGGATTCCATGAATAGCAGTCCCTGTCCATGATTGTTTGCCATGCTGGTTGAAGTTGATGGAAATAGTAGTCCAACATACCAAATGACTTCTTGCTGCTTTAGGAAGATCAGATGTGTATTAAAAGGTGATTAGTCCCCCAACTCTGGGTTGTTATTTCATAAGAGCAGGCAGGGGCAAACTTTGGCCCTCCAGATGTTTTGGACTTCAACTTCCACAATTCCTAACAGCCAGTTTGCCCATGCCTGCATAAGAGGCATGTTTATGTCTCTTCTTGCTAGCTTTCAGGTGCCTATTTGAGAATTAAATGTTTATCAAGCTCTTAGATAGATCTTGGGAGCTTTCTTCTTGTTTTCGGTGATGCTGGTATTTATTGTAGTGTGTGCAATTTCCAGTAGCACAAAATGTACTTCGTTTTACATATGCTAGAACCAGCATGATGTAGTGGCTTGAGTGGTGGACTACAATTGGAGACTAAGGTTTGCATCCCCACTTAACCGTAGAAACCCATTGAGTGACTTTGAGCATTCATACTCTCTCAGCTTCAGGGGATTCAAACCACTGATCTTTTGGTCAGCAAGTTTAGCAGATCAGTGATTTAACCTGCCGCGCCACCTTCAAGTGTAGATTGTATTTCAAGTAATAATGTTCCCCTTTTCTTCAGGCACTGAAGTATCCTTACTTCCAAGTGGGACAGGTTTTAGGACCACCTCCACAGTATCTGGATCAGAAGCCCTCTCATCCCAAGTCATCTCAACCTGCAGAGCTGAAGCCATGTCTACCCAAGATAGACCCTGTATCAAAACTAGAACCTGTATCGAAACCAGAATCCCAATCTTCATCAGATGAACCTGAAATGTTTCCACTGCAGTGTCTGTCAAAGAATAGCCAACATCCTCTCCAGCCAATTCAGCTGCCACAAAATGCAAACAATCAGCAACCACCAAAACAGCCACAGCCACAGCCATTCCTTCCAGCCATCAATAAAAACTCAACATCAGTAAGTTGTCACAAAGTAGCAAACAAATAAAAGTTGTACTATACCAGGAATGCTCCATTCATGATGTTTTGAGTCCAGTTTCTCATTTTTATTATTTCAAGCTGACTATATTATTTAATGATAGAAAGCCATTTTAGTTAAGATTTGAAGTCAGTTACTACTTTTTAAACTTCCCCCATATTCTTTAACCATCATTTTCCTTAATCTTAATCATTTGTCTTTGATATGCTGTTTTTTTAAAAAAAAATCTCTTGTCACAGATCTTTAGCTTTACAATCTCCAGCATATGCTCAATAATCCTCCTTCGTGGGAGTTGTATCTTAAGGATATCTCTGCACTCTCAGTTTTTGAGTTCTGTCCCCCCACCCCATTACTTTTTGATTTTCGTTTTGTATTCCCTCTCTATCATCCCATTCTCTAGTCCTTGCTAAGCTTGGTATCAGCAATTAACAAGGCTTCTGCTTTCCTCAAATACTTTCCATTACATTTTTCAGTGTACATTTGTAATACGAAAGCTCTGAAATGTCAAAGATAAATGTAGCTTTTTTAATGTAATAAAACAGAAGCCAGTGGTCACAGGACCTTCAAATGGTGCAGTGGGCTTGAAAAGCTGTCGGCGTCGATGGGGTCAGACTATGTTAAAGACCATGGATAGTTGGGATGATTTTGATGATTCAGAATTTGGAATTTCATATTCTAAGAAGCCCAGCATTGCTTTATTACATGAAAAGAAAACAAAAGAATCTCTTTTTAGGTAAGACATTATTTTCTTTATAACTTTTTAATTCATTCTTGACATTTACATTTCACATGTATGAACTTATAACCTTTCCTTGGCTTGCCAGACTAGCTCGTTTCTGCCAGTTGAAATATTAAATAAAATGTGTGTTTAAAATATTTTTAATATGTATTTTAATTTGAATGTATGCTTTGAGAGTTTTTTAAATAATAGATGTTTTCATGCCCATGGATTCTCTTTGACTACATTGGAAGATCCTAGAATAAAGTCTAAATTCTTTGTTCTGTTTAATGCAGGGAGAGTAAATAAGGAAATAATAAGTTGCTTTTTATCCTGCCTGATTACTTTTGAAAAAAAAATAGTGTTCACCACAGAGCTCCCTATTTTTCAGGTTGCTATTTTCTAACGAACTTGGGGATATATTGATAACTTTTTATCTATTATAAAATCCTTGCATATGTTGTATGATATTTGTAAATATTTTTAAGTGTACTCTTCCTTTGTTGAAGGAATGTGAAGTTTAGTAATAAATTAGCTTTTTAATGAGTTAATGGACTGACATTGCACTAGGATTATACCTGTTTGTGCACTGTAGTACAAAGTACGTAACAACTCATTATGAGTAGATGTATATCAAATTTGCTGAGATTATTTTTACAGCATATCCCCATTTGTTCTTTGCCTTTATCTAATTCTAATATGGTTGTGATCATCATAAGACACCTGTAGTGGCTCATTCATGCCTTAGATATATGCCAAAACATGTGGGCATTTGAATGAGGTTTGCTTTGTCCTTTCCAACATTCTTTCTTAAGGGAAGTCTCTTGGATAAAATGCAATGAACTCACACAAAATGTAAGCAACCTCATTTTATTGTTTGGTACTGCAAATGCAGGTAATTGCATTAACAAAGAGCCAGCAGAAAAGTTGGTTGTTCATCGGTGCCACATTTCATGCTAGAAAAATATGAAAACCTTTGAGACAAAGAGGTGCCGTATATACTTGAGTATACGCCAACCCAAATATAAACCAAGGCACCTAACTTTACCACAACAAACTGGGGAAAAGTATTGACATAAGTATAAGCCAAGGGTGGGAAATGCAGGAGCTACTGGTAAATTTCAAAATAAAAATACCACAAAGTTACATTAATTGAGGCAACATTAGGTTAAATGTTTTTTAATATTTACATCAAACTGTAATTAATGTAAGACTGTCCAACTCTGATTAAACCATTATTCTAACCCCCTTCAATGTATACGTGCATATGTATCCTTCCAATAATAATAAAGAGAGAAAATAATAAATGTAATAATAGAGTACAATAATAAATATAATAAATAAATATAACAACAACAACAAAAAATGGCGCACAGGAACTATGTATAGCAATATGTAAAATGTGGGTGAAGGCCAGGCTAGCTTTCACTGTCCAGACTTCTTTGTGTAGAAAGTGATTTAATTGTGTTTTCGGATTGTGAGACATCTAGTCATACAGTTTTCCACGAGCAGTTTCACAGGACACTGATCTTGACCCATTAAACACCTTATTTATATTTGAGGTGGACAAGCTCTGGGAGCGAATCTTTAACCAAGAGTCTTCCCACAATTGCATAAGACCCCATAACAAAACTGGAAGAGGTTGAAAATCCCCTTTTGTCTTTGTAAAGCTTTTTCAGGAATGGTTGCAAGACAAATAAGGCAAAGGATAGTATGTCACTTATTTTAAAGATTAATGGCCATTTGTGGAAGATTTCAAGACAATTGGTTGTTTGGCCATTTTCTTTTCTTATGGTGATAGGAAGAGCCTAGGATGTGCATGCAGGGGACATTAGACTGTAGAAATATCCATTGCTTAGACCCAGGGTGATGAGCTACTAGCCATCCAGATATTGTTGGGCACAGGTTCCCAACACCAGAAGCTGTAATGACCAGAGGTTAGAGCTGATGAAGTTGCAGCTGAACATCTTGACATCCCACCTGTGCATCCTTCCAGTGTAGATGTCTGTCTTAGCTCCTCATTCAATGATAATTGAAGTAGTAGAAAACTCAATTGTTCTGTTCAAGGGCTAATTGATGTTGTTATGGATTATCTTCAATTTCAGTATTTCTGAGTCAAGGTCCCCCAGCTCTGGCCACTCAGGAGGAGAAAACAAGGTTCTGAAGAGAAATGATTCTGGAGTATCAACGACATCAGCAAAACAGTACTACTTAAAACAATCAAGATACCTACCTGGTAAGTGACTAGTTTCAATGCTTTTATTTAATTGCTTAATGCATATTTGTTTAGTTAATGAAGTAATTGCACATAGAAGACATTTCTACCTGTTTCTACATATGTTCATAGGACAGAAGAGTAAATATTGTATTTTTATATATTTTTTTCTTATTAATGGAGGTTGTGAAACTCAAGGACAAATCTCATGTTGCATGAGTATTGTTGGTTAGAGAATTATGTGTCTAGTTCTTTATGTACCATATTTGTGTAGCTGTTTATGCTTTTCAACCAGTAGAGATCCACTCTGTCTAGTTTATTGAATTTAATACTCAGAGAATTATCAATAGGAGGTGCAGTTAGACACAAGGACCTGCTGGTTAAAAAATGAAAAGCCTCCTTGTTGAACATGTTCAAATAGCTCTAAAGATTGTGATCATAATTAGGGTGAAAAGACATTCCTTTTATGAAAAATACCTTTGGTTCAGTCCTTGGAATCTCTAGGGGTTTTTAAAGGAAAATAACTTAAATAGTGGAATGAGGAAAATCTTAGAGAGCTGTTGCCACTTGGGTTAGCGATAATGTGTGAGCTTCATAGATAAGATATGTGTTTATCTTCTAAAACAGTTTCTCCCAACCCATGGGTCATGACCCCAAATGGCAAAGGGTTATCTGTGAGGCCACCGGGCAGTGGTGAGCTATGAAAATTTTATAAAGGAAGAACAATCATGTCATCACGTCCTGCACAGATATTTGTTTGTGCAAACATGTAACTATCTTTCATTCATCAGGTTAACTTATTGTGAGGTCCAGGCTCATTTGCAGTTCGGTGACTGGCTCTACAGAATGCGGGTGCTGCTCGGCTTGTGATTGGTCAATTCTTAGAGATACATGCACGCTGCCTAGCCTTGTTTCTGGTGGGCGGCAATGTATTTTTCTTCAATACCAGTGAATTGTGCAAAATATAATCAATTGTACTTCACCACGAATAAATGATCCCACTTCCAGGAGTCTGACGCCCAGCACATTGTGCTATTTCCCTTCTTTGACCAGCTGAGGAACCAGCCAAGAGCACTCAACCACAAGCTGAGCAGTGCTGTAAGGTCCAGACAGCATAGTCATCACTATACTCTACTTTTAATGTTTTGGGTTCGCAGATCACCTGTTTTTAATGTATTGGGGCCGCGGGTCACTTCACCTCTGTAAAATAGGGTCACGACTTGAAAAAGGTTGGGAACCACTGCTTTAAAACATAGTTCACATGCAAGTTCTGTATTGATTAATTTAAAGCACTAGATTAGTTTCATACCTAATTTTTTTGATGATCATCTTAGTGTCAGAAAATATAGTGTATATTATCTTAGTGTCAGAAAATATAGTATAAGCTGGAACCTAGAATCCAATCAAGAGTTTGCACTTTTTTCAACATCTTCCAACTCCAAAACTTGTTTTACAAAATAGAACCATTTTAATAGGCAGTACTATGTTTATTAATAATAAATGCTCCTTGCTCACAGTGTTTGATATAAAATGTTGGATAGTATATAGTGACTCTTAAGTGTGCATCTACACTGTGGAATTTATACAGTTTGACATAACTTTAACTGCCTTGGTTCAATGCAATGGGATCACGGGAATTGTAGTTTTACAAAGTCTTTATATTCTCTGACTATAAGTCCCAGAATCCCATATCATTTAGCCATGGCAGTTAAAGTAGTTTCAAACTGTATTAATTCTATAGTGTAGATGGGTCCTAAGTGCTCTTGATAGATTATGCCTTAAATTAAAAGTTATATACTAATCTTTCAGTGGTCATTTTTCTAAGGTGTGAACCCCAAGAATGTTTCCTCAGGAGCAGCCAATAAAGAAGGTTCCCATGGTAGCTGGAACAATCCCTTGCTTTCAAAACCAATTGGAGGTCTGTCTTTTAGTCGAATCAATGCAGGTAATCAATATAACATCTTTGCAAGATTCATATGGCAACTTCAGCTTTATAGTACCCACCTTGTCTCTCAATTGATGTGGTCTAATATATATAATTTGATAGCTTGGATCTCAATTCCTCATCACCAATCTTGTCTCCTCGTGCAGAATAGGGCCTTTAAGCAGTTTAGGCGGTGTGCTTCAAAGAGGCATTTTATGGGCTCACTTGCCTATTGTTTTATTTCCTGGTTTGCTTGTTCACTTTTATATTTATTTATTTATTTATTGCATTTTCCATTCATTTGATCAATTCATTCTGTCTTCCTAAAGATTTCATTTTCATCCTTTTCTTTCCTCTTATCTGTTTAATGCCATCTCTGAAGAAGAAAACTTAATTAAACCAATTGAAAAACTGTCATGCAAAGAAAGAGTGAATGAAAAATTAGAGGACCCAAAAGGTAATTCACAGTGATTATGTTTGGCAGCACTTAATCCTTTGTAGGTTTAGTTTTTTCTTCTTCCGGTATTTAAATTAGGCATGTTTGTTTCATTTTTAGTTTTTTTGATTTTGAAAAGCCATCAGTTCTTTAACATTTTAATTTCGCATATATTATTATTTCAGTCAACTCTGGGGTACACAGAAAATCTTATTTGTGCTGAAGGTGTTTTCATACATGATCAAAGAATCTCCTTTCGTTGAAGATTACTAGAAGGTTTCATAGGGTCTTCAACAGTCTTCCCCCCTAAAAGGACAGCTCAACTCCTCACATCAGCCCATGCCTGCAACTTGAAGCAGAGTGTGCCTCGAGCCCAGAGAAAATAGTTCTGGACTGAATAGTAATTCAAGAATACTTGTCAAGCAAGAATAGGTATTGCCTGTGTATGCAGATATTTAGATTGGTGAAGATACACAGAAAACAGAATTAAAATCTTTTGATTGAGATAGGATAAGGATTTGCTAACTATTTTTCTTTAGAAACTAGTATGCATAGCTTAGCAGTCAAAGTATAATCTTCTTAAAATCAGTCTCTATGAGTTCATTGAGTCTTATCTTAGATAAAAATCATAATGTTAGTGAATGTATAAAACAGAGGTAGGAAGGCTGTGACTGTTCAGATGCTATTGGACTGGATGGAGCCACTGCTGAGAAAGAATGGGATTTGTTGCAAAAGGTTAGGAATGCCATACTTTGGGACAGATTCCTTACTTTGTACCTATGTAACCTTATATGTGGCTGAGAAGTATCCATATTCTTTGAATTTCTAATACAGTTGAATGCTTGGATTCTGGAGTTCTTGAGACAGATATCATTTATCTTACGACATACCTGAATATTTTAGGAAAACTTTTCCTTCAAGTTACCAAATAATCATGAAGTGGAACATGCTCCATCTGGTTCCAAACAGATTTCCTCCTTCTTCTCGTGTGAAAGTATGACACAGTTACTGAATGTCTGTGCATGTTCTATCTATTTTCTGAAGACATACCACTGCCATATCACCCACCTCTTTCAACATCCAAGTTGTTCCATATCCTGCTTCAAATGGCTAGTGGATTTTTTTTCTTGTGTGAGGAATATTTAATAATTTAGATGAAAAAGCTGACCTCACACTTCTGACAATATTGCAAAAAATAAGCAGGTCATACTGTGAGACTCTGTGAAGACCTGGAAGCCATGTATGACCATGGAATCACAGTACTCGGGTAAGGAATTCGTGTTTTTCACGCTTTTGAGGTTTGAATTATTTTTCATTAAAAATTACTGTTCTTGTTTTATCTGTTCTTGCTACACTGACACACTTTTTTCTATTTTGTATTTTTGTCTAGAATTCAGTGATGGCAATGACCCACCTTCAGCAAGACACTCTTCCACATGTCTTAGAGAAAATCATCAAGTTTTCTTTTCTCTCTCCAATGTATAAAGACCAAGTAGCAACAATAAGAATACCATGGAACAAACAACTGGTTCAGGATTGGAAAAGGAGTACGGCAGGGCTGCATACTCTCACCCAATCTATTCAACTTGTATGCAGAACACATCATGCCATGTGTGGAGCTTGACAAATCCAAGGCTGGAGTTAAAATTGCTGGAAGAAACATTAACAACCTTAGATATACAGATGATGCCATTTGGGTGGCTAAAAGCAAGGAGGAGCTGAGGAGCTTTGTAAGAAAGAAGAAAACACAAAAGCTGGGTTGCAGTTAAACATAAAAAACCTAAGATTATGGCAACCAGACTGATTGATAACTGGGAAATAGAGGGAGAAAACATGGAGGCAGTGACAGACTTTGTATTTCTAGGTGCGAAGATTACTGCAGACGCAGACTGGAGCCAGGAAATTAGAAGACATTTACTTCTTGAAAGGAGAGCAATGATCAACCTAGATAAAATAGTGAAAGAGTAGAGACATCACACTGGCAAGGAAGATCCTCATAGTTAAAGCAATGGTATTCCCCATAGCAACCTATGGATGCAAGAGCTGGACCATAAGGAAGACTTAGCAAAGGAAGATAAACGCTTTTGAACTGTGGTGCTGGAGGAAAATTCTGAGAGTGCCTTGGACCACAAGAAGATCAAACCAGCCCATACTTCAGGAAATAAAGCCCGACTGTTCACTGGAGGGAAGGATATTAGAGGCAAAGATGAAATACTTTGGCCACATCATGAGAAACATGAAAGCTTGGAGAAGACAATGATGTTGGGGAAAATGGAAGGGAAAAGGAAGAGGAGCAAAACAAGGGCAAGATGGATGGATGGATGGATGGTATCCTTGAAGTGATTGGCTTGACTTTGAAAGAACTGGGGTGGCCATGGCCGACAGGGAGCTCTGGCATGGGCTGATTCATGATGTCACGAAGAGTTGGAAGCGACTGAATGAATAAACAACAACAATAAAGATTCAGATGACTTAATTAATGCATGGTATTGTGAATAGTTTGGGTGTACTTGCAGAATTTGAACAACTGTTTTAAAGGACTTTCATAGATAAAGCTGGTTAGATGGGTAGTCTGCGTTTTCAGTTAGCCATCTCTTGCTGAATTTTTTCCAGCATTTATTTGTAGGATATACTATCAGATTTGATTTTTCTCCTGTACACTCTGTTCCAAACATCCTTATAAAATAAATATATTTAAGAATTTAAATCTCTATACATTAATTGTTCTTGTTAAAAAAATCATCCTTCCATTTTTTCACTTTGGATTTTAAGGTGAGCCTGAGGGAAGAAGTAAGAGAGAGGAGAGAATATGTAAATCATACTAAATGTATTTTCCATTAAACATATATTTGTACTTGTGTGTTGTTGTGTGATTACATGGGTGTGGTTTACAATAGGACTGGGGTATACAACTTGCAGCTACCTGTGGCCTTTGACCACAAGTAGACCACTTTAACCACAAAACCTAGCTGATCATTCTGGAAATACACTGGGAAATCTTTTTTTTTCTGTACATTCACATTCATTACTGATCCAAAAAGGACACATGAGGTAAAGACATAAAATGGCAACCAAAAATTAGATGCATTACTCAGACTTATTTGACATTTCTGCAGTGTCCAAGATAAGACTATCAAATGAAAAGGGCTAGTGTTGGGCTCCCAGTAGATGCCTCTAAAAGTAGAACTAGGATTCTAATGCTGGTTGTAAAAATTTCAGGGATGGTATCATCACACCAGAACTGTTGAGAGGGATTAGGTGAGAAGAAAGTTTGATATGGAGAGCCTATGTTAAAAATGTTGTCTCTTGCCTTGAATCTTCACTTAGTGCTTCTTCTTGCCAGTATGAGCTCCATGACAGGTTGTTTATATATATATATATATATATATATATATCTGTAGCACTCTAAAATGAACTGGTTAGACATAGAGACTTGAAGAAAATGTTTAAATACACTCCAGCTTCTTTTTTGTAGTTCAAACTCTTTTGTTTTTATATCTGATAACATTCTACAAAGGCATTTCCTCTTTTGTTGATTTAATTTCACTTTATGTTAGGGATAATATTCTAATCAAATTCTAAATCTCTCTACTAAGAAATAATGTACTGGAGACGTAAGACTGAATGCCTTTGTTCCATAGTAAATAAAAAATCCTACATATAAGAAACATCTTTCTGATCCATTTTTTGTATGCAGTGGAAATATAAGCAAACAGCTTTAAAATTCTGACCAGTGGTTATATCTCAGGATGTCTCTGCTTGACTCATAGTGTTTTAAAATGATAATTCAGATATTGGCAAAGCAATGGGTAGTTATACAAAACATCCCCTGAGAACAGTTTTGTGTTTTTCAACAGGAAATCCTGGCTTTGTAGGTGCTGCTTACAATGGCCCTGTGGGATACATCCCTTCTTTTCATAAAAAAGAGGTTGGTTCAGCTGGTCAAAGGATACAACTAGCACCTCTTGGTCCATCAACCACAGGTAAGCTTGTTTTGCAGTCACACAAATACCTCAGTAATGGTGAAGGAAATTGAGTCCCATCTGTAATAATACTTCATCTCTTATGAGATGAGGATAGATGTTCAACTAGTGTAAACAAAGATGAGTATGCTTTCTGTTACTTGCATTTATATCAGAGGAGTTAATCATTGGGAACTTCAGTTCCAACAGCAGAAATGAATCTATCAAGCACAATTAAGCTTCCACAGTAAAGTTGTTGTCTTCATATAGTTGGATATATTAATTTGTTAGACCTGACTAAAGTAATCCATTAAAATAATTAGAACTTAGTGGCCCAGCACTTTTGTGAATCCCATGAATTGAATAGTTTTATTCAGTTGGGACTACACTTGGCTTCGCCCAAAGGATTGAGTTGAACTTGGCACTCAGTTTTTATTCCACCTAACACTCATTAAAAAGTCATCTCATTATCTAAGAACTGACAAAATGATGTCCTTAAACTTTGTGTAGCAACTTTGTCTTTTATGAACAATGCATCCCAGCACTAACTGCCTTAACTTTGGCTTTCTGTGCCAAAGTTCTTTGACATGTTTTGTTAATATCAGTGTAATTTTGCCTTGACATTTGTCTATGAGTGAGTGTGTAACTTCTGAGATGAATTGTATACACCTTATTTTTTCCCCCATAGTACAGTTGACTGGCGATAGTATTGAAAGAATAAAAACAGTAGATTAGATAAGATAAAATGAGAAGAGATATCTTGGCAGAGCAGGAGTGGAAACTATGTAGCCCATGGGCCCTGTGACTTTTTACTTAAGAAATCCTCTAGATCAGTGGTTCACAACATCTGACCTTCAACTCCCAGAAATCCTATCAGCTGGTAAACTGGATGGGATTTCTGGGAGTTGAAGACCAAAACACCAGGGGACCTACAGGTTGAAAACCACTGCTCTAGATGTTCCACAACTGAGTGGTGTGGATCACTGGAGATAGAGGTTGGGCTCCACATCTGGCATAGCGGCCCACTTTGGGGTGGGTGTATTCAAGAATTTAGGTGGGCAGATGCATACTAGTAAGTGCGTAGACTATGCCAGTGCATACGGTTTTAACCACATAAGACCAAACTTTTCACCTGTAGGCTGCCAGTTCCTCAGTCAGCCTCTGTAATTTTGCCTTTTATAATTACTTTAATATGCAGGGATTAAGAGACAAAGTTTTTCACAAAATGATAAATTTGCTACCTTCTGTTGCAGCCCCTAAAGGAAGAATTACAGTTGGCAAGTTCTTGATTCACTTTTCAGTGCCTTAATCTCTTAGCTATCTTTTCATCACAATGAAACGATTAAAGTGTGATATAAAATGAAGATTTTATGTTATAGTCTTCATAAGTACCTGCATATAAATGGCTTTTTAAATTATTATTTTGACAGCAGCTTACATGCCCAAAGGAGTAAGCTGGCAATACTTAATAGAAACTCTCAAGTTTGGGAAGACGATAGTTGTGTCAGAAACTGTATGTTTTACTGAATCACTATTGCAGGTGGCTCGTTGTCTCCACCTGGATATAAGGGATGTGGAAGTGGCTTTTTAGAGAGAGAGAGCGGACCCAGGGTGTGGGCAAAGCAATATTGAGGTAGGAAACCTAGGGGCACCCATATTGGGTGAAAGGGCCCATTTCCTTATTTTTCTTGGTTCTTAATTTTTTCAACAAGGGAAAAACATGCCTGCAATTACAAACTTCAAAGGAATGCTGTTAAAAGATTTATCTCAATAAAACTCACTCATTTTATGTTTTGGCCCAGAATCTACAAAAGGTATATCAGTGATTTCACAAATTTCAGGAATTCATTTCCCAAAGCGATTCATTACTGGATGTGCCAATTAGTTTCTTTCTGACAGAGTTTGTACATTTTGCTCGCTGATGAGCAGAAATTTTACAAGCACGGCTTTCCCCATATTGTATCTCCATGGTGGGAAGAAACTTTGTCCATTATTATTAACCTTCTGCCTGCCATTCAAGTGTACAAAAGTTCTAACTTAACAATTTTATCTTTTTTGTGAAATTCTAACTTTCCTGTTCTGTTTTTCTTCTTTGCATGTATGCAAGCATGTTCTTGTTCTTTTCTTTTTCATGAACTCTGTTTTTTTTTAAAAAAAATGCCTTCCTCTTCTTTCCATTACATCACTTATTCTGCCTGTCAGATCTTCCTGCTATCTGTGACACAAAAAAAGGTAAACATGCAAAACCAAACTAGAAATTGCTTGCGTATTTTGCTGCTATTGATAGTGGTGTGATAAGAATAAGCAGAAAGAAGCAATCCGCCATTTTTGTTTTGTAAAATCATTTATGCAAATGATATCTGTGTATAATGAATGCCTCCTGGGTAATTGTAAATATTTTCCTGGTGCAGAAAACAACAACAGAATTATAAGGCATTTTACAGCCTAATAAATATATTATGACATTAACTTTGATGGACCAGGGTCCACTTCACATTCATTAACTATAATCCTAAATT
Source organism: Anolis sagrei ordinatus (assembly GCF_025583915.1). Classification (NCBI taxonomy): domain Eukaryota; kingdom Metazoa; phylum Chordata; class Lepidosauria; order Squamata; family Anolidae; genus Anolis; species Anolis sagrei. The sequence continues at coordinate 168,330,999 of NW_026847438.1, read as the reverse complement.
AGAAAAATTGACACTATAGCATGGGAAAGGTGAAATAGATAGATCAGAAAGAAAAGAGCTATAGAAAAATTACATGTTGGTAATTATGTAAAAGCAAAATAGTTAACACGACAATTAATAAGGTGGTATGGTGACACTGAAAACAAGCTTACCTTGGGAAGCTCATTTGTCTATGTAGCACATTAAAGATTCATAATCCCAATTCAATCCTTGGAGGTAGAATTATCAATATTTTGTATATACAGAAGTTAATTATCACATTCCTTATTGCATTTTATTTAGGTGCTTCCTGCTCTTTATACAAATACTTTGTAGCTTTGGGGTGTTTTGTTGATTTTGAGTATTAACAATTAGTATATACATTCTATAATTTGAAATCAGTTCTTTATTGCTTCTTTTTAGTATATTGAGTTGTTGGAGATAACGGGTTTTTTTGTAAACGTATGGCTTGTCATTAAAAATTGGTAGACCTAAATCTAATTTTAGTTCAAATTCAGTAGATCTAGTGAATCAGTGCTACTTACAAACTTACTAAATTCCCATTGATTCAATGGTTCTACTCTAGTTGGGACCAACAATTAGATTTAAGCCTCAGTAAGACTGAATATCTATGACTGCATTCTAGAGAGCCTTGTACTGGCTAGGAAAACCCAACTGGATTTGCTTATGTCAGTCAGTATCCTCAGAGACATATGGCGAAACCACTAGTGAAACCCAGTGATACAGGAGAGTTGCTTCATGGAGATTTTGACTGAGGCTCCATCTATGCTGACCATGGAATGTTGTTTCAAACCAGTATTGAAGAAAGTGGTTTTGCTATGCAGATAATAACACAGGAAAGCCTTGAACCAGTTTGAAGCCTGGTTGTTGATGACAAAACACCGGTGTGCATTAAGGGCTGTTTTTTGTGTACTTTCTTGGGTGTTTGTTTTCTAGCCATTTCAGATTGAAGCTAATTTTAAGCTGCATTAAATATTCAGTGTATATAAAAACATCAACGAAGTCATTAGCCATGCATGTAGTAGTTCTCTGAGATGTATAGTCACTGTCTCTGGATAAACACAGCTGAGAAGGTCTCATAGATACTTTGATGTCACATAACATTTACCATACGGACATCCAATCAAAAAGGCCCATGCTAAGTAGAGTGGTTGTCTATGTGGACAGCATTATCCTACATAAATTGTCTGTTTTGTGGATTTGCAAATAAAGTACAGGCAGTTCCTGCATTACAGACATCCGATCTACAAATGACTCATAGTTAAGAACCGGGTGAGACAACAGAAACTGAGAGTAAATCTACACTTAGGAAGGGAAATCCACTCCTGGAAGAGTTATCATGGCAAAAGGGAGTCTCCACTGAAGCTTTATCTCTAAACCTTCTTTCCACAACAAGCCATTTTTTTTTCAAAATCCAGGGACAGAAAGTGGGGTAAAATCTTCTGAACAGGGGTACTGACAGCAAAAGAAACATTACAGAGGTGTTAACCCTTCCCTATGCTATCCAAAACTGAAAATATATACTTATGGCTGGAGTTACACTTTATAAATGAACCTTTCTGACTTCTATACATACTGTATATATACCTTATTACAGGTGTAGAAATGTAAATTCATGTATTCAATATTCCAACTTACATATATATTTATATATACCTTACTACAGGGGTAAAAATGTATCCTTTGTATAAATTAGTTTATTCGATATCATGCATGTACCATAAACATAGAAAAATAATCTAATAACGGCCCGTCTGATGCTGAGAGAATTCATCTTTAGTCACTGGAGTCTAGCTTGCATTGATTTTGTTTTCTTTCCAGAATATGCAGAATACGCTTGGAAAACTAAAGCTGTTCGAGCTCAGTTACCTGGGCCTACATACAACCCAGCCACAAAAGGCATGAACATTTTAACTCGCCCACAGCCGGTACAACCAGTGCATGGAAGAACAGACTGGGTGGCCAAGTATGGAGGGCATCGATAGAAGTGCCACAAATGCCTACTGTGACTGTTCATATAATCTGCTTCACTCTGAGACACTTTAAAACATATTTCTACTAATAGAATATCAATTCTGGAAAGAACTGAGAGCCTGTATTTTATTACCTCTAGGGAATATATGTGTGTGTAAAATAAATATGTTTTACTTAGAAAGCATTCCTCACAATAGTGTCTCTAAGGGTTAGAGTTCTGTTTACATAAAAAAGTATTCCATAAAAGATCTTGCCAAAGCTAAGGACTATTTGAACTCTTACTACAGTGATGGTAACTTTGTTGTGCTTTTCTAAAGATATTTTTAAATAGCATAAAAATGTATTAGATATTATAGCCATTTGGCAGTTACAGTGATGGAAAGCAATGGATGGATAAAACGTGAAGAAAAGAATTACTCTTGAACAGTGGCTGCATCCAAGAAATTTTTAAAAAATCAGTTTAACAAAAGTTTTTAAAAAAAAAAATGACACAAGGATTATCTCTATTGCATATTCTAGTTAGTATCAAAGTGTCAGAACTGAACCACATCTTACCTGTTTTTATTTTTAATTGGCCGATGTTTTTACTATATTTAATTGCAGAGCGTGAACCCATAATTAATGGAGAAGCCCACTAAAATAACTATTTATAGAGGTGATGTATCTCATTTTGCAAGCATTTTTCGAGCATAGTACGAAAGTGTTTTTGTAGGATTTAAAACATTCATACTGTTTCCTTTCTGACTTTTGCACAACTTGTTTCTGAGTCTGGCTGTAAAGTTTACAGATTGAGCAGTAAAAAGATTGATCTACTGAATCCCTTGTGCTTTCATTGACCAGCGTGGCAGTTAAATGTACTAGAGGTGTGTGAATATGAGATCTGGAAGTTTGACACATATAAGAAACCACTTTTCTGGTGATCACTTGCAGGTATGATCCTACAGCAGGGAGAAAACATGTGTCCCCATATGGAATGCCCGCTAGCACAATTGCTGAGCCAGGAAGGAAGCATTTTAATAATTATTATTGAATATAACCTTCTAAAATCTTTACATTTTTTATGTTCATCCCACGATTTTCCAAAATCGTTTCTTTTATGAAACAGGAATCATATGCCAGAGAATTAAGTCACTGCATGTGTTTTATTCAACAATTTCAGTAGTCATAGTTTAATGTAGTGCCTTTCCTTAGTAACCAAAGCTGAACTACAGAACTGACTACCAGTTATAGAAGGAATTGCTTTAACATGGTAAGAGTTGCCAGTCGATGTTCTTAAAACCTCATTCTTGTATACATTATAGTGTAGCAGTGAGACCAACCTTTCCTTTTCTGTTTTGGATGCCATAGATTACCCAGTGGTCCAAAGCTTTTCATTGTATGAATAGATTCATTGGTACACTACATAACAGCAGTCCTTGTTCTGCCAGTCAGATTTATCACTGCAAGCTAGACTGGGGAACCTTTAGCGGTTGGGCTTTTACTTTCCATTAGTCCCATCATTAGTAATGATGGGAGTTGGAATTCAACATCATATGGAAGAACTACAAGTTTCCCATCACCTGCTCTATAAACAGTTCACTTCTTCAGTTGCTAAATGTTTTCTTATTTAACATGTCCTTTTAATACTCACAATCCAGTTTTTTAAAGTAGCATGTACAGTTGTTTACAGTTGTCAAATGTTTAAACTAATTATTTTTAGAATAACAAATATTTATATTTTTAAAATATATTTCTACTGTAAAGTATGTGTTGATTGATTCAAGACTTGAAATAGGTTTCAAGCTAAAGTGAGCATGAATATGTTTTGCTTATTTTAATAGAATGTGCTGACGTTTTAAAACTACAATGACACTGAAACCTTGTTATGGCCAAGCAATGTTTTGAACAGTTTTTCTCATATGCTGTAATGCAGTCCAGGTTAATTCCTGTTGGTCTGCAGAGAATGTTAGTCCCTATGTGTAATTGCTGGAGTATCAAATTAATAAGCTTGAGACTCTTAAAACTTAATAGTTAATTGTGTCACCAAGTTGCTGTCTATGAAGGTATCCACTTAAGAGGTTTCGTGTGTTAGTATAAAGCAAAATACTTACCTTCACAACCAGATGAATTTTCAGTTCAAAATTGTTGGTTTTATAATAAAGTTATCTTCTCAGGAATACAAAATTAGAGTCTCTTCCATGAGAAAAAATGATTTTGGGGCTCAATATTAAGCAAGAGCTACATGTAGGTTTTTCTGTGTCTAACTTTGTGATTGGTATCTTAGATGTTATTCCTCTATTGATTTTCCTGTCCATGCTTATCAAAAAATACAGAAACCCACACTATAATTCCTTTAGATCAGTGGTTCCCAACCTGTGGTCTGTGGACCACCAGGAGTCCCCAAGAACTAAAATATGGTCCGTGGCCTCATCATTTTATACTGTTGCAACAAGAACAACTGGTCTTGAAAAACCCTTTTATAGCACCGAGGCAATGGGGATGTTGGGAGGGGATAGGCTGGCTACCCACAAAAAAAATGCAAAAATAACCCTCCTGGCCTCTACTTCTCCCTCCCTCCCTCCCTCCCTCCCCCTGAGCAGAGCTGTTCCATGTGGTGCCTGGAAGCATGGATGCCACATTTTAAGGTCTATTCCTGAGGTTATTTGGCGTGCTGATTCTAAAAATTGCATTGGATAGACATCAGCTCTAGATTATTAAATACAGTTTTCTGTGGGTGAGCAGATGGCAACTAGATGGCATATGTTCTTTATCAAAAACTAGAGCTGATGATATCTATCCAATGCAATTTTCTGAATCATCACTCCAAATAACCAAACCTAATCTAAAATTGACAAAAAACGTATTCATAACCCTTTTGATACTAATGTTGGAGAGTGGTTCCTGATCAAAGTGGTCCCTGGTAAAAAAAAAAAATGTTGGGAACCACTGCTTTAGATCATCAGGTGCTTAAAAAGAAGGGTGTGGGCAGATGGCCATTGAGCTGCTTTGGGTTCTTTGACATGGGTGTTTCCCATTTTAAAAGAGTGATTCCGCCATTGTCCAGAAATTATTCATGTTGGTTGTAGGAGGAGATTTTGAAACTGCTATAGCTGTATTTGTCATAATTTGATTTCTGCGGTGAGAGACAGGTAATAAAATTTTTATTGTTGTTGTTGTTACTATCACCAGAACCAGGATATAAGGGGAAAAAACCCATTTGCTCTTTTAGTCAGAGGTGTATGTTCAGTAACACCATCTGGGTCCTATCCAGCTTTCATTCTTACCTGTTTTAAAGTCTTCCCAGGATATTATAAAACCTATTTTCTTCTTGTGTTGTCAGCTAAGCCAATTATGAAGTCCCCAGTGGCGTAGTGGGTTAAACCCCTGTGCTGGCAGGACTGAAGTCCGACAGGCTGCAGGTTCGAATCCGGGGAGAGGCGGATGAGCTCCCTCTATCAGTTCCAGCTGCTCATACGGGAACATGAGAGAAGCCTCCCACAAGGATGATAAAAACATCAAATCATCTGGGCATCCCCTGGGCAACATCCTTGCAGACGGCCAATTCTCTCACACCAGAAGCGACTTGCAGTTTCTCAAGTCGCTCCTGACACGGAAAAAAAAAAAACTAAGCCAGTGACTTCAATGCAGTCTTTCATCATATAATGTAGAGGAGTGAGCACTGCTTTGCCATTTTTATTTTAAATTAGGAAAGCAGGATCTTCAAAGCATAGAGCATTCACAAGAACCTCTGAACATTAGTCAGTCCACCATAACTATATCGGAATTCTGTTGGTTTAAAGGGAGGTATACAGGTGTCTAGTTGCTTCTGGAATCCAGACTTTTAAAAGTATTTGTTGGACAAGATTTTTCTAAAACATGGGGAAAAGGGAATATATGCTTGTTTGACTTTTTTAAAAAAAAAAAAAAAAAGACAAGGGGCTGAAACATATAGAGTTGTCTGCAGTGCTTGCTGTGGAACCAGTATCAGATACTTGGATGTTGGGTTAGGGAGTGAATAATTGTGTAGCATAAACTATTTTTTGTTTTAAAATGGGGGTGTAGTTCCCATGCAATGATAATTTTATGCTGAGAAGATTTGAAAACCTCTTTGGCGAGACAAAGTATTTTTTTAAAAAAATGTGGATGCCACCAATTTAGCTCTGCTTATACAATACTTAAAGAACAATCCTAAGTGTGTCTACTTAAGGCCAAGTCTAAATGTATTCAGTGGGGCTTACTCTGAGGTAAATGAATCTAGGACTGTAGCTTTTGCAGTTCTAAACAGAATGAGAATTGCAGTTCTAAATGGAATGTGAACTCTAAAGGCTACACTCTTATCAAATAACTGATTGAGTCATTTTTATTGTGCCTAATGAAGTATTCTGCTGGTATAGGTGAAATGCTTTGAAGATCCATAATAGCAGTGGGTTGGATGCAGGCATATATTTAAACTCTCAATTTTAGTTAGAATGATTAACTTGGTTCTGTTATTTTCAGTGGGCCTACTTTAAATATAATTCTGCACCCAATTATTACAAAATTTACGTAAAGGTGCCCATTTGTAAGTCTGTATATACGCTTGCATCCACAGATGTCTAGACCAATGCAATCGTACATCTGAAAATAGTCTTCAAAGAATGTCAGTGAAAATCTAATTAGTACATTTAGGTACTATTGGCCAAGCAATATGTTTACTTACACACCCCACACAAAAATATGTCACTCCTCCAGACCCAGAAGAACTACTTGTTTTATTAATAAACAAATCATTGTTCCAATTGCTGTTACATGAAAATTAGCAAATTTCAACCTGATTTTAAAGAGAAAAATACTATGTGCTTAAATGCTGTCTCTTGATTGTAGGCCGACTTAAGAAAAGATACACATTTGTATTAAATCCATAGATAGCATTTAAATGTGGGGGCAGGGCTGGGAAGTAAACATGATACATATGTGTAACAATGCTTACAACCATCAGGGTTTTCCATACATCATTTTAAAGTGCTCACAGCTTTGGTAAAAACTGTCAGAAGTAGGCTGTAATATAGATGTAGCCTTGAGCAACTGTGCAACAGTAGTCAATAAAAATAATAACCTGGTGTCACAAACATGGTGCTCTTGTAGTTTAATATCCTTGGCCATGCCATGCCATAAATGGGAAAAGTCTGTAAAATGTATAAAAAGTTTCCACAGGCTGGGACCAATTAGGAAAGAAATTGACTCAAAATGTGCGTAAGCTGAGGGCCTGCTTTCTAAGATAATGCCTGGGACTCATTTGTGCCCTCACTAGCCTCTGTCCATTTCTGTATTGTACTATTTGGGGGGGAGGGGGGAGTCAATAATTGTGATTGTTTTCACTGCTCAGTTCAAGCATTTCGAAAGCGGTCTCTTCAGAAAATCATCTGCTTCTTATCCGCTGCACAATTACGGCTGAAGGGGCTTCTCCATCATCTGTAGTCCCAGTTTCCCCACCATTAGTAAGCTGTTGAAATGCAATGTAAATCAAGACTTGAGTGAATACTGTTGTAGATTTTAGTACAAGTAAACTAAGTGATGGTTGTAAATTGAGAGGGCCACAATACCAACCCAGTATTAACTAAAGCACCCCCATTGCCCTTGTTCAATAAAAGAGCCCTTCAGAGTTGGATCACTGGAGAACAAAAGTTGAACCTGTACCTGGCACCAGCAATTAGTCCTGCAGGCATGAATTTCCTGGAGTTATAGAATCTCATTCCCATCACACCAGTTAGAGTTCCAGATGCAACTAAGAGGGAAAGATCAAAACAATTGAATGGTTGGGTTGCTGTGAGTTTTCCAGGTTGTAATCCCCATGTTTCAGAAGCATTCCCTCCTGACGTTTCACCCACATCTATGGCAGAGGTTGTGAGGCCTGTTGGAAACTAGGCAAGTGAGGTTTATATATCTGTGGAATGTCCAGGGTGGGAGAAAGGACTCTTGTTTGTTTGAGGTAAGTGTGAATGTTGCAATTGACCACCTTGATTAGCACTAAATGGCCTTGCAACTTCAAAGCTTGTGGATTTTAATGGCTTCTCTGTGTTGTCTGACCTGGTGGTTGTTAAAATGGTCCAGCATTTCTTTGTTCTCAAATAATATGCTGTGTCCAGGTTGGTTCATCAGGTTCTCAAGCATGCGGGTAATTGCAACAGAAAGGAGGAAACTTCGAAAATGAATAAAATCTGGCTACCAGTATTTTTAAAAAATTCTAAAATCAGGATAGTAAATAAAGAGCAACACTCAGAAAATAGGAGAATTCCAGACAGGAAACAATCAGGGCCAGCTAGCACCTCCCAGCAAAGGATTCCCGCAGTCAGGAAGCAGGCAGGCTTTGAAGCTGAAAGGGCATTCAATGCTAATTAAGGTGGCCAATTGCAACATTCACATCTGCCTCAAACACATGAGAGTTCTTTCTCCCACCCTGGACATTCCACAGATATATAAACCTGTCCTGACCCTGCTAGCCCACTTAAGGAGCCATCAGCTTGATTAGGCAAAAGAGATCCATTCAGCTTCTAATAGGGCCCACAAGGATGGAGATGTTTCCTTTCCGTCCTACTAGCAAGTGCAGCAGCAACAAATATGTGCAACGTGTGTCCTGCTTCGTACTGAATATGAAGCAGCTACTGCGAGCCAATAATAATAGTGACTAATTTTTGTAGAAATTGTATACATATATCAAAATACGAGTAAAGTACTTACTCAGAGAAAGCCAAACATTCTTTGGATCTTGAGACTGCTGATACGCACCCAGTCCTGCTAAACTACCAAAAAGGAGACCAGCAGCTAGAGAAGGAACACTACCTGTAGTAAATAAAAAAGATTGCACTTATTAGAAGATGGAAGACTAATTAAGGTGGAGAAGTGTACAAATCTATGGAAGGAGGGTATAATTCCATTTAAAACCAACATGGAGTTTTAAAAGCATTTGACTATGACTGGGGCCCAGGATTTGATTTGCTTCTCAGCCATGGAAATGTACTGGGTGACCTTGGATGAGTCACACTTTCAGCTCCTGAAAACACTATGATATATATATTTGTGTGTGTGTGTCAGGAGCAACTTGAGTCGCTTCTGGTGTGTGAGAATTGGCCGTTCAACGATGTTGCCCAGGGGACGCCTGGACATGTTTTCCATCCTGTGGGAGGCTTCTCTCATGTCCCTGCATGAGAAGCTGGAGATGACAGGTGGGAGCTCACCCCACTCCCTGGATTCGAACCGCTGATCCTTTGGTTAGCAGTCCTGCTGGCACAAGTGTCTAACCCATTGTGCCACTGGGGGTTCCTGTGATATAGCCATTGGGGTTGCCATGCATCAGAAATGATTTCATGGCACACAAAAATAAATCCATCTCTCCAGCTTGTGTTATGGCAGAAACTTCCCTTGTAGTATGAGAGTTAAAAATATAAATACAGTCTCAGAGTTACAAACATCTGACTTCTAAATGACTCATAGTTAAGAATAGGGGTGAGACTACAGGAAGTGAGAGAAATCTACCCCTCCCAAAGCCTGCTGTACCAGAAACATAGCAACAATGTCTGAATGCAATAAAGAATTGGCCCAAATAGATTCCCTGGTGAAAGAGTTCAATTGTCACTAGTCTACATAGTAGCCTTTTTCTATGAAAAAGAGTTGAGAGGATGAGGAATTGGGGAGGGGGGGGGGGAGTGGCAGTTCTCCAACAAAACATATTCTGCCATATTATGTAGCAATGATATTCAATGAACAACCTGCAACAAACAATGTAGCCTTTTATTTTCTGAAGCTCTTAGTGAAATGTTGCAAGAGCTGTGCTAGTTTTAAACCAGACTTACTGTGTTTGTTCCCATGATGTGCTTATAGGAATTTCACAAGCAGAATTCGTTCTTTTGGGGTGCATCTTCACTGCAGAGTGAATGCAGTTTGATACCACTTGAACTGCCATGACTCAATGCTATTGAATCCTGGGAGTTGTAGTTTTGAGATCTTTAGCCTTCTATGCTAAAGAGTGTTAGTGCCTCATGAGCCTATAGAGCCCATTGGAATTCTCTGCCTCGGACAGTGGTGGAAGCGCCTTCCTTGGAAACTTTTGAATAGAGGCTGGATGGCCATCTGTCAGGGGTACTTCAGTTGTGCTTTTCCTGAATGGCAGGGGGTTGGACAATGACCCATGTGGTCTCTTCCAACTCTATTGCTCTATGATTGGAGCCTCTGGTGGTGCAAAGGGTTAAACCCTTGTACCAGCAGGACTGCTGACCAAAAGGTCAGCATCTCAAATCGGGGAGTGGGGTGAGCTCCCATCTCTCAGCTCCAGCTTCTCATGCGGTGACATGAGAAAAGCCTCCCACAGGATGGTAAAACATCTGGGTGTCTCCTGGGCAACATCCTTGCAGACGTCTCTCTCACACCAGAAGCTACTTGCAGTTTCTCAAGTCGCTCCTGACATGGAAAAAAAAACCCTCTATGATTGTATGATTTTATAGCATTGAACCATAGCAGCTGAAAGTGTGTCAAACTGCATTCATTCTACAGTGGAGATGTATCTTTTGTCCTCCTACATTTTTTCTGAATTATGAAGAAAGGACACTATTGTTTTTAATATCCTGACTTGCTTGCACTGCCAATGTGTTGAAAAGCACCCTTGTAGCATGTGTCATGTCGCACAAGAAAAACCTGTGCCTCATAAAAAATTAAACCAAGATAGGATTTCATATTATCCTCTAGATCACAGTTTCTTAGACATTTTAAGCAGACCAATTCATGGTCCCTCAGATTGTTGGGGGACGGACTCTAGTTTGCTGTTGTCGTGTGCCTTCAAGTTGGTTCAGACTTAGGGTGACCCTAAGGCAACCCTCTCGCAGTGTTTTCTTGTCAAGATTTAGTCAAATTTGCCTTTGTTTCATTGCAGGCTGAGAGAGTGTGACTTAACTAAAGTCACCCAGAAGTTCAAAGCACTACACCATTACTTTTCCCACCAGCCCTAGCCAACATGGCTAATGCTGAGGAATACTGGGAACATTAAGTCTAGTCATGTACAACTTTGAGGCATGGTGCTCATCTCCATTTCTGAGCTGAAGAGCCGGCGTTTTCCATAGATACCTCCAAGGTCATGTGGCCAGCATGACTGCATGGAGTACTATTCCCTTCCTGCAGAAGCGGTACATATTGATCTACTCACATTTGCATGTTTTTGAACAGCTAGGTTGGCAGAAGCTGGGGCTAACAGCAGGTGCTCACCTGCTGCCCAGATTAAAACTGCTGACCTTTCGGTCAGCAAGTTCAGCAACTCAGTGATTTAACCTGCTGCGCCACCAGAGGGCCTCTCCAGAAAACTAAAGTTATCTTTAAATATAAATTCAAACTCGCTCCATCACATGATGCTGCTCTTTAATTTCTGTTTGAGCACCCACAGTACATTCCAATTTATTCTGCCAGAAAAGGCTACAAGGTGCAACACAAGTGTTTAGGGGTTATTTAATGAACACAGAAGAAGAAACAGAAATAAAGATAAGAAGTTGAGCACTCTGCAATACAATACCTGCTTTTGCATAGCCAACTATTCCACCTGAAGCAACCAGTGCTGCATAACCGTAGCCAAGCCAGTCCACACTCATCCTGGAAATATATATATGATCATAGAGTATTATTCAAATATTGCACCTTAGAATCTATCTATCTATCTTGAAACAGTCAGATTTGTTTGGTCAGTTCAGCATTTCACACTTTTGAGGGGTTTCAAGGTTCCAAATCTTTAAGGGGGAAGAATACAATTAATGCAGTCTGGCATCACTTGAACTGTCATGGCTCAATGCTATGGAATCATGAGAGATAGGACCTCATCACACTAGAACAGTGGTTCTCCACCTTCCTAATGCCGCGACCCCTTAGTCCAGGTCCTCATGTGGTGGTGACCCCCAACCATAACGTTATTTTCGTTGCTACTTCATAACTGTAATTTTGCTGCAGTAATGAATTGTAATGTAAATATCTGATATGCAGGATGTATATTCAGTCACTGTACCAAATTTGGCACAAATACTTGATACACCCAAATTTGAATACTGGTAGGGTTGGGGGTGATTGATTTTGTCATTTGGTAATGGTGGAGTTGCTGAGATTTATAGTTCACCTAAAATCAGAGAGCCTTCTGAATTCCACCAATGATGGAATTGAATCAAACTTGGCACACATAATTCCCATGACCAAGAGAAAACACTGGGAAGGTCTGGTAGATGTTGTCCTTGAGTTTTTGGAGTTGTAGTTCACCTACATCCAGAGAACACTGTGGACTCAAGCAATAATGTATCTGGATCAAATTTGGTACAAATACTCAATATGCCCAAATGTGAACACTGGCAGAGTTTGGAGAAAATAGACCTTGCCATTTGGAAGTTGTAATTGTTGGGATTTATAGTTCACCCATAATGAAATAGTATTCTGAACCCCACCAACGATAGAATTGGACCAAACTTTCCACACAGAACCCCCATGACCAACAGAAAATATTAAGTTTTCTGATGGTCTTTGGTGACCCCTCTGACACCCCCTCGTGACCCCCCCCAGGGGTCCCGACCCCCAGGTTGAGAAACACTGCACTAGAACATGAATCCACTTAAAATCCAGTTTCTGCCTCCTGCAGAATTCTGGGGTTTGTAGTTTAATGAGTCTGTTAAAGGCTTCTCTCTAAACTACAAACCCCAGAATTCTGCAGGAGGCAGAAACCAGATTTTAAGTGGATTCATGCTCTAGTGTGAAGATGTAGTTGTTTTGCAAGGCCTGTAGGCTTCCCTGCCAAAAAGTACTAGTGCCCCACCAAAACTACAAATTCCATTATTCCATAGCATTGGGCCATGGCAGTTCAAGTCGTGTCTGCGGTGCAGATGCACTCTTGTATACAATCTTTAGCAGATAATTGATCAAGTAAATTTTCAAGCATTTCTGACACCTGCTCTATCTGTGCTGAAATTGGCAAAAAAAAAATGCTAAAACTGGAATTTTTGCTTTTGTGTTTATCTTCATCCTCAATGGTATCTGCCTCCTTTTTCTGGATTTTTGATTCAGAAGATTGTCTCAATTTCATTCAACAACGGTAAAATACTAGAACTGTATATTTCCCATCAGAGTTCAAGGAATGAGAGCTGACTTGTAGATACAGTAGAGTCTCACTAATCCAACATAAATGGGCCGGCAGAACGTTGGGTAAGCGAAAATGTTGGATAATAAGGCGAGATTAAGGAAAGGCCTATTAAACACCAAATTACATTATGATTCTACAAATTAAGCACCAAAACGTCATGTTTTACAACAAATTGACAGAAAATGCAGTTAAATACATGGTAATGTTAAGTAGTAATTACTATATTTACGAATTTAGCACCAAAACAGACAAGGGATCTTTCTTTCGCCCACCCTGGACATTATTCCACAGGTAAATAAACACTCCATTTCCCTCACCTGGGGATCCAGGTAGGAGGCAGACTGCGTTGGATAATACAGAATGTTGGATAAGCAAAGGTTGGTTAAGCGAGACTCTATTGTAGTTTTATTAGGTAGGAAAAGTAACATGCTACAAGGTAATGTATTTTGTAATGTGTACTAACAGAGTTAGACCCAATTGAAGAAATAGTATTTCATCCTCTCCCAAGGAAATCTTACTTTGATTACATAGGGCCCTTCCACACCACCATATAACCCAGAATATCTGCTTTGAACTGGGTTATCTGAGTCCACACTGTCATATATCCCAGTTCAAAGTTGATATTGTGGAATTTTATTCAGCTGTGTGGAAGCGGCCTCCAAGTTTTTTCAGAACTTGGAGAATTACTTTTTGGATCCCAATTCCCAAAATCCCCTCCATTACTCGATGCCATGGAATTGCGGGAGCTGTAATTTGGTGAGGCACTAGCACACTTTGGGCCCTTCCAGACAGTCCTTATATCCCAGGATGTGATCCCAGGTTTTCTGCTTTAAACTGGATTATATGAGTCCACACTGCAAGATAATCCGGGACAAACAGAAAACCTGGATCAGATCTCTGGGATATAGGGCCTGTCTGGAATGACAGAGCCCTCTTCTACATAGCTAAATAAAATCCCACATTATCTGCTTTGAGTTGGAATATATGACAGTGTGGACTCAGATAACCCAGTTCAAAGCAGATATTGTGGGATTTTCTGCCTTGATCTTCTGGGTTATATGGCTATGTGGAAGGGCAGAGACACAGGCCTTGTAAAACTACAGCCTCCACGACTCCATAAGCATTGAGCCATGACAGTTCAAGTGGTGTCAAATTGCATTCATTCTGTCTATATAGGGTAAAATAAATCCACCCATACGAGGGAGGAAGGGGAGCCCAGGAAGAGGTCGTGGAGGGCGCCTTGTCCACACTGACCTTTCCGCAAAGTTGCAGCCTCAGCCTCCAAGGCTCCCGCCCCCGATTGCTACCAAAGTTGATCCACTCGGTCCCTCCAGCGGCAGCAGATCGCGCGTGCACGAGGATCAGGCTGGACGACCGGCAGAGAGCCCTGCGTTCCCCTGCTCGCGAGCGGAAGTCAGAAAAGGGCCAACGACGCCTTACTCGGAGTTCTTCCATGCTATGGCTTGCTCGCCAATTAGCTTGCATCATATGTATGTGTTGGTGCGCCTTTAAATCCCCCACGGACTGCATAGGGTTGCATTTCTCAGGCAGGGAATCCTCAGAGGCCATGGGGGTCAGTTCCTCCATCTGGAGTATACAGGACTGCAATATACACACTGAAATTCCAGACTTTTATGTGTTGTCGAAGGCTTGCATCGAGTTTTCCGGCCTGTCTGGCCATGTTCCAGAAGCATTCTCTCCTGACGTTCCGCCCACATCTATGTCAAGCATCCTCAAGAGGTTGTGAGATCTGTTGGCAACTAGGCAAGTGGGGTTTATATATCTGTATAATGCCCAGGGTGGGAGAAAGAACTCTTGTCTGTTGCAATTGGCCGCCTTGATTAGCACTGAATGCACTGAATGCTCTTTCAGCTTCAAAGCCTGCCTGCTTCCTGACTGAAGGGTCTGCAGAACAAGCCCTATGAGGAGCGGCTTAAAGAGCTGAGCATGTTTAGCCTGAAGAAGAGAAGGCTGAGAGGAGACATGATAGCCATGTATAAATATGTGAGAGGAAGTCATAGGGAGGAGGGAGCAAGCTTGTTTTCTGCTGCCCTGGAGACTAGGACGCGGAACAATGGCTTCAAACTACAAGAGAGGAGATTCCATCTGAACATCAAGGAAGAACTTCCTGACTATGAGAGCCGTTCAGCAGTGGAACTCTCTGCCCCGGAGTGTGGTGGAGGCTCCTTCTTTGGAAGCTTTTAAACAGAGGCTGGATGGCCATCTGTCAGGGGTGATTTGAATGCAATATTCCTGCTTCTTGGCAGGGGGTTGGACTGGATGGCCCATGAGGTCTCTTCCAACTCTTTGATTCTATGATTCTATGATCTGCTTATCCCAGATTATCCGTCAGTGGAGACTCAGGTCCCTTCCACACAACCATATAACCCAGAATACCAAGACAGATAATCTACAATATCTGCTTTGAACTGCATTATCTGAGTCCACACTGCCCAGTTCAATGTGGATTTTATACAGGGGGTTGGACTGGATGGCCCATGAGGTCTCTTCCAACTCTGTGATTGGCCCACTGGAACAGCCACATTTTCAAGCTCCTCCTAAAGCCTGCCAATGTGGGGGCTTGTCTGATATCCCTTGGGAGTGTGTTCCAGAGTCGGGGGGGGGGGGCACCATAGAGAAGGCCCTCTCCCTCGTCCCCACCGCCTGCAAAGGGGGCAGGTGCGAGAGCAGGGCCTCTCCAGATGATAGAAGAGATTGCGTGGGTTCGTAAACAGAAATGCGGTCACACAGGTAGGCGGGTCCCAAACCGTTCAGGGCTTTGTAGGTGCACCTTGAATTGGGACTGGAAAATGAATGGCAGCCAATGGCGCTCCTTAAACAGAGGGGTTGACTGTTCCCGATAAGTCACTCCTGTTAGTATTCTGGATGCCGTCCATTAGACCAATTGGAATTTCCGAGCCGTATTCAAGGGCAGCCCCACGTAGAGTGCATTGCAGTGATCCAATCTGGAGGTGACTAATGCGTGGGTCACCATGGCCAGATCTACCTTCAGCATGACAATGATCCCAAGCACACCGCCAGGGCAACGAAGGAGTGGCTTCGTAAGAAGCCTTTTAAGGTCCTGGAGTGGCCTAGCCCGTCTCTAGAGCTCAACCCTATAGAAAACCTTTGGAGGGAGTTGAAAATCTGTGTTGCCCAGCAACAGCCCCAAAACATCACTGCTCTTGAGGAGATCTGCATGGAGGAATGGGCCAACATACCAGCAACAGTGTGTGCCAACCTTGTGAGGACTTACAGAAAACGTTTGACTTCTGTCATTTCCAATAAAGGATATATAACAAAGTATTGAGATGAACTTTTGTTATGGACCAAATACTTATTTTCCACCATAACTTGCAAATAAATTTGTTAAAAATCAGCCAATGTGATTTTCTGGACATGTTTTCTCATGTTGTCTCTCATAGTTGAGGTCTACCTTTGATGTCAATTACAGGCCTCTCTCATCTTTTTAAGTGGGAGAACTTGTAGAATTGTTATCTGACTAAATACTTTTATTCCCCACTGGCAAGCAGGCATTCTTGTCAGAAAGAGAGCAGCCTTCTTTTTTGTTTGAAAACTTCAATCACAAGTGAATGGATGGACAGGGAAATGAACTACTAGACCAGCCTGATCAACAGCTTTTCATGAAACACAAACGTTCCTGAAACCAGTACAAACAAATGATTCTTTGTCTCCAGATTATGAAACAGGAGGAAGAAATTCTTTTCTCTTAAGACCGGTGCCATCTTCTATTCCCAGCAAACTATGCCTTCACGTGTTTATTGCAGAAATCAAAAGATGTGAATTAGCCCCTCTGATGTATTGTCGAAGGCTTTCATGGCCAGAATCACTGTGTTGTTATGAGTTTTCCAGGCTGTATGGCCATGTTCCAGAAGCATTCTTTCCTGATGTTTCACCCACATCTATGGCAAGCATGCTCAGAGGTTGTGAGGTCTGTTGGAAACTAGGAAAATTGGGTTTATATATCTGTGGAATGTCCAGGGTGGGAGAAAGAACTCTTGTCTGTTTGAGGTAGGTGTGGATGTTTCAATTGGCCAAATGAAACATTCACACCTATCTCAAATAGACAAGAGTTCATAGATAGGCTAAACGTCTGGAGAGAATGCTTCCGGAACATGGCCATACAGCCCAGAAAACTCACAACAACCAAGCTCCTCTGACTTTCGTGCTGTAGAAAAAAATGTTCCGTGCCTACCTACAAAGCCCTAAACGGTTTGGGATCCGCCTACCTGCATGACCGCATCTCTGCATACGAACCCACACAAACTCCTAGATCATCCGGAGAGGCCCTGCTCACAATCCCACCTGCGTCGCAAGCGCGATTGTTGGGGACGAGGGACAGGGCCTTCTCGGTGGTGGCCCCTCAACTCTGGAACTCTCTCCTCAAGGACATCAGACAAGCCCCAACGTTGGCAGTCTTTAGGAAGAGCTTGAAGACATGGTTGTTCCAGTGTGCCTTCCCAGAATAGGAAACTCCAAGCATCATGTCCCAATGCACTTTACCAGAGATTTAAGATTGTCTGCACACTGCACCTATCGCCAAACTCATCCATTTCACCTGGTCATGTCCAGCATTTTAAAATTTTTAATCATTACATCTGGTCCGGCCATAGTTTTTAATTGCGTCGTGGTGTTATTGTTTAATGTTTATTGCTATTGTTTAATGTTTATTGCTTTGTTTTATGAGTTTATTTATTGTTGTATTTGTTATGTTGTTGTTTTGCTGATGTATTTGGCCTCGGCCTCTTGTAAGCCACACCGAGTCCTTTGGGAGATGTTAGCGGGGTATAAATAAAGGTTTATTATTATTATTATTATTATTATTATTATTATTATTATTACTTGAAAAATCCATCACTCAGGGTATGCCCAAGTTCCCTCCTCCTATACGGTTGTTTTCCAAATTTGGAGCCCCAAACAGCTCACAAATCTTTGCAAAACTCCAGATTCCAGTCAGAGCCATTGTTTATTTCTTTACTATGCCAGGCTGACAGGAAGCTCTGGCGTGGGCTGGTCCATGAGGTCACGAAGAGTCGGAAATGACTGAATGAATAAACAACACCAGGTGATAGTCAAATCATGTGGAATCTGCTCCTGTTGTGAATGATCATTTTACTTTCCTTGTTTGGGTTGAAGGGAACACTCAGCCTTAGAAGTACTGATACATTGCTGCTCCCATTCTACAACTACAACTCCCAGAAAGGAAGGTCAGTCATCCCCCCCCCCCCAACTCTCCCAACTCTGAGTAATCATATTTCAGCATATCATGTATGTGTGTCAAGTTTGGTCCAGATGCGTTGGTTTGGGTTCACAGTGCTCTCTGGATGTAGGTGAACTACAACTCCCTCAAATCAAGGTGAATTTTCCCCAAAGACCTTTTTGCTGGTCATGGAGGCTCTGTGTGCCAAGTTTTGTCCAGATCCATCATTGTTTAGGTTCATAGTGCTCTCTGGATGTAGGTGAATTACAACTCCTATAAATCCCTCCAAATACCTCAAGTATTTTTTTTGTCATGGGGGGGTTTGTGTGTCAAATGTGGTCCAGGTCCATTGTCAGTGGGGGTCACAGTGCTGTCTTAATGCAGGGTAAACCACATTTTCCATCATGTTGAGTCAATCCCCCAAACCTCTCCAGTAAGTTTAGTTGCTGATCAGTTCTGCTCTGTTTGTTGTGCAGAGAGAGTTGAAAAGAGTAGGAAAGGATTAAGGAAAAGACAGTGAGTGGGATCATGCAAATTCCATACCAATTGAGAGAGTAAGAAACACTAAGACAGTGTTTCTCAACCTGTGGGTCAGGACCCCTGAAGGGGTTGCGAGAGGGTGTCAGAGGGGTCACCAAAGACAATCAGAAAACACAGCATTTTCTGTTGGTCATGGGGTTCTGTGTGGGAAATTTGGTCCAATTGGTGGGCTTCAGAATGTGCTTTGATTGTAGGTAAACTATAAATCCCAGCAACTACAACTTCCAAATGTCAAGGTCTATTTTCCCCAAACTCCACCAATGTTCACATTTGGGCATATTGAGTATTTGTGCCAAGTTTGGTCCAGATCTATCATTGCTGAGTCCACAGTGCTGTCTGGATGTAGGTGAACTACTACTCCAAAACTCAAGGTTATTGCCCACCAAACCCTTCCAGTATTTTCTGTTGGTCATGGGAGTTCTGTGTTCCAAGTTTGGTTCAATTCCATCATTGGTGGAGTTCAGAATGCTCTTTGGTTGTAGGTGAACTATAAATCCCAGCAACTACAACTCCCAAATAACAGTATCAATTCCCACCCTCCTCCCCGCAGTATTCAAATCTGAGCATACTGCGTATTTGTGCCAAATTTGTCCAGTGAATGAAAATACATCCTGCATATCAGATATTTACATTATGATTCATAACAGTAGCAAAATTACAGTAATGAAGTAGCAACGAAAATAATTTTATGGTTGGGAGTCACCACAACCTGAGGAACCGTATTAAGGGATTGTGGTATTAGGTAGGCTGAGAACCACTGCACTAAGATGTCTGTGGTGAAGGAAACATGTAAAATCTAGAGTAAAATTGTCCCCAAGCGAGAGCATTCCTTGGATGATGGGCAGTATGGTGTTTGGGAAGGACATTGGCAGGGTTTGAGCTACATTTTATGGCACTCGCTATAACCTGAAATGTCATTGGAGAGAGTTCATGGCGCTTGCTATAACCTGAAATGTCATTGGAGGTAGTGCTTTTGATGGCTCCTCAGTACAATGGGTTTGTGAAAGTGGGAGCCTGTCTGTGGAAGTGGGCTCCCCAGCCACATACATACATGTTTTCACTTTTATCATGTGTATGGATTATTATAATATTTGTTTATATCCTATTGTATGTCTCCTGAAGGGGTCTCATAAATATACACATTCATAAGGACTGGGCTGTGGCACAGCTAATTAGTAGCCAGCTGCAGAGTAAGCTCCTGACCATTAATATTGAGCTTGCTGTTGACCTATGCAGTGCAAAAGGCAGTTGTATCTGTCAAGTAGAAAATTTAGGTACTGCTTTATGCGGGGAAGCTAATTTAACTAATTTATGACACCATAAAACCTTCCAGCACCTGTGCAGAAGAATGAGGAAGTACTCCATCAAAGGACCCGGTGTCACAAGTGGACAGTGAAGCAGCAGCTCCCCCTGTGGCTGGAACTGAGCATACCCTCATGAAACCGGAAAAGCTGGAATTTTAAATTGCCTCTATGTCTGTCTATATATGTTGTATGTCTAAATGGCATTGAATGTTTGCCATGTATATGTGCATTGTAATCTGCCCTGAGTCCCCTGCGGGGTGAGAAGGGCGGAATATAAATATTTATATATATATATATATATACACACACATCATATATATATATATATATATATATATATATATATATATATATGAATGTCTATATTTCTATACATAGATTGTCTAGTTTTCCTTGGTAGAAGAGCACAATGGAGAATGTGTTCTAGCACAAGAACAAATGGGAGGGAAAGAGGAAGCTAACTGAGTAAACAATTTGCACTTGTCTGGAAATTATGCATGACAACTGGAATATTAGGGGTGAGCCCTTATATTTGGCACCCCAAGTCTTATTAACTGGATCTTTTGGGGATTCATGTGCAGGCTGTGTCTCTCTATGGAGCTCTCTGTCTCTTCTTCCTCCTTCAATTCCACAGGAAGAACAAATTGCCTTTGAAGAAAGAAAACACTCTTTTTCTCTGTACCCTGCAGTCACCAATGATTTCTGTAGATAACAAAGTCATGGAATTAGTTCAAGATTTTCCATATATCATTAATCAGAACAGAGGCTGCAGCTACAAAATCAAAGTATCAGAACTTGGAAGGGCAACTATGAAGGAGATAGACAAGATCCCAAAGTGTAAAGATAGCTTATTGAATACTAGAGTTAGGATTATCCATATCCTATTTCTATATATGGTTGTAAAAGCTAGTCAGTGAAAAAATACTAATAAGAAAATCAACACATTTAAAATGTGCTGCTGGAGAAGAATTCCAATACCATGGACTGCTAAAAAAGACGAATAAATGGATTCTACAGCAAATCAAGCCTAGACTCTTCCTGTATTTGGGTCATACCATGGGAAGACATGACTCACTAGAAAAAATACTTGATAAAATTTGGTAGTAGGAAAAGAGGAAGACCACAACTGGATAGTTGCAATCAAAGAAGTCCAGAAACAGATTCCCTTCAGATACAGTAGTTATACTATATTCAAAATACTTTTAATCAAACTTTCAGAATCAATGTATTATGGCCGGAATCACTGGGTTGTTGTGTGTTTTCCAGGCTGTGTGGCCATGTTCCAGAAGCATTCTCTCCTGACGTTTCACCCACATCTATGGCAGACATCCTCAGAGGTTGTGCGGTCTGTTGGAAACCAGGCAAGGGTGGCTTATATATCTGTGGAAGGTCTAGGATGGGAGAAATAACTGTTGTCTGTTTGAGGCAAGTGTGAATGTTGCAATTGGACACCTTGATTAGCATTGTAATCAACATTTTCTGGCAGCCCTATACTTTCACTTGGAAGACAATGGTGGTGTTCTATAGCAAATGATAAAGGTACTAATATTCATATGTAGTTAATTTCTTGGCCTTTGGCACATAATTAAGATGGCACATTCACACAACAAATATGTGCAGGAATCTAGGATTGCCAAATGATCTGTTTGTGAGTGTGTGCAAGAGATGTTTTTAACATCTGTAACCTCACTGCTCTTAAAAAGCATAGTCTGGAGATAATGCTTCTGGAACATGGCCATACAGCCCAGAAATCTCACAGCAACCCATAGCTAATAATCTTCTTGAAAAGTTGGCAAAGTGAATACATTCCTGCAGTCAAAGAAATATTGTGCAGCCCACTTAAACAGTGTTTTGTTTTAATTATTAATTTAACAAAAGACCCACAGAACTTTATTATATAAAATTTTACAAAAAATAGATCCTTGGTTGATTTTCTCAAATGAACTTGCATCATGGGGGAAAATAGATGTCTAACTAAATTGAAAAATACAGAACTTCACAGTCAACTGAAGAAAAAAAACTGTACTGTGGTTCTCAACCTGTAGGTCCCCAGATGTTTTGGCCTTCAGCTCTCAGAAATTGTAACAGCTGGTAAACTGGCTGGGATTTCTGGGAGTTGTAGGCCAAAACACCTGGGGACCCACAGGTTGAGAACCACTGTTAAGAGTAAAGCTCAATCAGAAAATTGTACAAGAAGCCAGAAGATTATTATATATTTTTTTACCATT
Source organism: Anolis sagrei ordinatus (assembly GCF_025583915.1). NCBI lineage: Eukaryota > Metazoa > Chordata > Lepidosauria > Squamata > Anolidae > Anolis > Anolis sagrei. The sequence continues at coordinate 168,308,622 of NW_026847438.1, read as the reverse complement.
CCAACTGGCCCACATATTTTACCTTCAGTTTTCAAGTATGCAGCAAATTCCAAGAAAGTACTGGAAAGCTCATTTTTTTTCTTTAAGACACCCACTCCTGCAACAATAATGGTTTTTTGTAGTAAAACTTTAAAATTTTTCATAAAATATAAGGGCTTTTTCTTTCTTTCAATGGAATTTAACCCATATTGCGATCACCTTTTCATGGTATGGAAGCAAAGATTGTGTACAATGTTTTCTGATTGGTCAGTTGTAGGGACTTCTCTTTTTTATCAGAGTATACATAAGGCTGCCTAAGCCTTCTTCTCTAGTATGAGATCATTCAGATGGATTGAAATGACTAAGGAGCGTAGAAATTATAGTTAGACCCATCTGGAGAGAGCTGGTTTAAGCTTCCACTAGGTGAGTTTCCTAACTCTAACTGTATGGTGTCTCAMAAGCCAGTGGTGGCAAACCTATAGCACACGTACCAGGAGGGGTATACAGCACTCTCCCTGGCATGCACATMATTTGCTACCTCTCCCTGCCTGTCCACCCATTCACTTGCTAACCCACTTGCCRACCCCCCACTCATCCACTTGGTCATTTGCCCATCCCAATTGCTCACCTGCTTGGTCKCCCCTCTGCTCACTCCCCCCCCCCCCGAGTGCCCAACKCCACCCACCCTGGTTTGGGCACTCCATCTCTAAAAGGTTCGCCATCAAAGTCATAGACTTTCCAACTCCAGTGCTTCTTTGGTTCTTCCCTTCATCATTCTGAGGATCACTCACATCTATGCCAAATATAACAGGCTAAACAGAGCAGCTTGCCCTCCTCTCCTCTTGCCACTTTGCTCTCATGAACATCCACATGACATTTTCAATGTTAAATATTGAACATATGTCTCTGTTAAAACTAAAGTTGAGGTTTTCCCTTGACATGAAGTCTAGTCATGTCCAACTCGGGGTGGTGGTGCTCATCTCAATTTCTAAGTCGAAGAGCCGGTGCTTTCTCTTTTCAGTGCAGATAATGGATGGATGTCAGTAGTCAAGTTCCTTGACAGCTCTGGATCAAATACAATGTCTTGACTTCATGGCAGAATTGTCCAAGCAGCTATTTGATTTCAACAATGAAGTCACATCAAGAGGTATTTCAACATGGCATAGTAGTCAGTCTGAATCTGTTCATATGAACCTTCAACTGGCAAGGCTTGATGATGATAACAAAGTTCAAGGGCTGATTCAAATTAGCTAGATATCCAAAATCATGTCTCTCACTCCGTTGATCAGACTTGATTCACAAAGTATTAACAAAGAACATCTGACCATCCTGTTCCAAAATGGGAGACAGTTTTCAAGAATATTATCAAAACTTCAACCAAGACACATATTACCCTGACTTCTAATTTCAGCTGCAATGCAGTGTTTTCCGAGACATTCACAGAATTACCCGTATAGGACATCCAAAAGATGTTTGATGTTGAGGCAGCATGGTCCATCTAGAAGACTATCTATTATGTTGTTCATTTTTTAATTTTTTACTAAAGGTACCAGCTTGGTTCCACTGGTACCTCACTCTGGTTCAAGGCTCTCTCCCGCAGATTCAGCTCCAGGCACTCCACAGTTGGTGGGTACGTTTTAAGTTCAAATTTGTTAGCAAAAAGATTTTGGTTGCTCAGCAGCCACTTTAGGTCACCTGTTCCAAAGATGCAGATGCCCCTGACATAACGACCTGCCAAAGAAATAGAACATTAAGATTATAATTAAAGGGCACATGTGCACACTTCTTCGTATCTATACAAAGGCAATGAGTGAGCTCATTAAAAGTTTGAGGGATCTGCTTCTCCTTGTCATCAGAGCCACCCTGGGCTGTAGGGGTGCTGAACTAGCATTTGCAGGCTTGAATAAGCTAGATCAGGCATGGGCAATTCTCTAACTTGGGCGTCTCATGGTGGGCCAGAGTGGAGTGGGCGGGCTGGGAGGGGGTTCTCCCTAAGTCCCCTCCCTGCCCTTTCCTCCTCTTCTTCTTCCTCTTCTCTTTTGGAGGCGGAAAGTGAAGGAAAGACAGGAAACGTTTGGATCCCAAAAGGGTTTGTCTTGGTCAGGATGATATGGTGGAAGGGACAGAAGAAGTGTATCCATTAGACCCCATATTGCCTACTCCTGATATAAAATCCTAGAGTTGGAAGAGACCCCCAAGAGCCATCCAATCCAACCCCCTGCCATGCAGGAAGGCACAATCAAAGCACTCCCAATAGTCAGCTTCTGCAGAAAAACCTCCAGAGAAGGAGATTCCACACACTCTGAGGCAATCTATGTTAATCTCCAGGACGTTCTTCCTAATCCTTTCAGTCTAATCTCTTTCCCTGCATTTGAACGCATTGCTCCCTTGTGCCCTGGTCTCTAGAGCAGCAGAAAGCCAGTTTCTCCCCTCCTCTTCCTCAATGGGACATCCTTTGAAATCTTTAAACATGGTTATCATGTTCCCTCTCTGCCTTCTCTTCTCCCAGCTAAACATCCCCCAGGAGGAAAGGAGGAGGAGGAAGAGAAGGAAGGAAGGAGGAAGGAAGGGTGGAAGGAAGGAAGGGTGGAAGGGAAGGGTGGAAGGGAGGGTGGAAGGAAGGGTGGAAGAAGAAGGAAGGAAGAAGGAAGGGAAGGAAGGAAGGAAGGAAAAGGGAAGGAAGGAAAGAAAAGAGGGAAGGAGGGAGGGAAGAGAGAAGGAAGGGACAAAAGAGGAAGGGAAGGAGGAAGGAGGGGAAAGAGGGAGTAAGGAAGGAGGGAAGAGAGGGAGGGGGAGGGGGTGGGAAGGAGGAGAGGAAGGAGAGGGGAGGAGGGGGAAAGAGGAAAGAAGTAAAGGAAAGGGGAAGGGAAGGATGGAAGGATGAAAGGGTGTCAGAGAATGAAGAGAGGGAAGAAAGAGAGAAGACAAAAGGGAAAGAAGGAAGGAAGGAAGAGAGAGGAGGGAGGAGGAAGGAAAGAGAGAAGGAAGGAAGGATGTGATGGTGAGAGAGAGGAGGACCTGAGGAAAGAGCCCAAGGTGCCGCATTCGGCCCCTGGGCCTGGGTTTGCCCATACCTGAGCTAGATGATGGTCAATAAATTGAATCGAAGAACCACTGTGGTGATCCCTAGGTCAGGGAATTGGATAAGCAGCCCAGTTTTCATGTAATAATTGTACTTTTGTTGCAGGAAAGAGAGCAATGTGATGGCGCCAAACAATTGGTTTCCTTTAGCAATCAAGAAGATGTGTGGCACATTAATGCATGACTCCAGCACATGCAACTAAATATAAGTAAGCAAAATGGCAAGAAGAAATGAGGAAAGTGTTGTGGGGAAAGAGGAAGGCTCCATAAGGCAGTAAACACCTTGGAAATAAGACATATATTTCCTGCACACTTTGTTTTAAAAACAAGCCATACTTCCTATGGCCTTTGTTGCATTAAATAGGGGCCAAAGTATCCTACCCAGAGTAATGGCATGCTCTAGTTATAGAATAATTCCATGAAAATAAACAATATATTGCTGGAATTTCTAACCATTAAGAATACTGGAAGCTACATAGGAAATCTTTCCATATATTCACACAGGGCTGTTCTGCATGACCTTTAGGAGAAATTCTAAGCACAGAAACTAGCTGGAAATACATGTTTTGTGCAATCTCCAAATCAGTATCCCTCAACGATCATGTAACAGGATGAGTGCTCAGTTGCTTCTTTGCTCACATTTCAAACTGGAAATTTCAGGCACACACATATGGACTCCCAAAAATGAAAGTGGGATATGATCAATGCTAGTGTTTCTTACTGCATTCTTAAATGAACTTCAATTTTGGAACCCTTTTGGAACCTTCATTAAAAAAATAAAGGTAAAATAGGGCCTACATGGGGCAGCATCAAAGATTGCAAGGAATTCACTGGGAAGACTCAAACTTTTGGTGAGTCAAAATGATGAGCTATTTACCATGACATCCTCCATGATTTGCTTCTGCATCACCCCACTTGATAGCTCTTAGATTGCCTTCCCAAGTAGCATTTGGCATGGCACCAGGGACACCTGAGATTTGAAGAAGATAAAAGAGAAAGATGATTCTTGTTTGTTTGTACATTCATTGGTGAAACTTTTATCTCAGTGTCTATGTAGTCGGTTCCATGTAGCTCCTATGACGTACTTTACCTTGCCAACAACTATCATGTAAGTAGGTCAGGCTGAGAAAAGACAACCTGGCAAAATGGCACTACCTAAAAGAATCCCACACCTTGTGTGACTGTGGAGCAGAACAGACAACTCCGCATCTGTATGCTTGTCCACTATGCCCTGCCTCATGTACAGAGGAAGAATTGTTGGAGGCTACAGACAATGCCATTGCTGTTGCCTGTTTTTGGTCAAAAGATAATTAGCTGCTTGCACTCCTTCTATTTTTATCACTTTAATACTAATTTATGCAATGCTTTTGATATGAAATAAATAAATAAATAAATAAGGCTAAGAAATTAAAAAAAAGCAAAGGTCTCCCAATGAATGTCAAGGCTCAGTGAGTGTGAAAACCTGAAACTCCAAAATCCCAGTTGAACAATCTAACCAATAGATTACACTGATTATTTTTAAAATACCAGTTGAATTATTGAAGAGATTAACATTGCTGACATCCTGAGGGAGTTCTTGATCATCTCAGTATTTTGCAAGGGCAATTCCTCACGTTGCATCAAAGCTCTAATAATAATTTCTAAAAAGAAAACTGCTTCAAATAATAATTTCCATGATGAACAGATACACAAACAATTCCTGTTCCACAAAAGGAATATTACTGACTCTGGTGGTAAAATGTCCATACTTGCAAATGGACATATTGACATGACATATAATACTCCAGGCAAAGGTTATCTTCAGTGCTTCCTGTGCTCACTTTGCAACTGTACAGTCTAAGGGGGAAAAAACACTGCTGAGCAGTGGAAGCCAAGCTACCAAGATCTATTTTACCATTAATAAGAAGTAGAGGTGTAGTTTTGGGTAACAGCCCACACACTCACAAGAACTGCCAAAGGGACAATCCTGGCTGATGTTTCAAACATTATAAATCCAAAATTATAGTCTTTGGAAAAAACAGGAAACGGTACACGTGGTCCCTGAAAGGCGTACAATTGGAACAAATTAATTGCTACAAATATCTAGGCATTATGTTCTCTTCATCTTGGGCTAACCCCATTACTCATAGTATACAAAGAGCAACGAAAGCAGCAGGTTCCATTTATAAGCTGTACCATCATAGATACCCAGGCACAATCAGACCTGTCCTGGAAGTCTTTAAAACTAAAATAATGCCAACACTTATATTTGGGGCTGAAATTTGGGAGCACATCAATTTGGCCAAGATCGAAGCATTCCAAGTTAAGCAGCTTTGCACCCTCCTGGGCCTTTCCAGAACAATTCTGATGGCAGCAGTAAGGGCGGAGCTAGGAATGCCGCCAGTAAAAGCTCAAATCTTAATGAGACAGTTTAATTACTGATCAGTAGACTTCCTCGCCTATGTCTAGAAGATCAAGTCCAGCATGACCAGAAGACACCATGGATGGCGGTTCTGAATAATGAGTTGGATGGATTCGGTCTGCATTTGCAATTTCTGGGTGTTCTGGGTCCGGAGGCAGGGCAAGTGCTCAAGCGACACATTCGGGATCTCTACGCACAGCTGGACCTAGAGAGCATAGGTAGGTCTTCAGCCACAAGGTTTTTAGCTTCTCACAAAAGGAATATTCATTTAGAGCATTAGCTAACTATTCCACTTCCACTACCCTTAAGAAGAATATATACTAGGGCTAGGGCTAGGGCTAGGTTTGAACAACTCAGTATTATGATGCAAACCGTAATACTTCACATCCCAAGAAGTGAGAGATTCTGCATATGGGGAGAACAAACAGTGGAAGATATTGAACATTTCTTAATTGACTGTCCAGCATATACTGAACTGCGAGACAGATATTTACATCCAATATTATCCAACTGCAGGTCCCCCAACAGAAATGATATTCTGACATCCCTCTTGCAAGGGCAGGAAAGATCCAACATAATCAGAGTAAGCCTTTTTATTCTGAAAGCTATTAAGAAAAGAGCAGATTTCCTGAAAGAAGAACCAGGAAAATAAGATTCTGACTATAAATAGAAGGTCAGCTGCTGTCCTCACCTTTTTGCCTTGTTTTTTACTCGTGTTCTATTTTTAAATGATCATATGACTGGTCAAATAAATGAATATTATTATTATTACATTATAAAAGGATCTAGTTTGGGTCAAATTTACTAGATTTTTGGAGGGATTTCTATGTTTGTGTCAAAGAGCCCTTCCACGTAGCCCTATATCCCAGAATATTAAGGTAGAAAATCCACAATATCTGCTTTGAACTGGGTTATCTGAGTCCACATTCAGAAAATGTGGGATTTCCTACCTTGATATTCTGGGATATAGGGCTGTGTGGAAGGGCCAAAGGTTACTAGGTTTTGGGGGAGGATTTGGGGTGTGTGTGTGTGTTCTCAGTTCTTGTACCTTCAAGAAAGGCATGGGGGGATCTTGGCTTGCTAACAATCAAGGAAGGAGAACATGTCCTCTAAATCAGGGATGTCAAACTTGTAGCCCTCCAGATGTTTGGGCCTCCAACTCCCTGAAGTCCTTGCTAGCTTGCCAAATGGCCAGAAATTCTGGGTGCTGAAGTCTAAAACACCTGGAGAGCCACAACGTTGACACCTCTGCTCCCAGTGTTGCTAAACTGCAGCTCCCATTAGTTCTTCTCAACTTAGTCAATGGTGGATAATCATGGAGCTTACAGTCAACAGCTTTTGGGAAAAGGGCCGTAGATTATCTATCTGTGGCACTGTACATGGCACAGGGCTGTGCCCATCAGTAAGGTGTGCCCATTATTGAGGTGGCAAAGCCAAGAAGGAAGTGTTCCTTTGCTTGTCACATTCATAACATTTGCGTCATTGTCCTTCCTGGACATTTCTCAATAAAATAAATATGACACCGTATGCTATCATATTGTGTATGTAAAAGTCAACGAAACAGAAGAAAAACATTTTGGGGAACTGTACAGCAACTTGCCCACGGTTGGCAGTGGGCAAGTCGCTGTCATCAGCACTGTTTGTCCCATCAAAGCAATGTGTTACATTATGCATTAACATGCTATTAATATTGCAAGTTTCTTTTTAAGAAAGGCTGGTATACCCCCTGGAACCCAGTAGGGTTGTAGCTCCGCTCTTACTGCTGAAAACCAACCTCTTTTTCTGTTGTGATTCTTCAGACTTGTTTTACAACCCAATCTAAGCTACATTGGTCCCACAAGGCTCACTGAGAGCTCTCTAGGAAGCCTCCCAGAAGTCGTAATGGTGCCATCTCCTGAGTACTTTGTAGAGCAGGGGTCCTCAAATTAAGGCTCGGGGGCCGGATACAGCCCTCCAAGGTCATTTACCCAGCCCTCGCTCAGAGTCAACTTAAGTCTAAAACGACTTGAAAGCACACAACAACAACAACAACAACAATCCTATCTCATTACTAAAAGCAGGCCCACACATCCCACTGTAATACTACTAAGTTTATATTTGTTAAAATTGTTCTTCATTTTAATTATTGTAGTGTTTTTTTTTGCACTATAGATAAGATATGTGCAGTGTGCATAGGAATTCATTCACGTTTTTTTTCCAAATTATAATTTGGCCCTCCAACAGTTTGATGGACTGTGATGTGGCCCTCTGTTTAAAAAGTTTGAGGACCCCTGTTGTAGAGCTCTACAAAATACAGCTACAGCATTCAGGTGATCTAAAAATATAGCCTTAACATATAGCTTCTAGGCTGTGCTCTGGAGATACAGCTCTATTGAGCTCCATAAATCGCATTATTAGTGCTTCCAGGAGGATCCTTTTACTGCTGTCAGCAAACTGCTTATCCCATAGAGATTGGACTTTAAAAAGAGTTAAAGCAAACTAAAAGCATCAATAGTAATAGAAGACTACAGGATAATGACAGGAGGTCCTCCACATCTCAACAGCCTATTACAGGGGAAAAGAATATTTGTGGGCTTGTAGTATTTTGACTGAGAAATAATGGAGCTGGTTACACCCAAAGCAAACTCATGTGACACACTACATTACACTCTAATTTGGAAAAGTCTTGGACAGTGTTTTCAGTGATTATTTAATTCTTAAATGTATATCTTACCTTCCTCCCAGCATAAGATTTAAGATAGCTGATATGAGAGAAAGCAATTAAACGAGAATATTGAGTGTTCAATTCAATTGGACATTGAACAAACAAAGTAATGTGGTAAGACATGTATTATGGAACAGAACAACCGAATAAATAAGTATATAAGAGAACACTATTAGTAGAGGTTGGACTGCATGGCCTTTGTGCTCTCTTCTAACTCCATATTTCTATAATATGAATGAGAATACTCTGCTTCAAAGCCAGATGTCAACAAAGCTAGATGCCAACTCACCACATTTCAACATTACAGGTTTTAATAATGCTACTCACAACATCAACAGTGCATTCTACTTCAGCAATGCTCCTCCCCAATCTACACTGGATGAAAAATACGGTTTGAATGGAATACATCAGATTGCATGCAATTGGAATGCCAGCATTAGTATAACTTTCTATGGAAAAGGTCATTAACCACAAGCTATGTTCACTCAATTGAGCTTTTTTTAAAATCCTTCATTCTATTTCCTTCCTTCGGTGGAAGCGGATGTGCTGTGCATCCTGAAAGGGAATGTCAGCCAATAACGGCAATTTTGCTAATGTGGACAAACTGTAAGGACACAGAAAAAAACAAAGAAGGGCTGAACTGCCATCCTTCAATAGGACAAATGAAGAGCAGACAAGAAGGATGAGACAGAGAGAGTGAGGGCCCATCCAGACAGGCCCTAAAATGCAGGGCCTGCTGGACTTTTTCTGGAGGCATGGGTAAAAGCGAATTAATTCAGGACAAAGTAGGTAAACCCTGAAAGGCCCGGGTCTTATGGGGTATTGGGTCTGTGGGGACTCACTCACAGGCATTCCTGGGACTAGCTGGGGGTCAGTCCCCATGGAGGGTCAGTCCCCATGGGGGTCAGTCCCCACTTCTTTGAGCCTCAAGAAAGCCTGGGTTTTTGGAGAGGGCATGGGGACTTAAAACCACACTGAAGAGGGTTTCTTAAACCCGCTTCAGCATGGATCTAAGCCCTGCCTGGAAGTGCTCTGTGAGCGGAATACAGGGAGGAGGTGGAGAAAATAATGTATGTGACATTGGCAGCCTCCCTACTCATGAAGTGGTGGGCAAACCATCTGTTTGCTAGGTATCACAGCAAACTTACATACCATGTCGGTTTCAGATCTGATGGCCAGGGGCAAAAGGAACCTAGTCAAAGATAGTTCTGTAGTTCTCACTTCCTCCTAATGAAATTACTGGACTGCCATACTGACCAAAGCACCCGCTTTAATGAATATACCATGGACATTAAGCAAACATATGGAAGGCTTTCTTCATTCCTTCCGAGTGGGTGATCAGAATAGGAGGAATTATTGCATATGCTTCACCTGTGGCCGAGTACATACATAGAAATGTGTCAGTGAAAACTCAAAGAAATGAGTGTCCTACTGTTATCTGACATTTAACATCTGATCAGCATAAAGGGCTATGCAACAATGGATCTGCAGCTCAAAAGAACAAAACCTAAATGTAGTTGAAGCTCAGGGCCCATCCAGACATGGCCATTATCCCACGACATGTCTGTGTGCCCCTGGTAAAAATGAATTAATTCAGAATAATCTTGGTAATTCCAGATTAATTAAATACTCCATTAGATCTGGGCCTTCCTGAAAGGTCCGGGTATAATGGGGTATTGAGCGTGTGAGGACTCACCCCTGGGTAGTTCCAAGACCAACCAGAACTATCCGGGGGTGAATGCCCATTTGCCATCCTGAAGCTTTTGGGCTCCTAGTACTCAAAGGTTCAGGATGGCACCCAACCTCTCCTCTAAGCCCCCAAAACAACACTTTAAAAAATTACTGGTCTGCCATTAAGTGGCCCTTGCGTCCTTCTGCCATGCAGAAATGACACGCCAGGAGACTGCGGGGAGGGAGAGGAGCAACCCTGAAATGTTTTTTTTTAGGTTTTAATGGTTGTTTTGGGGGACTTTGGGGTCGCTGCATGCTATCCCGATTGGTATTGGGGTGGCATGTAGCCACCTCCTGGAAAAGCCCAGGTTTTTTAGGTGGGAGAAGGGACAGAAATGCATGCCAAAGCAGGTTTTAAAACCCCACTTCGGCGCACATTTCTTTGGTGTCTGGAAGCGCCCTCAGTTTAAGCAAGAAGAGAGACAACTAAAATCTACTATCTCCACCACTTTAATCAGTAATCTTCCTGTAAATAAAATAAACTCTATCTATGAGTGAAAAATATTCACTTTAGCAAGTTGAATAGGCAGTCAAAGGAGAATTCTTGGTTGACATTAGAAAAAACTCTTTGGGAAAACAATCCTTTGGCAAGTTTCTATGGAAATCTGTGTTCAAAATAAATTTTAAAGCAGTTCATGTACAAGTGGGTTTGTCTATGAAACTTTAAAAAAACAAAGCCAAACACATGCACAAAAACCAGTTATCACAAAGATCCTTCCTTTTGGTAACATGAGAGTTGTTTTTTTACCCACTTTAGGAAATAGATGAAACTATGCGGACAATTGATAAAATCCTCTGGCAAATGTCCATTATGTGTAAGTAATTGGACGTTTCGTGGTACTGCAGGTTACTTCTGCCTGTGAGTAAGACTGCCACTTTTGAAGCCTGGGGAATGGCCCAGAGCACAGAACCTGAAAAAGGGTAAAACAGAAGCCACAAAGACACTTGTCTTTCCAGCCTGTGTGGTTTTCACAAGCTCCCAGAAGGACCCACTGTTTATTCTCTAAAGGGTGTTTATGTGAGAGATAAATGAGATATTCCTTTCCCCCAGGTAACAATTATGCACACTTTGCAAGGTTCCCGGCCTTGAGGTGCCCTGTAGGCAGGCTCTGGGGTCAGGAGAAGCCACTCCGGAAAAACAGGGCTAGGCTCTTGAGTCAACAGGCAGTCAAGGAAGTCATGTTGCCTTTCTACATGCCATACCAAATGTCTGCTTTGTCTAATGTGGTTGACTGCTCTATCCATCAAATTATGAGAAAGAAATGTAAAAACTTGGTTCTCGCCTGGTTTTGTTCTACAGTGTAGGTTCCAGTCATGCTTGAGAACACTCTGTTCTACACCAAGCATAGTTAAATTAATGTGTAGTCAACTCACAGAATTGCCAATAAATATGGTCAATGGATATGCAGGCAGTGGGATTTTTGGAGATATAGTTAATTTTAATGATGGATTGAATTAATTTATACTTCCCCAGAGTCATAATGATGCTGGGGAAAATGGAACGAAAATGAAAGAGGGCCCAACCAAGGGCAAAATGGATGGATTGTATCCTTGAAGTGACTGGCTTGACTCTGAAGGAGCTGGGGGTAGTGACGTCTGATAGGGAGCTCTGGCGTGGGCTGATCCATGAGGTCACAAAGAGTCGGAAGTGATTGAACGAATAAACAACAGAGTCATAAAAGGCTTCCCCCCACTAATGAACACACTTTTCTACATCCTAGTCTGTACCTTGGCATTTTGGCTCCCATGAAATTTGAATTCTATATGATATGGATTGAAGTCTACTACCCTGAACAAAGTTCAATGGATAAAACATTATTTATATAATTTCTAACATCAGCTAACAAGCAAAACTGAAAATGTATTAATATTCTCATAGTTTTTATGTTGCAGAGATCTTTGGCATACATCTTCAAAACCTTGACTCTGAAATCTCCTATCTGCCACAAGGATATTGACATTTACACTTACTACACTTACACTTACTAACCTACTTAAATTGCTATGAGGAACACTTGCTGGAAGACAAACCACAAAACCTCTAGGATTTAGCCTCTATGGTTGATGAGTAACACTACAAATTAAGCTATCAACACTACATCCTAGATTGACCAATTCACAGCCAGTTCATGAAGAACGATCACTGTCAGTGTTTGGTTTTCCTTTTTTTTTGTGTGGAGTATGGCTGCTTTTACTGTAACACACTGCACAGATGTATGTAAATGGTTACATACATTTTACTGTTGCTGAATTTTTCTTGACCCCAAGATTGAGGTAAAGGGACTTCATTTGAGATCAAGACCCATTGTTTAAGAAGCAGTGGTCTAATTAACACGCCAGCAACCATTCAGGGACCTTAAAGATAATAGCTTCCACCCAATCTTAACATGCAACACCTTCTTACAATCTGGAACCTGAAGTGCATCTACATATAGAATTGAAGCATTTTGACACTACTTTAACTGTCATAGTTGAATGTAATGACATTATTGGAGTTGTATTTTAATAAGCTCTTTAACCTGCTAAACCAAAGAATACTTGTGTCCCATCAAACTATAGATCCCAGAATTACCACAGCAGTGAGCCATGGCAATGAAAGTGGTGTCAAGCTACCAGTACAGTAATTATATACAGTGCATATGCACCCTCTCACTATTTTGCACACAATAGTATGCTTCTAGGGGGAAACTTGGCTTAATGACCGATTCAATTTTGAATACTAAAGCAAACAGAAGGCTTTGCCGATCTTTTTTATCTTTTACATTGTTAATTTAGAAAGAGTTGCCTGGCAGGGTACTATTACAAATTTCCAAACCCATTGATTTTCAACCAAGTAGTCATTAAGAACCTCAGTCTTGAACTTATGGCTATCTCAAGAAAAATCTTGGGGCCCACCCAGTCAGTTCCACCTTTCATAAAACCAAATTAATTTTGAACAAATCAGGGTTTGCCTTATTTGTTCTGAATTAATGAAACACCTGGTAATATTTGAATCTTATGATAAATGCTGGGTTTTACCAGGTGTGGCTCCTGTGTGGATTTGTTTCCAGGATTGCAAAGTTTCTCCTAAAAAGTAAATAAAACATACCTGGCTGCCATAATGTTCCCCCTCACACTTTCCTGGCATGAGAAAATGACATGCCATGAGATTGGGGAAAGGGGGCAAGGGGGGATTTTCCTCCTCATCCCCCATCTCCTGGCGCATAATTTTCTCATGCCAGGAAGGCACAAAGGCAAACATTAAGGCAGCCAGGTAAGTTTTATTTACTTTTTAGGGGGAAAATTTTGGGGGCTTTGGGGTGGCTGCATGCCATTCCAATTACAATCAGGATGGCATATAGCCACTGCCACAAAAGCCCAGGTTTTTTGGTGAGAGAGGGGACAGAAATCTGTGCCAAAGTGGGATTTTAAAACCTGTTTTGGCACAGATTTCGGGACTGTCTGGAAGTGCCCTAGGTTTCCCCTTTTGCTAGCTACACAAGAAAGGGGTCAGGGGGATCACACGGAGTAAAAACCACGTTCAGTTTCCATCATGGCCTTTGTTTGGGGTCAGAAACAACCCAACTGATTTCAAAGAAGTGAATTAATTGTTATCATAATTTCAAAAGCCACAATTCCTGTAGAGCTAATATCTGTTCTCCCTTAGCACAGTGAACTTTTGGGAAATGACCTTCCCATGCCCTTTGTATCAGAAGCAACTACACAGAATTTTAGTATTGGATTATCTCTCTCCATTATCTCTCTCTTACCTCTCTATTGTTTGCATTGTTCACCACTTTCCACTCACTTTCCAAGTTTACCAACATGGTCAGCCAAACCTTTGACGCCTTCCTTGCTTCCTTATTTGGTAACTATAACTTTCTCATTTCTGTCTTCTCTCTTCTTCCCTATATAGTTCTTAATCTTAAACAGCCTAGTGCCTTTCATTAGTGTTGTGCTAAAATTCCCATCATCTCAAGCCAATCAAACCAAACTATGTACTTCAATTGCTACCAATCTAAACACAATCATGCTAACTTCTCCTTATCTTATCATAGCCATTTGTGTGGCGATCTTAACTATTCTGTAACAAAGTCTGTATTCTTCGATTTAAATGAATGTTGGGTGCCATACACACTGCTTTGTCCTCACTGGAGGAAAGATGGGATATAAATGTAACCAATGAACAAGAGGTTTTAAGATACAGGCAGTCCTCACATTCACTAGCATCAGGCACACAGGCCTCAATGAAAGTGAAATAATGTTAATATAGCAATTGCTATTTTTTCTGAGAGAACACCTCTCTAGGAATTTCTAGGTCTTTCAGCAGAAATTATATAAGATATGGCCTTCCAAGTTCTTCTGAGGGGCAGATGTGCACCCCTAGTCTCCTAGATTTGCTTGTCCTTAATCTAAATAGTTGGAGGGGGAATGGGATATGTCTGCTATCCCACCAGAGCTTGGAAAAATTCATTTCTTTGACCTCAGCTCCCAGAATCCTCCACCTATATTCGGGGAATTCTGGAAGTTACAATCAGAAAAACAAAACTTTTCCAAACTATCTCTCTCACTTCCAGCAACTGGGCTTTTTGTACATATACAAAAGGAAGATACTGTGCTTACAGTTATACAGATATATACCTATTTGTGCATCTCCAGTCTAAGCAAGTATAGGATGTTCAGAAATGATCTTTACCATTTCAGTTCTACATCCCCCTTTGAAAAAACCATGCCAAGAAACCCCCGTGATAAAGTTGCCATAAGCTGGAAATAATTTGAAAGTAAACAACAATATGAAATTGAAATTGGAAAGATCATTTCCGGGTACCTTGAAAATGGAAATATCATTTCTGAGTACTTTGTATTAACATTTCACCTAGTCCAATGCTCACAGATGAGTTTGTCAAGACGGAGAATACAGTGAATATCAGTCCTATTTTCTTTGTGTGATATAAAAATACAGAGGGATTTCAGATAAGGTACACAGATATATGGTGGAAAGTGACATGGCTGCTTCTTAGAAGAAATGTGTTACCGGAGTTCAGGTTTCCACAGGGCGATCCTCCTTTTCCTGAACCCAGCAGGTCAGGCCTGCCGTTTGAAAGCCCCCAGCACTTGGTGTGGAAAGAGAGAGAAAGGTACATTTCCTGGGTGTGCTTCAGGCTTTGTTCCCTTTGCCTTATTATGTCATGTTGACTTGATAAATGGTTGGTTCACGGCAGATTTTTCTCTAACTCAACCTTATTATGACAGAAAACAAGCTGGCTGGGTGGGTCTGGTGGAAGTGTTATATGGATAAAAGCAATTTCACTATTTTGCAGCAATTGAAAAGTACTGTAAATGGGATTTGGGGGGGGGGGGGGGAGAAATGTAGATGCTGGTGACAAACTATAAGAAACTAATGATTTGGCTTCTGTTACTTGTGTCACATAATGACACCCAGTAAGATATACACCTAAAATGTACCTGTTCTGACTTACTACCAAATTCAACTTAAAAATAAACCTACAGAAACTATCTTGTTTGTAACTTGGGGCTGCCTGTATTTGCTACTACAAGGATTATCCAGAAAGTAAGGTTACAAGATTTTTTTAATACAAATAATGAATATATTTTAATAAAACTTAAATGGATTGTAGCACATGTATTACATTATTTTTCCACATAATCACCATTTACTTCAATGCATTTTGTCATCTGTGGGATGAGTTTTTGATGCCTGTGTCACAGAAGTTTCCTGCCACCTTTTTCAGCCAGTTCGTCACTTTGATTTTTACCTCATCATTTTTGGGAAAATGTTTTCCAGCAAGGCGTTCCTTCAATTTAGTGAACAGATGAGTGCAATATCAGTGCTGTGAGAGGGGTACCTTAAAACATCACAACCAAATGAAGTCAACAACTTTTGTGTTGCATGAGCGGTGTGCGAACATGCATTGTCATGAAGGAGACGGACTCCTGCTGTCAGCATCCCACAATGTTTGTTTTGGATGGCTCTGCGAAGTTTCTTCATGGTCTCACAATATATTCTGTTCCCATTTTGTCACATGCTGTCTTGACATTATGTCCTTTTCATAAACTGAAACCATTTTGTGATGAATTGCAGCAGCGTTCATGACCTTAGCATTTAGGTAGCATATTACAGCGTGAACTTCGCACTTGGAGAGAAACGGAATGTGGGCACTCATCTCTAACCTTCAGCACCATGCCAGTCAATAAGCTACTGATGACTGATACTGCTCGTTCACTTCCGCAGGCTTCCCACTACACGGCAATGATACTAAATTCCGCTGTGAAAATTCCCCGCGAGAGCTATGTGCTTTATAACCTTACTTTCCAGATAACCCTCATACATTCTGAGAAGGGGTCTGTAGTTTTCACCAGACTGGCAAAAGGAGCCATGGAACAAAAAAGGTTACGAACCCCTGGTCTAGTTGGGTTTTGTTTTAGCAACATCACCACTGAGAAAATGAAGAAGAGTTGGGGACACTGACTCTCAGTATCAGATTTCAGCAGTATTAGCAATAAAGAAATCCTGAGATGGAAAATAATGCTTTAGCTAATGTTACTGAATTCTTGTGTGCCAGAGCTACCTGAAACAGGCAAGGTAAATAGCAGCTGCCTCCAGACTCCTTTCTTGCGCATGCAGGTAAGCTTAACTCACCTGCTACCATGAACATGTTTAAAAGCATGGATCAATAAGTCTGGTGACCGGAATAGAAACAAGAAGAATGCCCAAGACATTTTCTTCCTGAGGTAAAAAACAAAACAGCATCCCCTTGGCAACATGCACATCTGAGTTGCACCAGAGGATGCAAAAAGGGGTAATCCTCATAGGAGTTTGCAAGACCTGAGCAGGAGAAGTGACGGATTTAGGACAAATGAGGTAGTGTGATTGTTATGTTATGAGGCCCCTTACTTGGGCCCTGAAGGAGGTAGACCTGTGCTGTCTACTTTGTGGCACATTTCCATAAACTATCAATTCTATCATTATGTCTGGAATGGCTTTGAAACAGAACTCCTTCAAATTTAGAATGGAGCCCCCGGTGGCGCAGTGGGTTAAAGCCCTGTGCCGGCAGGATTGAAGACCGACAGGTCGCAGGTTCGAATCCGGGGAGAGGCGGATGAGCTCCCTCTATCAGCTCCAGCTCCTCATGCGGGGACATGAGAGAAGCCTCCCACAAGGATGATAAAAACATCAAATCATCCGGGCGTCCCCTGGGCAACGTCCTTGCAGACGGCCAATTCTCTCACAACAGGAGCGATTCCTGATACGACAAAAAAAAAAATAGAATTGCACCACATAAGCAACATTCATCGTAAAAACACTTTTGTTGGTAGGATAATGTCCCCCTCCAGCCAATGGGCCTTGTGCTTAAGCACACCTAAGCACAATGGTAAATCCAGCACTCAGTAAGACTATTGAAGATAGTCATGGGGTCGCCATAAGTCACAGTCAACAGCTGCTGACAACAATAGTATCTTGTTGTACTACATGGGAGGAGGGTCTGAAATATGAAGCTTGGCCAAGTGTGTTGTTTTGTTTATTTAATACCAAACATTCCTTCCAATTTGGAGTCCAAAATGACCAAGCTTGCTCAAAACGTTGACTATGCCAAAAGAGGAAGGAAAGAAGGAATGGCATTCTGGACAGTGATATCACAACAGTCCTTAACTCAGGGCCCTTCTACACAGGCCCTAAAATGCAGAAGTTACTGGGTTAAAGGGGCTAGCTAAATGATGCTAGCAGTAAATCCGCTCTAACTCACAGAGACAGACAAAAACCACATGTGATTTTTTAGAATCCTTCCACTGGATATCCCCAATCCACTCTCTATCTTGTTCCAATATAGAAGAAGCCTGTGAGGACAGCAGGGGACCCAGTCCTGGAACTGACAGGTCTATGTCTAGTCAGGTTCCTGGATTTTTAACCCATCATTTAAAACATGGATTTTTGGTGCTGTCTGGGAGTGCCCTCAGTGGTCACAAAGGTTTTAGCATTTATGTGATTCCTGGGGGAATGACTCAGAGCCCTTCCACACAGCCATATAACCCAGAGTATCAAGGCAGATAATCCACAATATCCGCTTTGAACTACATTATCTCAATCCACACTGCCATATAATCCAGTTCAATGTTGATTTTATACAGCTGTGTGGAACGGGCCTCAGTTGAGAAGTTTCCTGAATAACATCTACATCTCAACACACTGATAGACAATATGTCAGCTTCTGGATGGATGATGTTGGGTTGGAATCTCATCTTCATCCAATGGTGATGTCCTTCTCCCACAAACACATCACAGCCATCACATCCATCCTACAGGAACAATCACATCACAGCCATCACTGATCCCCCACAAAAGCAATAGCTCTATGCCTGTTTTCATTGCAATGTGGGTTGAAGACCAGCAATTTTGGCAAGGTGATTTTTAAAAATTTGATGAAGTTCATCCAAACTCCTACTACCAACCACTAGGTTATATCTTCATGCAGCCACACTCCCAACACTCTCATGGTTTAAACCTTGTTTCATTACTTCTATTAAATCACACCTTCAGTGGAGAGAGGAGTTTTTGTACTTTGTTCCGATATGTGTCTTATGGGCCACTGGACAAAATGCCAACAGTAATCTTTTTAATTTGATCTCGCTCCAACTTTATTTGAAAAGATAAAGCACATGCAGCACAAACCTTCATATAACTTGAACAGGTAAGCATTTGTCAACTTAAATGTACACTGTCACACGTATCTGCCAAAAGAAAAACACAGATGCATTTTTTGTCTTGAACATAAAGTATTCCATTTCTGAGGGCCCTTCCACACATCCTTATATCCCAGAATATCAAGGCAGGAAATCCCACATTATCTGCTTTGAACTGTGTTATCTGTGTCACACTCAGATAATGTGGGATTTTCTGCCTTGATATTCTGGGGTATAGGAGTGTGTAGGCAGACTTGTGAGATGCTAGATTGCGACTGAAATGCCAGGGTTTAAATCTTTTACATAATGAAACATGAGTTTATTTACAGAATCAATGCATTTATTCACTTGATCTGTCTCTTTGTCAAAGGAGGAATTTTGTTTCTGTTACCTGAGATTACTTGACAGTGAACCTTCTCATTTGCAGTATCTGGTAGCTTGCCTTGCTTCACCAATGACGTTCAGTTGGTATGACTGTGCTCTGTAGCCAAGCAACATTTCACTGTTCTCTTTGAAAAATCTTATGTTGCACCAAGAGTTGTTGACACACTGATCTAGCTTTAATCTATTAAAATATGGTTAAGCATTCCTTCACGGGAGGTGAACTGTGTTACATTTCATTGCCTAACTAAACATTTCCTATACTGAATGAGATGCTTAAGAAACACTTGTTAATCCTAATGCTAAGAATAAGGAAGATGTGACTAATCAACGCCCTCCCTAAATACTCCCACCTCAGATTGGGTTCCCTTCCATGACTTCAGCCTTTTGAAAAGATACATTATTGAGGAGACTACTTGCTTACGGAAAGAGCCCTATTGAACAGCCTCAATTATGCAACTATGTGGAGGTAACCTTTTCACTGTGTGTAAGAAGGAAATTATATCTACTCTTTGCCTACAGGTTTAAGCAAATCTGGTCGCAACCTATTGATTTGCTGCATATTATGTAAAACAATGATTTTTTTGCATTTTCCTAAGGCTTTCCTTAAAGAACATATGTGGACATTGAGTGTGGAGGGGCACAGTCACACAAACTACTCACTCCCACAGCTTGCATAAGTATATCATCTCCAAAATGAGAAGAAAGATCTAAAGGGGGAATTCTTGAACTGTTTGTCTGAATAAAAGGAGATCCCTTCTCCCAACTGCATTACCTTGGGGAGCATTCTGAGTCCATAGTGTATGCCACGACTCGTGTGTGTGTGTGTGCGTGTAGCTTTGAAATAATATGCCATTGATATATGAGCATTCACATTAAAGGTTACATGGAAAACACTGCTTGAGTGTAAGATCTTATTGTAAGAAGGTGTTGCTATCACTTATCACTTGAAAAGCAATTAAAAATATTGTGCATCTGAGAAAGCTTCTAGGTGCCTTTTTTTCTACAGCAGGAGTCTACAATCCTTGTTCCTTTCCCATTCCTTATGTGGCTCTCAAACCCAGCAAAATCCTATAGGTCATTTTTTTCATGTATTTATTTATAGGCGCAATTGGTGGGGACGAGAGAGAGGGTCTTTTCGGTGGTGACCCCTCGACTCTGGAACTCGCTCCTTAAAGACATCAGGCAGGTCACAACTATGGCAGTCTTCAGGAGGAGCTTGAAGACATGGCTGTTCCAGTGTGCCTTCCTGGAATAATGATCCCATAGCACTTTGTCCTCCAAAGAACTTTACATTTCTTTAGGTCTGCTCGCATGCCCTTCCACAAACACCACTACCACCTTTTCGTCCATGTCCCAGCATTACTTCAAATTTTAACTTTACGTTTGGCCTTCCCACTGTTTTTAATTGTGTGTTGTCTTGTTGATAATGTTGTATATTTTATTGTCTATTTTTTTATTTTAATTGCTTGTATTGTTGTTATTATTGCTGGTATTGTTGTATTTGGGCTCGGCCTCATGTAAGCCGCACTGAGTCCCTTGGGGAGATGGTAGCGGGGTACAAATAACGTGTTATTATTATTATTATTATTATTATTATTATTATTATTATTAATCATGTCAGAAGCAAATTGAGAATGCAGTTGTAATGTGTAAAAAACCACAAAGTTAAAAACAGCATTATGCTAGATTTCCTTTGACCAGAAGCTGGCCACTTGGAGTGCTTCTGGCGTCAATGGAAGTCTTCCATTGTGCATGTGGCAGGGCTCAGGCTGCATTATAGTCGGTTGTCCTTGGTTTGCTCTTCTCCACAGTCACATGTCATGGACTCCACTTTGTGACCCCATTTTTTAAGGTTGGCTCTGCATTTCATGATGCCAGGGCAGAGTCTGTTCAGTGCCTTTCAAGTTGCCCAGTCTTCTGTGTGCCCAGGAGGGAGTTTCTCATTTGGTATCAGTCACTGATTGAGGTTCTGGGTTTTAATCTGCCACATTTGAACTCTCACTTTGTGAGATGTTCTTGCGAGTATCTCTGTATATCGTAGGAAGCTGTTTCTTGATTTAAGGCGTTGGCTTGCTGGCTGATATCCGAACAGAGGATGGGCCAGAGATGTCACTGCCTTGATCCTTTCATTGCTTGCTGCTACTTCTCAGCAGATATCAGGTGGTGCAATGCCAGCTAAGCAGTATAATTCCTCCATTGGTGTGAGGTGCAATAACAATTTTAATGTAAATTGTTATTATATTTGTCTTGTTTGGGCACAGCTGAATAAAATTCCACATTATCTGCTTTGGACTGGAATTTATGGCAGTGTGGACTCAGATAACCCAGTTCAAAGCAGATATTGTGGGGTTTTCTACCTTGATATTCTGGGTTATATGGCTGTGTGGAAGGGCCAGAGAGAAGGGCCCTTGCATCACAATTGTGGAAATAATGAAACAAATGCTATTTGTTGGCCAAATAGTGTTCCCCTGAAAATTAGATAAAATGCTCCCATTTCCACACATAATGTGTGTTTTGCAGTACTCCAAATTATGAGATATTATTTTATCTGTACATGGGTGTACAATGAGAGAGGGATAAGGTGGTCAACCTTTCCCCCAAATGAGTATTTGGGCCCTTCCACACAGCCATATAACCCAGAATGTCAAGGTAGATAATCCACAATATCTGCTTTGAACTGGATTATCTGTGTCCACACTGCCATATAATCAAGTTCAGTGTGGATTTTATACAGCTGTGTGACAGGGGACACAATCTCCACATTACATTTACCTGGTAGTTTGAAAAGTAAGGTTTTAGCTTTTGGAGAAGCTGAGATACAAGGCGAAGTGTTCAACCAATTTCCGCCTATTCTTTTATTTTAAAAATATACTTATTTCCTGGATGAGGCAGTTCATTTTAAAAGTACTTTCTTTCCCATGCACAGTGTTTCTTCAACTAACGAACCAACAGAAACCCAAAACACCAGAACTAGTATAATTGCATAAGACAGAATATTTCTGAGATCTTATAAGCAAGTTAGTAAATATTTAAAACACTGTTTTGACAAGGTAGTCAGACAAGGCCCATCATTACTGTGTCCTCTGTAATGCAAGGGAAAAGACAAACTGTTGTCATATTTGACATATTATTATAATTCGTGGCTATGCCATATATAACATCTCTTGCTCATCTAAGTGGAAAATTTTAAAATGAGATGAGGAAGCAAGAATGGGGAGCCAGTCTCTCTCAGGCCCCTTCCATACAGCTGAATAAAATCCCACATTATCTGCTTTGAACTGGAATATATGACAGCGTGAACTGGGATGGCTTTGGAATGTGATGGTCTACAGCAGGGACCACTTCATCAGGGGCCACTCTCCAACATTAGCACCAAAACGGTTACAAATCAGTTTTTGGTCAACTTTAGGTTTGGTGTGGTTATTTGGGGTGCTGATTCAGAAAACTGCGTTGGATAGACCACATCAGCTCTAGTTTCTGATACAGAACATATGGCATCCAGTAGTCACCATCTACTCACCCACAGAAAACCATATTTAATAAGGCTCGGCATTATAAGAGGGTTTTGTGAGACCAGTCACTCTCATTGCAATGGTGTAGTAATGGTGCGGCCGCCAACCATATTTAGTTCTTGCAGATCACTAGTGGTCCATGGACCAAAGATTGGGAACAAAAGATTGGGAACCAAAGGTTGGTACAGAAAAGCTAACTGGTGGAAGGCTTAGATACAAGCTGCCAAGAATGAGGAGCAAGACTAACAGCAGCAACTAGAATGGACTGTAAAATTGAACTGTAGATAGGAAGAAAAATAATATGCATTCTGCAGAAAGAAACTTAACAATTGTCGTGAAGAATGAAATGATATTGAGATATAGTATAACTATGGTGAAGGGTGCAATGTTAACCAGTTGTTATAACCAATTTGACAAGTAATAACAGCAAGTGAAAGAAGATTTAAGACAATGAATTGACCCGGACTGGACTTTGGATTCTGGATTCTGATTTTAACAGGCATGTTTTAATTAATTGTTTAATTACTGTTTTTGATGTTTTTAGTGTATTGTATTTTTTATTTTTTATTTTTGTTGTGTCAGGAGCATCCTGTTGTGAGAGAATTGGCCGTCTGCAAGGACGTTGCCCAGGGGACGCTTGGATGATTTTGATGTTTTATCATCCTTGTGGGAGGCTTCTCTCATGTCCCCACATGAGGAGCTGGAGCTGATAGAGGGAGCTCATCCGCCTCTCCCTGGATTCGAACCTGCGACCTGTCGGTCTTCAGTCCTGCTGGCACAGGGCTTTAATCCACTGCGCCACCGGGGGCTCCAGTGTATTGTTGATTGTTTCTATGATGTTGGCATCCCATGGTGCTCTTGTGAGGCCTCCCTGAGTCCCCCCTCGGGGTGAGAAGGGTGGGGTAAAAATATAGGAAATAAAAAATTAAATAATTCCAAACAGATTGAGGACTCAATAAATGCACAAAAGCCTCATGAAGCCCAGAAACACACATAAGAAAAACAGAAGTAGATACTTTTGAAATTCCATAGAGAAAGGCCTTTATCAGGGTAGACCTTGAATAAAGAACAATATTTGTCCCTATATGTGGGTGTGTAATGAGTCTTTCCTATCAACCTGATACTTCTTGTCTATATTGAGTATCTGTGTATCTTATTACTACCCTTACCTTTTATCATAATTACAAGTTCTTCTGAAGACTGGATGCTAATCTGCTTTAATTTCACCATGTAGCTTAGTTTTTTTATAGTAGCTAAGTATGACACGATCAGTGCACTCACTACAAAAATCACATGAGCTAAAGTTTTCATTATCATTGAGGTTTAAAGTAAATGCCAGAGACACTGAGTTAGTTAGAAGATGTTCTATGGTTGGTTCAGTCACCTTGGACACATCATAAGAAGGCATTAGAATAGGCAAGAAAGGTGAGAGGCAGTAGGAAAAGAGAAAGATCACATTACAAGTGGATAGAGCCAACACAACCACATTACATTGCTAGTGAATAGAGCATATTACAGGCCCGTAGCCAGGATTTCGTTTCGGGGGGGGGGGCTAAATTTTTTTCAGGGGAGGTTTCGGGGGGGGGGCTGGGTTTCGGGGGGGGGGGGAGTCTGAGTGAAAGAGGGTCTAGCCTAGCAAACCTTTTGTATCATTACCTGGAACGATTCCATCAGGGCCGCCTCTGGAAAATCCTGCAAATCTCTTGGGAAGACAAGCGGACAAACGTCAGTGTGCCAGAAGAAGCAAAGACCACCACCATTGAAGCAATGGTCCTCTGCCATCAACTCCACTGGACCGGCCACGTTGTCCGGATGCCCGACCACCATCTCCAAAGCAGTTGCTCTACTCCAAACTCAATTATGGGAACCGGAATGTTGGTGGACAGGAAAAGAGATTCAAAGATGGGCTCAAAGCCAACCTTAAAAACTCTGGCATAGACACTGAGAGCTGGGAAGCCCTGGCCCTTGAGTGCTCCAGCTGGAGGTCAGCTGTGACCAGCAGTGCTTCAGAATTTGAAGAGGCACAAATGGAATGTGAAAGAGAGAAATGTGCCAAGAGGAAGGCATGTCAAGCCAACCCCGACCGAGACTGCTTTCCACCTGGAACCCAATGCCCTCACTGCGGGAGAAGATGCAGGTCAAGAATAGGACTCCACAGTTATCTACGGACCCACAAGAATACTGATCCTGGAAGACTATCCTACTCGGCCAATGAGGGATTGCCTAAGGAAGGAAGGAAGGAAGGAAGGAAGGCCATCACGTCACTCCCTCATCTTTCCACCATGCTGAACATGCTCAACTCCTTCAACCTTTGTTCCTAGGTTGTGTGGTCCATACCTGTGGCGAATTCAAGTCCTGGAAATTACCACATTCACGCCATGGAGATGACCTACCTGGAATCCTGTTGAGGGTCACCCAGAAGTGTTCGTCGGGGCTGTAGGTATCCATGGACCAGTTCAGCAAATCCCGGGCCCGCTTGTCTATGAAGAGGAACTCCACAAAGGGCCGGGTCAGGGCAATGTACGCTGAGCCAAAGTGGATTGTCAGGTTGTGTGGCACCTGCGACTTGACAATGGAGGTGCGTTTCATGTAGGAAGCGTCTTTGCGCATGTGCTGCCGGTAGACATATTTAATCCGTGAGGTGAAGCGGGCAGGCATGGGTACCCCAGGGGTGATGTTCTTGCCCTGGAAGGACTTCAGGTGCCGGACGACTTCCAGGTTGGTCTTGAGCGGGACATCTTGACCGCACATGTTGAGGACGTATTGCCAGTGGATCTGGGAGGTCAAGAGGTCCTTCATGCAGTTGAGGTCGGCCTGGAGCCTGGAGATGCCGGCGTAGACGACGGGTTCGGCTTTGGAGACCAGGAAGGCATTGGGGAAGCAACCCACCAGCTCCTCCACCCTCTGCTGGTAGGAAGCGGGGGCTTTCAGGTCCACATGGATGCAGTAGACGTTGTGGGGCGCATAGAGGGAGCGGAAGACCCGCTCGAAGGTGGGAAAGTCCTTGTGGAGGGTGACCACGTAGGCCAGGGGGAAGGCAGCCTCTTCAGCAGACAGGGTCCGCGTCAGGTAGTGGCTCCCTGACCGGTAGTCCTCGCAAGAGGAGAATCGCCCCCACGTCGTGCCAAGGCGGGGCTCCCAAGTGAAGGCTTTGCCCCCGCTTAGAAGAGAGGCGCACTGGGCACGTAGGGCGGCCGCTTCCCCGAGGGGCAAAGACGGCTCGGGCTCCTGCTTGGGCGGCGTGGCGTCGGGCCAACGGGGACCTCCGTCCAGCAGCAGCAGCAACGCCCCGAAGCCGAGCAGCAAGAGGACGGCAGCGGCGAAGAGGCACTGGAGCCTAAAGGGAGGCAGCGCCGGCATCGGAGCGGTTTGGAAGCGGGGCACCAGAGGCTGCTTCTTTCCCGCTGGGCGCCGTCGGAAGGCCTCCAGGGATACATTCAGCCACGGAGATGCATTCTGCCAGCAGCCGCTTCCCGCTCGTCCCCTCGGAAGCCCCGTTGCCAAGCCCGCCGCCCGCTCCCAACGCACCTTGCCTCAAGTCCAGAGGCGCGTCCTCACCAATCAGAGAAGAGCCCTGTTTTGCATATCGCTTCCCATTGGTTGGCGACGGCAACGTTCTCTCCCCCCACCCCCTTTCTCCATCTCCGTTTGTTCCATTGTCTTTTTCGGACGGGAAAAGCGGTCACTTCCTCGAAGGTTTCTCCGGGGACATCTCTATATGTACCACTTGGCTCAGGGCCTTGGAATCACGGGAGTTGTAGTTTGGCGAAGCACCAGCGCTTCTGGGGAAAGAAGGGTAAAGACCTTGTACCACCGCCACGCCCATGATTCTGTAGCATTCAGCCCAGCATTGATGTGCATTGATTCTACAGTGTAGATCAGGCATGGGCAAACCTTCTAACTTGGAGGACGCCTTGCCCATGCCTGATCTACACTGTCTTTTCCTCCCCTTCCTCTTGTCTTTAGGAAACAGAATGTTTGGATCCCAAAAGGGTTGGTCTTGGGATGAGATGGGGGATGGAGGAGAAAAAGTGTACCCATTAGAAACCCCCTCCCCCGGGGTGGAAGAGACCCCCAAAGGCCATCCAGTCCAACCCCCTGCCATGCAAGAAGGCACAATCAAAGCACTCCCGATAGACAGCCTCTAAGGAAAAGCTTCCAGAGAAGGAGCCTCCAGGACACTCGGAGGCAGCCTATGCCACTCTCCAATAGCTCTTACTTTCAGGAAGTTCTTCCTAATCTTTCCAGGCGAATCTCTTTCCTTGTCGTTTGAAACCATTGCTCCCTTATGCCCTGATCTCCAGAGCAGCAGAAAATCGGTTTCTCCCTCTTCCTTCTCAATGGGGCACCCCTTTGAATCTTGAAACATAGGTTCCCATGCTCCCTCTCCATTGTCTCTTCTTCCAGCTAAGCATCCCCCAGGAGGAAGGGAGGGAGGGGGGAAGAAGAAGGGAGAAAGGAAAAAGGTGGAAGGAAATGGAGGGAGGGAAGTGAGAAGGAAGGAAAGTCGAAAGGTAAGAAAGGAAAGAAGGAGGGGAAAGATAGAGGGGGAGGAAACGGGAAGGAAGGGCAAAAGGATGGAAGGGAAGGAAGGAGGGAGGGAGAAAAAGGGAGAAAGGGAGGGAAGGAGGAATGAAAGAGAGAAGGAAGGAAACACAAATGGGAAGAAAGAGAGAGGGAAGGAGTGAGGGAGGAATGAAAGAATGATGAAAGGGAGGGAGGGAAGGAGGAAGGAAAGACAAAAGGGAAAGAAGGAAGAAGAAAGAGAGAGGGGGAGGAGGGAGGAAAGAGGGGTGGAAGGAAGGATGAAAAGGTGGAAGGGGGAGGGAGGGAGAAAGAGGGAAGGGAGGGAGAAGAGAAGGAGGAACAGCAATAACAGGAAGGAAGAGGGAGAAAAGAGGGAAGGATGAAAGGTTGGGAGGGAAGGAGGGAGGAAAGAGAGGAGGAAGGAAAGACAAAAGGGAAGGAGAGAAGGAAGAGGGGGGAAGGGGGAGGAAAGAGGGAAAGAAGGATGAAAAGGGGGAAGGGAAGGAACAGAAGAGCGGATGTCTTATTTTTTGGGGAAAAAATGTTATAACCCAAATTACCAAAGCATGGATGTCTGCTCATGTTTTTATCACTTTGATGTCTATGTAATTGTTTTTAATTTTATGTGTGATATTTTGGGGTGCTTTGTTACCCACCCTGAGTTCCTTTGGGGAGATGGTGGCGAGATGCAAATAAAATGTATTATTATTATTATTATTATTATTATTATTATTGCTGTGAACTGTAAGGTTTTGTCAAAGGCTTTCATGGCCAGAATCATTGGGTTGCTGTGAGTTTTCCGGGCTGTATGGTCATGTTCCAGAAGCATTCTCTCCTGATGTTTCACTCACATCTATGGCAGGCATCCTTGTGAGGTCTGTTGGAAACTAGGGAAGTGAGATTTATGTATCTGTGGATAGGGCCGTAGCCAGAAAATTTTTTTGGGGAGGGTTGAAAATTTCAGAGAGGGTTGAAAATGGGGGGGGGGGGTTGAAACCTGCCTCCTAGCTCACGCTGAAGCAAAGAGCACAGCAGGGGGCAGAGCAGCCTTCAATAGCCTGCAGCTCCGCCCCTGTCAACCACCTCCACCAAGTCTGGCCTCCTTAATGAGAGCATTCAACCCCCCCCCCCAACTTGGTTATTGCTGCAAGTAATGACAGTGTGAATAAATTGTCAATATTTGCTTGAGATAGTGCTTGCAGTTCTGGAGGGACTCTTAATTTTTTGCGTCTCATAGACTTAGCATGGGGATTTGGTTAACCAGTTAAAATTCATGAGTAAACCAGGTGTTTTTTTTAACCTGAAAAATTTGGGGGGGGGGGTGTTGAACCCCTACCCCCCCCCCCCCAGCTACAGGCCTGTCTGTGGAGTGTCTAGGGTATGAGAGAGAACTCTTGTCTGCTTGAGGCAAGTGTGAATGTTGCAGTTGACCACCTTGATAAGCATTGAACGGCCCCTACAGCTTCCAAGCCTGCCTGGGGGAATCCTTTGTTGGGAGGTGTTAGCTGGCCTTGATTGATTCATATCTGGAATTCCTCTGTTTTCTGAGTGGTGTTCTTAATTTACTGTCCTGATTTTAGAGCCTTTTAATACTGGTAGCCAAATTTTGTTCATTTTCATGGTTTCCTCCTTTCTGTTGTGGATTTCACAGGGACCACCAAATGCAGCACTGCCTTAACTCAAATCAAAGAACACGAAATGCACTGCAGACCAATTCAACCAGAGAAGTCAGCCATAGAAGAGCACTTGATGAACCAACCTGGACACAGCATATTATTTGAAAACACAGAAATGCTGGATCACTCTAACAACCACCATGTCAGACTACGCAGAGAAGCCATTGAAATCCACAAGTATCTGTCTAGCACTCTGCTCCCCAGTGAGCAAACATATACTTACTGGATACCAATATGTGGGAAATGAGTGTAATGGTCAGTAAATGTTGCCCAAAGGCAAACTGCCTCTGAGATTTGAGACCAACCATGTGTCAGTGCAAGTAACCATTACCCTCAGAGCATAGAGAGCTGCTTTTTAAAAGTGATTTATTTCATTACTCATCAGTGTAATGAAATAAACTTCCTGTTATTCATTATAATCATGGAGAAAGTGAACTTGGGCCAGCTGTTGCTTTTATTATTATTTTAGTTACTCTCTAAGAAGAATCATAGAATCATAGAGTGGGAAGAAACCTCGTGGGCCATCTAGTCCAACCCCCTGTCAAGAAGCAGGAAAATTGCATTCAAAGCACCCCTGACAGATGGCCATCCAGCCTCTGTTTCAAAGCCTCTAAAGAAGCAGCCTCCACCACACTCCAGGGCAGAGCAACCCTTAAGATTAATTAGACTTAAGAACTTCCCATCAACTTGCCTCTTCAAATGGCTGTAAAAGTAAACTTTTTAACAAAAGGAGTAGGAATTGTCACTTTTTTACAGCAATAAAGTTTCTTGTTGAACTACTTTCAAAATGTAACTTTGTTACACTCTCCTAACACTGAAACAACACATTAGTTGCATATAGCAGCATTATTTGCAACACGTTTCTGGTAACACATTATTTTGAAGCTACTTATCCTCCATGAAGTCATGACCCGAGTTTCCAGTGGACCAGAGAACAGTTGAAAAATTGCTTCCTTGTGGTGAAGGAAGGACAAAAAATGCAAGGCCTGACCAGAGTCACAGCTGCCATTTCTTTCAAAGGAAAGTGGCAGTGTCAATCAAGCTTTTTCAAATATCTGTTTGCTCTCACACGTTTGTTGCTGTAGCTATGTACTTTCAAGTTGGCAATGATGTACAGTGACACTATCACACAGTTTTCTTTGCAAGGTGTATTCCATTGCATTCCTGTGGTGAGAGTCAGGATTGTATAGTCATTTCTGTATTGTGCGACGACAGTGTTTCCCAACTTGGGGATCATCAAAGACCATCAGAAAACACAGTATTTGGTTCAGATATGTGGATGACACCTTCACCATTTGGAGCCATGGAGAAGAAGAACTCAACAGGTTCCTGGACCATCTTAACAGCATCCACCCAAACATCCAATTCACCATGGAAAAAGAAAATGAAGGAAGACTGCCTTTTCTAGATGTCCTAGTCATCTGCAAACCAGATCAACAATTGGGTCGCACTGTTTACAGAAAACCCACACACACAGATAGATATCTACATAAAAACTCCAACCATTACCCAAGTCAAAAAAGAAGCACCATTAAAGCCTTGGCAGACCGTGCAAAAAGAATCTGCGAAGCCCACCTCCTCCAAGATGAACTGAACCACCTCAACTGGGCTCTCCAGGCCAATGGATACTCCACCTCAGACATCAGAAGAGCTGCAAGACCAAGAACAAGCCACGAGAGTAAAGATGAAGATCCACCCAGAGGAAAAGTGTTTCTGCCATACATCAAGGGAACCACTGACCGCATAGGGAAGCTGATGAGGAAACACAACATACAAACAATCTACAAACCCACCAAGAAAATCCAACAAATGCTACGTTCAGCAAAGGACAAGAGGGATCCTCTCACCTCTGCAGGAGTCTACCGTATTCCATTCAGCTGTGGACAAGTCTACATAGGGACCACCAAACGCAGCATTGCCCAAAAACGAATCAAGGAACATGAAAGGCACTGCAGACTACTTCAACCAGAGAAATCAGCCATAGCAAAGCACCTGATGAATCAACCTGGACACAGCATTTATTTGAGAACACAGAAATGCTGGACCACACCAACAACCACCATGTCAGACTACACAGAGAAGCCATTGAAATCCACAAGCATGTGGACAATTTCAACAGAAAGGAAGAGACCATGAAAATGAACAAAATCTGGCTACCAGTATTAAAAAACTCAAAAATTACAACAGCAAAACAGCAGAGAGGAAACAACCAGGCACATCTTAACACCTCTCAACAAAAGATTTTCCCAGGCTCAGGCAGGCCTTCAAATGCTAATGAAGGTGATCAGCTGAAACATTTACACCTAACTGCAGCAGGAAAGAGCTCCTTGCCCCACCCCAGGCATTCCACAGATATATAAACCCATTGTCCTAATTCCAACAGACCTCACTACCTCTGAGGATGCTTGCCATAGATGCAGGCAAAATGTCAGGAGAAATGCCTCTAGAACATGGCTCTATAGCCCGAAAAAACCCACAAGAACCTAGTGATTCCAGCCATGAAAGCCTTTGACAATACAGTATTTTCTGTTGGTCATGGGGGTTCTGTGTGGAAAGTCTGGCCCAATTCTATCATTGGTGGGGTTCAGAATGCTTCTTGATTGTAGGTGAACTATAAATCCCAACAACTACAACTCCCTAATGTCGAGGTATATGATGCTGGAGACAGTGTTCCATACTTCAAGAAATAAAGCCTGACTGCTCATTGGAGGGAAGAATAGTAGAGGCCAAGATGAAGTACTTTGGCCACATCATGAGAAGAAAGGAAAGCTTAGAGAAGAGTATGATGCTGGGGAAAATGGAAAGAAAAAGGAAGAGGGCCCGACCAAGGGCAAGATGGATGGACGGTATCCTTGAAGTGACTGGATTGACCTTGAAGGAGCTGGGCATGGTGGCGACCAACAGGGAGCTCTGGCGTGGACTGGTCCATGAAGTCACGAAGAGTTGGAAATGACAGAACAAATGAACAACAACAATTACCAACCATAATGATAACACAATATGCCTTGAATTGGCCCAGTCTTACAGGTGGGTATTCGCAATGCTAAAATATGGATAACTTTTTCAGATCACACAGTATTTAAAAAAATGCTTTTAAGGGCACGAACCTATGCATATAAATACCTGGCAAAGGAAATAAAAATCCTGTTAAGTACACACCTTGGATTGCTAAATAATTGAACTGGACATATTTCCTGTTTGGAAATTAACTGAATTATATGAAGGTGACATTTACCTAAGGTAGGGAAAAAATCTCTAATAAATTGCTAGCATGTCATACAGTATAAACAATGAAGTCATACCACACCAACTTGCAGTTTTCATCCTCTTCCTCCGCTCGAGTCCTCCCCTGGACATAAGATATCTTTTTATACAGGTTTTTACTAGTGGGGAGTGAAGTTTATGATACACGTAAGCCACACTTCTTTTATGGTTTGATGATATGCCAGGGGTCCTCAAACCTTTTAAACAGAGGGCCAGGTCACAGTCCCTCAAACTGATGGAGAGCCGGATTATAATTTGAGGGAAAAAAATGAATGAATTCCTATGCACACTGCACATATCTTATTGATAGTGCAAAAAACAAAAAACAAAAACACCCCACTTAAAAACAACACAATAATTAAAATGAAGAACAATTTTAACAAATATAAACTTATTAGTATTTCAATGGGAAGTGTGGGCCTGCATTTGGCTGATGAGATAGGATGGTTGTTGTTGTGTGCTTTCAAGCCATTTCAGACATAGGTTGACCCTGAGTGATGGCCGAGTAAATGACCTTGGAGGGCCATATCTGGCCCCCAGGCCATAGTTTGAGGATCCCTGTAATATGCAAACCACCTTGGCATGAGGACTACATGTTAAGCATTTCCAGTAGTGTACAGCTCATGAGGTAACAAACCACTCTTTACTTTGAAGGGGCAATTGAAATTGGAGCTCATGTCTAAGCATATTTATGGGGAAGCCCATCTGGGGAGTGGGGTGAGCTCCTGCTGTTAGGCCCAGTTTCTGGCAACCTAGCCGTTTGAAAACATGCAAATGTGAATAGACCAATAGGTACTGCTTCTGTGAGAAGGTAACAGCACTCCTTGCAGTCATGGTGGCTATGTGACCTTAGTGGTGTCTATGGACAACGCTGGTTCTTCAGCTTAGAAATTGAGAAGCGCACCACTCCCCGAGAGTTGGACATGACTAGACTCAATGTCAGGGGAAACCTTTACCTTTACCTATCATCCAGATCTTGTGAAATTTGGTGGAGCCAGTCAGAAAGCCTAGACTTTATCATACAAAGCCCACAATGTAGCCCATAAAACATACTTTAATTGGTCCCAGGCCACTGTGAAACTTCCCTTCTAGTCCTCCTGGCATGAGAAAATAACATGAGAGGAGATGGGGGGGGGGATTTTCCTCCTCACCCCTCCTGTCTCCTCAGGTGTATAATTCTGTCTTAGTTCAAAGTCATTCAAACTGATATGAACTACAGCAGTCTCTCTTATCTGACCTTCACTTATCCGACATTCCATCTTATCCGACACTCTTATTCGATGCCTCCCTTTTCCTCCAGCATTTTCCCTTTAATTAAAGGAGCACTCCCCAACCCTCTCTCCATTCCCAATAAGTGAAAAAGGCAAGAAAAGGAGGAGGGGGGAAGAGGCAGGGGCGGAAGTGAAAGTGTCCTCCCTCCTTCCCTCTGTGATTTCCACGCTCCTCTTCCTCTTCGGCATCCAGGCATTTCCTGCTGGGCCGCTCTAGCCCCGAGGCATTGCCTTGATTTAGTCTTTTGAGTGCCTGTTGTTAGTATTCTAGGTGCCTAGTGCCGAGTTGGACAGGTTACAGTAAATGTCAGATAATACAGTAAATGTCTGCATTATCTGACATTTTCGTTTATCCGATGTTCTGCTGGGCCGTTTATGTTAGATAAGCGAGACTCTACTGTAATTCAGTTCAATTAAGTAAACAAAGCGCCTTATATACGATTTTACCCATTCCTGGTCTATCTGTTGTGTGTCTCTTATACTTTCCTCCCATCCAAAATATCAGTAATATTTTGGCTTAGTTTTCCTATATCTCTAAAAAATAAAGAAAATAAATATGGCCTTCAATCTGTCTTTTAATATGAATTATATAATTCTGAGTCAAGTCTGTTACTCAGCCTGCTTCTAATTCTGTTTCATTCGCCAATAAAAACAATTTTGTACAGACGTCATGTAAATTTCTTGTGATCTTTTCCATGAAGATGTGATATTTCAAAAGCTGATCTGGGTGATTCATAGCTAAATGGAAAGAATGTTAGACAATATTCATGTGGGTGTTCCTGTCTTTATCAAAACATTGAAAGTTAAAGTCTGGAACACTTCCAACAGCAAACGTAGCTTGGGATAAAAACTCATCCTTAGTTATCTTAAATTAGCATATCTTTGTTAATTGAAATTAGAACAATGATCACTCCCCAGCATGTTTCAGACTACATTTTAAGGGTTGGTACTGATTCAGTGATATTATCTCAGATTATGGTTTCCAGAATTTGACCAATGCTTGTGAAAATGTAATTATTTATGACAGTGCGACTTTGGAAATTTGGAAATAGTTGCCAGTACATATATATTTAAATTTGGGGTTTGCCCCTAGGGTCCTTGTTAAACTCTGATCTCGATCCACCCATTCCTTTGGGGTTTCACCAAAAGAAGCTTTGAAATTGTTATTTTCCTTTTAAAGGAATTATATATATGTCTACTCAGAAGTCTCACTCTTTGCATGTAATACTATGGGCCCTTCCACACAGCCATGTAATCCAGAACATCAAGGCAGATAATCCACAATATCTGCTCTGAACTGCATTATCTGAGTTCACGTTGGCATGTAATCCAGTTCAATGTGGATATTATACAGCTGTGTGCGAGAGGCCTAAGACCATTTCTTTTCCATTTTGGTCACCTTTCCCTAGACTGTATTCAGTTAGGACTCTAGAAGACCAATGTTCAAACACTCACTTGATCATGGTAACCAGGTGAGTGTCCTTAGACAATCATACTTTCTCAGCCTACGAAAAAGGCAGTGTCAATTGCAAAAGCACTCTGAACAAATCTATGGCAGTTCCAGACAGCACCAAATCACACACTTTAGTCAGGGGCAAAAAAAAACTTGGGACCTGAGAAAATGTCCAAATACAGACTTATTGGTCCTGGGATTTCTGCCTCCTTCGTCCACACTTTCTGCTTTGTCCTGGGATTTTGCAGACCCAAGATGGCCACTACAGGTCTTCCGCTGGAAACTTTGCCAGCTTTTTAAAAACAAAACTGAAGTCGTGAAGATCCAAATCATTGCAAAAGTTCTGTTCTTTGTCATGGCTACAGAATATTTACAATCCACACGTTTCATGAAGTTTTTGACATACAAAGTTAATGGGGTAGGATCACTTCTGTTCAAGTCAGCACTACACAATCAAACAGGAACAAACACTTTCAAACCAGGAACAGAACTTTGTTGTTATTGACACTTTTTAGAGCAGTATTTTTCAACCTGGGGGTTGAGGGGGTCTCAGAGGAGTCGCCAAAGACCATCAGAAACACACAGTATTTTCTGTTAGTCATGGGGGTTCTGTGTGGGAAGTCTGGCCCAATTCTATCATTGGTGGAGTTCAGAATGCTCTTTGATTTTAGGTGAACTATAAATCCCAGCAACTACAACTCCGTAATATCAAGGTCTATTTTCCTCTAACTCCACCAGTGTTCACATTCAGGCATATTCAGTATTTGTGCCAAGTTTGGTTCAGATCCATCAATGTTTGAGTCCACAGTGCTCTCTGGATATAGGTGAACTACAACTCCAAAACTCAAAGTCAATGCCCAACAAATCCTTCCAGTGTTTTGTCGGTCATGGGAGTTCTGTGTGATAAGTTTAGTTCAATCCCATCGTTGGTGGAATTCAGAATGCTCTTTGATTGTAGGTGAACTATAAATCCCAGCAACTACAACTCCCAAATGACCAAATCAATCCCCCCCCCTCCCAAACCCTACCAGTATTCAAATTTGGACGTATTGTACCAAATTTGGTCCTGTGAATGACAATGCACCCAGTATATCAGATATTTACATTATGATTCCTAACAGTAGCAAAATTACAGTTATGGAAGTAAGCAACAAAAATAATTTTGTTAGATGTGACCACAACATGAGGAACTGTCTTAAGGGGTCACGGCATTAGGAAGGTTGAGAAATACTGGCTTAGAGGCAAGGGCAGCAACAGAAGGTAGATGAAACCCACAGGGATTTTTTTTGTCATGTCAGGAGCGACTTGAGAAACTGTAAGTTGCTTCTGGTGTGAGAGAATTGGCCGTCTGCAAGGACGTTGCCCAGGGGACACCTGGATGTTTTGATGTTTTAACCATCCTTGTGGGAGGCTTCTCTCATGTCCCTGCATGAGGAGCTGGAGCTGATAGAGGGAGCTCATCCGCCTCTCCCCGGATTCGAACCTGTGACCTGTCGGTCTTCAGTCCTGCCGGCACAGGGGTTTAACCCACTGCGCCACCAGGGGCTCACAGAGAAATGATTCAGCTGCAATCTCTTGTATTATAATAATAAACATTTATTACGGTCAATGACCAGCATCAAAACTCTTGTATTAGTCCAACAATGAGTATCAATGGGAAATTACAAACCAAGTCCTCAAAAGGACTGTATTACTTAACAACTAATTCACATTCAGGTTTTTACCAGCAAGTGTTGTTTTTCCTGAAACCAGCAGAATGGGCCTGGGGTTGGATTGGGGGAAAATACATTTTCTGGGTGTACTGCAGGCTTTGTTTCTGTTGACTTTAAAACTTGTTGCAATATAGAATGATGCTTTGAAAGATACTGTGTAATGCTCTGAAGAGAAAACAACGGTCTTAGTGGCTGTTTGACTTACAATTATTGCAGATTTTTGAAAGGTTAGGGAATGAGACATTGTTGGAAGTGTCATGTGAAAAGAGCCAGTTTCACAATTTAGGAACAGTGAATAATATATTTTAAAGAGGGGAAAGTAAGACAAATGCAGGCACTTCAAAAGCCAGTAGAATTTCTATAGTCTGGAGCTAATTCCCCTTTGCTTATTTGGGTGTGTTTATGTATGTGTGTATGTGTGTCCTTACACACTGTTGACTTCTAGTGGGTCATATATTTCATAGGGGTTTCATTAAACAAGGGATACTTAGTGATAATTGGTTTCTGCCTTCCTTTGAGATAAAGCTTGCAGCACCTTGAATTCCTTGATAATCTCCCATCCATATACGAACTTGTCGTCCCCCCCCAAAAAAAAACATGTCAAAAAACAAGCATATTATGGCTGGTTCTGATCTGGAAATGAGCTCTATTCTTATGATGTGGCATAATATTAACCTGACTTTATTGTGAAAGGCTTTAATAGATCCCTACCATCCATAGCCAGGCTCCAGCCCTGAAAATTTTGGGCCCTTCCACACAGCCATATAACCCAGAATATCAAGGCAGAATAACCCACAATATTTGCTTTGAACTGGAATATCTGAGTCTGCACTGCCATATATCCCAGTTCAAAGCAGGGGGAAATGGTTTTCCTCCTTCAACCCACCCTCCATCCCTGTAAAATGGACTATCCTTCTCTCTGTAGCGCCATCTTGTGGTCTCCGCCCATATAATTGAACAGTACCAAAACGTATTCATGGGGTCATCATAAGTTGACAAATGAATTCAGAGGCCCACACAAAAGATGTATATCAAGTTTAGGCAAACCTCAGGCTCACAGATTTGGTCTTGTTTACATTGGAATCCTGGACTCCATTAATTGGATCCTATGTTTAAAGACATATGCACACAGAATCAGAGCCTGGTGCTGATTACATAGTTTTGAGCACCAGGACACCAACAATATCTACTCTACTTTGTTTACCCCAACATATCTTTATTTCTAAAGAAGGATGGAAGTTGTCCTTCAGGCTATTAGGGGTCAGATCAATGAAATATTTACCAGTAGATCCAGATCTAGCTTTTACCCAGAGATGACTATTTTTGGAGAAAGTGCATGGAAAAACCCCATAGTTTTTTCAGAGGTGACTACTAGGACTAAGAGGAAGGAAAACAGGTTCTTCTGCCACCAGCTGGTGAGCTGCTCATGCCACAACCACCCCTATTGTTTTGAAAATCTTTTGCAACTGGCTAAAAACAACAAAAATGAATTTAATATTTATCTTGCACCTCCTTACGCTATCTTCCTGCTCCAGGACTAGATGAGTCTGGTCAGTGTTAATTGTAAAGTCAATACTAGTTATCAGGAGGAGAAAGACAGTGAAGAGCCATGGCCAAAATCATTAGTAGATCTGTTGCCCCCCAAACCAATCAGCTCCCTCCCACAACTCTGGAAAAAAAAAAACCCCAAATAGAAGCTAAACTCAGAACAAATTACAGCTTGTGCAAAAAAAGAGATCAGAAGAGATAGGATCCCCAACTGTGACTTCAAAATGCCTATTGATTTATGAATACCCCATAAATTTATCAGGGTTGTTTTGTTTTGTTTTTTAAGCAAGGGATACACAGAGGTGGTTTTGCCAGTTTCTTATGCCCATATAGAAGTCTAAAAATGTTGTCAAAAATCATTCCAAAAGCTTAGGGTCAACCTATCTATGGGTCATTGTGAGCACTGTTTTAAAAAAGGGACCACCAACTTCTCTGAGTAGAGTAGCAAAAGGAAAAATCATCCCAGGAAACCCTAAAAAGCACCAGCCCCCATATTCTTCAATATGGTGCTACTTCTGGTCTTTTTCAATGTCTGGGGTGAGGGTGGGGGTAGGAGGGGTGGCAGTGGCATCCAGGGATGGCTGGCCCATGGGTCTGCATTGATACTTTCTGGTGGACTGACTCTCAACCTATCCATGGGTCATATCAAAATCCATAATTTTGACCCCAAAATCTGTCCTTGACTTATACATGAAGTTGACTCATACATGAGTAATATTGTAGTCTGGCAACATAAGAGGATTTTTCTGAATGTTCAGAAGATGAGGGGCACGATGGCTTTCAAAATGAGGAGTCTGTGAGTGATCGGAGGGAATTGGAGGTAGGCAAGGCTGATGTTTTGGATTCTTCAGCTTGTTCCCAGGCAACAAGGGGACATGAAAGTACCAGTTCCCTTAAGAAATGGACTTGGGAAAATGAAGAATTTTCAGGAGAGAATAGATTAGACCAGAGAACACAGCGTGTGAAAAGCTGGCAAATCTCAGAGGGTTCAAGATAAGACCCAGAGATCCAGATGCATGAGCCATGGGTGGCTTGGAAGTTTTAAATTAAGCGGTTTGCTTTCGGGCCTTTCAGAGGAGACAACATTGCTAAAGGAGATCGGTCTCCTGTTTATATTTTCAAGTTCATGGTTTCTGTATTGTCAAGATTCCTGTTTCATGTTCCTGTTTATATCTATGCATCTTTGGAGAATTTACCTTGGAGAAGTTCCTGTTTTCATGTTCATGGATATACCTTTGGATTAATTCTGTGATTTTGGGTTTGTGTTCTAACCTGGCATTTTTGGATTGCTGCTATTAAACTCTGGCTTCTTTGGTGCATTGCATTTGATATCTTTACTTACTCTTTTGGATTTGCCCTTTTCCATTTTTATATACTTTCTTTAATAAACATTCTTTTATTGGTTTACTGGGCTCTGGTGTGTGTTGGGTGAAAGGGTCTTACAGTGCTAGAGTACAATAAGTAAATTAACAGGCGAAGACAACAAAGGGTATCACCATATCACTCCAAACCAAGGAAGAAGATTGCTCATTGCAAGAAAAAGGGAGAAAGTTAAGCAGGTGGCCTTTTGAATTAGATAAATACAAGAAACTGTGATAAATCAAAATTTGTCTAAATACAAAGAAGAGTGAATAATACTCTTGTGAAGCTTCCAATTGCTGTACAATGGTTCACATCATTAAACAAGGAGAGAATGCAGAGCACCAACTGGCTAAAGAGGTTATTATACTGCAATCAGGGGCTGGATTAGGAACAGACTGACTTAATAAATATGTCAAATTCCATCCACAAGGTGGCAATGGTTCTTATATTTGTGTCCCATATTTCTTCCAAAATTGGGACTTACCTGCCTTTACATTTTAAAAAAAAACAACTAAAAGCATTCCAAAAATAAATATTAAATGGAGTCAAACATTCCCAAATGCTAAAACAATCAAAGTTACAATTAAAATGCAATAGAAAAGATGAAAAGCTATGAAAACAGTTGAGTTTTTTTTCTGGTCGATGAAAGAACAGCAAGGCAGGAGTTCCAGAGTCCAGATTATCAAAGCAGATAATCCACATGGTCTGCTTTGAACTGGATTATATGAGTCTACACTGTCATATAATCCAGTTCAAAGTAGATAATCTGGATTTTATATGGTAGTGCAGAAAGGGCCTCCGAATATTCCCATCCACTGTGTTTCCAAGAATGGTGGGATTGAGAAAATGGATCATCCTAGTGATCACAGGAGCTGGGCAGTTCATATAGGTAGACAAATTGCCAGCTAACCTGGACCTGAGACGTAAAGAACTTTATACGTCATAACCTGTAACCTGAATTTAGCAAATTTGGCAAACAATGGAGCTGTTGTAATAGGAGGAATGTATTGTTCCTGTAACTTTCCTTAGTTAACACTGCAGCTCCTTATACTAGCTGAAGTTTCCAAACACTCTTCAAATGTAGCCCGAAGTAGAGAGCATTACAGTAATCCAAATAGGATGTAATGAAGTTATATACTATCATAGCCAACTCTGGTGTCTCAAGGAATTAGTACAGTTAGCACACAAGTGTATGGAAGTACTCCTGGCTAACACATAAACCTAAGTATTCATTTTCAAAACTGAGTCCATATATATACCCAAACTGTTTCTGTTTTCAGGGAGAGTGTAATCCCACCTAATCATCCAAGAAAACAAAATCCCTATTCCCAAATCTGCCTTTCAGGTACATATTTAATGCTGGTGGGGAGTGGGGAGGATACACAACATAATTGTGTAATGTGACAGGACCCATGGACAATAGAAACTGAAGAGACATGCATAGATTCAGGTAGCAAAACTTGTTGAACTTTGTGTTTAACAAAGAGACAGCTTCCAGGCATCTGAAATGCATTCTTTAGCTTTTAAGTAGAAATGCAAACTATCTTGCCATGAAGATTTGCTTTTAAAATGCCTAGTAGGGAGCCCGAGGGAGGAAAGGTATCCCATTTCTGTTGATTTAATTTCTGTCTTGCCCTTTCCTCACAATTGAGGACCCAATCTAACTCACAACAAGACTAACAACAAGCACAGATCACAACTGATGCAATTAACTAAATTAATTTCTTCATTCTCCCTTATGTTTTTCTCCAGAGAAACTGTTGCGAATTAGTAATCTGAAATATTAGAACTATTTGACAACCAATTGACTGCTAAAATATGTTGGATTGGAAGAATAGTTTATGGTCCACCACCAATTCCCCAGTGTTGTTTTAAAACTAACGTCTTTGTGTGCACTCTCGCTCCTTCATTTCACCTGTCAATTTATGGTGACCCTATGAATTCCATAGAGTTTTCTTGGGCAAAGGATACTCAAAAGTGTTTTTGCCAGCTTCTTCCTCTAAATATAGCTTGTAGCACCTGGTATTCATTGGCAGTTTCCCAATCAGAGCTGACTCTGCTTCCAAGATCAGATGGGATCTGGTGGCAAGATTCTTGCTCATTCTGATTTATATTATATACCAGGTTTGTGTGTGAGAGAGAGCAAATCAATCCTGAACTCTTAGTCGAAGAACCAAATGGAGACTGTTGTACTTTGAACATTTCATGAGGCAACATGACACATTGGGAAGAACCATAATGTTCGCTAAAACTGAAAGCTGGAGGAAAAGATGAAAATGTCACAGCCTTGATTTTGTCAGATGTGAGCAAAGGTCTTTTGGAGATCTCTGATTCATAAAGTTGCCATAAGTGACAGCCAATTTGATATCAATCAACTAAGGGAACAAGAATCCAAAAACTCTGCTCAGTCATTATAGAAAGTAACTGCAACTGCAAACATAGTTAAA
Organism: Anolis sagrei ordinatus; assembly: GCF_025583915.1. Taxonomy (NCBI): domain Eukaryota; kingdom Metazoa; phylum Chordata; class Lepidosauria; order Squamata; family Anolidae; genus Anolis; species Anolis sagrei. Next base: position 168,266,891 of record NW_026847438.1, on the reverse strand, counting down.
TAGCTCCCACCCTACACTATCTTCATTGGTTGAGCACTTCGCAGTCATCACTACCAGCCATTTCAGCTAGGGCCCCTGGCATTTGTTCTGGCTCAGTTTACCTGTCCAAATGTACCTCCCTCGATGAACCACCAAGGACCTTATCATCCAGCAAAGCCCTGCTCTCAGTCCCACCTCCATTGCAGTCACGTTTGGTTTGGACAAGAGAAAGGGCCTTCTCTGTAGTGGCCCCTTGGCTGTGGATCTCCCTCCCTTATGAGATTAGATCTGCCCCATCCCTCCTGATCTTCTGGAAGAAACTCAAATCCTGGCTGTGGGATCAAGCATTTGCAAAATAGACTGATTTACTGGTGAAGATAAGATTTTAATTTATTAATTTATTAATTAATTAATTTATTATTTACTTTACTTATATACAGCTGTTCTCAGCCCGAAGGCGACTCACAGCGGTTCACAACAAATAAGAACAGCAAAAATTCAATGCTACAGTGTAAAAACAGTTAACAACCTAACATATTACATAATTAATGGACCGCAATGGACTGATTTGGATGACGATTTGAACCAGCAAACTGTTTTAATGTATATTTATAATTGTTTTTAATGTATGCTAATTGTATTTTATGTTATGTTATTATATTGTGTCGATATCGAATAGTTGCCTGTTGGAAGCCGTCCTGAGTCCCTCTTTGGAGGTTGAGAAGAACAAGGTATAAATGTTCTAAATAAATAAATAAATTTGCAATCCAGCAATGACTGGAGGAATAGATGATTCCCAGTCCTGCAGATACTGATATAAGATACAGTATGGCACAAATTCCGGGGAGCGGCGTGAGCTTCCGCTGTCAGCCCTAGCTTCTGCCAACCTAGCAGTTCGAAAACATGCAAATGTGAGTAAATCAATAGGTACCGCTCCGGTGGGAAGGTAACGGCGCTCCATGCAGTCATGCTGGCCCCATGACCTTGGAGGTGTCTTCGGCTTAGAAATGGAGATGAGCACCACACCCCAGAGTCAGACATGACTGGACTTAAGTCCCCTGCAGAGCTTTGGAAAGTTGAATCCAACCAGCATTATCCCTAACCAGCTTGGCCAGTGGTCATGAATTGCAGGGGATTTGGGGAGCTGTAATTTGAACCACCTACTTCATGCAGAAGGGTCCAAATGTAATAAGTAAACATATATCAGTCCAATTGATAATATCATAGCTTCCACTCTGAAAAATGGCACTGTGTCCCCGTCCCCACTCTGTTTCAAGCTGCTTCAAGGTCTCTGAACTAAGCTATCTGGGACGCTTCTGTGGCTGAGAAACACCACTTGGTGGGAAAGTCACTTTGATATGTAATTTGAACACACACTGTACCTATAAAAGGCTTGTAATGTAAACATCACATTCCGGAGCCTTTGTTAATAGATTCTGTACCAGAACATTTTCACAACTTATAAGTCAAAGACACAATTTTTTTCAAACATGATGTGAGAAGTAACATTTATAACCTTGTCAAATGCAGTGAGATGTTGACTTTAGGTTTATGTGTCCTTATACTTTTTATGGAAATAGGGAGTTGTAAAAAGAGAAGTCACCACCTTTGAAAAGATAATGAGAGGAAAAAATGGAAGGAAATAACACACAGGCCAGTAAAATATATACTAATAGAGGTTGATGGGTGTACAATACAGGACTTGAAAAGTATGTAGGAAATGGAGTTACAAATTACAGAACAAGATATGAGACAAGTGGTAGAGACAATAGGGACAACAAGGAAAACAAGAGTAAGAGAAATAAGGAGGAAAATGTTACATAAGTAGTATCGTACACCCTGTCAATTAGCATCTATATATATAAAAATGCTCTGTGTGTAATGAGTACATTGAAAACAAAAGAACCAATGAATGAAATCACACCAAATTTGGCAACAAAACGTCTCACAACACAAGGAGTGACCATCACTCAAAAAATTATGATTTTGTCATTTGGGAGTTGTAGTTGCTGGGATTTATAGTTCACCTATAATCAAAGAGCATTCTGAACTCCACCAACTATGGAATTGAACCAAACTTGGTACACAGGACTCCCATGACCAACAGAAAACACAAGAAGGGTTTGGTGGGCATTGACCTTGAGTTTTGGAGTTGTAGTTCACCTACATCTAGAGAGCACTGTGGACTCAAACAATGATGGATCTGGACCAAACTTGGCACGAATACTCAATATGCCCAAATATAAACACAGATGGAGTTTGGGGGAAATAGACCTTGACATTTGGGAGTTGTCGTTACTGGGATTTATAGTTCACCTACAATCAAGGAGCATTCTGAACCACCAACGACAGAATTGGGGCACACTTCCCACACAGAATCCCCATGACCAACAGAAAATACTATGTTTTCTGGTGGTTTTTGGTGACCCTTCTAATCCCCCCTCGCAACCCCCCCCCCAAGAGGTCCCAAACACAAGACTGAGAAATGCTGCCTTAAGGCCATCCAGTCCAACTTCCTTCACCAGGGCAAGAAAACATAAAGCCCTCCTGACAGAGAGCCATCCAGCCATAGATATAAATATATATGATTCACACACACACATGTTTATGACAGATATAGTACAATAGATTTGAAAAGGACCCCTAAAGAAGGACAATTATATGTTGCATGTTCCAGAATAGGCAAACCAGGCACTCTCCACATCAACACTGACAAAGAAACAAGAAATACTGTTTACCCACAAGGATAGAGAAATTACATATATTAGAAACCAACACTTTCTCTTTACTTTATTTTCCAGATCACCAGACTGGGCCAGAGCAACGCGTGGCAGGGGACGGCTAGTACTATTATAAAAAGGGGACCAGTCAGTGCAGACATGGATGTCAACAGAAAGGACGGTTTATGCATATGATGTGGGAATACGAACAGGTACAATATTTCTGGCAGACAATACAAAATGTGTCAAACCAAATATTAGGGACTGATTGGGTTATAACAAAATAAATGGCAGTCTTAGTACAAAGAGAGGGAATGGGAAATTACAGGTAAATAAAGGAATCAATATTTGAGTGCACACAAGCAGTGATAGTATTGGGATGGAAAGACAAATCAAAGTGGAAAGTAAATAAATGGTATCAGTTTAAGGTTGATCAAATGGAATTTGAAATTATGGATATAAAATTAAATGATTTAAAATGTAATGAAAATAGAATGCAAGAAAATGAAGAAAGATGGAACTGGATCAAGAATTATATTATGAACTAGCTGTCCCCTGCCACGTGTTGCTGTGGCCCAGTCTGTTGATCTGGAAATTAAAGGTAATGATAAAGTGTTGGCTTCTAATATATGTAATTTCTTTATGCTTGTAGGTAAACAATATTTCTTGCTTTTTCTTTGTCAGTGTTGATGTGGAGAGTGTCTGATTTGCCTACTCTGGAACATGCAACATATAATTGTCCTTCTTCAGGGGTCCCTTTCAAATCTATGATCAGAGGTGGCCCTAGGTAATTTTCAACGGTAAGCAGACAGTATTTTGGCACCCCCTCCCCCAACCAAACACTGATATATATTTTCTGTTCGTTGTGGGAGTTCTGTGTGCCATATTTGGTTCAATTCCATCATTGGTGGAGTTCAGAATGCTCTTTGATTGTAGGTGAACTATACATGTATAGGTGAACTATACATCCCAGTAACTACAACTCACATATGTCAAGATCTATTTTCCCCCAAGAGCACCTCAGGAGCGCCCCAGGGCAAAAGAAACTATACTGCAAATGCTTACTTTGCGTAATGGGTTGAGCCACCCCTGTCTATGACACTATATGTGTGTGTGTGAATCATATCTATCTATATCTATGGCTGGATGGCTCTTTGTCAGGAGGGCTTTGATTACGTTTTCTTGCCCTGGTGAAGGGAGTTGGACTGGATAGCCTTGAGTATTTTCCGTTGGTCATGGGGGTTCTGTGTGGGAAGTTTGGTCCCATTCTGTTGCTGGTGGGGTTCAGAACACTCTTTGATTATAGGTGAACTATAAACCCCAATAACTACAACTCCCAAATGTCAAGGTCCATTCTCCCAAACTCCATCTATGTTCATATTTGGGCATATGGAATATCCGTGCCAAGTTTGGTCCAGATCCATCGTTGATGGAGTTCAGAATGCTCTTTGATTGTAGGTGAACTATAAATCCCAGGAACTACAACTCCCAAAGGACAAAATCATAATTTTTTGAGTGATGGTCACTCCTTGTGTTGTGAGATGTTTTGTTGCCAAATTTGGTGTGATTTCGTTCATTGGTTCTTTTGTTTTTAAGGTACTCATTATACACAGAGCATTTATATATATATAGATAAGTCTAGAAAACAGACCATAAGAAATAGAATACAAATGTTATACAGTATGTAAATCTAGAAGGATTGTCTCCAAAAGGATTAATATGGGAAAGAAAATAATCCTCATGTTGCGTTTGTGTATGTGTATGTCCTAAAGTAAAAAAAAATATTTAAAAAAAGAAAACAGGCTGTCATTTATTTATTTATAAGTGACTGATTTATTTGTTTTGTCCCAGCCATGCCTCTAAATTAAGGACCCAAACTATCTCACTATAGAATTAAATATGAGTACAGACCAAAACATATAATAAAAGAATGCGTAAATGCAATTAATTAAACAATGGCATTGGATAACATTTGGGTTGAAAGCAGTTTTCAAAAGCATTGATAAAAATCTGCAACATACAACCTCTAGAAAACCTTCATCAGCAGCCAGCCTTTTGTTCTATTTTTCCAGGTCATTCGCAAAAATAAACAAATAAAAAAAAGCCCCAGCACTGCAGTCAGATCTTTTCTGGATCTACCTTCTTGTGGTGGGGCCTCCAGAGGGCTACAATAAATCAGAGGTGCATCTACACTGTAGAATTAAAGTGGTTTGACACCACTATAACTGCCATGGTGCAATGCTATGGAATGATGGAAATTGTAGTTTGGTGAGGCACCAGCACTTTTTTTGCAGAGAAGGCTGAAGACCCTGTGAAACTACAACTCCTGTGATTCCATAGAATTGAGTCACAGCAATTAAAGTGGCATCAAATTGCATTAATTCTATAGTGTAGATGTATCCGAAGTGAACAACTGACCATTAGCAGATGGATAGAATGAAAGGACATAACAATCTGTGGCCCTTTAGAAGTTGTTCCGTTAGCCTCCTTGCCATTAGTTCTGGGGATAGGTCAGAGGACAATTGCAGGCCAGCAACTGTTGACGGGTCTCATCTTTCCCACTCATGAGATCTATGGGACAAAATGTGGGATAGCTTTTGATTCCCACAAAAGGTAACGTGGCTTCCATAATTAAGAGGACAAAAGGTACATTTTTTATTTTTATTTTTTAAAAAGACTTTGGATAGTTGTTCCTTCAATGCTAATTTGCACTTGTGATTTTTAAAATTTCATTTATGGATAACAATACTGACAAAGCTTGGAGAAGACAATGATGCTGGCTGGGGAAAATGGAAGGGAAAAGAATGAGGGGCCGACCAAGGACAAGATGGATGGATGTATCCTTGAAGTGACTAGCTTGACTCTGAAGGAGCTGGGGGTGGCCATGGCTGACAGGGAGCTCTGGCGTGGGCTGGTCCATGAGGTCACGAAGAGTCGGAAGCAACTGAACGAATAAACAACAAAATCAACAAATAAAGATAACTAAATGAGGAAAAACAGGAGGGGGAAAAAAGCTGCAATATCAACCTAGTAGTGCATTGTTTCAAACTTTAGCTCCTGTTTTATTATCTACCTAATTTCTTACAAAAGAAATGGGTGTACCCACAATATTTGATTTTCCTGATAAATATCCTTTACTCCAGACAGAATATAGAGAAACAGAGCAGCTTCCAATTGGCAAGGGAGTCAGGCAAGGCTACATTATATCTACATTTACATTATAGCTACATTTCCCCCCCCTCCTGTGTCCAATTCTGGGCACCACAATTCAAGAGAGATATTGACAAGCTGGAATGTGCCCAGAGGAGGATGACTAAAATGATCAAGGGTCTGGAGAACAAGCCCTATGTGGAGCGGCTTAAAGAGCTGGGCATGTTTAGCCTGAAGAAGAGAAGGCAGAGAGGAGATATAATAGTCATGTATAAATATGTGAGAGGAAGTTACAGGGAGGAGGGAGCAAGCTTGTTTTCTGCTTCTCTGGACACTAGGACGCAGAACAATGGCTTCAAACTACAAGAAAGGAGATTCCGTCTGAACATGAGGAAGAACTTCCTGACTGTGAGAGCCATTCAGCAGTGGAACTCTCTGCCCCGGAGTGTGGTGGAGGATCCTTCTTTGGAAGCTTTTAAACAGAGCCTGGATGGCCATCTGTCAGGGGTGATTTGAATGCAATATTCCTGCTTCTTGGCAGGGGGTTAGACTGGATGGCCCATGAGGTCTCTTCCAGCTCTTTGATTCTATGATTCTATGATATCTCTCCATCTGTTTAACTTTTATAACGAACATTTTGTATCAAAAGCAGGATGAGAATCGAAGAAAGGAGACATGAAAATTTCAGGTAGGAGCATCAACAGTCTAAGATATGCAGATGACACCATATTAATAATAGTATAAAATAATAAAGATTTAGAATGGCTACTGAAAAAAGTCGACGGAGAAAGCACAAAGGTAGATTTACAACTGAACAGCATGAAAACAAAATTAATGACCAAAAATGATTTAAAGCAGATGGTGAAGACAGTGAAATAGTTTAGATTTAGCATATTTTGACTCAGTCATTAGTCACAATGGAGGCTGTAGAAAAGAAATCTGAAGACTAGGACTTGGAAGAGCAGCTATGAAGGAAGTTGACAAGATCCTAATATGTAAAGATGCATCATTGAATACTAATGTTAGCATTGTCTATGTTACTGTATTTTCTATTTCTATATGTGTCATGAAAGCTGTACAATGAATTAAAGCTAGTAAGAAGAAAATCAACTCCTTTGAAATATTATTCTGGAGGAAAATTCTACAGATACTGTAGACTGCTAAAATGACAAATTAGATCTAATGACCTCATCAGACTTGCCACCGGAATCATCACGCATCATGGCAAATTCAGTGGTGCCCACCAAGGGGCAGGGGGAACCTGTCATTACCACTCAAGCAGGGAGCTTTGAGATGGTTGAACAGAAGCTCTCCGAAGCTCTAGATGCTCTTACTGTCTATTACAGGGAAATCCAACTGACTCTTAATGCATCTAAAACACAGACATGTGCCTTTCACCTTAAGAACAGACAAGCATCCCGAGCTCTGAGGATTTCCTGGGAAGGAATCCCACTGGAGCATTGCAGCGCACCCAGATACCTGGGAGTCACTCTGGACCGTGCTCTGACCTACAAGAAGCACTGCCTGAATATCAAGCAAAAAGTGGGTGCTAGAAATAATATCATATTGTGATAATATCATACTGACTGCCACAACCTGGGGATCACAACCAGACACAGCGAAGACATCTGCCCCTGCGCCATGCTACTCTGTTGCCGAGTATGCATACCCAGTGTGGAACACATCTCACCACGCTAAAACAGTGGATGTGGCTCTTAATGAGACATGCCGTATTATCACGGGGTGTCTGCGCCCTACACCACTGGAGAAATTACACTGTTTAGCCAGTATTGCACCATCTGACATCCGCCGAGAAGCAGCAGCCAATAGTGAAAGGACCAAGGCAGTGACATCTCTAGCTCATCCCCTGTTTGGATATCAGCCAGCACGTCAACAAATTAAATCAAGAAGTAATAATAATAATACTAATAAACTTTATTTGTACTCCGCTCTATCTCCCCGATGGGGACTCGGTGCGGCTTACATGAGGCCAAGCCCAAAACAACAATTACATGAAATAAAACAAAACCGAAAACGCAAATAGTAAACAATAATAAAGCAATTACATAAAACAAAAGACAACATAGCAATATAAAATTACAATAAACACAATCACAATAACATGGGCGAGCTACATGTAATGGATAAAAGAAAACTGGGTAGAAACAGATTAAAAACTCAGGCGAGATAAACACGAGATAAACAAGGACAGATTATTTGCGGAGGAGAGCTTGTTTTAGTGGAGGTTGTGAAGCAAAGCTTTCCTATAGGGGGGAATGCACTCCAATAACTGAAAACAATAAAACTAAGCACTAGTATGAGGATGTAAATCTATTCATCTAGTTTTCTAAGATCTACAGAGACACTCGCTGGAACACCTCAGTAAGCGAGAGTCCAAAAGTGGCAGGCTCAAACCCAGAACCTCAATCAATGGCTGATACCAAATGAGAGACTCCCCCCTGGGCACACAGAAAACTGGGCGACTTGGAAGGCACTGAACAGACTGCTCTGGCACCATGAGATGCAGAGCCAACCTTAAGAAATGGGGCTACAAAGTGGAATCCACGACATGCGAGTGTGGAGAAGAGCAAACTACAGACCACCTGCTGCAATGCAACCTGAGCCCTGCCACATGCACAATGGAGGACTTTCTTATAGTAACACCAGAGGCACTCCAAGTGGCCAGCTACTGGTCAAAGGACATTTAATCAACTACCAAGCTTTGTGTTTTGTCTGTCTGTCTGTCTGTTTGTTTGTTTGTTTAAAAATGCAACACAACAGTTTGATCTGCTCCTGACACGATAAATAAATAATGCCCGCATCGACCAGTTTCCCTCCTACCTCATCCCATGGGGAGGGGGGAAGCATCTGTCATTCAGCTCCCCCCCCCCTCGCTCTCCGTTAACTCCTAAGAACCTCTAGGTCCTGTAGTGCAGCAACTACAAGAGGCTGGTTATACTCACTATCGAGGGCCTAGAGATTCACAGAGGAAACAGATCTCAAGGAGTCTACAGGGTCATCCAGTATGATTCTATGGTCAACTTCCAGAAGATGTTGAGTCAAGATATTCCTAGAGAGAGCTCTCTGGAAAACTTTTGCAGGGGTTCTCTTTCCCTAACCTCAGCAAATCTAGATGACTGACTTCAGTGATGATGATGGACATCCTACTGATTCCGCTCCTGTGATTCTCCAACACCTTCCTCACACTAGAGAATGAATCCACTTTAAATCGGGTTTCTGCCTCCTGCAGAATTTTTGGATTTGTAGTTTAGTGAGGCTGTTAAGGCTCCTCCCTAAACTACAAACCCCAGAATTCTGCAGGAGGCAGAAACCGGGTTTAAAGTGGATTCATTCTCTAGTGTGATGAGATCCTAAGAAAAAGCACCACTGAACATAGTGTGACTTCTTGCTGGAGTCTGGAAAATTACACCAAGGATTGTCTTGCAAGTTAGTAGTGTTACAAAATGTACAACATCCTCAGTTGAAGATAGAAACAAATAACAATTGACTACCTAGTGTTTTTCTAATTGCTTGTCAGCATTCGGTGTGATATTTAATATACTGGTTAAATAACTCACTGATGTACAACCAGCAGGTGGTGGTAAAGGACAAATCTCATTGACGAATAAAACTTAGGGTTCAGCCACACTGTGGATTTTATGCACTTGACACCACTTTAACTGTCATGGCTCAATGTTATGTAATCTTGGGGTTTGTAGTTTGGTTAGGCATCAGTGTTTTTAGGCAGAGAAAACTAAAGATCTTATAAAACTACAGCTCCCATGATTCCATGACCTTGAGGCATGGCAGTGGGGTCAAACTGCAGAAACACCTTCAGCCAGCTTTGTAAATATTAATCCTCATTATCATGACTGTGTTGTCTGTTGCATATGATGAACCCATTAATTCCACATGATTTTATCCGACAAGGAATATTTGGAATGTATTTTGCCAGTTCCTTCTTCTGAAATATAGCTTATAGCTACCTTGTGCTGGGATAGCCAGCATTCAGGCACAGCTATTTGTATGGTGCCATTGCTATATTATGATTGTATAGTATTTTGGCTACTTTCATGTAAATCCATCCTACTGTCTTTGAATTATGTTGACCCAACAGTGTTTGGAAATGGCTGTCTTTTCAGATTTTTTAGACTGGGTTTTTAATCATCCTAAAACAGTTGTACAGTGGTAAATGTTGTCATGTTGTCACTTATCATAAACATCCCTGAAATCAGAACTACAAAGAGACTGCACAAAACCAGGTAGACATGCTAGCAATGCTAGAGTTGTTTCCATATCCAGCAAGAACAGCTAACAACTTATTCATTCAAAAATAAGTCTCCCTGAATATCCAGCAATAATAACCGGGATAAGCTCACTGTGATTTAGTTCTTAGGAGAATTTATTCTCTTCCCTCACTTAATGTGAAGATTGCAGGTAAACCTAAAGAGAACAGGAAAACCTGTGTCATGATATCATAATTTCTATTAATGCCACATTCCTGGCATTTCAATGCTGTGTCCTGTCTCCACTATACCCGATAGAAACATGATACAAACCAATAGGATGGTAGGGTGGAAAGATAATAATATATGTCCCTATATCTTGACTTCATGTATACTTCAAGAGCAGGTTTGGGGGGCAAAATTATGGATTTTGATATGACCTGTGGATAAGTCAAGGTTCATCTCACAGAGAGTGGGTGGTAGCTTCTCAGCTCCAGGCATTCTTGCATGAAACCTATTACTTTGATCCATCACAATCTGGTTTTAGGCCTGGTCACGGAACGGAGACAGCTTTGGTTGCCTTGGGGGATAATGACCTCCGCAGAGAACTTGATAGGGGTGTGGGATGTGTTCTTGTTGGTTCTCTTGGACATCTCAGTGGCTTTCAATACTATCAACCATGGTATCCTTTTGGGGGCAGTTCTCCGGAATGGGTCTTGAGAGCATTGCATTGCAGTGGCTCCACTCCTTCCTGGAGGATCACACCCAGTTGGTGAAGCTGGGGGACACCTACTTGGACCCCTGGCCATTGACTTGTGTGGCCCCACAAGGTTCCATTCTATCTCCCATGCTTTTTAATACATGAAACCACTGGGAAAGGTCACCTGGAGTTTTGGAGTTTGGTGCCATCTATACGCAGATGACACACAACTCTATTACTCCTTTCCACCAAAATCCAAAGAAGCCTCCCAGATTCTGGACCAGTGCCAGACAGCTGGGATTGACTGGATGAGGACTAACAAACTGAAACTTAATCCAGACAAGACGGAGGTCCTCCTGGTCAGTCATGAGGCCGATCAGGATATAGGGTGGCAATCTGGGCTTGATGGGGTTACACTCCTCCTGAGGACACATGTCTGCAGTCTGGGGGTCTTCCTGGACTCAGCACTGATACTTGATGATCAGGTGTTGGCTGTGGCTGGGAGAGCCTTTGCACAGTTAAAGCTTGTGTGCTAGCTGTGACTGTACCTTGAGAAGTTGGACTTGGCCACAGTGGTTCATGTCTTAGTCACATCAAGATTGGATTACTATAATGCATGCTATGTGGGGCTGCCTTTGAAGACAACTCAGAAACTGCAATTGGTTCAAAGATCTGCAGCCAGGCTACTAACCGGAGCCAGCAATAGGGAGCACATGATGCCCCTACTAAAGCAGCTGCATTGGCTGCCTATAGGTTTCCGATCGCAATTCAAAGTGTTAATTATTAGGCATGTGTAATCCGTGGTTCTAAATGGTTCTAAAGTACTTACAAAACTAACGTTCTGGTGGTGAAAACTAGGGGGTGCTGGTGCTTTGCTTCTACAGTGTTGCTAAAGTTCTGGTCGTGAACATTTCAGAACTCTAACAAAACTTTCAAAATTTCATTATAAATGGCAGTTCCTAATTGGTTCTGTCATAAAAATCATCAATAATGAAATAATAATGAAATTTTGAAAGTTTTGTTAGACTTCTGAAATGTTCATCACTAGAACTTTAGCAACACTGTAGAAGCAAAGCACCAGTGCCCCCTAGTTTTCACCATCAGAATTTTAGTTTTGTAAGTACTTTAGAACCATTTAGAACCATGGATTGCACATGCCTACTAGTTATCACCTATAAAGTCCTAAACAGCTCAGATCCTGCCTATCTTCATGACCAAATCCCCCCTATGAACCGACATGGGCTCTTAAGACCTGCTGTGGAGGCCCTCTTCTCGGTCCTGCCACCGTCACAAGTATGGTTGGTGGGGATGAGAGAGAGGGCTTTCTCAGTGGTGGCCCCATAACTTTGGAACTGCCTTACCAGGGAGAATAGACAGGCCTCCACACTGTCCTCCTTTTGTAGGGATTTGAAGACGTGGCTCTTGAATCAAGCCTTTGAGAATATTTAGCCCCTAGTTGTCCTACTTAGTAGTTGCACATCCTGCACTTTATCCCATACCCTCTCCCCATTACTGCAACTGGCACTTATTTTATTCCAGTGCTTACAGTCTGGCCATGGTTACAGCTTTATTGAGTCTGAAGTGATATTTTTTATATGTGCATTTGTTTTATTTTATTGTATGTTAAATTGTGTTCACTTTTATGTTTGTTTTAAGCGCTTTGTGCCATCTGTAAGCTGCCCTGAGTCCATCAGGGGAGATTATTATTATTGCAGCAATGCTTTCCCAAGGGGTAGACACCATTTCCCTGACCAAACATTCAAAAAGGATAAAACCACCATGGCAGAGAAAGTTGATGGTGTGTGTGTGTGTGTGTGTGCGTGTGTGCAACTCTACACAGAGAAGGGCACAGTTTCTTTTTTGTAAGAGTTAAGATATAACATTCATATCAATTCATGGATAAATTAATCCGGTTTGAATTTTTTGACAAAAAGTTCTAGACTTGTACATGAGTACAGTGTTCCCTCACTTATCGCGGGGGTTCTGTTCCAGGACCACCTGCGATAAGTGAAAATCCGCGAAAGAAGGGATGTCATATTAGTACTAATATTTATACATTATTTTATATATATTATATATTATTTTCTTATCCACGCTTCCTTACCCAGCTCCTGGCCCATCCCAAGGGCACCCGCCTGCCTCCCTGGCCTCCACAGAGCCTCCAGAGCCACGTAGGCAGCAGCAGGCCAGGGAAACAGGCCTTCCCCACTGTGCCTCAGGCTGCCACACTTCCAGGGTCCCTGGCCTCCCTGGCTTCCACTGAACGTACATATTTAATATTTAATATTTTTATCAATATTTTCAAAACCCTGCGAAACAGTGAGTCCGCTAAAAGCAAACCGCAAAGTAGTGAGGGAACACTGTATATAGGATACTGTGAATGCCTTTTAAACAAAGATAAAATTGATAACCTTAATAAATGTTTGGATAGACTTCATGAAATCCCATTAAACACCAAACAACAAAGTTCAGGATCTAAATAGTAGTACATTGCAAATGTGTTTTGACCTCATAGACCTTCTTCAGCTTTGACATGGTCCTACCATATACATAATGATTGCATAATAGCAATACTAGATAAAAAATAACAACAACAATCCCCCCTTTTCTTTTCTCCCTCTTTAGACCCCCTTTTTTCCTCTCTTTTCTCTTTACTTCCCTCCCCGCATTTTCCACAGTCTACCCTACATGCTACCCCTCTTTTATGCAAACTTGTTCATTTGAAAACCACAGTAAAATTACTTTAAAAAAAGAAATGACAACAATAACAGATCAATCAGGGGAGAAACAAAACATACCTGGTATTCTGTTCAATGTCGTCCAGAAATGTTCGTCGGGACTGTAGGTATCTTTGGACCACTCAAGGAGGTCAAGAGAACGTTGATCTTGGAGTATGAATTCTGCAAATTTCCTTGTAAGAGCAACGTAGGCAGAGCCAAAATAGATCGTGAGGCCATGCGGAGGAGGTGATTTCCATAATAAAGTAGGTAGAATGACAGAAAAGACACCAAATCTTAGTTCTCTGTGGATATATTTCGTCCTTTTGAGAATACGAGGAGGAGGCAATACTCCATCAGCAATGTTTTTCCCCTTGAATTTTTTAAGATGTTGAATAATTTCCTTGTTGGTTTTCAAGGGGAAATCTTGCCCGCACATGTTGAGAAGGTATTTCCAGGGCACCTCAGACTTCACAAGATCTTTCATGCAGTTTAAGTCAGCATGAAGCCGGGATATCCCAGCATACACCACTGCCTCTGACTGTGAAGCAAGGAAGGCATTGGGGAAGCAGCCCAACAATTGTGCCACATTCTTCTTGTATTTTTCAGGGGCCTTCTTATCCACATGGATACAGTAAATGTTTTGAGGCATATAGATAGCCCTGAAGACCCTCTCAAAAGTTTCAAACTCCTTGTGCAAAGTTATCATGTAGGCTAAAGGAAATGAGGCTTCTTCTTGAGAAAGCGATTTGGTAATATAGTGACTCTGGATCATGTAATAGCTGCAGTTAGATTTCCCAAATGATGTCTTTTGCAGGTTTTCTTGCACAAAAAGGCTCTTTCCCTTCACAATTGCTTTGCAAGTTTCTTCCAAGGTTGTCTGATTGTAACTCCTTGGGATATTTTCACCAGAGAGTTTTGATGTATACACCAAGATTGAAAGCGGAATACACAAGGTAAAAAATATTAGGAAGTACCGCATTCGTGAAATCGTAGTCATTGTTGGAAATAGCTGTTTTGTCTCATCCTAAATATGAAGCAAAAACAAATACAGTATTCAGGGTGATGGCTTTTGAAAAAAAAAGGAACAAGTTTCTAAAATAACAATGCAGAAGGAAACCGATATCTTTAAACCAGTGTTTCTCAACCTTCCTAATGCTTTGACACCTGCATACAGTTCCTTACGTTGTGGTGAACCTCAACTATGAAATTATTTTCGTTGCTACTTCTTAACTGTAATTTTGCTACTGTTATGAACCATAATGTATCTAATATGGAAGATGATTTTTCATTCACTGGATCAAATTTGGCACAAATACACGATACGCCCAAATTTGAAACTGGTGGGGTTGGAGGGGGGTTGATTTTGTCATTTAGGAGTTGAGGTTACTGGGATTTATAGTTCACCTGCAATCAAAGAGTGTGCTGAATTGCAACAATGGAACTGAATCCAACTTGGCACACTGAACTTCCATCACCAACAGAAAATACTGGAAGGGTTTGGTGGGCATTGACCTTGAGTTTTGGAGTTGCAGTTCACCTACATCCAGAGAGCACTATGGACTCAAACAATGATGGATCTGGACCAAACTTGGCATGAATACTCAATATGTCCAAATGTGAGCACTGGTGGAATTTGGGGGAAAATAGACCCCCAGAGAAGGACAGCCTTCTCTGTCCAAGGATTTCCTAAGACCATCAGAAATATATGTTTTCTAATGGTTTTTGGTGACCACTCTGAAACACCCTTGGCATTTGGGAGTTGTAGTTGCTGGGATTTCTAGTTCACCCACAATCAAAGAGCATTGTAATCCCCAAGCCTTAAAGGGACTCACTGGCATGAGCCTCCCTCCAACCTTGCATGCTCTCCCTCACCCGCACATATGCACCACGCTGCCATGCATCGAAACAACCCTCCCCTTGGCTGAAAGGCTGGCTGAGAAGACAGCCAATCACAGTGGAGAAGGGCTTTTGGTGGGAAGATTTGCCATGTTTCCAAAAAGGAAGAGCCTTCTCTGTCCAAAGGGTTCCTAAGACCATCAGAAATAAATGTTTTCTAATGTTTTTGATGACCCCTCTGAAAACCCCTTCATGACCCCCCCCCCCTCCCCAGGTCATGACTGCCAGGTTGAGAAACACTGCTTTAGACGATGGATCTGAGACTGGCTAAAAAGGGTTCATTGCTCCAGAACACATAGCTCTGTAGATGCTGTTAGACTGTCCCTCCTACAATCAGTGACCATAATACAATTTTGTTTGTTGTTGACTCATGGCAGTTATAGTGATGCCAACTACATTGCTTCTATAGCAAATGGACCCATAATCTCCAGAAGTATGTATGGGCGAAATTTTGGTCTCAATTTTGAAAGACTGGTAGACCAACTCATAGGTGGGGGAAGGGGAGAGGCTACACAAAGCCACATGCTACAATCGATGGGATGCTTCCCTTCCCAGCTCTGGCAAATACATCATTTTATACAATGAGAAGAAACAACACAAATCTATCCAAAAGCTCGCTAAAATACAGTTTTCATTATTTACAACGTAAACAGGTATCGTGGGAATGGTCCATATAGAAGGTGTGGAGATAGAACATTTTAGAAAAATTGCCATGACGGACTCATGATGTCATACCAACTCTTTGTAAGCAGCATAGGAGTGTCCCAGCATCTAGGCAACTGTGGGTATAGTGCTGTCCTAACAAATTAGCAAAATATTATTTGGAAGATAGATGATAACCGGTACATCTGAACACATCTCTCTCTCATACACACACTCCCCCCCCCACCCTGCACACACACACACACAAATACATGCATATACTCACTACATTTGACCTGGACGGATATATTTTTCAGGAAGGTGAATGTGAGAGCGATGCTAGATGTGGCAAATGCATGCTTCAGAGTTCTATCCAGCAGGGATTGAGGGTGGGTCTAGATACTGTCAGCAGGCAACAGGCTGACCATTCCTGATCTATATCACTGTCATGAGTCAGGACTTAGGCATTAGGGATGGAGAGAATCTTACAGCTTACTCCGTGTAATGACATCTCCAGAAAGCATAAAACCAGGAATCTTTGGAGCAGCTGGGGTGACCACAGAATGGAGTTTGCCCACAATCCCTTAGATGGGAAGGAGAGAAGACAGGAGAGAGCTCCTTGCCAAACATTAGGGAGAGCACCTACATTGTCTGGAGCCAGTTTAAGGCATATCTCTGGCTGGATCTACACTGCCATATAATCCAGTATCTGATCCCAGATTATCTGCTATGAACTGGGTTATATGACTCTACACTGCCATAGAATCTAGCCCAAGGCAGATAATCTGGAATCAGATACTGGATTATGTAGTAGTTTAGAAAGGATCTCTGACCCCTGTCTCCTACTAGAAATGATTGTCTGCTTTCTGCTTTGGCTTGGTATGGCAAATGCTGTTAGACTCTCACAGCCTTGGACTTTATTTGCTTGATGGATGGCTTGACTTCTCTCCTACGTGTCTCCAATGCATACAGACTACTACTGGCAATAATGTTCCCAGGGACTTTTGTTAATTTATTGCCCTTTCTTCAGGCCCGTAGCCAGGATTTCATTTTGGGGGGGGGGGCTGAATTTTTTCAGGGGGAGGGTTCGGGGGGGTGAGTTTCGGGGGGGGGGCTGAGTCTGAGTGAAAGAGGGTCTACCCTAGCAAACCTTTTGTATCATTACCCCAATACCCCCATGCATATGGGATATATTGAGTATGGTGATCAGATCATGATATGAATAAACATAACAGTTTAAATAATGCACCAGTAAGGCCTTTTCGCGAACCACCGTGAGAATTTCGGGGGGGGGGGGCTGAAGCCCCTCAAGCCCCCCCCCCCCACGGCTACATGCCTGTCTTGCTGCCCTTATCTACATGAACTCAAGAGTTAATTGTTGTGATGCGATGGCAAAAAAAGCCAATGGGATTTTGGCCTGCATCAATAGGAGTGTGGTGTCTAGATCCAGGGAAGTCATGCTATCCCTCTATTCTGCCTTGTTTAGACCACACCTGGAATATTGTGCCAATTTCTGGGCACCACAATTGAAGAGAGATATTGACAAGCTGGAATGGGTCGAGAGGAGGGTGACTAAAATGATCAACCGTCTGGAGAACAAGCCCTATGAGGAGCGACTTAAAGAGCTGGACATGTTTAGCCTGAAGAAGAGACGGCTGAGAAGAGGCATGATGTATAAATATGGGAGAGGAAGTCATAGGGAGGAGGGAGCAAGCTTGTTTTCTGCTGCCCTGGAGACTAGGACACAGAACAATGGCTTCAAACTACAAGACAGGAGATTCCATCTGAACATTAGGAAGAACTTCCTGACTGTGAGAGCTGTTCAGCAGTGAAACTCTCTGCCCCGGAGTGTGGTGGAGGCTCCTTCTTTGGAAGCAGGCATGTAGCTGGGGGGGGGGGCTTGAGGGGCTTCAGCCCCCCCCCCCCCCCCCCGAAATTCTCATGGTGGTCCGCGAGAAGGCCTTACTGGTGCATTATTTAAACTGTTACGTTTATTCATATCATGATCTGATCACCATAACAATACAAAAGGTTTGCTAGGGTAGACCCTCTTTCACTCAGTCTCAGCCCCCCCTCCCCCCCCAAATCAGCTACGGGCCTGGTTGGAAGTTTTTAAACAGAGGCTGAATGGCCATCTGTCAGGGGTGCTTTGAATGCAATTTTCCTGCTTCTTGGCAAGGGGTTGGACTGGATGGCCCATGAGGTCTCTTCCAACTCTATGATTCTATGATTCTATGTTTCTTCCCGGTCTATGAGAATGTGAAAAACTTGAATGAGGATAATCGCAAAATCCTGAACGAGGACAATCATAGCACATCACAATCAAAATCTGGAAAAGTTACTTTTTTGCCTACTGTTTCTAGAATCTCTCAGGAGACATGGGCACAATCCAAATAGCTGAGGGTAGCTGAGGGTAGAGAACACAGGGTGGAGAGCTGCATTTAGCTGTAGTAATATCTGGCTCTCACAACACAGTGATCAGATTGCAATCTGATGATTACATATTGCTCCAATCTTTTTAAAGCACAGAGGCAGACTGGTTTATGAGCCTCTAATGTGGAAACACAAGTCCCAAAAGGATTATTTGCCACATGATTTATCCCTCTGATATATGAACTCTAACTTCAAGTTAGGATCAGACATAACTATGCTTGGCAAAATTATCCTTTAAACTACAATTACCAGGTTCCATCAGCTAGCATTGCATTGGTTACAGTGCTAAGGAATTCTGTGAAATTGTCATACATAAATGATTGTGTGAAAGACAAGTATGGAGAAGAAGGCAAGCTGAAATCCCACTTACCATCCAAAGGAGAGCAAATCCTGGGTACGGCGATGGCCAGAAAGTGACCCCTGATAGGCAAGCTCCTGCAAAAGAATTTGTGGAGTTATTTATCACCACAGATATTGAGCCTGGAATGCTGCATCCGAATCTGGGGAAGTGAGAGTCAAAAGTAAGGTGGAGAGAAAGAAAGAAGAGCAGGAACTAAAGCAAGAGAAGCTGGAAGAACCAGAAAAAGGGATGAAACTAAAGGCTTTGTATGTTTTCTTGCCTTCAGGGTCAGGGTCTGGTGATAAGTTTGGTTCTCCCTGCCCCCTACCTCAGCCAGGATTGCTGAAACCTTTCCAGCATATATGAGATTAAACTACAGGCTCCAGCATGCTGTATCGTGTGGAAGTGAAATGAAATAAATTAAAATAGAAGGTGTAGACAGAATTAGAATGGCCTGGAGGGAAAGAATTTTTTTTAACTGCAGCTGAATATGAAATCCAATGGAATGATCATTATCAGGAGAAGCAATTTGATCAAATGACAAATTACACAAAGGCATTAGAGATAGCTACAAGGAATATTTATGCAGTTTTTGTAAACATGACTGAAATAAGAATCAATAAGCAGTAATCGGCAGGATTTCTGGAAGCAATTTCATCACTACCATCTTTTTATTCAGGATGGCTTTTAAAGAAGGAGGTTTTAAAGATGAAATCAAGAGCTGCTGTGGTCTTTAGTTCTGAATTTATTTTTTAAGGATTTTTAAAAATACCGATATTTAATTCTGTTTTAATGCTTGTATATTTGAAAAATTTAAATCATATGGAAATGCTTTTAGTATAAACTGTTTGATGGAGAGAAAAAGTGGGGTATAAATAAACCCCATAATAATAATCATTTTTATTTCACTGAAAAAGTCTTTAATAATTTTTTGTAAAATAGCAATAATATTAGAAAAGTCAATGATAGATTCAAAGTGTAAACTCTGCAAAGAAACAGATGAAACAATGGATCACATACTCAGCTGCTGCAAGAAGATCATGCAGACAGACTACAATATGAGGATTTAAAGTTCGAACTGCAAAGACTTTGGCACAAGCCAGTAAAGCTGATCCCAGTGGTGATCGGCACACTGGGTGCAGTTCCTAAAGAACTTGGCCTGCACTTGAAAACATTCGTCGCTAACAAAATTACCATCTGTCAGCTGCAAAAAGCCACCCTACTTGGATCTGCACACATTATTCGCCAATACATCACACTCTCCTAGACTCTTGGGAAGTGTCCGACATGTGATCGAATACAAAAGCTAGCAGAGTGACCTTGTTTGCTGTGTACGAATTTTGTTGTGTATCAAATATTAATATTAATAATAATAATAATAATAATAATAATAATAATAATAATAATCCCCCGATAGGTGCCACCTTGTGGTGGTGGTGATGGGGGGGGGGGGGCTTAACTGCTCCAAGGATGCTGAGAGCTGTGCTGGCAGTAGTGTAACTACCAGCAGGTCCAACCAAATCAGAGAGGTCTCAGCTGAGGAATGGAACTAAGAGCACCTAACACATTAGCACTATGGAAAAACAAATCAAAATGAAGTCTATACTGGCTCAGTCGATGCCTTTTTAGGACAGTGGTGAATGCTGCTGATTCTGGACATCCATTGACAAGTTGGCTACAGAATCAAAATACAAATTTTGTATTTGTATGAACAGTCACAGAGGTGGCAGAAATATACAATGCCAGAAAACCCCACAGTTATGAAATGCCATTACAAATCAGAACCTCAAAAGTGTGGCTACCAAAAAAGGATGTATCAATTGTGGAAATAAGAGTACCCTGACTCACAGATAACTGAAGTCTGGCTGGCTGACCAACCAAATTCATAATCAGAAACAAAGTGTTTGGTGAAGTTGAACTTGAAGAAATTCAGAAGATTTGCAAAGCATCAGGTCACATTACAGACAATAGCAGAGACTCCAGCAACACTTGGAACTGTGGAACAGACTGAACCAGGAAAAAATGTGGAGCTTTTGCAAGAATTTGAAGAACCAGCACTTGAAGCACTTGTTGAACTACTAGGAACATTGAAAAAAAAACAAGAGCTCAAGGATGAAATCATGGCTCATGCTGTATCAAATGCAGTAAGAAAGTGACTCCCAACTTTAAAAATAGTGTCTAAGAGACACCTGGCGCCCCTCATGAAGGATGTGAATACATTATTTTCTACTGTCCAAGTATTCTCCATTGAACAAACAAACCAGTTTGCCTACAGTACAACAATGACAGAAGGGCTTGGGCCCCTATAACCAATGCAGCCTCCAAGGAAATGGACTGGAAAACCAAAGTGAAAGGTCAGGTTGGAGTTGAAAATCAAAAATCTATGATCAGATGCAAGTAACCTGAAAAATATGGAGGAAAAGAAACGGAAGAATGAGAAAATCAAGCAATACTTGATTAAAAAGTACTAGCTGAATACCAGAAAAATTGAAGAAGCTTTGGAAATCATGAAAGAAGCAACAGCCAGAAAACTGAGAGATATGAAACCAGAATAATCCAGGATAGACGAAATCAACTGTTTCAATCAGACCAAAGACGGTTCTACCAGAGTCTGAACCAAACAACAGACACAGTAGCCATTAAGCCTGAGAAAACTGCAACAACTAAGTTTTGGAAAGAACTTTAGGAAAATAATAAGAACTACAACAAAAATGCTGGGTGGATAAAGGAGTCTGAAGAAAAATTCTTAGAGAACAAAATGGAACAGATGGAAATAACAACTGAAATGATCAGCAAATGAGTGCAGAGAGTCAAGAACTGGACATTGCCTGGTAGTGATCAACTGCATGGATTTTGGCTCAAATATCTGACTAGTCTACATGGAAAAATGGCCCAACAATTCAATGAGATGCTGCAGAAAGGAAGTATTGAAGGAGGCCCCAAGGGTCTCTGAGTAAGGGGTTTTTGGGTGAAAAAGCTAACAAAATCAGCAAAAGAGAGATACCCTTTCTCTGACTTAAAAAGAGCAATATGAAAGAAAGTGTTTTTCTAGAAACGAGATGTGACATTTAGAAGGTACTTCTCACACAGGATGTTTGTGGTGAGCTTCAAATATTGTTTTTGAAGTGCACGTGCACAAAAAGGTACTTTCCATCAAAAGGTCAAAGAGTGGGGGCTGGAAAGAGAGTACTTTTCCATGACAAAAATGTTCTGTTTACTTCAGGGTATATATTTGGTGGTCAAAAGCCAAGACGGGGCGGCAGTCATTTTGAAGCTAACTTCTGTGCAAGTTGCTTGACTGTCCGTCTTTCTTCTGGAAGAAACTAAAATAAAAACCTTGTTTTTTGATCTTTCAATGGGATTGTCTCCTTCCTTTCGTGCTCCTGCGACTGGACCTAAAAAGACCCAAATTTAGGGTCTCTAACAGTATCAGTGAATGGTTAACAACTGGGAGAACATATCTGATACCAAATGATCCAGCAAAAGGAGCAGCACCAGGAAACTACATGCTGATAACATGTCTGCCCACTATGTTTAAACTACTGAACGGCATCATAGCTAACAGAATTCAAGATTGTCTTGAAGAAAAGAACATCTTGCCAGATGAACAGAAAGGCAACAAATGGAAAAGCAGGGGCACAAAAGACCAGTTATTAATTGACAAAATGATTCTGGAGAACTGCAAAAGCTGAAAAACTAATATCCACATGATGTGGATTGACTACAAAAAAGACTTTGACTCACTCCCACACTGTTGGATCATCAAGCACCTAGACACCATTAGGGTTTGTAAAAACATTGGCATTTTTATTGAAAATATGACGAAGCATTGGAGAACTGAACTTTTTTTGTTGGAAATGAAAACTACGGACTTGTCAACATCAGGAGAGGAATTTTCCAGGGAGACTCATTGTCCCCACTGCTTTACATCGTTGCCATGATCCCTCTGTCAACAATCTTACAGAAAACAAACTTCAGCTATCAAATGTCTAAGAAATCTCACAAAATTTCACATCTGCTGTACATGGATGACCTGAAGCTGTATGGGAAAACCTAAACAGAAATCCAGTCTCTGACTAACACTGTCCAAATCTTTAGCACTGATATTAACATGGAGTTTGGTTTGGACAAATGTTTGATAGTGGAACTGAAGAAGGGAAACATCAATGAAAGTGAGGGCATAAATACGTCTAATGGCTAAGCAATAAAGTGTCACCAGCCAGAGGCCTATAAATATCTGGGCATACTACAGCTGGACAACATCAAACATGAACATGTGAAAACTGTGGTCAGCAAAGAATACATTCAAAGAGTCAGAAAAATTATCAAAAGCAATCTCAATAGAGGTAATACCATCAAGGCCATAAATACCTGGGCCATAGCTGGGCCATATCTCTACAGCATGTACTGCTGGCATCATAAACTGGACACAGGCAGAAAAACAAGAAAACTCATGGCCACTATTCACTACATCCTCACAATGATGTTGACTGGCTCTAACTGCCTAGAAGGTCTGGTGGCAGAGGACTCTTACAAGAAAAACAAGCACTTGAAGAAGAAAAACATGCCCTGGCAGAATATGTAAAGGAAAGCAAAGTACCTGCTTTAATTGATGTTAATAACCAGAAACTTCTCAAAGCACAGCAGACAAAGAATCAGTACAAGAAAACTACACTACAAACCAGAGCTGACAGCTGGCACAACAAAGCATTGCATGGGCAGTTCCTTGACAAAATTGAAGGAAAAGTTGATAAGGAGAAAACCTGTTTAAGGCTCACAAATGAAACACTGAAGAAGGAGACAGAAGGCCTGGTTCTTGCAGCCCAGGAGCAAGCCATCAGACCCAATGCAATTAAGGCCAGGATTTAAAAATCAGCTGATGACTCAAAATGCAGACTGTGCAAGGAAGCTGATGAAACCATTGATCATATCCTCAGCTACTGCAAAAACATTGCACACACAGACTACAAACAGAGGCACAACTATGTGGCCCAATGGATTCATTGGAACTTATGTCACAAGTACCACCTGTCAGTAGTAAAGAACTGATGGGATCATAAACCTGAAAATGTAGTGGAAAATGGATGCAACAAAAATACTGTGGGACTTATGAATCCAGACTGACAAAGTTTTGGAATACAATACTCCAGGCATCACAATTGTGGAAAAGAAAAATGTTTGGATTATTGATGTCGCCATACTCAACCGTTATTAGGATCTCAAAATGGAACTGCAAAGGCTCTGGCATAAACCAGTACAAGTGGTCCCAGTGGTCATTGGCACACTGGGTGCCGTGCCAAAAGATCTCAGCTGGCATTTGGAAACAATCACGTTCTGTCAACTGCTAAAGGCCACCTTACTTGGATCTGCACGCATCATTTGAAAATACATCACATAGTCCTAAACGCTTGGGAAGTGTTCGACTTGTGATTTTGTGATATGAAATCCATCATATAGATTTCATTTGTTGTGAAATATTGTGTTTTTGTGTCAGTAAAATAATAATAATAATAATAATAATAATAATAATAATAATAATAATATGGAGGTGGCGAAAGGCACTGCAAAACCCATGTTACAGAAGCAGGAATGACTGGCTCTTTTCAAAACCATAAAACACCCAATTGAATTTAATAGCTTTAACTTTTTTCTGATCCTGGCAAATAAAGCAGCAGCAACATATATAAAAAGTTCTACTTGACATTCCTTTGAACCAACACAGACAAAACAGTTAGGAAATTATGTGCATAGGGCACCAATGCCTCTCAACTGGTGATGAACCATTAGATTAGGACAGCTGCTCCATAAAAATAATATGTGTTACCTTCTGTTCCAGTGACACTCATAGAACCTGATCCAGATCTTCTAGACCACAGAGTTCTAGATATTAAAGCTTGGTTCTTGTACTTTCAGTGTTTTCTAAATACTGCTAGAGATACCAAAAATTAGTATCTAATTTTATACTAATTGCTTTAATTGCTTTTTCAGAAAGCAGGTGGAAACCAAATCTGAAAATGTATGTTGTTTAAATTTCTGTGGGTACATGTATTGTATTTTTGTTGTTGTTTTTTAACTTGTCCACTACTTTCATCCTTGAAATTATTAATTCCTTTCTGCTGGTGTGAGTATTCCTCCCCTAAAAGGATGGCTTCTCCATTTTGAACATTTACAAGTGTCCACAGTAGGAGTCAAGTTATGACTCTTGGTAGAATTTAGCATCTTTAACATGCTCACACCCCCTCATTGCACAAGGCTGCATTTTAGGGATTGCTTTTGCTGTTGCTGGGAGAACATTAAGAGGAGTGAAACTTTTCTTTCATTTAAGTCTACTGGGAAGAGACTGATAGCCATGCAGTGGATGGCTTTCACAGTGTTCAACCTTATTTCTCTCACAGTTAGCAGCACTAGACACAGTGCTTTATTTATCTACCTCACCCACAGGTTTTACCATTTTTACCCTTTGCATTTGGTCCAGTTCGCCCTCATTTAATCCTTGTACCATTTTACACTCTGATTTATTATGTTATTGTTACTATTTTACTGTATTACCATGTTATTGTATAGCATTTTTATTTGATGTTATCATCTGTCTTGTATGTACTTTATTTTGCCTTCTTTTAATTGTTTGGGCTTGGCCCCATGTTAGCTGTCCTGAATCACTTCGGGGAGATGATGACGGGGTACAAATAAAGTTGTTGTTGTTGTTGTTCTTCTTCTTCTTCTTCTTCTTCTTCTTATTATTATTATTATCTTTCTGTCGCACATCGGGGGGGGGGCAATGCCAGCCAGCTAGGGCTGGGCGGTTTCATTCGTTAATTTCGTAATTCGTTATTAATTCGTTATTTTTTTTTTATAACGAAGCGATATTGAACCATTCAGGAGCAACTAAAAATCAAAACGAATTTTTCAATTCGTTTCGTAATTGTTTCGTAATTGTTTCGAAATCGTTTCGAAATCGTTTCGTTATTATTTCCGTATGTCTGGTGCAAGTTTTATAGTTGTTTGTTTTATCAGTGATAAAAAAATAAATTATCACACCAACAGTCAACAACAGAGGGAGAGGGAAGCTTCAGAAGTTCCCCCTGTCCCATTTGGAGGGGTTTTTAGCGTATTGCGCAATCGCGTCCGCCATTGACGAATCGATTCGTAATTGTTTCGTAATTGTTTTGAAATCGTTTCGAAATCGTTTCGTTATTATTTCCGCATGTCTGGTGCAAGTTTTATAGTTGTTGTTTGTTTTATCAGTGAAAAAAATAATAATAATTATCACACCAAGKGTCAACAACAGAGGGAGAGGGAAGCTTCAGAAGTTCCCCCTGTCCCATTTGGAGGTTTTTTTTTAGRGTATTGCGCGGTCGCGTCCGCCATTAACGAATCGATTCGTAATTGTTTCGTAATTTTTTGTAATTTCTGAAATTTCTGAAATTTCGAACTTTTTTAAAGAAAAATTTCYGAATTCTTTTAAAAATCGAAACGCAAAAACCCCCTAAAACCGAATCGAGTTTAGAAACAATTTTTTCCGTGGTTGCCCAGCCCTACAGCCAGCTTATAGAGTCTATCAACAGATGTAGGTTTGAGACATCCTGTGATTATGCTGCATGTTTTGTTCAGTGCTGTATTCAACTGCTGTGCATAGGCAGACTTAATAATAATATAATAATAACTTTATTTTTATACCCCACCTCCATCTCCCCGAAGGGACTCGGGGTGGCTTACAGAGGGACAAGCCCAAGGATTACAAATAAAACAGACAAAGTAAAAATAATCAATGACAACAAATAATAAAAACATTAAAATCAATTGACAACATAAAAACAATACCCTGGCTGGCCAATTTGAAACTGGGTTCGGGCTCAGAGTAAGTGTAATGATTCCTTGGGAGAGCTGAGGGAAAGTGCAATAGTCAGAGGGCTAGGTTGCCAGGGCAATGCCTTTGGCCATTACAGTATCATAAGTACAGGAAAGAGGCCAACTAAAATGCCGGAGCATAGGTAAGGTTGGGATAATTCTCAGGTGAAGCCCTAGTCAAAGCACAATGGAACAACCAAGTTTTTAATTCCTTAATGAAGAGAGTGGGGCCTGTCCAATGTCCCTAGGGAGAGAGTTCCAGAGCCGAGGGGACACAACAGAGAAAGCTCTCTTCCTCATCCCCACCAACCATGTTTGAGACGACAGTGGGAGCGAGAGAAGAGTCTCCCCAGAGGATCTTAGAGCACATGCTGGTTCAGAGAGGAAGATGTGATCATGAAGGTATTCAGGTCTTGAACCATTTAGGGCTTTGTAGGTGATCACCTGCACTTTGTATTGGAACTGGAAACTTATTGGCAGCCAATGGAGCTCTTTGAACAGGGGGTTGACCGCTCCCTGTAACTAGCTCCCATTACTAATCTGGCCATAGATCTTTGGACCAGCTGTAGTTTCCGGAGCATCTTCAAAGGCAGCCCCATGTAGAGTGCATTACAGTAATCCAACCTGGAGGTAACTAGGGCATGGACCACCATAGCTAAGTCAGACTTCACGAAATACGGGCGCAACTGGCGCACAAGCTTTAATTGTGCAAAGGCCCTCCTAGCCACCGCTGACACCTGGGCATCAAGCACCAAAGTGGAGTCCAGGAGGACCCCCAAGTTGTGGACCTGTGTCTTCAGGGGGAGTGTACCCCATTGAGCATAGGTTGCCACCCTATATCCCGGTCAGCCCCACGATGACAGAGGACCTCTGGCTGGTTTAATAAGCCAGGAAGGGCAAGGACCAATGCAGAAGTGGTCGCTTTCACTGCTGTAAGGATCTTGTTTACGTTATCAGGCCAAACTAACTGAAATGAATCCCACAACTTGTGCCAAACAAGGCAGGCATACTCAGCAGTTGAGTTAGGTGGTGAAATGGTAATATGGGTACCACAGCTTTAGGAAGGAAATGACTGAACACCATTTCCCTCTGATGGAAAAATGCTGCTCATCTTTTGTTTGTTTCTTCCATCTACGTTCTGCCTTTTCCGAGGAGTTCAAAACAGGATACATTAAGATTCCCCTTTTTTCTGTCCATAATAATATATTATGGATATTTGAATCCAGATCTATCAAGTCCTTCTTCACAAGTCCAATCACAACACCACATTCCCAGACATGCGAAGTACTCAATCAGTTTCTTCCATCTTTATATAATGGAGGTGATGGTTCTCCAATCTGATGTCTCCACTTTGAGCATACCATCTTCTGACAGTATTACTCTCAGCCTCCCTGACATTTTCAAACTCCCACATTTGAGATGTCATCTGAGAGATGGTTCATTTTACTTATTACAGTTCATATGTCATTTTTTCTCTCCAAAGAGGTTAAGACAGTATAGATGGCTTTCTCCTCACATTTTACAACGTTACAATGATCTAGGTTGTGCCAGTAAACATCTAGGATAGGATATCAGAAAATGAGTGAAGAACAAGAAGAAAAAGTGGCAGATGGAGGGTTCAAAGATGCCTATGAAATAGGGAATGGAGGTGAAAGTATATCGGCAATGCAGTGTTGGAAAGACCTGTGGTATAATAACAGATGGAGAGTTTTATGATGTTTAGAGAGAAAGAGGAGGAAGTGCCTAGAAAAATTGGAAAGCAAACAACAAAGAGGTTATGCTATAGAAAGAAAAAGAGAAAAGACCTATGATGCGAGTAGAGGAGTGGGAGAAGGTTAATAGAAAGGGAGATTTAGAGCAGTAGTTCTCAACTTTCCTAATGCCGTGACCTCTTAATACGGTTCCTCATGTGACCCCAACCATAAAATTATTTTTTTGCTACTTCACAACTGTAATTTTGCTACTATTATGAATCAGTATCAATGTCAGTATCTGATATGCAGGATGTGTTTTCATTCACTGGACTAAATTTGGCAGAAATTACTGACATGCCTAAAATTTGAATACTGGGTGGGGTTGGGAGGGAATTGATTTTATCATTTGGGAGTTGTAGTTGCTGGGATTTATAGTTCATCTACAATCAAAGAGCATTCTTAACTCCACCAATGATAGAATTGAACCAAACTTGGCACACAGAACTCTTATGTCCAACAGAAAACACTGGAAGGGTTTGGTGGGCACTGACCTTGAGTTCTGGAGTTGTAGTTCACCTACATCCAGACTAAAACAATGCTAGATCTGGACCAAACCTGGCATGAATACTCAATATGCCCAGATGTGAATACTGGTGGAGTTTAGGGGGAATAGATCTTGACATTTGAGAGTTGTAGTTGCTGGGATTTATAGTTCACCTACAATCAAAGAACATTCTGAACCCCAGCAATAATAGAATTGGGCCACACTTCCCACACAGAACCCCATGACCAACAGAAAATACTATGTTTCCTAACAATCTTTGGCGACCCCTCAGACACCCCCTTGTGACCCCCCCCCCCCGCAGGGGTCCTGTTCCCCAGGTTGAGAAACACTGATTTAGAGGCACCTTGAATAAGGAGCCCTAGAGATATAAGCACACACTCCATTGTAGTTATGGAGAGAAAAGGAAGAGCTAGAACAGAATGGGAGAACCAACATGGCACAGTGGTTTGAACATTGGACTAGGACACTGCAARGCCATCAAATTCTCACTTAGCCATGAAACCCTGTGAGGTGAACTTGGGCTAGTCATGCCCTCTCAGCCGTAGATGCCCCCCCCCCCCCCACACACACACCACTAAATCTGGCCAAGAGAATCCCCTAATAGGGTCACCATAGATCAGAAACAATTTTAAGGCACACAACAAGAACAGAATGGCTCTAAAACATACGAGAGGGGTGACAGAGAGGTAAACATGGAAGTACAATAGTTTCTATTGTGAACTAAACAGTGTAGCAAAGGGGAGAAAGACTAGAGTGGAACTCACAGTGGCTATCCATGGTCTCTGGTTCGAAAAACTGACTCCAATATTCGTCACACTAGAAAATGAATCCAATTCCTGCAGAATTCTGGATTTTGTAGTTCAGTGAGGCTGTTAAAAGCTCCTCCCTAAACTACAAACCCCAGAATTCTGCAGGAGGCAGTAACTGGATTTAAAGTGGATTCATTCTCTAGTGTGATGAGGTAGCAAGTGAAGTTTTTTCATTTTATCTGACAGCTAGGTAGTGTATACCTGTCCTTGTCATTTTCACCAAGTTAATTATGAAGTTGAGGTTTCACACTTTATTTGCATTTTGCTTAATTTGCATTTTGAAGGGAGATAAAATTTTGGGGGAAACCATAATTGCTTAATTATAATGACTCTTTCATTAATTACTCACTCTTTCATAGAGCCATCAGATAGTTTAAAAATGTGTGTATGTGATAGGAATTCCAACATTGATTTTGATTAAATATTCAAAATATGGATTTAATTTTTGGAGGGGGGGGGGGAGTAAAAGAAAACTCAACTAAAGCCAGAATTCAGACCAAACTGATTCCAGATCTTCTCTATTTTGTGTATTTTTCTCACTTTTTATGTTTTATTTTTTTTTCAGAAGTTTGACAACAAAGCATCCACTTGGGATCTATCAGAGGGTTTGAAACAGAGGACTTCTATAGAAGCAATACATTTACTTTTGCACATATTACAGCAGCTTTCAATTTATAACGCTAGTCATCAAAGGCTTTCATGAGCAGAATCACTGGGTTGTTGTGAGTTTTCCAGGCTGTATGGCCATGTTACAGAAGCATTCTCTCCTGACATTTCACCCACATCTATGACAGGCATCTTCAGAGGTTGTGAGGTTTTGACAAACCTCACAACCTCTGAGGATGCCTGCCATAGGTGTGGGTGAAACGTCAGGAAAGAATGCTTTTGGAACATGGCCATATAGCCCAGAAAACTCACAGCAACACTATAATGCTAGTTATAATGAGGAATTATAATATTAATCAATTTGATAAAGAAATGTTATTAATTTAAGGACATTGCCATCTGTATAATTAAATCTAAAACCATACTTATCTGAGTCAGCAAGTATGGTCTTCTATATGGCCAATTTTAGATGTACTATACAGAACAAGATACAGAATGGGGGACAATGCCTGGCTCGAGAGCAGTACGTGTGAAAAAGATCTTGGAGTCCTTGTGGACAACAAGTTAAACATGAGCCAACAATGTGATGTGGCAGCAAAAAAAAGCCAATGGGATTTTGGCCTGCATCAATAGGAGCATAGTGTCTAGATCTAGGGAAGTCATGCTACCCCTCTATTCTGCTTTGGTTAGACCACACCTGGAATATTGTGTCAAATTCTGGGCACCACAATTCAAGAGAGATATTGACAAGCTGGAATGTGTCCAGAGGAGGGCGACTAAAATGATCAAGGGTCTGGAGAACAAGCCCTATGAGGAGCGGCTTAAGGAGCTGGGCATGTTTAGCCTGAAGAAGAGAAGGCTGAGAGGGGATATGATAGCCATGTATAAATATGTGAGAGGAAGCCACAGGGAGGAGGGAGCAAGCTTGTTTTCTGCTTCCCTGGAGACTAGGATGCGGAACAATGGCTTCAAACTACAAGAGAGGAGATTCCATCTGAACATTAGGAAGAACTTCTGACTGTGAGAGCCGTTCAGCAGTGGAACTCTCTGCCCCGGAGTGTGGTGGAGGCTCCTTCTTTAGAAGCTTTTAAACAGAGGCTGGATGGCCATCTGTCAGGGGTGATTTGAATGCAATATTCCTGCTTTTGGCAGGGGGTTGGACTGGATGGCCCACGAGGTCTCTTCCAACTCTTTGATTCAATGATTCTATGATTCTACTATTTACAATTATCGTTACTACCTGACTGTAAACATTTCCATTAAGACTCTAACAGGATACACTCATGCACAGAAAAACTTCAACAGACAAAATAGAATCCAATTCTCAAGTAGATAAACAGACAGGATCATTTTAACAATTCTGTATTTGTTGTACTTTATGTCTTACAAGATAACATTTCTCCATTATTTTAAATTATGGCGTGGAGCATAAATACACCCACGACCACATAGAAGTAGAATTTGATCCTACCTGCTTTTTTCTGCTGCACAGACTTCCTTCAAGTTTTCATCAAATATGATCTCTTGTTGCACCACTTGCTTGAAAGTAATATATATCTTCCCTGAGTTATTTAACCTGCATTGGTAATTTTCTTAATTGGTAATCAAAGAAAAGAGTGGAAGAAAAAATACAGCCGAGCCAGCAAACAGGATGATGTACTGGCTAAAGAAACTTTTAAAATGCTAACGCCCATGTAACTTCGCTTTTATAGTCCAGCGTGGGATGAAAAAAAAAAACCCACAGGAAGCACCTGTATTGCTCAATAAAACATATAGAACTTTTCCAGCTTTCAGAGTTGTGTGTATTTTAAACCAAAATTCTGGTTCACTGCTATTGTTCAACTTGATGTCATTCAGATCTTGTATGTCCTTTTATTTGTAATTTAGCAAGATGTAGCTTATCTGGTTCCTGAGAAACATGCATCAGCCATTCAGCAAGAGAACTGGAGCATCAGCTTTTGCTTTGGGAGTCTCCTGATTTGTTGTCGAAGGATTTCATGACCAGAAATACTGGGTTCCTGAGAATTTTGGGAGCTGTATGGCTATGTTCCAGCAGCATTATCTCCTAAAGTTTGGATTTATCCAGAAAACTTTGATCATTCGCATCTGCTTGCTTGCTTGCCTGTTTGCTTTATCCCATTGCCTCGCTTCCTCTGCTCCTCTTGTTCCCCTTTTCAGTGCAACTGGCTTTGCAAAAGAGATGTGCGCTAAGCAAAACAAAACCTGTATAAACAAGCACCATCTGAGGCCAGCCTCCTGTGATAACAAGCCTGACTCAGTCAACTTAAACAAATCCAGTCGCAGGGCTGCAAGGGGGGGAAAATGCTATAATTTAAACAATTATTACAGGTGAGGTGGTAGCATAGTTATTAGAAAACTAGTTTTTCTTCTTTCAAAAAAAAGCCTAAGAAATTTGTATTAAGCCAAGCTATCTTGATGATTGCACTTTTCATTTTCCCAAAAGGAGAAACATCATCTAGAGCTGTGCTTGTGGTGTACATTTATACTGTGTTTGTGGTGTACATTTTGTTCCTCTTCCAGCGTTAAGGTAGCAAAACTAGACAGCCAAGTGTGCATGTGTTCACATTCATTGCTTTTTTAAAAACACTTTCCAAGGGCCCTTTCACGCAGCCATATAACCCAGAATATCAAGACAGAAAAACCCACAATATCAGGTTTGAACTGGGCTATCTGAGTCCACCCTGCCATATAGCCCAGTTCAAAGCCGATAATGTGGGATTTTAGTCAGCTGTGTAGAAGGAGCCCAAGTTATTGTGCTCAGCAGGAGTGTTGACTATAAACTCTCATGTCTGATTGGAGTTTAGTACCGTCAACGACATTATCACACCAGGGCTTTAAAGCAGGCAGCCCTGAATTTTTTCCACCTGCAGAATTCTGGGAAATGTAGTTTAGGGTGGAGCTTTTTGAATTATCAATTACAGAGGTCCCCATCTTCCCAAACTACATTTCCCAGAATTCTGCCTGTGGCAGAAATGTGTGGCTGCCCATTTTAAAGCCCTGATGTGATGTTTGATCAATGGTGATATGGTGACCCTATCAAGGTTGGGGCTTTTTGGCAAGATGTGTTCAGAGAGAGGGCCCTCCCACACAGCCCTATATCCCAGAAGATGAAGGCAGAAAATCCTACAGTATCTGCTTTGAACTGAGTTATCTGAATCCACACTCAGATAATGTAGGATTTTCTGCCTTGATATTCTGGGGTATAGGGCTGTGTGGAAGGGCCCCAAGTATCCTATTGGGAGAGAGTGACTTTCCCAAGGTCACTACAATGGCTTTCTATAGCTCAGAACTTTGGTCCACTAGAATCCCAGTCCAAAACTCCATGTCTGAAAGTGTCCTCAAACTAGCCACAATTTTTGCTAGTTTGGGGGTGATATCCAATTGTAGTCCTTTGTCAAGGTAACAAGGAGCATATTGGTTTTAGGGAGGGTTTGTAAGGAGCTGCTAGACTAGAGGAAGAAAGAATTGCCCCAAATCAGTTCTTCTATGTTTTTATTGCAGATGTACTGTGTGATAGCACAAAGGAATCTATTGATCATATGTAACCCCAAAACCGTTTTTAATCCCCACATGCCACCCAGAACTTTCCCCCAGAAAAATGGCATTATGATTTTGCTTCTAAAATTCATCAACAAACTGCTAAATGGACTATACTCAATGGAGAAAAAAAATATTTTGGTTATTGCGTTGACTCTACTCAGAGAGATGTTCAGTATTGCATTCATCAGTGAATATAAACTCAATAATAGTACAGTATAGGAGGATTTTATTGGTTAGTCATCTATCCAGGATAAATTTCAATTTCTACTAATGACATTAACCTTTCCAAATGCTAATGTGTGGAGGAGGTTTTTTTTTTTTACTAATAAAGAAAATTAAATAGAATAAAATAAAATATAAATTAGGAACTAGACTCTTTGAAACCTGTGAAAATAATATTTTGCCCATATTTTCTCCTAGTTGGGATAACATCATTTGGGATACTTTATATCTTACACTCTTTTATGTTTTCATGAAAAAAAAAACCTTTTACATCTACTGAACTGTAAATTTCTCTCAATAAATGTGAAAATGGCAAAGCAGCTGGCCTGGATAATCTACGGATGGAACAAATTAAGAACTTTGGCCCAAAAGCAAGGTGATGACAACTGCACTGCATCCTGTCAGATCCCCAAAATCTGGAGGAAAGCAAGAATCATAGCCATTTTGAAACCAGGCAAAGTCCGTAATGATCCAAACAGCTATAAACCAATCTCCTTGTGCCATCTTTACAAAATTCTGTAGAGACTTATTTTGTATAGAATTATGGAAAAATAGACCCATGTATGATTCCTCAGCAAGCTGGTTCCAGGAAAGGAAAAAGCTGCACATCACAAGTTTTGAACCTGACTCAGCACATAGAAGATGGTTTTGAAAAAGAGCAGATTACAGGAGCTGTCTTCATAGACCAGTCAGCAGTATATGACTCTGTAAATCATCGCCGTCTCCTGAGAAAAAAAATTATAATATCACAAAATACTACCACCACACCTGCTTCACAGGAAATCTGCTACAAAACAGGAGCTTTTTTATTGAGTCCAAGGGTCAGAGAAGCAGATGGCAAAAACAGAAGAATGGCCTGTCTCAGGGGAGCGTGCACGCTCCATCAGTGTTTAAAATTTACACAAATGACCAGCTACTGTCACAAGATCTGTGCTGCTAATTGGCATCACCATTCAAGCAGGGAGCTTTGAAATGGTTGAACAGAAGCTCTCCAAAGTTTTAAGTGCTCGTCCTGCCTATTACAGGAAAAACAAGCTGATTCCTAATCCATCTACAACACAGACATGTGATTTTCATCTTTAGAACAGGCAAGCACCTTGGGAAGGAATCCCACTGGAGCATTGCTGCACACCAAAACACCCAAGAGTTACTCTGGATTGTGCTCTGACTTCATTGAATGTCAAGCAAAAAGTGGGTGCTAGAAATAACATCGTGTGAAAGTTGACTGGCACAACCTGGGGATTACAACCAGACACAGTGAAGACATCTGCCCTTGCGCTTTGCTACTCTGCTGCTGAATACATGTGCCCAGTGTGGAATACATCTCACCACATTAAAACAGTGGATGTGGCTCTTAATGAGACATGCCACATGATGTCTATGCCCCACATCACTGGAAAAATTATACTGTTTAGCTGGTATTGTACCACCTGACATCCTTAGGGAAGTAGCAACCAACAATGAAACAATGAAAGGATGAAGGCAGTGATTTCTTCGGCCTCTGTTCAGATATCCATCAGCAAGCCTTAAATCAAGAAACAACTTCCTAAGATCTACAGAGATACTCACAGGAACACCTCAGCAAGTGAGAGTCCAAAAGTGGCAGGCCAAAACTCAGAACCTCAATCAGTGGCTGAAACCAGATGAGAAACTCCTCCCAGGCACACAGAAGACTGGGCAACTTGGAAGGCACCAAACAGACTGTGCTCTGGCACCACAAGATGCAGAGCCAACCTTAAAAAATGTCGTCACAAGGTGGAATGCATGTCATGCGAGTGTGGAGAAGAGCAAATAACCTACTACAGTGCAGCCTGAGCCCTGCCACATGCACAATGGAGGATCTTCTCACACTCCAAGTGGCCAGCTTCTGGTCAAAAGAAATCTAGTATAATGTCAAGTTTTCTAACTTTGTGTGTTTTAAACACATTATAACTGTACCTTCAATTCACTTCTGACATGGTAAATAAATGAAAAAACCTCAAGTATTTGTGGCACAAAAGTAAAAAAGCTGACCCAAGGTAATGAATCTAACCGTCCTTGCAGAGTTTTCTTTTTGAAAACAAAACAAAACAAATATCCTGGGACAGAAAAAATCCCAACAAACCTACTAATTTTTGCCATTAGAATGCCTTCTTGTCCCAGCAAAATAGAAATTATTAGAATTAAGAAAAAATGCAATGTTTTTCAATTGAATGCAATATTTTCCAAGGAAAAAAATAGGGCTCTATCAATTTTCACCACTGAGAACTCAAAATAGGTTGAATAGGCCTCATGAAATATGAAACCTGAGCTTACTAGGCTTTCTATCATCTATTAAAAGTATAATTGAAAAGCCCCATAATGAGGAGCAACAGGTTGACTGATTTTAGTGGATTTTCTTGATCTAAGGCCCCTTTCACATTGCCCCTATACTCCAGGATCTGATCCCAGGTTATCTGCTTATCCCAGATTATCCGTCAGTGGAGACTCAGGTCCCTTCCACACAACCACATAACCCAGAATACCAAGACAGATAATCCACAATATCTGCTTTGAACTGCATTATCTGAGTCCACACTGCCCAGTTCAATGTGGATTTTATACAACTGTGTGGAAGGGGCCTCACATAATCCAATTTAAATTAAATAATCTGGGATGATATCCTGGAATATAGGGCAGTATAGAAAGGACCTAAGAAGATCTTGCAAAAAAGTCAATAATGTTCTAAGGGACCGACCTACCTGGAACTCCATTTTAGGTTATGAAAATGGGAGCATCTTCTTATGGGACAGAGAGAAAGAGGGAGACGGGGAAAGAATAAAAATAAATATAGATAGAAATATCTCTCATATTTGTTAACATTGAGCAATACATTTTCTTATAGGTAAATTGTGAAACTATGTAATGTGATATCTTAACAAGTCTTCTAGTTACAACATGACTTTGCAATAAGAGATGTCATTTTCAAAGAATGCAAAATTATAGGTTGTAGTGGGCTGAGACACCTGCTGCCATAGTTGCCTAGCATTGTCCTTCTCTTTCTCTGGCTGTTTCTTTCTGTTCCCATGGTTGCCATGTACTTACTTACATCACTGGATGTTGACATGTATATGGAGATCTGAAGCTCCCAAGCCATGAACAGAAGCACTCACAGTTACACAACGTCATTGGGATACAATAATAATAATAATAATAATAATAATAATAATAATAATATAGAAATAATAATAAGAATGTAGGATATAAATGATAATAATATAAACGCTGGGATATAATAGTATATAAATATTAAAATTGGTATATCATAATAATGTATAAATAATAATATGAAAAGTAGGATAAAATGATAATAATATAAACACTGGGATATAATAATATAAATATTAAACTTTGGTGATAATAATAATATAAATAAATAATAATATTATAAGAAGTAGGATATATATGATAATAACATAAACACTCTTTTTCTAAGCTGCTGCCATTTAACTTCTAGACTACCGCAATGCACTCTACATGGGGTTACCTCTGAAGACTGCTTGGAAACTTCAGCTAGTCCAACGCTCGGCAGCCAGGTTGCTCATGGCAGCAAGGTATAGGGAGCAGACAACTCCCTTGCTACGCCAGCTCCACTGACTACCTATTAGCTTCTGGGCTCAATTCAAAGTACTGGTGTTAACTAGGGCTGGGCGGTTTCGTTTCGTTAATTCGTAATTCATTAATAATTCGTTAATTTTTTAAATTACAAAATGATAACGAACCATTCTGGAGCAATTTTTTAAAAAAAACGAATTTTTAAATACGTTTTGTAAATGCTTCGTATTTCGTTATTGTATTCGTTTCGTTATTGTTTTGAGGTCGTTTCGTTATTATTTCCGCATGTCTGGGGCAAGTTTTATGGTTGTTTTTTGTTTAATTAGTGAAAAAAAATTATAATATCACACCAACAGTCAACAACAGAGGGAGAGGGAAGCTTCAGAAGTTTTTGGAGGTTTTTTAGCGTATTTCGCGGTCGCGTCCGCCATTAACGAATCGATTCGTTATTGTTTCGGAAATCGATTCGTTAATGTTTTGTAATTTTTTTTCACATTTACGAAATTTCGTAAATATCGAACTTTTTAAAAGGAAAATTTTGTAATTATTTTAAATAACGAAATGCAAAAACCCCCAAAAAACGAATCGATTTTAGAAACAAATTTTTCCGTTGTTACCCAGGCCTAGTGTTAACCTATAAAGCCCTAAATGGTTCCAGCCCAGTTTATATCTCCAAACGTATCTCTACAAACTAGGCCTGTTTGATCAAGAAAAAATTTGTTTCTAAAATCGATTTGTAATTGGGGTGTTTTTTTGTTTCGATATTTAAAATAATTACAAAACTTTCCCCCAAAAAAGTTTTGGTATTTATGAAATTTTGTAAATATTAACGAATTTTTAGAATATTTTTGTATTTTTTAAGAATAATATTAAAATAATATTAAAAAATATTTTAAAATGGAAAATTAACCAAAAAATGGCCCAAATGTGGACCAAACACAGGCAGGAGACAGCAAATGAGAGCACACACCAACAGAAGAGTCTTTTCTTTTTTAGAATATTTTTTAAGAATAATATTAAAATAATATTAAAAAATAATATAAAAAATAATATTAAAAAATATTTTAAAATGGAAAATTAACCAAAAAATGGCCCAAATGTGGACCAAACACAGGCAGGAGACAGCAAATGAGAGCACACACCAACAGAAGAGTCTTTTCTTTTTTAGAATATTTTTTAAGAATAATATTAAAAATAATATTAAAATAATATGAAAAAATATTTTAAAATGGAAAATTAACCAAAAAATGGCCCAAATGTGGACCAAACACAGGCAGGAGACAGCAAATGAGAGCACACACCAACAGAAGAGTCTTTTCTTTTTTAGAATATTTTTTAAGAATAATATTAAAAAATAATATTAAAAAATATTTTAAAATGGAAAATTAACCAAAAAATTAAGAAACAAATTCACAAAAACCGAAGGAAGTAATGAATCCAAGCAAGGAATATAAGCAGCACTCACAGCAGCAAGGAATGAATCCAAGCAAGGAATGAATCCAATCCAGTTGCTAGCCAAGCCAAGCCAACCCAATGCAAACCCTCCCGGACCTCTTCTCTCTCCCTCGCCCTCTGCAGCAATGAGCTACGGCCGCGCGGAGCCGCTTTGAAAGGGCTCGCCGGCCAATCAAAAACAAACAGCCACGGTGCACTGCTTGGGAGCGCCGGATTGGCTCCCACCAGCAGCCTCCATCCCATTAACGAAACGAGCGGAAGCTCGTTAAATCTATGGGGGCTGCCGGTTCGATATTTTTAAACCCTTCCGGGTTTGAAAATGTGTTTTGATATCGCTTCGGAAATGCCAAAAATAACGAATTATTAACGAATTAACGAATGAAACCGCACAGGCCTACTACAAACCATCTAGGACCTTAAGATCATCTGGGGAGGCCCTGCTCTTGGTCCCACCACCATCACAGTCACGTTTGGTGGGGACGAGAGACAGGGTCTTCTCTGTGGTGGCCACTCAGCTGTGGAACTCCCTCCCTAATGAGATTAGATCCACCCCCTTTACAAAAGGTCGCAACTTCGACATTGCTCTAATATATGGAAGCAATGAGTTCCACAGAATTGGAGCATAGATCGCAAAAGCTCTACAGCTTGTAACTTCCACGCCTTTAAACTGAAGACTGTTGTCTTCATACTCCCACTTTGTGATGACTCTTCTCCTGTAGGTAGAGGCGGCCCTAGGTAATTTTCAATGGTAAGTAAACAGTATTTTGGCGCCCCCCCCAATCATATATATATATATATATATATATATATATATATATATATTCTGTTCATCGTGGGAGTTCTGTGTGCCATACTTGGTTCAATTCCATCATTGGTGGAGTTCAGAATGCTCTTTGATTTTAGGTGAACTATACATCCCCGTAACTACAACTCGCATATGTCAAGGTCTATTTTCCCAAGAGCGTATCTGTTGCGGTTTGTTAGTTTTTATATTGAAATTACACAGTAGTCTTCCCAGCTTCAGACCCCAAGTTGAAAATACACAGAGTATAAAAGAAGAAATGTCTTTACTCTTGAGTAGTCAGCACATGTATTTTATAAAGAAAAAATACAGTAGCCTTGAAAACACATTGTCCATCGCAGAAGGAAAAAAACTTACAATGCATTAATCTGCTTCTTTCCAGCAAACCTTGTAGTGTAGTTCCATCTCTGATTACTTCATTTCACCCACTACCTGCATCAAGAAATCTTCACCTGATATACATCCTAATCAGGGAGTGGTTCTTCCTCAACACACACATATAAGCAAGAGATGATTCTTGTCAAGACTTACAAAATCATATACTGTAACACTCCTCCT
Organism: Anolis sagrei ordinatus; assembly: GCF_025583915.1. NCBI lineage: Eukaryota > Metazoa > Chordata > Lepidosauria > Squamata > Anolidae > Anolis > Anolis sagrei. Next base: position 168,226,392 of record NW_026847438.1, on the reverse strand, counting down.
TGTGTGTAGAGGAAAACACAATACATAATACAATTACATGGTACACTCACAAATTCCCAAATCATTCAAAACATTCTGATGTTTCTGTACACTCAGTGGCTTAGTTAGTACATCAGCTAGATTTAGATTTGTATTACAATATACCATATCAATTTCACCATTTTTCACTGCATCCCTTACACAACTGTACTTAATATCTACATGCTTGCTTCTTTGTTTTACTCTGGCCTGTGTTGCCATTGTGATGCATGTCTGATTATCCTCATATATTGTTGTTGGATCTTCAACAGGTATTTGCAAGTCTTTAAGCAGTTGTTTGATTACACAAATCTCTGTATATGCTAAGCTAAGTGCACCAAACTCAGCCTCACTGGAACTTAAAGCTACATAACTCTGCTTCTTCGACTTCCAGTCAATTACAGCATTAGAAAACTTAACTAAAACCCCTGTTGTCGATTTTCTATCAGTACAGTTGCCGAAATCACTGTCTGTATATACCTGCAAGGATAGTGAATCATCTGGACTTAATGCCAAGCAAAAATCTTGTGTTTGCTTTAAATATCTTGCTACCCTCTTAAGTCCATTCCATGCAGCAATGGTTGGGTTGCTTGCATACCTGCTTAGAAAATTCACAGCAAATGCAATGTCTGCTCTGGTGTAATTACATATGTACAATAACTGACCAATAATGCTCTTGTATAAGGCTTTCTCTTCAAATATTTCAGCATTTTCCACTTCGTTTTGAAAACCTAAAATCATGGGTGATTTAACTCCTTTGCATTCTTTCATGTTTAGTTTTTTCCAAAATCTGCATTATCTTCTCTTTTTGACTTAACACAAAACCTTGTTCAGTTTTCATAATTTGTACACCAAGAAAATATTGAATTGGACCAAGGTTTCTTAACTTAAAATGTTTTCCTAACTCTTCTGCAAATTTGTCAATTTCTGCTTGAGTTTCAGCCAAAAATGATACATCATCAACATACACAAACAATACTTGATAATCATGTTGTACATTTCTTACATACACACATGGATCTGCTCTGCTTCTCTGGAAACCCATTTTGGTCAAAACATCATTTAAACAATCATTCCAGACAAGTCCGGCCTGTTTCAATCCGTATAAGGCTCGATTCAGTTTAAAATACGTATTGGTATCTCTGTACTTTGAACCTGGTGGAGGTACAATATATATATTCTCCTTTAGAGTAGCATTCAGATATGCTGTACTTATGTCAAAATGATATACCTTTAAATTCAAACATGCTGCAAGAGTTAAAATCAATCTTACAGAATTAGGACTAACAGTGGGCGAATACACCTCTGTGTAATCTATGTCCCTAATCTGTGTAAACCCTCTAGCAACAAGACGCGCTTTGTACCTTACTTGACCATTAGCATCAATCTTTTGCTTAAAAATCCATTTTGTGTCAATAGGATTACTCCCTCTTGGTAAATCTGCAGGTTCATACACATTTAACCTTTTCATGCTTTTCAGCTCTTCATCTATAGCCTCTAACCATTTTTCTTTCTCTTCTTGTGGCAAACTTTCTATTTCCTCAAAACTTTGAGGCTCATAATTAACTAAACATACTCTCACATTTTGTATTGTGAACCTGTCAGGTTTCTTTCTGGTTCTCTCACTTCTTCTGAGTAAAATTTCCTGACTAGTTCCTTCCCCAGGATCTTCATTCACCTCATCATCCTCATCTGAGAGCCTAGACCTCTTAAATTTTCTAATTATAGGCTTACTTATGAGTTGAGGTGTAGCAGCACTTTCCTGCACTGTGTTTTGTCTACCTTGCTCACGAGTTTCCTCTTTCGAAATAGGAAAGAAAACTTCCTGATTAGCATGAATCTTATCCCAATTCTGGCTACAGGCAAAATTAGCAGATCTTGATATAACAATGCTTCCTTCATTATCTAAAAATCGCCAAGCTTTGGCTCCCTGTGCATAGCCAACCATTGTTAATTTCCTGGCTTTGTCTTGGCCTTTCCTTCTTAATGGTTTGGGGATGAACACCCATGCCTGTGTTCCAAAAGTCCTTAAATGCCCTAATGGAGGCTTCTTGCCATATAACATAAAATAAGGGGTGTTCTGAATAGGCTCACATCAGAGTCTATTAATTAAATAACATGCAGTCATTACTGCTTCTCCCCATAGATTTTGGGATAATCCAGAATCTTCTAACAAAGAATCTTTCACTGTTTGCACTTTTCTTACAAACCTTTCTATCTTTCCATTTTCTGCACTTTGATAAGCACATGTGAGTCTGTGCTTTATCCCCTCTTGCTTCAGAAAATTTTCTAAACTATGTGAGGTAAACTCTCCTCCTCTGTCAGTTTGGAGAGCCTTTACTCCTACTCCAAATTGTCTCTTCACATATGCCACCCAATTCTTAATAATATCAAAAACGTCACTCTTTTGTTTTAACAAAAAACACCAAGAAAAACAAGAATAGTCATCTAATAAACACAGTATATAACAGGCTCCACCCTTACTCGGTTGAAATGGTCCAACTAAATCAGCATGTACCAACTGAAACTTTTCCTCTGAGTTTCTCAAACTTTTACTAACTGGAGCTGACTGTGTTTTAGTTTTCTTGCATACATTGCAATCTAGAAACTTCTTGCAATCTTTTAATTTTATGCCTTCACTAAACTCTGGCATTTTATACAACACTTTGAAACTTGGGTGACCTAATGCTCTATGTAAATCATGAATACATTCCTGGTGTAATGGAGCATTCTTACTTATTACATTTACTTCACTTCACTTGTGTTATCTCCTGAGGTCAACACATACAAACCCCCCTGTAATACACCAGTTCCACATAACTTATTCCCTTTCAAAATCCTGACTTTTCCTCCAGAAAAATTAACTTCATAACCTTCTTTATCCAGTTTTCCAACTGATAATAAATTATAATAAATCTCTGGAACTAAAAATACATTCCTTAATGTTTTACCCAAATGCTTAACATAAACTTCCCCTTGCCCCTGTATTTTGTACTGTTTTCCATCTTCAAGGGTAACATTTGAACATTTAGGATTCACAGGGTTACAAATTAAACTTTTGTTGTTCACTATATGCTGTGAACATCCAGAGTCCACATAAAATATGTCTTCAACTGCTGGACTCCCCTGGGACTTCACAATTCTTACATACGAGGAACTCCTCCTCTGGTTCACCTTCTTCCCTCCTTGCTTCTTCTGCTGCTTTGGGCAATTCCTCTTTAAATGGTTTGGAGACCCACAATTGAAGCATCTTCTCACCACACAAACTTTCTCCGTCTCCTCCTCGAGTGCAACTCCGGCTGACTGCTTTCCTTGAGAATGCCCTGCTGTGTTTGCAGTCTCCAGGAATTGATCTCTTTGCCTTTCCCAATCAGCAAGAAGTCTGGCACAAATATATTGGAGATTTAATGGTGCTTGGGGGAGTGATTCTAAGGAATTTACTATCCCATCAAACGAATCATCCATGGATGACAGGACAATAAAACATTTGTTCGGCTCTGTGAGATGAAAGTCTCTCTCCTCCAGTTGCAAAAACAAACTCTGCAATATCTGCAAATGGTCTTTCAGACTTTCATTCTTCTCCAGTCTTTTCCTGTAAAGTCGCCTTGCCAGCACAGCCACTGTTGCTGCCGAACTAGAAGCATATACTTCTCTGAGTCTCACCCAAATTGCGTTGGGAGTTGGCAGGCTGCTTATATGAACCAATTGATCATCATCAACTCCTAACATCAGAGTAGACCTTGCTCTTTCCAGAGCTCTCAGCTGCTCTGCTGTAGCTGGCTGCTGCACTGGGTTCTCTGTACATTCCCACAAGGATTCTCTCCTCAAATAACTTTCCATTCTGACTTTCCAAATGGAATAGTTATTGCCATTTAACCTGGCCATAGGAAAAGCAAAATTCATTCCAGTATCCATCTTCATGTTTTGCCAACAAAACACACAATGCAAAACCAAATGTCTTCAAAACTGGAACTGGAGAAAAATAATATCCAACTGGGCAATCTGGTCAGACTGGGCAAGCTGGGCAAGCTGGGCAGACTGGGCCCATAACCTGTTGCGGTTTGTTAGTTTATATTGAATCTACACAGCAGTCCTCCCAGCTCCAGATTCCAAGTTGATTTGCACAGAGTATAAAGGAAAATGTCTTTACTCTGAGTAGTTAATACATGTAGCTTTATAAAGAAAAATACAGTAGCCTTGAAAACACATTGTCCACATTGTCCATCGCAGAAGGAAAAAAAACTTACAATGCATTAATCTGCTTCTTTCCAGCAAACCTTGTAGCATAGTTCCATCTCTGATTACTTCATTTCACCCACTACCTGCATCAAGAAAACCTCACCTGATATACATCCTAATCAGGGAGTGGTTCTTCCTCAACACACACATATAAGCAAGAGATGATTCTTGTCAAGACTTACAAAATCATATACTGTAACAAAATCAACTATACTGCAAATGCTTACTTTGCGTAATGGGTTGAGCCGCCCCTGCCTGTAGCCAACTGCAGTCTTATAGGCCTTATCTACGAACTGTTTGGAAAACACCTAAGTCTCCCTTGAAGGGGATATGAAGATTAAACTGTTTCAATCAATGTTTGTTTTAAGACTGATTTCTCCCTGGTTTGCTGGAAGTGCTTGCAATACTCAACAGTGCTCAAGGTGCCCAGTTTTTAGACTTTTTTGGGGGGTTTTTTTTTCTTTTTACTCTGGTTTCCTCTGGTTGCTGGCTGCTACACTGGAGTAGATATCCTTGAAGCAGAGAATCCTCTACCTTGCAGAGCTGATGATTTGAGGAACACTCAATTAGCTGTATACACCTGAGAGCTCTCTTGAAACAAATCTCTGCTAAAATAGTATGAATTGCAAGAGAACTTCTAGGGAACAAAACAGCAGGTGAATAAGGACTATAGATAAAGTCCTAAAGAAACAAGATGGCGGTGGCAGCAAAACCCCACATAACAGGGAGGCGCCCCGGTTCGGCCCTGTGTCCCAGCAACAAAACTGAGACGGAATCCAACCAATTAAACCAGGATTTGTTGGACCTTTTGTTCTTAGAGTACGAGTGCCTTACTGAAAGTCTAAGCCACCTTGGAAAGCTATTAAATCAATTAAATGACACACAAACACCAAAAAGAGACTCTATGGCAGTGGTTCTCAACCTTCCTAATGCTGTGACCCCTTAGTACAGGTCCTCATATTGTGTGACCCTCAACCATAACGTTATTTTAGTTGCTACTTCATAACTGTAATTTTGCTACTGTTATGAATTGTAATGTAAATATCTGATATGCAAGATGTATTTTCAGTCACTGGACCAAATTTGGCACAAATACCCGATGTGCCCAAAATTTGAATACTGGTGGGGTTGGTGGTGATTGATTTTGTCATTTGGTAGTGCTGGAGTTGCTGGGATTTATAGTTCACCTTAAATCAAAGAGCCTTCTGAACTCCATCAATGATGGAATTGAATCAAACATGGCACACAGAATTCCCATGACCAAGAGAAAATACTGGGAAGGTCTGGTGGACATTGACCTTGAGTTTCTGGAATTGTAGCTCATTTACATCCAAAGAACACTGTGGACTCAAGCAATGATGGATCTGGATAAACTTGGCACAAATACTCAATATGCCCAAATGTGAACACTGGTAGAGTTTGGAGAAAATAGACCTTGCCATTTGGGAGTTGTAGTTGTTGGGATTTATAGTTCACCCACAATGAAATAGCATTCTGAACCCCACCAATGATAGAATTGGACCAAACTTTCCTCACAGAACCCCCATGACCAACAGAAAATGCTATGTTTTCTGATGGTCTTTGGTGACCCCTCTGACACCCCCTCGCAACCTCCACAAGGGTCCCGACCCCCAGGTTGAGAAACACTGCTCTATGGACATATCACGGGCAGAATGCTCGTTTGGTGGATGTTGCCCTTTTGGGGTAAATCCTGACGGCACTTGTCTCTGGTCAAACCAGAAACCTGGGAAGGCCACGGGGGCAGACCCGCCTCAGTGGATGGAAGTGGAACCATTGGACATTTCTGCGATTCTGCAGAAGGATCCAAGGACGATCACCAAAACTCAAAAGCCAGAAAATCGCCACAGACATTGTTGTCTTCCTTTGTTTGAAATACGAGCTCAGATTAAGGTCTTGAAAATGGCGCCTGGTGGGGGGATTGTTAAAGGAGAATCAACCTCCTACAATCAAGCTGTTCTTAAAAGTATGGAAGGATGTATCCCCCTAAAAATGAGCAGCAAGCATCTGTACTCACTCTCACAATCCAGTTTCAAAGATAAGACCATTTGTCATATCCTTTATTTTTTTATGGCTTTTCTTGTCTTCAGTCAACAGACATAAACCACTGATAATTCTCCCTCTTATTTCTTCCACACCCTACAGAGAAACATACCAGACAGCAGGCATGTAGCCGGGGGGGGGGGAGGCTTGGGGGGCTTCACCCCCCCCCCAAATTCTCATAGTGGTCCGCGAGAAGGCCTTACTGGTACATTATTTAAACTGTTAGTTTATTCATATCATGATCTGATCACCATGCTCAATATATCCCATATGCATGGGGGTATTGGGGTAACGATACAAAAGGTTTGCTAGGGTAGACCCTCTTTCACTCAGACTCATAAAGCATACTATAGATAAGACTACCTGGTCTTGTGGGAAACCAAAACTGTAGGATAACAATGCAGGAATAGAATGTGTCTAGTAGAGGGGGATGGGATTGGGGAATGATATGCACAGGGTGTTTGGCAGCAAACATTTATAATGAACTTTTTTATGGTTGTGGAATGACAGAATAAACCTGTTTCCAAAGATTGTCCTTTGTGAACTTGCCTTTCTTTTCAAGAACTTCCAGAATCTGACAAAATACGTATCACATTGGGTAGAATGTGGGGACATGAGAGAAGCCTCCCACAAGGATGGTAAAAACATCAAAACATCCGGGCATCCCCTGGGCAACGTCCTTGCAGATGATCAATTCTCTCACACCAGAAGCGACTTGCAGTTTCTCAAATCGCTTCTGACACGACAAAAAAAATTGGGTAGAATGCCTTACTGTTGCTTGTACAAGAAGAACACAACCTCTAAAATATAATGGTTTTAATGATTTTAATGGTTTATATGGTTTTTATAATATTGGGTTGAATGTTTTTAATTGTACTGTATGAATGTATGGCATCAAATTCTCCCAATTTCTGTAAGCTGCCTTGAGTCGCCGTAAGAAAATGAGCTACAAATGCCATAAATATATAAATAAATAAATAAATAAATAAATAAAGGGGTTTAAAATGTTCAAAATTGCTTGGGCATGGTGGGAAATAATTGGAATGCTACAGTCAACTCAATAGTTGCTTCTAGACACTTGTCATATGAAATGGCAAAGAGTGCTGAGAAAATAATCCTCTTTATCCCACAAGCCCTGGGAGTTTGAAAACTGTGAAAGCACAATATCCCTGAAATAGAATCACTATCTGAAAGGAAGGTATTTTGTCTGGATCCCCTGTACCCAGTGAAGAAGTGCTACAGTGTTTTTAGTGTATGAAACTGGTCATATTTTTTTATGTTTGGTACTCATGAACAGTGATGTGTCACCTCTTAGTGGTAACATGAAGGAAATGCATCCTATATATTTTAAGCTATTTCTATGGAGCCCTTGGTGGCACATGGGTTAAACCCTTGTGCTGGCAGAACTGAAGACCGATAGGCCAGAGGTTCAAATCCAGGGAGAGTACGGATGAGCTCCCTCTGTCAGCTCCAGCTCCCCATGCGGGGTCATGAGAGAAGCCTCCCACAAGGATGGTAAAACATCAAACACATCTGGGTGTTCCCTGTGCAACATCCTTGCAGACGACCAATTCTCTCACACCAGAAGCCACTTGCAGTCTCTTAAGTCACTCCTGACATGAAAAAAAGCTATTTCTATAAAAGCTGTCTTAAATTAACTAATGTTTACAATAGAGAGAAAAGATCACGAATAAAATGGAAAGGAATGTAACCAAAGGGTCTGAGTGTCCAATAAAATGAAGTGTGAGATATAACAGTCATGTCATCTGTCTTCCATGCAAAAGAAATGGTTATGCAAATATACTACAGCACGTACGCAGAACACATTGTGACAAATGGTGAATGCATGGACAGCAGAACATGTGTGACTGCTGAAAGCAATGACAGCAGGGCCTTGGCAACCCCATGATTCCTTGTGTGCTTTGTCACATTTTCCTTAAAAGTAGGGAGGGAGATAATCTGATTCTCCTCCACCTCCTGCCACTTTCATAATGGAACTATACACAAGTTGAGGCATCATAGGTTATCACTTGTAGTTGAGTATGATTGCCTTCCAAGTGTAGTGTCTTGGCGGCGAGTCTGTAAGTGAATGTAGGGACCTATTATTGATCTGCATGTTCTTTCGCAGTAAAGACATTGATTTCCAGGTAGAAGGTGGTCCCAACAAAGGTTGGCTTGACGTGCCTCCTTCTTGACATGTTTATTTCTTTGTTTGTTTATTTGGGAATTTCTATACCATCTTTCTCCAAGGACTCAAGGAGGTTTACAACCATAGTTAAAACATAACAATACAAAAGAACCCATTAAAATAATCCCAGATCGGTCCATATCGGACGTAAAATTATCAAAATTAACTAAACAATCTAAAATACCCAGGGAGGTAAAATGTGACTCTAAAGTGCAGTTCCTAGGCTTCTGTCACCATTAGTTAAAAGCTATTCCACACAGGAAAGATTTCAAGTTTTTTCCTAAAGGCCAAGAGGGTGAGGGCTGCAATTATTGCTTCTGGCAAAGCATTTCAAAGTTTTGGTGCCACACTCAAAAATGTGCCATCTGTAGCCAATTTTAAGTGGCAGCTGTCTCTGAGCTGACTGGAGAGGAGTGTTTTATTACCCGAGTTTAATAATCTGCCAAGCTTGTATGGTAGGACATGATGTCTCAAGTATCCTGGACTGAAACCATGCATGGCTTTATTGGTTAAAACCAGCACCTTAAACTGGGCCTGAAGGGCAATCGAGAGCCAGTGGAGCTGTCTCAGCAGCTGTTTCTTCCTTTTGCCCTCCATTAGTGCCTCTTCGAATTCCACAGCACTGTTGGTAACAGCTGACCTCCAGTCAGAACACTCAAAGGCCAGGGCTTCCCAGTTCTCTATGTCTATGCCAGTTTTTAAGGTTAGCTTTAACCCCATCTTTAAGCTCTTTTCCTGACCACCAACATTCTGTTTTTCTTGAGTTAAGAGTTTAGTAATTGCTTTGGGAGACAGTGATTGGGTATTTAGACAACATGGCCAGTCTTGTTAATGGCGGAGGATCATCACTTCTTTGGCTACTTTGGCTTTTAAATTTTATATTTAAAATAAATTTTATATTTGTTATTAGCCTTAATTAGCCTCCTAAATTGTTATTTGTTAAATGATCTATATAAATAAAAATGTGCGATTAACATAACTCAAAAACCACTGAATGAATTGCCCCCAAATTTGGACACAATACACCTAAATACCCCAAGGAGTGACCATCACTAAAAAATGGATTTTGTCAATTGGGAGTTGTAATTGCTGGGATTTACAGTTCACCTACAATCAAAGAGCATTCAGAAACCCACCAACAATGGAATTGAATCAAACTTGGCACACAGGACTTCCACAACCAACAGAAAATTCTGGAAGGGTTTGGTGGGCATTGAACTTGAGTTGTTGAGTTGTAGTTCACATGCATCCAGAGAGCACTGTGGACTCAAACAATGATGGATCTGGACCAAACTTGGCATGAATTCTCCATATGCCCAAATGTGAGCACAGATGGAGTTTGGGGGAAAAAGACCTTGACATTTGGGAGTTGTAGTTGCTGGGATTTATAGTTCACCTACAATCAAAGAGCATTCTGAACCCCACCAATGATAGAATTGGGCCAAACCTCCTACACAGAACCCCCATGACCAACCAAAAACACTGTGTTTTCTGATGGTCTTTGGCAACCCTTCTGACACCCCCTCACACACCCCCCCCAGGGGTCCCAACCTCCAGGTTGAGAAAAGCTGCCAATAGGCCATCCAGTCTAACTCTCTTCACCAGGGCAAGAAAACATAATTAAAGCCCTCCTGACAAAGAGCCATCCAGCCATAGATATAGATAGATATATCTGATTCACACACATACACACACACACACAAATATGTATATGATATCATAGATTTGAAAGGGACCCCTAAAGAAGGACAGTAATATGCCCATGTTCCAGAGTAGGCAAACCAGACAATCTCTACATTGACAAAGGAACAACAAGAAGTACTGTTTACCCACAAACAAAGAAATTACATATATTAGAAACCAACACTTTCTCGTTACTTTATTTTCCAGATCACCAAACTGGGCCACAGCAATGCCTGGGAGGGGACGGCTAGTGCAATATATATTAATAATGTAATATAATGAAACGAGAGTTGATGTGGTTTATCCAATGCAATTTTCTGAATCAGCACCTCAAATAACCAAACTGCATCTAAAGTTGACCAAAAACTGATTCATAACCTTAATGTTGGAGAATGGTCCCTGGTCAAAGTTGTTGTTGGTCAAAAAAAATGTTGGGAACCACTGGTTTAGGACGTTCATTGTCTGCATTATCCAATAATGTCCGTACATTCTATGTTCCAAAGTTCATTTTTTTTTCTTTTTTGGCTGCAAGGTGGAGACCTTTCTGGATGTGGCAGTCCAGTCAGGTTTGAGAGAGGCAGACTGTGCTTAGGGCACCGTTTCAAGCTCCTTCCCTGTTTGGGTGAGCAGAGTGGATCCTAAAAAGGGCTGCTCAGTTGTAGATATAGCTGCCGAACTACTCAATTGCCTCAGACCTTGAGGTAGAATGGCTGAATCCATATCCATCGCTCATGTGCCAGTCTATGACTAGGGGCTTCCAGATTTCACAATCCTGCCCTCGTCACCATATAATTGTTTTATTTTTCTTGGAAATGCCTGTGTGTGAATTTAATTTATGTGTGGAGATCAGTGCAGAGCTGACCAACACACAGTCTTCACCGAATGAACTGCACATCCAGTGGCATGATTAACCCAACAACCGGTGGCTTCTCATTTGTTGTAGCCTTCTTCTGCCTTCACAGCCGTTGTTACATGGTCCATGTTATTATCCGCCAGCTCCGCCTTTAAGGACTTTAGATTGTGCTTGGTCTGGTTCCTCCCCCATGACCCTGCTGCCCAGGGAGACCCCACTGGGAGTACATTACTCCCACAGTTTTGCCCCGAGGTTCATTGGAACACACAAGCCACCTCATCACAACAGGATGACAATCCATCGAGAAGATTGTCACCTGTAATGATAAAACTCTGTGCTAATTTACTTTTTGAACCTTCTAATGTGTGTACATTCCGATTAGAATTGTCATTATTACTAAATTACAATAAAGCTTCAAATCATATGTTTTCATATGTACATGCTACAAGTACATGCTGTAGTTTTGGTTGCTGGTGGGGTTTTTTTTTAATCACCACTGATTTTCTGAAATTTTCTGGTATTTTAACTACAATATTGTTGCATGGTCTGATATGAGACGAGGTCCATGAGAATAACATCATGAGCTACTGGACTGGGTGACACCAATCCCAGGGATTCCACCAACAAGAGCCGTGGTCCAACCCATTGATCACTGTAATGTTGCATATTTGAAGATTCTGTTACAGATAATTATTAACAGACTGCCATTTTTATCCTTAAAATGCAAAACTGTATCTGCAACCACTTCCAAAGCATTTTTGTAGAAGTTGCTTTCTGAATCATTGGAAGTATGTCTATACTCAGGGATGTCTTTTGGAAATTAAACAGATGTAAAGTATTTCAACAGAGGTAACAGTAACCTACGGATGTGAGAGCTGAACCTTAGGGAAGGCTGAGCGAAGGAAGATCGATGCTTTTGAGCTGTGGTGTTGGAGGAAAGTGCTGAGAGTGCCTTGGACTGCGAGAAGATCCAACCAGTCCATCCTCCAGGAAATAAAGCCCGGCTGCTCACTGGAGGGAAGGATACTAGAGACAAAGTTGAAATACTTTGGCCACATCATGAGGAGACAGCAAAGCCTGGAGAAGACAATTATGCTGGGGAAAGTGGAAGGTAAAAGGAAGAGGGGCCGACCAAGGGCAAGATGGATGGATGGCATCCTTGAAGTGACTGGACTGACCTTGAAGGAGCTAGGGGTGGTGACGGCCGACAGGGAGCTCTGGCGTGGGCTGGTCCATGAGGTCACGAAGAGTCGAAGAGTCGGAGACGACTGAACGAGTGAACAACAACAACAAAACAGTAGAACTGTTCCACTCACTAAATGTGATAATCAATGACCCCCTAAACACCATACTATGTAAAGTTTGTCACTAGATGGCAGTATTGGCTCATTATTTGCCTGGTGCAGCAAAGGCAACCCCTGGAATAGCAGAAAAGGAACTGGAAAGTTGAGAACTATTTTTTTAAGTGAAACTATTCCCAGCATTCGTCATGGATACCTCACACCACAAAACAGAACAGCTGTGAAATAAGAAAAATACTGCAAAAAGATTAAAAATTCTTTAAACAATATGGAAACAGTTGCAGAATACAACTGTTATATTCCCAAAGTTGCACCACAAACAATAGCTGTGTTGGCTGAATGATACAGGGAGTTGTAAACCAAAACCAATAATTTCTGGGGTTTTTGGATTTCCCTTGACAATTAGGGGAAGTTGCATAGATGTTTCAGTGTTCGGTCCTGTCCATACATATCACACCCAGGTTGTCTGCTCTTTTCGCCCTGCTAAGAGACACTTTGTCAGTCTTCACATTGGTTTTGCTGGTTTGGTATGATGGTAATACACTGTAGTTCAAGATGGTACTGTATTTTCTAATTTAGCACAGAGGCCGAATTCCCTTTCAGATAAATTTTAGGGCAAGATGTAGATTCCAGTGACCAATGGCATGGGATTCTGGCAATTGAAGAACACTGCAACCAAGGACCCATCTATTTCCATATAAAGCAGTTTGAAACTGCATTATATGGTCATTGTAGACAATTCAATGCAGTTAAATGCAGGAGCCACGGTGGCGCAATGGGCACATTGGGTTAAACCGCCAAGCTGTTGAACTTGTTGACTGGAAAGTCAATGGTTTGAATCCATAGGAAGTGATGAGCTCCCACTGCTAGCCCCAGCTTCTGCCAACCTAGCAGTTCAAAAACATGAAAATGTAAGTAGATCAATATTTACTGCCTCGGAGGGAAGGTAAACAATGCTCCATTCAGTCATGCCAGTCACATGACCTAGGAGGTTCTATGGACAACCTAGGGAATACAATTAAAGTATTATTATTATTATTATTATTATTATTATTATTATTATTATTATTACGAGAGACCAGATTGCCAATACCCGCTGGATAATGGAGAAAGGCAGGGAGTTTCAGAAAAACATCTACTTCTGCTTCATTGACTATTCTAAAGCCTTTGACTGTGTGGATCATAATAAATTGTGGCAAGTTCTTGGTGGGATGGGCATACCAAGCCACCTTGTGTCTCTCCTGAGGAATCTGTACAAGGACCAAGTAGCAACAGTCAGAACTGACCACAGAACAACAGACTGGTTCAAGATTGGGGAAGGCGTACGGCAAGGCTGCATACTCTCACCCAACCTTTTTAACTTGTATGCAGAACACATCATGCGATGTGCGGGGCTTGATGAATGCAAAGCTGGGGTGAAAATTGCTGGAAGAAACATTAACAACCTCAGATATGCAGATGACACCACTCTGATGGCCGAAAGCAAGGAGGAGCTGAGGAGCCTTCTAATCAAGGTGAAAGAAGAAAGCGCAAAAGCCAGGTTGCAGCTAAACATCAAAAAAACCAAGATTATGGCAACAAGAATGATTGACAACTGGAAAATAGAGGGAGAAAATGTGGAGGCCGTGACAGACTTTGTATTTCTAGGTGCAAAGATTACTGCAGATGCAGACTGTGGCCAGGAAATCAGAAGACGCTTACTTCTTGGGAGGAGAGCAATGTCCAGTCTCGATAAAATCATAAAGAGTAGAGACATCACACTGGCAACAAAGATCCGCCTAGTCAAAGCCATGGTATTCCCTGTAGTAACCTACGGATGTGAGAGCTGGACCTTAGGGAAGGCTGAGCGAAGGAAGATCGATGCTTTTGAGCTGTGGTGTTGGAGGAAAGTGTGCCTTGGACCTCCAGAAGATCCAACCAGTCCATCCTTCAGAAAATAAAGCCTGACTGCTCATTGGAGGGAAGGAGAGTAGAGGCCAAGATAAAGTCCTTTGGCCACATCATGAGAAGACAGGAAAGCTTAGAGAAGACAATGATGCTGGGGGAAATGGAAGGCAAAAGGAAGAGGGGCCGACCAAGGGCAAGATGGATGGATGGCATCCTTGAAGTGACTGGACTGACCTTGAAGGAGCTGGGGGTGGTGACGGCCGACAGGGAGCTCTGGCGTGGGCTGGTCCATGAGGTCACGAAGAGTCGGAGATGACTGAACGAATGAACAACAACATTATTATTATTATTATTATTATTATTATTATTATTATTACACTCACTGTGTTATGCAGTTTCGAGCTGCATTAGATGGAAGTGTAGATGGGGAACAAGAGTCAGAGAAAGAGCAGGGTTCAGCCATAGAAAACGAGCTGTGTGTTGCTGATGAACTGAAAGTTTGATGCAGGGAAGCAAAGTCAACCAAACATTGGTACATACTGCATATTCAGACAAACTGTCCTTGGGTTGTTGTAGGTTTTTCGGGCTGTGAGCTCATGTTCTAGAAGCATTATTTCCTGACATTTTGCCTGCATCTATGGATGCCTGCCATAGTTGCAGGCGAAATGTCAAGAGAAAATGCTTCTAGAACATGGCCATACAGCTCGAAAAACCTACATCAACCCAGTGATACCGGCCATGAAAGCCTTTGACAATAAGCTGTCCTTGCACAACACAGTCCTGTGCCTTATTCACTCCAAGACCTGCCAAATGGCAAAACTCTTTTTGGACTAGACCACATCAGGAGATAAATTGTAAGCTGTCTTGAGTCCCATTCATGGGGGAGAAATTGGGATATAAATGAATAAAACAACAGCTGTTGACTCGAAATAAATAAAAGGATTCTAGATAGATACTAGCATGGGGATGACAAATACAGAAGACTGGATTAAAATTCGTTTCTCTGAAATCTAGTTTTCCAGCTGTGGTGAGATTTTAAACAGAGGAAGAGTCTAAACTCATTTTCACCTGAAATGTGTGTGAATTAGATTGGAGAAATGAAGTTTTTCCTTTCCTTGGACAACATTTCCCAGAATCAAGTTTCCCAAATAATGTCTCCTTCTGGTCGTATGATTCTGGGAATTGTCATCCCAAAAGGTAGCATTTCTAATTGGATTTAACAGTTTCTTTGGTGTCTAGAAGCACATCAAGTGTGGTGGGATCACACTGACAAGAAAACGAATATAACCCACAACCACAGTGGATATGGTACTGGCTTATACAACTACATTAAATATAACACAGTCTACCAGCAGCATAGTGAATACAGCTAAACCAGGGTCTGATTCATCCACCTTGGACTCAGAAAATGGCCCACATCTCTGCAAGATCGGTGGAATAGTATCTTTCTAAGGAGGAAGCTAGGTATATGATGGAGCAATCTGAACCATTGGATGAAGGACCCTCTTACACTGCCACATAACCCAGATTATCAAAGCAGATGATCCATATTATGTGCTTCAAACTGGATTATATGAGTATACACTGCCATATAATCCAGTTCAAAGCACATAATATGTATTTTATATGGCAGTGTAGAAGGGACTGAAGACTCTGGAGCTAGGGTTTGAATTCCCAGTTGGCTTTGGAAACACAAGTGGTGACTTTTGCTAAGTCACATTCTCTTAGCCTCAAAGAAAGGCAATGACAACCCCTCTCTGAACAAATACTGCCAAGAAACTTGTGTGATAACTTCATATTCGTAAATGTAAAAGTTTCTTTTTTAAAAAAGTTATTTTTATTTAGAATATGTTGCTCCTCGAGATTGGAGCTGAAAGAAAAATAGGGAGAATACTAGAGTTCCCCTTTGATACATGGAAAGAGTGAAAACAATATCGCATAGTAAAGTGAGTGAATAAGTGAACTTACCTATTAGAGAGTAAAAAAAATGAAAAAAGAAAAAAATGTAAAGGTTTCTGACATTAAGTCTAGTCGTGTTCAACTCTGGGGGGTGGTACTCATCTCCATTTCTAATCTGAAGAGCCAGCGTTGTCCGTAGACACCTCCAAGGTCATGTGGCCAGCATGACTACATGGAGCACTGTTATCTTCCTGCAGAAGCGGTACCTATTGATCTACTTACATATGCATGTTTTCTAACTGCTAGGTTGGCAGAAGCTGGGCCTAACAACAATGGGAGCTCACCCCGCTCCCTGGATTTGAACTGCCAACCTTTCAGTCGGCAAGTTTAGCAGCACAGCGGTTTAACCTGCTGCACCACTGGGAGGCCCAGCTTTGCCTTAGGGTTCCCATAAGTCAAAAATAACTTCAAGATACACAATACAACAATGGCTTTTCTATTTTTATTAGAGTGCCAGTTGGAATAAGAAATATAGCTCTTGTTCCTTTTCTGATTGTGAAGAAGAATGAATTTTAGCAGATGTTGCTTGCAGGGCAAATAACATGTGCTAGAATTCTCTCTTTTGCACAGCCATTAAAGGGACAGAGGCCCTGGCCTTTGTCTCACCAACTGTAAATTAACAAATGCCTGATCCTATTCCCAATTTGCAATAAGATGAAGACCGTGACCATTCCAATTGGGACTATCCAATTGTTAGTCACAACTGGAATAGACCCATTGAATTATTTGAAACTTGGTAAATCAACACTTCTGTAAACTCCATTGATTCAGGGATCCTGCTTTAGATGGAAATTAATTTTTTGAAAAAATGCTTCACCAAATTTTTCTTTGATCTTTAATAGGACTAGACACATGAGGGCACCAAAGACTTGTGGAAAATATTGTGGCTCATTTTTTTCCACAAGTGTTCTTCATTCTGGAATTAGTTTCAGTCCAGAAAAATATAAGCAGGTGACATGAACAAAAATTGCCATGGGACCAAATTTATTTTGTTGAAGTTTAGCTGGACTTTCATACATCACGAGAAAGGGAACCAGCATATTATTATAAGCAAATCTGTAACAAATCATTGCTGTAGAAAGAGTATATCAGGCTTCTAGCCATTTCATCCCATTTTCACTGACTTTGGGTATAGCACTACTGTAGTCAGATAGAACTGTTTATTGATTAGTCCACTAACCATATCAGCAATAAAAAACAATGAATACACAGATAAATATACACTAATCACTATCCCAAAACTCCCTGTATAGTTAATTAAAATAAATTAAAATACAATAAAACCAGATTAAATAATAAATTTGGTAAAATGGGTTTAAGTTACAAGATGAAATCAGGGGAGTAGAGGAGTGTAAAAGACCCAGTCAGAGAATTTAGATAAGTTCATCGCTATGAAGTTTGGTGAGAAAAAAACAGCATTTGGCTCAAAAGACTAAAGACCTTGTAAAACTACAACTTCCAGGATTCCATAACATTGAGCCATGACAGTTAAAGTGGTGTTATGCTGCATTCATTCTACAATGTTGGTCAGGGCCGTAGCCAGAAAAAAAATTCGGGGAAGGTTGACAATTTGGGGGGGGGGGGGTTGAAAATTTCGGGGAGGGTTGAAAATTTCGGGGGGGGGGTTGAAACCTGCCTCCTAGCTCACGCTGAAGCAAAGAGCACAGCAGGGGGCAGAGCAGCCTTCAATAGCCTGCAGCTCCACCCCTGTCAACCACCTCCACCAAGTCTGGCCTCCTTAATGAGTTGCTTGGTTGCTTCACTACATCTGCTATTGCTGCAAGTAATGACAGTGTGAATAAATTGTCAATATTTGCTTGAGATAGTGCTTACAGTTCTGGAGGGACTCTTAATTTTTTGCATCTCATAGACCAGTTAAAATTCATGAGTAAATCAGGTTTTTTTAAAAAAATCTGAAACATTTTGGGGGGGGGGGGCTGAACCCCTAAACCACCCCCTCACTACAGGCCTGGTGTTGGTGCAGCCTTTCTGTAGACCCTCACAAAAAACAGATGACATTTGGGGTACATTATGTGTTCCCCCCATTGCATGGGTGAGGCTTGGTGATGGTCTGTAATTGGAGTTGTTCATCTGTTTTTAGGGGGGTCCTTCTAAAAACCTGGGGTTTCCCCAAACTCTTTTGTGTTGGAAATAGCAACCTTCTACAAGCTTCCTATACTAGTTATTTGTTGTCTATATAATTGCTCACTATATTGTATGTATATATTGATATGCAGTTTTCCCTTAACTCTATGTTGAGGTTGTGGGAGGAACTGCAGACCATGTGACTGGATCTGGGACTATTCAGACTGAGACTCCATTTTAGAAGTGAATACAGTTTATGAATTCCACAGTGTTAGTATTCAGAAGTTAGTGTCAGGTTTTTTGGGTTTGTTTGTTTTTTTTGTCGTGTCAGGAGTAACTTGAGAAACTGCAAGTTGCTCCTGGTGTGAGAGAATTGGCTGTCTGCAAGGAAGTTGCCCAGGGGATGCCTGGATGATTTGATGTTTTTTATCATCCTTGTGGGAGGCTTCTCTCATGTCCCCGCATGAGGAGTTGGAGCTGATAGAGGGAGCTCATCCACCTCTCCCCAGATTCGAACCTGTGACCTGTCAGTCTTCAGTGGGTTTAACCCACTGCGCCACCGGGGGCTCCATGTTAGTGTCAGTATGCTGCAGTGAGTAGTCAGTCTGTATTGAGTCAATGTTCAGTAATGTATTAGACTGAAGAGAGTGTTAGTCTGTTTGCAACAAAGAAGTGACTAAAGCAGAATGCTTTAGAGAACTTACTGTTTAAACTCTTAACCAATAAGAAATGTACCTGTATGCTGAGTACATTATGTTTGTAAGTAAATAAGTTATGTTACTTTTAACAAAGACTTCTTCTTTTTGGTCTCTTGATAACATGATTTAAAAACCAATATATTTTATGGGAAAGTAGATATATTTTGGGCAACTGAAATAACACATCTGAAGATCTGCTAACTATTTTGTGCATTGGCATATCTTTGTTCCTAACAGTTTAAGAGAGATAACCAGGTACATCAATCTAACAAATGAGAAGCATGGATACTAGTGGATATTTACCACTAAGGAGAAGATTGCTCAATCGAGTATTTGACTCTTCTCGGAAGATCATACTTTACACAAGGCTTATGATTATTCCAAATAGTGTGATTATTCCAATTAATCTCCAAAAGGGTCATGCTCCCATGCCTGCTCTAGTCAGTAAATATGTTGGCTGGTGGGTTATGGGAATGGCAGCCTAAAAAAAATTGCAAACTCTGCTTAGAATTTCTTTGACAGAAAAAGGCACAGACCTCTGCATTTGTGTGGTTTTTAAAAAGTTACACACACCAAAAAAATGAAATATTCCATTTGGGACATGTGGGCTGGCTGGCCCTAGAAAACCACACATAGATTTGGCAACACTCTGGCCTATCTAATGCTTTGTTGGGACAAACCAAGCATAATTCTGATTGTGCATCTGAACACATAATTTCTTCCATGCTTCAAGTTGCCTTCCTTGTGTATGTGGAGGGTCCTTCTTGCATTTGATTAAAATCATCCTATGCAGAGGCAGGAACTAAGCTCATTGCAGCAAAGGATTTGAGGTCACTTCACTTGTTATGTGAGACAAATGTTGTTTTTAAAATATGTGAACACATGAGAGACAACTCCAGCTGAAAGTTGCTTTCTTTCTTGTGCATCTTTTTTTCTTTCACAGGGATGTCTCACAAAACATTGGTACGAAAAATATAAGTATAAAGCGAGTACACAAAGAACATAATATATCAAGAGCCATTGTATATGTGAGGTTGCTTCCCCCCCCCCCCCCCCCCCGGAATTCTTTGTTATTGAAAACGTAAGTTTAGATACTGCTCTTTCAGAAAATAATCAAGATGATGGCAATCAAAGAAAAACAAACGTGTTTGTATAACTAACAACTAAAATGTAAATAATTTGTAATCCTATGAGTTTTAAATCCAATTGCTGGTCCCAATTAGAGTAGACTCAATAAATGAATAGTATTTAAATACATGTCGATTTAGACTTCCTGTCTGATTTTGGAAGCTAAGGAGGGTCAGCCCTTGTTAGTACTTGGGTGGGAGACCACCAATGAATCCCAGATGCTGTAAGCTATATTTCAGAGGAAGGAAGTGGCAAAACCACCTCTGAAAAAACCCTATGACATTAATGAGGTCAACGGATAACTGAAAGGCTCATGCACACACAATTGATTCAATGGGCCTATATTAGGTGGGACTAGCAATTGGATTTCAACTGTGGCTTCTGGGACAGTGCATTGATTGATAACAACCTGTTGAAGTTGGAGAGTGAACACTGAATGGCTGCCATCTATGTTGTAAGCCGCCCCAGTCCCCAAGGGGAGATGGGATGGAATATAAATAAAATTGACTTGACTTGAACTCTAGTCTCTGGGTGCAACTACACTGTTGAATTAATGCGGTTTTATACCACTTTAACTGCCATCAACTCTGAGGATTCAATAGTATTGAGCCATGGCAGTTAAACTGGTGTCAGATTGCATTGACCCTTAGAAGAGGAAAATTGGGCCTGGATCTCTCTCCCTGTTTCTGTGGAAAGACTTGCTTTAGTCTCCTGATGCTGGGCCTTCAGTATCAGAGAAGCAAAGAAGATACTGCTTGTAAATATAGGCAGAATGGAGGATGCTCTGGGTTTAGAGTAATGGTTCCCAACCATTTTTTCACCAGGGACCATTTGACCAGGGACCACTCTCCAACATTA
Source organism: Anolis sagrei ordinatus (assembly GCF_025583915.1). Lineage (NCBI taxonomy): Eukaryota > Metazoa > Chordata > Lepidosauria > Squamata > Anolidae > Anolis > Anolis sagrei. The sequence continues at coordinate 168,205,434 of NW_026847438.1, read as the reverse complement.
GTACCAAAATATGAATCAGTTTTTTGGTCAACTTTAGCTTCAGTTTGGTTATTTGGGGTGCTGATTCAGACAATTGCATTGGATAGACCACATCAGCTCTAGTTTCTGTTACAGAACATATGCCATCCAGTAGTCACCATCTGCTCACCAAAGAAAACCATATTTAATAATCTAGAGCTGATGTGGTCTATCCAATGCAATTTTCTGAATCAGCACTCCAAATAATCCCAGGAATAGGCCTAAAAATGGAGACACCATGGTACCCTTGGTTCCAGACTCTGCTCAGGGGGAGGGAGGAGGAGGAGAAGCAGCAATCAGGAGGCTTGTTGTCACACCTTTTGTAGGTAGTCAGACTTTCCCCTCTCGATATCCTCGTTGTCTCAGCATTATAAGAGGGTTTTGTGAGACCAGTCACTCTCGTTGCAACAGTGTAGTAACAGTGAGGCAAGGGACCATATTTTAGTTCTTGGAGTCCACTGGGAGTCCATGGACCACAGGTTGGGAATCACTGGTCTAGAGAATCCAAAATATTTCCTACCTTTCCAGTCTTTAAAGATATAAATAGGCAGATGGTATTTGTGGCACAAGTTCCAATGGATCATCTGAGCAACAGTATTATGCCTTTTCTTGTAGTCTGTCTGCACGATCTTCTTGCAGCAGCTGAGGGTGCGATCCATTGTTTCATCTGCTTCCTTGCAGAGTCTACACTTGGAATGTGTCACTGACATCAATTGTGACAGATTCCAAGTGTAGACTCCTCCACTGGCAACACGTGGCATAAAGGAGAAATGAAATTATATTATTGTTGTTGTTGTTGTTTATATTTAGATGACGAGCAGGGCTCTCTGGATCTCTTGATAACTCTGCATGATTTGCCACAGATGGACAAAGATTGCTAAATCTGTTATTTAACCATCATCAGCAACAAAATGACTGTAGGTGCTGGTGAGGAGCATTGAGTTTATTGGTAGAACAACTCAAGGAGAAAATAATCCAACAGTACTCCACAGAATTGCTCAGTGAGTAGGGCAGAGACCAGAAGACCTATCAATGGGAAAATTCGCAGAAGCAACACTGAATTTCTCTGTGTGCTTCTCATGTATATCAACCACACCAACCCCAAGAGGAAAAAAACTGTCTGAGAGGTCATCTTCTTGATGAACTTGTGATTTTTTAGAGAATCCAGACCTGCATCAGGACAATGGTTGAGGACTAATCTTGACGGCAAAATTAATAGCAGCTGTAGCAGTCTGGTCTAAATTAAAATACAATACCGTGTAAGTTTCCTGTTAGATGTATCTTTTAAGGATTTTTTTTGAGCGGAAATTCATATTCTTCAAGACACTGCAATCTTCGATTGTCATTTTCCAGGCTATGATTCTGAAGTTATGAAACCCTTTTCTTTGAAGATAACAGTCCCAATCATTGTCTGTCTGTGTGTATGTTTGCGTGTGAGTGCACAAATGAATGTGCATACTTCAACCGTTGAGCAGTAAAAGGTGTTTTATGTAAGTACTTCTTATAGTCCATAAAATGTATCCAACCAAATTCCAGTTTGATTTCAGTGCTTTGTGAATACATTATTTCATCAGTAATGATATTTAGGTGCTTAGATCAAAAACATTAAATGCAAATTTAAAACTTGGCCATGAACATCTAGATTGTGCCAAGGGCATAATCTACCAAGGGGTTCAATGAAATCCATGAGTGAAAAGGCAAACAGCACAAGTGCTCAACATATGCATTATTCTGATGTATATGGACACAATTTTTGCAGTCAAAAAAATGAAATATGAAGTATGGATTGGACCTATGGTCATCCATATTAACAATCTGTGTATGGTACATGTATGATGTGTATGTGTTTTATTTTTATATGTGTATGTGTTTTATTTTGTTGTATTTTATATTGTGTTCACTTTTATTTTTGTTTTTAGGCACTTTGTGCCATCTGTAAGCTGCCCCGAGTCCCTTTGGGGAGATGGTGTTGGGATAGAAGAAGACTATTTTTATTATTATTATTATTATTATTATTATTATTATTATTGTTATTTTACTGACACAAAAACACAGTATGTCACAGCAAATGAGATCTATATGCTGGATTTTGTATCACAAAATCACAAATCAAACACTTCCCAAGCGTCTAGGACTGTGTGATGTATTTTCGAATGATGCACACAGATCCAAGTAAGGTGGCCTTTTGCAGTTGACAGATCGTGATTTTGTTAATGTTTATTGCTGCCAAACGCTGCCTGAGATCTTTTGGCATGGCACCTAGTGTTCCGATGACCACTGAGAATTATTATTATTATTATTATTAAGGAATTATTGTAGTGGTCATGGTTGTAGTTATTCACTAGTTTTCTCCATATAACTAGCTCCAATTTCATTGCCTGGCTAAAGCTCTTTGGACTAGCTAAAGTTTCTGAATGATCTTCAAAGGCAGCCATATATAAATTAATCTAAATGGCATGCAACTAACGTATATGTTGCTGGATCCAGACTGGTTCAAGCAGCATGCTTGGCCACTGCACAAAGTTGAGTTTCCAGGCACATGCTGAATCCAGGAGTATGCCCACAATATGAACCTTTGTATTCACTTTCCCGATTTCTTGATCAGCCTTTTGACTGAGCAGGAGGAGTTCTGTTCATACTATTTTAAGTTTAAAATTGTTGTTCCTCCTCCAGTTCATTACCAATTACAGGTACTGGTTTAGAAATGAAACAGCTTCCTTTGAAGCAAGAAAGGAACAATAAGGTTGAGGGTCATCTTCAGATTCATGGCACTAGATCCTCAAGTGCTTGAAACCTCTCCTGATGGTTCCATGAATATGTTAAATAGAAAAGTGAGTGAAACCAAATATGAGCGACCACACAGGGCCACAGTTGAGGGTCAAACAGGGGTCCTCACAGAACTGCATTATGGATTCACCCTTCCAGGAAGAAGAAGAACTGTAAAACTGTGCCTCCACATTTCATCCCAGTAAGGTGGTCCAAAAGGACACCATGGTTGATGGCACTGAAATCCAATGAGAGGTCCAGCAGATACAACAGGGACACACTCCCACCCAGTTCCAGCAAAAATGGAATTTTGGAAACTGGTTGATAACTGTCCAATATGAAGGGCCATGGTTTCCATCCTATGGACTAGAATTGTATCTCATATGACATAAATCTGGCCAGGATAGATTTAAATAAGCCTATGAGCTTTTCTGTGCAATGTGTCTTTTCCTGTTCCACTTATATTTGTTGTTTTTGTGTGCATTTAAGTCCCTTCAGATTGATGGGGATTTACTCAGTGCCTTCCTCTGAGGCTGAGAGACTGTGGGTTGCCCAAAGTCACCAAGTACATTCTATGACTAAGCAGAGACTAAAACCAGGCCTCCAGAGTCATAGCCCAACCCTCAAACCACTATGTCATGCTGGCACTACATTTGCATACCATATATCTAATCTAAATTGGAAGCCTGAACTGGGAAGGGCTGGATGTGTCCCATAACACTATCTGAAGAGTCCATCTGATTTTGGAAGCTAAACAGAATCAGTCCTGTTGCTAGCTGGATGGGATATCACCAACAAATACTAGGTGCTGCAGACTATATTTCAGAGGAAAGCTACATCTAAGTATTTCTTGCCAAAGAAAACCTTATATAATTCATAAGATCACCAGATGTCAACATGCAACATACTCTTCCTAAGGATAATAAATGACCTTTCCTGATGCTTAGACCATTTACATTACCGGAAGTATGGAGACAAAGACTAGCTAATTACTAAACTGTTGTGCATAATAAATTACAAGGAGACTTAGTGGACTAGAAATGACTGGTGATAGCATCCAAAAGATGGAAAATAAGAGGCTGGTACCCACATGGTTGACAACTTCCTATCATCACAACATTCTGCTAGGAGGTTGTCCTGCACCAGTCCCACTGGCATAAACAACTGCATTGTGGTGATTTTATACTTCTCTTGTTTATTTTCTGGGTGATTGTGGAAGAAATCATCTCAGCAGTTTGCTCCTTAGACTTCAAAAAGCCCTTTATCAGTTCAGAAAGGAGATGGTAAATGCTACTGTCATACTCCATGTTGTGTTGCAATGGAGCCAGGATTGGCATAGACAGAATGGCAGGGACTTCTTGATTTTCAGGGATAATTATTTAATCTGCCACTCATCTTTATCTTTACTGTTCCCTTAGATGTGGTTCTCATGGTAGGAGGATTCAGCTTGGATGGATTTTCCCAGCTAGGTATTGCTGAGTGATATCCTCATTGTAATGCAAAGTGGTATTTTTCCTGTTACCCAAGTACACATACACAGAAAGAACTGCCGGAATTTTTCACTCCTTAGGGCCACTGCTATGGGGATTGTCAGGTTCATTACTTACTGTTCAATTTCTATTGCTGTATTATTGGTCCTACATAATAAGTCCCATAATAAAGTGAGCCATACTCAATGAACACTTAGATCAAACAAAATTTGTGAATTAATTATGAGTCATAAGACTATTTGGATGAATCTACACTGTTGAATTAATACAGTTTGACACCACTGTAACTGCCATGACTCAATGGTATGGAATCATTAGAGTCAGAGTTTTAGCCTTCTCTGTCAAAGAGTTCTGGTGTCTTACCAAACTACAAATTCCTGGATTCCCTAACATTAGCTATTGCAGTGTCAAAGTGCATTAATTCTACAGAATAGATGCATCCTTTATGCTGAAGCAGTTTAACCAGTTCCAGAAATTATTCTTGAAGTGCCTAGTTTTGTGTGTAAACTGCCCTGAGTCCCCTTGGGGAGAGATGGCGGTCTATAAATAAAGTATTATTATTATTATTATTATTATTATTATTATTATTATTATTATTATTATTTTCCTTTCTCCTCATAGCCACATCCTTCATGGGCTCAGACAGCCTCCAGATGTTTTAAACTCACATCAGCTCCAGCAGCCAGAATGGACCGAAACAGATTAAGGTTAGGGTTAAAGCTACAGTTCAACTAGCCAGTATTGGTTATTCACTGACTTCCCATTCAAGTGAGATAGATGATATTAAGAGAGGCAACATGGTAGAGTGGTTTGAACATTGGGTTATGACTTTGGAGACCAGGATTTGATTCTCTGCTTGGTCATGGAAACCCACATGGGCAGGTCACATAATCTCAGCCCCATGATAGGGTTACTTCAGGATTGCCATAAGTTGGCAATTACTCGAAGGTACACAAAAACAAGATGGGATTGTGGGCCTCCATCTGACCTTAACTTTCTTTGCATTCTGCTACAGAAAGTTTAAAATATGAATTTTACTAGTTGGTAGCAAGACACAAAACAGGGGTAACTTAACTTTTGGGACTTTCTCTTCCTAAATTCTGGCCACCATCCAACACAACATTAAGCATACTTAAGCTGCTTGATTTCAAGAGCTTAAGTGTGCTTAATTCTATGTTGGACGCAGGCCACAAAAACTCTCAAACTCTATTTGTGCCTGAGAATATGGATGCCATTTATGATCAACATACCAACACAGTTTGTGCCACATAAACTGTTGGTGGGGTGGCTCAAGATGTACACAATAATGATTATCTAAACATTGACTCCAGAAATATATCATTTTTGTCATTTGATTTAGTTTTGGCTTTTTTTTTTAGCAGGGAGTGGGGGCAAATTCACCTACCTTCCCACTCATCCTTATGAAGGATGGAAGCCCTCAGGCCCTTTCCTCTGGCCTCTTGTTCTTCTGACTGCTCTTCATTAATGGCTAGATCCTAAAGACACTATTCAGACAAAACTTTCATTGTAGAGTCAGACAATAAGACTCAATCCTGTGAAGATTTACATATGTGCTTAATTTTTTACCCAGTGAGTCATTCCAGAGACTTCAGTGAGCATTAGATCAGAGTCTGGGATGTAATAATGACTTTTAAAAATGTTTTGCCTTGGGAAAAATTGGATGATTTTTATAATACAAAGATCCACATTATGAGATTTGCAGTATTCCCTTAGGCTGATGTGTGGATCACTCTGCAATTCTCAACTAGTGTATAGTACTACTATGGGTTACCCTAAATACTCTAAAAGGACCAGATTACATGAGATCTTGGAAGTTGCACAGGTCTGCCTTAGTTAGTCCTTGGATGGGAAACAGCCAATTGATTCCAGGTTTATCAAACTATATTTCAGAGGAAACTAATGCCTAAACCATCTCTTGGCTAAGAAATCCCTCTTGGTGAGGAGGCACCTCTTAAATTCATGGGGTCTTCATATGTCAACAGGCAACCCAAAGACACAACACACACACACACACAACACACCCTGTGAGATCCGTCTTCTAACTAAGTCTGCCTAAGTCCAGCTTTGCTTGATTTTAGATGAGTTCATTTCTTCTGTTGTGCTTGGCCTTTGAATTATTTTTTTAATGAAGTTAACTCTGCTCTTTGTGTTTCAAGAAGATTATCTCCTGTTCTTCATTACCTCAAATGATGCAGCCAGTCTTTCTCTTGAATCAGCAGGAAGACATACTTTCTGCCTTCCTGAACAATTAATACATAATGTGGTAGGTAAACATTCAGAAAGTTACTTTATAAAATTACGGTGCCCAGAAACATCTAGACACTATAGCTTGTTGCTGGGTTCTACACATTGTAGCTCAGTAAAGAAACTTTCCTTAGTGTTGTTGACAGGTAGAGCTATTTAACCATAAATTTCACCCTGATAAATGCCCTACTGTGCCGTTAGCACAGCAGGTTAAACCACCAGGTACAAAAAAACCTTGCCAACTGGAAGGTTGACAGTTCAAGTCGTGGGTTGGGGTGAGCTCCCACCATCAGCCCTAGCTTCTGTTTACCTAGCAGTTCGAAAACAACAATGTTAGTAGATAAATAAGTACTGCTTTCGTGAGGAGGCACCCCTGAAGACATGTCGGAACGCATCCATGGACAACAGGCTCCTCAGCATGGAAAAATGGAACAACAGCACCTCCCCATGACCGAGTTGAGCACAGCATCCAAATGCTGGAGATGAAAAAGAGGAAAGCCTTGCCTCTGTCTGTGTACTGTCTGTCTTTGTTGTTAATTGTATAACAGCATTGGATGCCATTCATGTATTCTGTAATCCGCTCTAAGTCCCCTCAGGGAGATAAAGTGGAATGTAAATAAAGTATATCATCATCATCATCATCATCATCATCAGTGGAACAAAGAGGGGAAAGAGCTCATCAGGAGTATGGATCAATATGGTTCAATATGGATTGAATCCCACTCATGCCTGTATACAAGAAAAGTGGTATAAATTGAAAACATCTGTTGAGGCAAAGTTTTCAAACAACCTCCATGTGAAATTTCAAATGGAAATGTATCTTTGGCATACATGTACAGGAGAAGATATATTAAAGTACCTTCCTTTGAGATCTTGGAAAAGTCATATTTTTGGACTACAACACCAAGCTTGAATCAGTTTAATAGTGCCCATGTAAGCTATGAGGTTCTGGCAATTGCAGTCCCAGAAATAACTTTCCAGAGGACTCCTTGTCTTCAACCACACTCTCATCTTCTATGAGGCAACTTTGCAAGGCAATGAGGGTATATTTTGAGCCCACTTGTCCACCAATTGGCCATACCAAGGCATTGTGATACAATGGAAGTGGCATCATGTCACTTCGAGTAGACATAGAACCATAGAGTTAGAAGAGAACACAAAGGCACTCTAACCCAACCACCTGCCATTCAGTAATACAAAGATAAAGCATCACAAACAGATATCTAACCAATATCTCTTCAAAGATCTCCAAAGAATAGAGACCATCACCCTTAAAGCCATTTTGGGATGCTGCTGGAGGGTAGGCATGTTGAATTGTCATGAAACCTGGAACAGACTAAATTCGGGGGACTAAGTCTCCTCTCAGAATCATCTGGAGAAATTGGATCATAAGGTATAGCTGCATAGCTGTGCCTAAATGATAAAGTATAGGCAGTCCCCAAGTCACAAACATCCAACTTACAAATGACTCATAGTTAAGATAACAGGAAGCAAAAGAAAACAACCCCTAGAAAGGGTGCCTCCACTGAAGCTTTCTCACCAATCCTTGTTCCCACAACAAACCCAATTTTTCAAAATCCAAATATAACAGGGACAGAAAGTGAGGTGAAATCTTCTGAACAGGGGCGCAGACAGCAAAACAAACACCACGAGGATGTTAGCCCTTCCCTATCCTATTGAAAGCATGCATATATATAAATGGCTGGAGGTGTGCTTAAAAATGTACCTGATGTGACTTACATACAAATTCAACTTAAGAACAAACCTACAGAAGCGATCTTGTTCATAACTTGGGGACTGCCTATACTAAGAACTATTAAGATAGATGTTTCATGGAGCCCTCTGAGGAATAATAAAGTCTACCTGCAATCTATTCTATCTACAAAGGAATGGAAGTAAGCGACACTGAATACATGGAAGGGGCTTTTAGGTATATATGTGCTTGTAAGAGTCTTTGGTTTTAACAACACTTCAGTGATGATATATGGGAAGAGTAATTTTGCAAGACCTTGTAAGGCCCTTTCCACACAGCTGAATAAAATCCCACATTTTCTGCTTTGGACTATATGGCAGTGTGGATTCAGATAACACAGTTCAAAGCAGATATTGTGGGATTTTCTGCCTTGATATTCTGTTATGGCTGTGTGGAAGAGCCCTAAGTAGGCAAAATTAATAACGATCTGGTTGTCAATGTTGATTCTTCCATCCCATTTTAAAAACAATTTCAAGATTCTCGCAGATTGCTTTATAGAATCATAGAATCAAAGAGTTGGAAGAGACCTCATGGGCCATCCAGTCCAACCCCTGCCAAGAAGCAGGAATATTGCATTCAAATCACCCCTGACAGATGGCTGTCCAGCCTCTCTTTAAAAGCTTCCAAAGAAGGAGCCTCCACCACACTCCGGAGCAGAGAGTTCCACTGCTGAATGGCTCTCACAGTCAGGAAATTCTTCCTCATGGTCAGATGGAATCTCCTTTCTTGTAGTTTGAAGCCATTGTTCCTTTCCCCTCTTTGTTCCATTGAAGCAGTAAACAAGCTTGCTCCCTCCTCCCTGTGGCTTCCTCTCACATATTTATGCATGGCTATCATATCTCCTCTCATCCTTCTCTTCTTCAGGCTAAACATGCCCAGCTCCTTAAGCCGCTCCCCATAGGGCTTGTTCTCCAGACCCTTGATCATTTTAGTCGCCCTCCTCTGGACACATTCCAGCTTGTCAATATCTCTCTTGAATTGTGGTGCCCAGAATTGGACACAATATTCCAGGTGTGGTCTAACCAAAGCAGAATAGAGGGGTAGCATTACTTCCCTAGATCTAGACACACTTCTCTGCTATATTAGCCATATTTTATCTGTAAGCCATTTTCTTAAACTAAGGCTTTTTGGAGTGAAAATCATACCTCAGATAAACAAAAAGGGGGCTTTAAGATCTTGATGATATTCCGTGGAGCTTTAGAGGTTCAAAAAAGGAAGGATGGGAGATAGCCTGCATATCATGCTTTCCTTGCCTCTGCTATATTAGCCATATTTTGTGAAAAACATGTAGGAAGGACACATACAGTCTGAACTTCTGTTTATTTTTTTTCAAAAAATGAAATTGAAATTAGCTTTAACCATAGAAGCAGAATGACATTACCAAATCCCTTGGCATCTTGTTGGTGAAAGGTCTATAGATGTTTCATTAGGAAACAAAGTGGAAAAACACAGCTCACTTTGTGTACTGGGGAGTGCTTAAGAACTGCAGCAGGATTAGATTTCCTTGAACTGAAAATGATTTGTCATGGTATTCAATGCAGATGCAGAGCCAAGGAGAGGAAACCGGGGTGGAGGGGGTATTCCTCTCCTCCTGCCTTTGTCCATTCTCCTGGAGATGATATTTCATTTTTCGCCTGCCTCTTTGAAAATCTGACCGTTATCCTCAAATGAAATGCAGAGCTTGGGAATGTTATTGTATTGGACCGCAGCTCTCAGAACCCCCCAGGAATGCTGGACAGGGATTATAGGAATTATAGTTCAAAAAGTAACATTTCCAGACTCGTATAACGGTATTTTAATTGTTTCGGCTTTATTTTTCTAAGCGATAAATGATTTAGTATATAAACTGAGCATCCTTTATCCAAATGTTTGGGACCGGAAGTGTTTTGGTTTGTTTCATATATCTGTATCTGCATATATGTAAATAACGGAATATCTTGAAGATGGGACTCGAGTTTAAAGATAAAATTGATTTATGGTTCATATGCATGTCAATTGTGTTAAGGTATACAGAAAACTGAGTTTTTACACAGTTCAACACCAAGGTTAAAGTAGATGTATGTTTAAAATCCCCCAATTAATAAGAGCTGGTAAACTGGCTGGGATTTCTGGGAGCTGAAGTCCAAAATGCTTGGGTGCACCAAAGGTTGGGAACCACCAGGTAAAGAAAAAAAGAAAAAAAGTCCACATGTACGTGTGTTGCATGGGTTAATAGATGCAAGTGATTTCTCTTGCTGCAGTCAACAGGGTATAACTACAGAGGTTTGCGTATACCATTTGGAGCTCTTTAAAGACTGCTGTTGAGAGTGTCAAGCTCTGTTATTTTTCTCCTGCAGGTTGTTGATACAATGCTCTTTGGAAAGGTCCATTTGTTTTGAAAGTAAGTTGCTGAATTAAGCTATATTTTATTTTGAATGCTGAAAGAATATATTTTCTGCTACATCTTGATAAAGCTGTTTACTTTCTTCTCTGTTGTAAAGCATAAAGGAACCTCTTTTTGCACAAACCTACTGTGCTTCTGGTGTCATTTTATCTTCAAGGGCATTGCAGTTGGACTTTAAGTTTGTCACTATAGAAAGATTGATTGTTTTCTGACACTAAACACAATTTTATACAGAAATTTTAAAACCACAAAAAGCAAAGACCTCAGACACTTGTGTGGCCAATTTCGATTTTGGAGTATTTTAGATTTTCCATTTCTAGATGAAGGATGCTCAACCTGTATTTTTTACTTTTAAGATCATAGTTACGACTTTTAAAATAATGGATAGTGCTTTGAATTGTGCTAAACTAAGTATGTTTTTCTGATATTTATCCAACCTTTCTCCCACCATTGGATTCAAGGTGATGAGATTCTTCAATATAAGGCGGAATATTAATATTTTAATGGATAAATGAATAAACATTACTCAGATAAATTAAGAAAACAGATTGCATGACTTCTTTGGGTCGTGTTGTTCTCCTGGTCAGTGTAAAGATCTGCTATAGTAAGGCCTCACCACACTAGAGAAAAAATCCACTTAAAATCCAGTTTTTGCCTCCTGCATAATTCTGGGTTTTGTAGTTTAGGGAGGGGCCTTTAACAGCCTCACTAAACTACAAACCCCAGAATTCTGCAGAAGGAAGAAACCAGATTTTAAGTGGATTTTTTCCTCTGGTGTGATGATAAGTGAAGATAAAGTGAAGAGGAAGACAGATACACACACACACACACACACACACACACACACACACACACTGTGGAACTGGTACAAAAAAGGTAGGATATAAATGCAATAAATAAATGATTTAATTTTCTATATCATCCAAATGTATTAGGGCAGAACATAAATCTCATTTGGATTGAAAACAGGTGTTGGCTTGAACCTTGTTATATAGTAATGGGAAATTTTGAAATATAAATCTCATCTAGAATATTTACTTCAATGTGGACAATATATAAATATTTACTTGACCTCTGTATAAGGTGCAGAGGCCATTTTGAGATATTCTTGGCTTTCTGTTCCCACAATCTCATGGCCAGAGCAACTGGCATAGACCAAAGGACAATACATCCAAATTATAAATACATAAATAAATAAATAGAACTTTATTTGTATCTCCCCAAAGGGACTCAGGGCCGTTTCCAACATGTAAGCCAAACATTCAATTGCCGGAAACAAATCATACAGACAATTACATCAAGATAAACACATTTGACAATATAACACAATCTAATTAAACTTAACAGACAAAATAAACAACTAAAAACATCATAAAATACAAAGAAATCTATCCAAACACATTTGCATCCCCTCCAACATTTCACAAATGGAAACCAAAATGTATATAGGCAAAAAAAATCAGAATGTGATCAAGATGAAAATGTTTATTAATGAGGATGTCAGAAGATAGCACAGGCTTCAGCAATTTGCTTTTGCTTGAAACTAAAGTATGAAATATACCCCCTCCCGCCTCCGCTTGCTGAATTAATAGTGCAAAATGCTTCTGTCCATGTTTGCTTACAGCAAACCGAACATAAAGAAGGAAAGTGAAATAAGGAGAGAGAAACTGGGACCTTTTAGAAGTGGAATGACAGGGTTAATCAGGACTGTCCCTGCCAAGTTGGGACAGTTGAGGAATACACACTTTGTAAGGCATTAATTACATTAAATGTAAAAGCTGTTTGGGATGGTTGGAGAATACAGCGGGCTCAAAGGCCACACATGAGCTCCTCGCGGCTGTGCAAATTGTCGTCACAATATATACAAATTATATTCATTGCATATAGAAACTCTGCATTTCATTTTTGCTTGTTAGTGTTTTACTGGTTGTTGGATATTTAAATGCTCTTGTATTTTAATATGGTCTTGTTGCAAACCACCCTCACTCAAAGGCTAACACATGAACCGATGAGCTAGTGACGCATGGGAAAGCTTTTCTTGTGCGTTGGATCTGTGGTGATTCATTTGCCCAGGACAATCAACATTAATTGCATAATGGAATCAAGAATATCTTCATGTTCAAAAGGGTAAGTGCAACTGAGTTCATAATGACGACATTATACTGTATGGTTTCATCATGGTTGAGGGAAATACTAACAGGAAGGCAAGGACTTGGTATTTTTGGCCAAATCTGAGGAAGCTGACACTATCCCTCACTTTCTCCCTGGGTAAAACAGAATTGGTTCATTCCTTTTTTTTCTTTTTTAAAAAGATATACAGAATTGGTTCATTTCAACAGATCTTTCAATTTTTTTTATTATGGCTAAAGGTCTATTCATATTGACAGACGGCAGTTCTAAGATGTATTGTCGAAGACTTTCATGGCCGGAATCACTGGGTTGTTGTAGGTTTTTTCGGGCTATATGGCCATGGTCTAGAGGCATTCTCTCCTGACGTTTCGCCTGCATCTATGGCAAGCATCTTCAGAGGTAGTGAGGTAGTTCTAAGATGATTCTTGCATCTTTAAGAAAGGAGTGTATAAAAATATTATGCTGGTTATGTCATTTCTTGCCCTTGATAGAGAAAATGCTCACCTCATAAAAATTCTTGCATTTTTGCAACTGTTGAAAGTACAGGAGTTTCTCCCAGGATATGGACTCAGCTGGTGCACCTACCTGTCAGAAATGGTTGGAGTCCAAAACACCTGGAGGACCGAAGCTTACCCATGCCTGATCTAGATACTGAATATAAGAGTCAGGGTGGTCATCGAAACCCACTGCTTGGTCATCGAAACCCACTGGGTGGCCTTGGGCAAGTCACACACTCTCAGCCTCAGATGAAGGCATGGGCAAATCCCAATTGAACAAATCCTACTAATAAAGGTTAACCTTAGAAGAGTTGTAAGTCAGGAATGAAGGCACAAAAAAAGTATTTATAAAACCCAGCAAACATTGTAATTGTCACTCTACATTTGCAGTTTTTTACTTTTGTGGATTTGATTATCCATTAATTTGATTTAAAATGTTCTCACTAGGAATATCTAGGTCTTGCAGTGTGATTCTATTGTCAGCATCCAGCAGAAGTTGACTCTGGAGTTATGTTGAAGGACCAGAAATGTCTAGAGAAATATTATTTCAAATAAAAAACTTGCATTTTTAAATGTATGGTTTTCCACTTTCATGGGAGCCCTGTGCCCTGATCCTAGTGAATATGGAGGAAAGCCTGCATTACTTAATATTCATTAATTGTTTGCACTTATGTGCCATTTTTCCTTTAGTAGGGACAAAGCAGAGTGTGTGGTTTCCAACATTTATTTTCACAGAAACCTTAACAAATTAAAGCAGATTGGAATCATTGCAGTTGTTTTAAAGTAAACCTACTGATTCGATGAGAGCTTAATGAGTCAGTCCTTGCATAAACCTTCAGTCACTCAATATATCTGTTCTGTGGGAACTGAATTTAGGTCACTGCTTGACCCACATCCATCCTCTGGGACCCCCCTCTACCCTGCCATATAATCCAGATTATAAAATCAGATAATCCACATTATCTGCTTTGAACTGGATTTTATGAGTCTACACTGCCATATAATCCAGTTCAAAGCAGATAATCTGGCTCTCATATGGCTGGGTAGAAGGGGCCTGAGTTTCATGGTTGAGTAGGGGCTTGACCCTGAATCTCTCAAACCTTTACCCCTCACTGGATCACACAAGATGAAGTCTCTTCTGCAGGGATATCTATCTATGATGATTCATGTGCATATGGACAACTACCAAGAAAATAATGCTTCTTGCTTCAGAATGACTGGGGGTTTTCCATTATGCAAACACAATTGACAGTTGAATTGATTAACCCCAAAGGAAGTTCAACAAACTAAGAACTGAACAAAGTGACAAGATTTCTCCAGAGTTGATGCTTAACCTCTTCACGTGTGAATTGGGTCCACTGAAAAATACTGCATCTCAAATGTTCTGAAAGCTGTATCTATGGAATTTTATTGGTGATGGTTCTTCATTCACACAACTAACACAGCACCAAAAACAATTGACACTCAGCAGTGTAGGTACTTGTTTGAAGCAGCATGTGAATACAAGAGAAAGGGCATTTAATTGGAGAGATGGAATTTGTTCTTTTTTAAAAAAAAACGATGGTTAACACTAATCACTAATACCATTAACCTATTCCTGGTGAAAGAGCTGACATTTAGGACAAGTATGTAACAGATGTTCAACAGAATATCATCCCAGAAGATAGGTTATTCTACTGCTAAAATGTGTGAGATGTACAGGCACTTAAAATGTGTGAGATGTACAGGCATCAGTATAGAACATATACATTTTGTTTTAGTAAATTATTTAACAATTTGGAGGTGGGCAACATCTTTGCATGTCTGCTGCCTGAATGTAGGTAGCAAAGTTAGAACAAGTCATAACACTTGGTGTATCAGGTTCTCCACGGCAGTTTAGGTGGCAAAAACAAGATTACAGGTAATCCCTGAGTTGCAATCATCAAACGACTTATAGTTAAGAATGAGGGTGAGACAGCAGGAAGTGAAAGAAATCTACCCCTCAGAAGGGAAATTTATTCCTGGAAGAGTTGTCATGGAGAAAAGGTGTCTCCACTGAAGCTGTCTCCCCAGTCCCTGTTTCCACAACAAGCCTTCTTTTTTTCCCCAAAATCCAATTATCACAAGGACAGAAAGTGAAGTGAAATCTTCTGAACAGGGGCACAAACAGCAAAACCATAACAGGGGTGTTAAACCTTCCCTGTGCTATCCAAAGTGTGTGTGTGTGTGTGTGTGTGTGTGTGTATGTGTATGTATGGCTGCAGTTGCACTTAAAATGTATGTGTTCCAACTTACAAACATATTCACCTATCTTGTTCGTAACTTGGGGCCTGCCTGTACCTAATACTGCAATGATGGGAGCTTTGTAGTCTCGCTTCCCTCCTAGAAAAGATGAAATTATGTTTATGATGTATGTTTGGTTTCATCCCAGGACTGCACAAGTTTTCATGTCATCGAGTTTCTAGTCATCAATAAGTGGCTAGACTAGAGACAGGGCAAAGCTGAGGTAGTCCTTTCCCTCACATTCCCTCAAGGGCTTTGTCTTTTGTCTTTACTTCTAACCACTGTCACCTCCCCTTTTGATGATCTAGTAAAGGAATTTCTGTAAAGGAACTTCCTAAGTTTAAACTGCCCTGGGTGAACCATGCTGTTTCCACCATGTTAGTTCTGGTTTCCTTTCTTCCTGCGAGGATGCATTTTGCCTCTCTCTAGGTAAAATGTAGCTGCATGGATTTTTTTTAACCTTTTACCTTCTTTAGAAGATGTGATTTGATAAACTATTTAATTCCAAGACCATTTCTATCAAGAATGTATTTCTTTTTTACTTTAATAAATATTTTTAACCCAAAGTTCTGACTCTTCAATCCTGTCATCCTGATGATTCGAAGGCTATCCCTTCTTGACACACATACGTTTCTGCTGGTTATGGAATTTACTCCTAGTACTTTGCTATATTTTGGTAGAATTGCCCCAACTGAGGGTTATTTTTGAACCTAGCAGCTCAGATTCCCCAACGAAGTAGTGAATGACTTTAATTTATTCACTAAAACACATTATTTATTTATACATTTGTATCTTCCTTTGTATGCTAATGCCCCACAATAAGGACAATGAATCCTAGGCAGGTTTCTGTATATGGGTCTGTCCATACATCCAAAGCAATTGGCTGCTACACAATCTTTATGACCTTGTACCTCTGTTACTTTGTACTTCTCTGACCTTGTACCTCTGTGACATTGCACTTGCTGCCCTCTGGAACTGCTGAAGAGTGGGTTTCAAGGAAGGATGTTCTGAAATGCTGCAGCAATGTGTCATCATCATTTTGCTCCACCTCTGAAACCGGTTTCCAGATAGTGTCCTTTCCAAGATCTCTACCACAACATCTGAGTACTGACACATGCATATGACTTTAGCCACAAGAGTCAGTATTATATAGTGGAGAGATTACTGAGTTGGACTTGAAGACATCCAATTTCAACTCTCCATTGAGCTGTGAAACTCATTCTTCAGTCTCAACCACAAGATTGTGTTATCAAAGGCTTTCATGGATGGAATCACTGGGATGCTGTGAGTTTTCCAGGCTTTATGGCCATGTTCCAGAAGCATTCTCTCCTGGTGTTTTGCCCTCATCTATGGCAGGTATCCTCAGAGGTTGTGAGGTCACATCTGAGGATGCTTGACATAGATGTGGGTGAAATGTCAGGACAGAATGCTTCTGGAACATGACCATACAGCCTGGAAAACTCACAGCAACCCAACCCCAAGATTGCTGTGAGAACAAGAGAACCACCTCAGCTCTATTGCACACTACCTGTAATTCATTTGAGGAAAGGGGTTATATAAATGTACACAGGGGTGACAGTGATGGTATCAGCAAGAAGAACAAGAACAACAACAAGAACAACAACAACAACAACAACAACAACAGAAATGTTATTGCATTGTTTGCTTTCTCTTTGGCAAGAAGTATTTGACATATGGTAGGCTCTGAAAATGCCAGCTGTTATGGGTCCAAAAGAAGGCAGGGATGAGCAGAGTATGGCACATGGTTCACATGTTAACCTCCCACAAGACATTGTTCTGTTTTCCTGTGCCTATTAGGAGGTCATTTTTGGCATGTTCCCCAAAAACCCCAAAATGCCCTGGGGGGGGGGGGGGGGAAATGCGCTGCTCAGATAACACTCCAATGTGGATTCACTGTTCCGCTGGCATGCAAGTCACCAACTATGACTGACAAGGAGTCTAATAGCATCTGAAAGACTAGATCTTTGATTTTTAAGATATTCAACTTATTGCTTCTGTGGACTTCAGGCCATTTCATCATTCAGGGGTTCATCTCAATCATGTAGAGGTGAACCCCTGAATGATGAAATTTTCTGAAGTCCACAGAAGCAATAAGTTGAATATCTTAAAATACAATAAATTTATTTATTTACTGTATTTGTATACTGCCCCTCTCAGCCTTCTGGCGACTTGAAGCGGTTTACAAGGCAAAATTCCATGCCACAAAAACACAAGTACAATTTTAAAACGTTAATATCAATAAAATCATTAAAATAATGCAACTTGACACTAATTCTATGCTGTGGAATCCTGTGATGTGTAGTTTGATGTATCACCAGTATTCTTTAGTAGAGAAGGCTAAACACATTCTCAAACTACAGGTTTGCAGATTCCAAATTTTTGTATCTTGAAAGTTAAAGTGGTGTCAAACTGCATTAATTCTGCAATGTAGACGCACCCTAGAACTGCAAAACAGAGGCCACTGCATTGTAGTTGTTTGTCTGCATTCCACTTTGTGGACCACAGGTTGAGCAGCTCCTTCCCAAATAGACCAAGGTAAATGTTTACTGTTTTCAAGAAATGGACAATTTTGTGTTTTCACTAAACATTCAGGATTGACTTGATAAAAAAAAAGCTAAGGAGGCTCATCTATTTCTTATGATTCAGGTGTTACACCCCCCCCCCCCCCAAAGTTCTCAAGGGACTAATTTGAGAGGGGAAAATGGCTCTTCAAGTTTTCCTGACACCAGAGAAGGGAAAGTTTCAACAGTGAGGCAACTTAAAGAGGTGCTTGGGGAGGAAACTTGTGAAAGCTCTCAGGGCAAAGGAATTCAAACAGCCCCACCCTGAAAAGCAGGTCCTGATCAAAGGGAGAAGACAAAAGGTAAAAGGTGACTCTTCAGCACTTGCCAGAAGGTACGCTTTGCAGAAATGGAGCAAGCAGTCTAATGAAGACCTAAGGCCTGGATTCATCATGAGTGGAGCAATTTCCTCCTACCAAAAGCCATGGAAGGAACCTGACTAAAGGCAGTTGAGAAAATATGTGCCTCTAAACATTTTACCTGATTGGCTCTTAAGTCAAGTTTTATCAAAACCATCTATTCCAGTGTTTCTCAACCTGGGGGTTGGGACCCCTGTGGGGATCACAAGGGGGTGTCAGAGGGGTCGCCAAAGACCATCAGAAAACATAGTATTTTCTGTTGGTCATGGGGGTTCTGTGTGGAAAGTTTGGTCCAATTCTATCGTTGGTGGGGTTCAGAATGCTATTTCATTGTGGGTGAACTATAAATCCCAACAACTACAACTCCCAAATGGCAAGGTCTATTTTCTCCAAACTCTACCAGTGTTCACATTTGGGCATATTGAGTATTTGTGCCAAGTTTGATCCAGATCCATCATTGCTTGAGTCCACAGTGTTCTCTGGATGTAGGTGAACTACAACTCCAAAAACTCAAGGTCAATGTCCACCAGACCTTCCCAGTATTTTCTCTTGGTCGTGGGAATTCTGTGTGCCATGTTTGATTCAATTCTATCATTCATGGAGTTCAGAAGGCTCTTTGATTTAAGGTGAACTATAAATCCCAGCTCCACAAGAGGTCACAAAGAGTCGGAGACGACTGAACGAATGAACAACAATAAATCCCAGCAACTCCAGCATTACCAAATGACAAAATCAATCACCCTCAACCCCACCAGTATTCAAATTTGGGGTGTATCGGGTATTTGTGCCAAATTTGGTCCAGTGACTTAAAATGCAACCTGCATATCAGATATTTACATTACAATTCATAACAGTAGCAAAATGACAGTTATGAAGTAGCAACGAAAATAACGTTATGGTTGGGGGTCACCACAACACGAGGACCTGTACTAAGGGGTCGTGGCATTAGGAAGGTTGAGAACCACTGATCTATTCAGTAGCTGAATATCTGAAATACTTTTTAATATTAGGTTTGGGGAAAATACTGGTATTTTGAATGTTAATTTCAAAGACGGTATGTTTCTATGTATTATACAATATATTTATTAAAAAACACTTTTTAATATTAGGTTAATTTTTGTGTTTGCCAACTTGTGGCAGCCCCATTAATATCATAGGGTTTTCTTAAGCCTTAGTACTCAGGTGTGTTTTGCCAGTTCCTTATAAAGTTTCTATGAGAAAGGTTGGGTTTTTTTTCTCACCAGCATTATAATTTCCCCACTTTTCTGGATTTGTCTTCCATCGCTTACTTGATTTCTAAAGGTCCAGGATCACTACTACTGGAACCCCAAGAAAACTCTTGGAGAAACCCTAAAGCTTTAGACCAGGTGTGGGCAAACTTCAGCCCTTCAGGTGTTTTGGACTTCAACTTCCACAATTTCTAACAGCCAATAGGCTGTTAGGAATTGTGGGAATTGAAGTCCAAAACACCTGGAGAGCCAGACTTTGCCCATGCCTGCTTTAGATCCTAAAGAGGTACTGCTGGATAACTCTGGACCCAACTACACTGTAAAACTGATGCTGTTTGACACCACTTTAACTATCATGACTCAATCCAAAGTGCCTATGGCAAGTCTGGGCAGAATTCTCCTAGATTGGGAGTACCAAGATATTTTGCTGCCTGAGGCAGAACAACAAACTGTGTCACTGCTCCTAAATCAATATGCCCTGCATCATTATTTTTGGCACCCTGGGGAAGAAAATTTCCTGAACACCTTTTCGCTGGGTAGAAAACAACACCCACAATATATTAAACAACATGCTGCTTGTTCACAACACCTCAAAACACTGGCCCGAGGCAGCTGTCTCTGTCTCAGGGCAGAGACAGTCCCTTCAGTCCTGTCTACTCTGTGGTGCTGTGGTGGTTGTGTGTGTCTAAAGGTGTGTCTACATTGTACAAATAATGCAGTTTGATACTACTTTAATTGACCTGGCTCAATGTTATGGATTTCTGGAAGTTATTGTTTGGTGAGGCGCCAGCACTCTTGGGCAGGGAAGGCAAAAAACCTTGTAAGTTTGGGGGCCCTTCTAGGCAGGCCCTATATCCCAGGATCTTATCCCAGGTTTTCTGCTTCAAAATGGATTATATGAGTCCACACTGTCAAATAATCTAGGATAAACAGAAAACTTGGGATCAGATCCTGGGATATAGGGCCTGTTTGAAGGGACCTACAACTCCTCTAATTCTATAGTATTGAGGCAGGGCAGTTACAGTGATTTCAAACTATATTAATTCTACAGTGTAGATGCACCCTAAGAGAGAGATCTAGCAGTGGCTCCACCTTTCCCCCCTGCAGTCCTGGAATGGTATGCTCCAAGAATAGTTTCATGACAGATGCCCTTTTTGCCTGGACTAGTCCTGATTTATCACAACTCGGCATGCATTTGTGGGTTCTTAATAAGGCTTAATAAGACATTGCTGGAGTTGATCAATGGGATCATAACTCTTCATGCAAATGTCGGTTCATTTTAAGCTTGCCTCTTTGAAAAGGCTTCTGCTGATGAAAGCTATTCAGGACTGTGATCTTATTGCTCTTGCCAACCTCCTAAGAAGATTTCCAGAGCAGAAAGTGGTTGGAGGTGACTTTCTAAATAATGCTTAGTCTGTGTTTTTCAGTCTGGAACAACTGGTTTCCTCATAAATTATCTCCAACCCAGGAGAGCTGAGGGAAGTTACTTTCTGGAACTATTTACTGCCAGAATTCACCAGCCAGAGGCCATAGTGGAATACCTTTTGCGGTTCTGAGTTATACAAATCTCTTTCAGTAAGGGTGAATCTCCACTGTAAAATGAATGCAGTTTAATGCACTTTTTAAACTATCATGGCACAGAGCTATGGAATCATGGGAGTTGTTGATTTAGTCTTCTCATCCACAGAGTGATGGTGAGTCACCAAACTTCAGCTCCCAGGATTCCATAGCATTGAGCCATGGCAGTTAAAGTCGTATCAACCTGTATTCATTTTATAATGGAGTTGTGCCCAAGGTTTGCAATGCAATTGAATGATTGTTATAGTTTGGTGAGGTACCAGCAGACTGTGTAAAACTACAACTCCCAGGGTCCCATAGCATTGAGCCTGAGTTTGCAATGCAATGGAATCATGGGTGTTGTAGTTTGTGAGGTACCAGCACTTTTATTTGGCAGAGAAAACTCAAGACTTTGTAAAACTACAACTCCTAGGATCCCATAGCATTGAGCCATGGCAATTTAAGTAGTGTCAAGCTGGAGCTGTATTCATTCTACAATTGAGTTGTCCCCTGAGTTTGCAATGCAATGGAGTCATGGGTGTTATCGTTTGGTGAGGTACCAGAAGTTTTTGGCAGAGAAAACTCAAGATTTTGTAAAACTACAACTCCCAGGATCCCACAGTATTGAGCCATGGCAGTTGAAGTAGTGTCAAGCTGTATTCATTCTACAATCAAGTTGTGCCCTGAGTTTACAATGCAATGGAGTCATGGGTGTTATAGTTTGGTGAGGTACCAGCAGACCTTGTAAAACTACAACTCCCTGGATCTCATAGTATTGAGCCATGGCAGTTGAAGTAGTGTCAAGTTGTATTCATTCTACAGTGGAGTCGTGCCCTGAGTTTGCAATGCAATGGGATCATTAGTGTTGTAGTTTGGTGAGGTACCAGCATTTTTTTGGCAAACTCAAGACTTTGTAAAACTACAACTCCCAGGATCCCATAGCATTGAGTCTACAATTCATTCTACAATAGCATTGAGTCATGGCAATTGAAGTAGTGTCAAGCTGTATTCATTCTACAATGGAGTTGTGCCCTGAGTTTGCAATGCAATGGAATCATGGGTGTTGTCATTTGGTGAGGTACCAGCAAACCTTGTAAAACTACAACTCCAGGGATCCCAGAGTATTGAGCCATGGCAGTTGAAGTAGTGTCAAGCTGTATTCATTCTACAATGGAGTTGTGACCCCCTGAGTTTGCAATGCAATTGAATCATGGGTGTTATAGTTTAGTGAGATACCAGCATTTTTTGGCAGAGAAAACTCAAGACCTTGTAAAACTACACATCCCAGGATCCCATAGTATTGAGCCATGGCAGTTGAAGTAGTGTCAAGCTGTATTCATTCTGCAATATAGTTGTGCCCTGAGTTTGCAATGCAATGGAATCATGAGTGTTGTAGCTTGGTGAGGTACCAGCAGATCTTGTAAAACTACAACTTCTAGGATCCTATAGCATTGAGCCATGGCAGCTGAAGTGATGAGAAGTGCATTACTTCTAAATAAAATTATTTTATTTTAATTTTATTTTTCTTGTGTTGGGTCTTCATAGTATTAGGAGACATGACTGCTGTCCTGGGTGCCAATTCACAACACACACAACTCTACTACTATGATTTTAATTGCCATGGCAACATCTTATGGAATCTAGAGGTGTACACCACTCTGGTGGAAGATTATAAAGTCCCTCCTTACACTACAAATCCCAAGATTCCAAGGGAAGTTGCCATTGCAGCTAACGTGGAATCACATAGAGCTGCAACGGAAAGTCTCCTGATTGAAAAGACTGGGGTAATCGGATTTCACAAATTTCTAGAAACCTCACTTGGGAATCCTTTCAAGTTGAGGTCAACTCGGGAGAAATTTTTTCGAGGTACGTGCGTGTTTAGAAGTGGATAGACTGAAGAACTGGTGTGGACTGAAGTCTCCATAATTGCCCATCTAAAGCAACTCTATTTTGACAGTGGCTAAGGGGAAGACGAATTGTTCCAGGACCTGGTTTACCTGAAAGATAATCGGTTCCACTGCTCTCAAGGGGAAAATTTCCCTGTTGCAATTAGACTACAATACTCTCTCATACGATCCAAAAATAACATATGTGAGCTGGCCTATTTGAGAGCTGTGAATTCACTCGAGATCCAGAAAACTTGAATTTAAAGTCTTGGGCAATACAATGTATGTGTGTATTTCATTCCTAGACGCACTATAAGAAAGAAAAAGGAGGAAAAGGGGGAGGGGAAAGGAACAGGAGAAGGAGAAGGAGAAGAGCAAGGAAAAGGGGAAGGAGAAGGGAAAAAGGAGAAAGGAAAGGAAAAGGAGAGAGGAAAGGAAAAAGGAAGAGGAGAAGGGGAAGGAGGAGAGAAGGGGAAAGGAACAGAAGAAGGAGAAGAGCAAGGAAAAGGAAAAGGTGAAACTGAGAAGGGGAAGAAGGAGAAGAAAAGGGGAAAGAAAAAGGTGAAGGGAAAGGAGAAGGAGAAAGAGAAGGGGAAAGGAACAGGAGAAAGAGAATGGAAAGGAGAAGAGAAAGGGAAATGAAAAGGGGAAGGAGAAGGGGAAAAGGAGAAAGGAAAGAAAAAGGAGAAGGGAAAGGAAAAAGAAGAGGAAGAGGAGAAGGGGAAGGAGGAGAGAAGGGGAAGAGGAAAGGAACAGGAGAAGGAGAAGAGCAAGGGAAAGGGGAAGAGCAAGGAAAAGGAAAAGGTGAAACTGAGAAGGAGAAGGGAAAGGAGAAGGTGAATAGAAAGGGAAAGGAAAGGGTGAAGGGAAAGAAGGGAAAGAAGGGGAAAAGAGAAGGGGAAAGGAACTGGAGAAAGAGAAGGGAAAGGAGAAAAGAAAGGGGAAGGAAAAGGGGAAGGAGAAGGGAAAAAGAAGGAGAAAGGAAAGGAAGAGGAAAAGGAAGAGGAAGAGAAGAAGGCGAAGGAGAAGAAACAGGAGAAGTGAAAGGGAAAGGAACTGGACGATGGCAGGAAAGTCCAAGTTTCTTGTAATTTCACTGTGGAGGGAAAAGTACACTTAAGGGGCATCTACAAGGTAGAATTGATACAATTTGACACCACTTTCACCTCCAGAGTTCAATTCTATGGAATCCTGGGAGTTGTAGTTTTACAAGGTCTGAGTCTTCTCTGACTTAGTGCCGGTGCCTCACCAAACTACAACTCCCAGGATTCTCTAGCATTGAAACGGCAGTCCAAGTGCTGTCYAACTGCAATTATTGTAGAATGTAGATGTATATCGATAAAGGTAAAGGTTTCCCCTTGACATTAAGCCTAGTCGTTTCAGACTCGGGGGGGGGGGGTGTGCTCATCTGCATTTCTAAGCCCAGCCGGCGTTGTCCATAGACGCCTCCAGGGGTCATGTGGCCAGTATATCCATAGTCTCCATCAAATGGTTTGCTTTTGTTACCTTCGATTGCATGGTGCGTATACAGAGCTTAGGAAAGTTGCAAAATTCGGACTACAATGCATCTTGTTAGTGCCTTAAAGACTTACAAGTTTGATTTGGCTCAGCCTTCCTTTCCTTGGACGCCATCCCAGCGCCTTGGGTGAAGCGGGCTTCTGCCAAACAAAACTTGTTAGTCTTTAAGGCACCACAGGACTCTGTTGTTTTTGAAACATAGGCCATGCCAACAGAGGGATTCTGGAGGTTGGAGTCGGAATCAAGCAACTTTCCAAACTTCGGAATGTCTCTTAGAACTTTTTAAAAAAGAAAACCCAAATACCAAGATCATCCCCCCCCCCCAAGTTATAGGGAAGTGATGGGTTCTTCGTTAGAACAAGTGGTTGGCATCTCCCCATTCATGCCCAATGCCACTTTATTGTGCCAATAAAGCAGATCAAAGGAGGCGCCCGTGCAAATTTACCCACCTATCAGTCTATCTGTTAGAGAATTTTAATTCATCTGGCTACCAGTATTTAAAAACTCTAAAATTAGTACAGTAAATAAAGAACAACACTCAGAAAACAGACATGGAACAATTAGGGTCAGCTAACACCTCCCAACAAAGGATCCCCCCCAGGCAGGAAGCCAGGCTTTAAAGCTGCAAGTCCATTCAATGCTAATCAAGAAGGCCAACTGCAACATTCGCACTTGCCTCAAACAGACAAGAGTCCTTTCTCCCACACTGGACATTCCAGAGATATATAAACCCCACTTGCCTAGTTTCCTCTGAGGATGCCTGCCATAGATGTGGGCGAAACGTCAGGAGAGAATGCTTCTGGAACATGGCAATACAGCCGGGAAAACTCACAGCTACCTAGTGATTCCGACAACAGTTTAATGAAGTTTGTCAGTCCTTGAACTGCTATGGCTCAATGCTAAGGGATGCAGGGAGTTGTAGTTTGGTGAGGCACCAGCATGCTTTGTCAAAGCATAAATACAGACTTTGTAAAAACTACAACTCCCAGGATCTCATAACCGTATCATCTACAGTGTAGATCAGGCATGGGCAAACTTGGACCCTCCGGGTGTTTTGACTTCAACTCCCACAATTCCTAACAGCCTACGGCTTAGGAATTGTGGGAGTTGAAGTCCAAAACACCCGAGGGCCAAGTTTGCCCATGCCTGATGTAGATGGTTGTACATGTTGAATAGCCCGGGGAAAGCTGGAAACGAACTGGACACGTGTTTAAAACTCTCTCTCTCTCTCTCTCTCTCTATATATATATATATATACACACACACACATTTTCATAAATAAATAAAATATATAATCCGTAATATAGAATTAATTTTATTTATTTATGAAAATGTGTGTTGTGTGTGTGTGTGTATGTGTGTGTGTGTGTGTATGTATATGTGTGTGTGTGTGTGTGTGTGTGTGTGTGTGTGTGTGTGTGTATATATATATATAATGCCCAGGGTGGGAGAAAGGACTCTTGTTTGTTTGAGAAAACTAGGCAAGTGGGGTTTATATAAGTGTGAATGTTGCAGTTGGCCTCCTTGATTAGCATGGAATGGCCTTGAAGCTTCAAAGCCTGGCTGCTTTCTGCCTGGGGAATCCTTTGTTGGGAGGTGTTAGCTGGCCCCGATTGTTACATGTCTGGAATTACCCTCTTTTCTGAGTGTTTTTCTTTATTTACTGTCCTAATTTTCGAATTATCCTAATTCGAATGGTCCTAATTATCTATACATTACAATATAGAAAGCCGTAATATAGAATTAATTTTATTTATTAATTAAAGTATGTTCAACTAAAGTATTTGAGCTTGACTGTTGCGACAGAAGGCTATGACTTCTGGGAGTTGTAGTTTTACCTGGTCTTTGGCCTTCTCTGCCCCAGAGTCTCAGCAAACTACAACTCCCAGGATCCCATGTCATTCAGCCAGGGAAGTTAAAGCGTTGTCAAACTGCCTTAAGTGCCTAGTGCAGATGCGCCCTCAGATTCCTCATTCCCGGCAGTTTCTGACTCCAAACTCTCCCAAGGCTTCCACTGCGGATTTCTAATGTCTTTGGCCACAAAACCATCCGAAGACGTTATTTCACCGCCAGCGAGAGAAAATATATATATATAATTTTGTAAGCGAACAAAGGGACTGTATTGGAAAGGTTTCCTCTCCTTCCCCGCCTCCTCCTCCTCCTCCTCCCAATCCCGCCACAAGTATTTTCATCCCGTTTCCCTCCGGGGCAGATTAAACTTTGACAGGCGGGATAAGAGGCGATTTTGTCTCCTTTGAGACTTCAAGCGAGGGGGAATCCCCCTCTGATAACGGCCCTGAGATTTGCCAAGTGCAACGGAAAACTCCCCGGAAAACGAAGGAAGAAGTCTCCCAAAAAAGAAAAAGACGCCAAGAAAGGAGGCAAAAAGAACTAATCTAAGAACAATCCTTTGTATTAGAAACGCCCGGTTCGCGTCTTTACCACAGCAAGCGAATTAATCCTAAAAACAGCTAGGTTTAAACGAGTGCATTGCTTCCTCTTCTCAAAGTTGTTTGGTGTTCATCGCCTTAGTTTGCCCCAAGTTTCAGGTTCGAAACTTTTGGAATCTCAGGCCTTTTATACACTGCTATGTAAAATACAGATTATCTGCTTTGATCTGGATTATATGGCAGTGTAGACTCATATAATCCGGTTCAAGACAGATAACGTGGATTATCTGATTGGATAATCTGGATTATATGGCTGTGTGGAAGGGCCTTCAGCAGGAGGAGTTCTGTTCATACTATTTTAAGTTTAAATTTGTTCATTCTCCTCCAGTTCATTACCAATCTGAATTATAATCTGAATTGTATGGCAGTGTAGACTCATATAATCCAGTTCTGGATTATATGGCTGTGTGGAAGGGCCCTCAGCAGGAGGAGTTCTGTTCATACTATTTTAAGTTTAAATTGGGTAATTCTCCTCCAGTTCATTACCAATCTGAATTATAATCTGAATTATGTGACAGTGTAGACTCATATAATCCAGTTCAAGGCAGATAATGTGGATTATCTGATTGGATAATCTGGATTATATGGCTGTGTGGAAGGGCCCTCAGCAGGAGGAGTTCTGTTCATACTATTTTAAGTTTAAATTTGTTCATTCTCCTCCACTTCATTACCGATCTGAATTATATTTTGAATTATATGGCAGTGTAGACTAATATAATCCAGTTGAAGGTAGATAATGTGGATTATCTGTTTGAATAATCTGTATTATAATCTGGATTACATGGCCGTTTAGACACATATAATCATATAACCCAATTCAAAGCAGATAATGTGGCTTATCTGATTGGAGAATCTGGGTTGTAATGTGGATTATATGGCAGTGTAGACTCGTATGATCCGGTTCAAAGCAAATAATTTGGATAAACTGCTTGGCTATTCCGGATTATATGACAGTGTACAAGGAGCCACGGGGAACATCTATGGCATAGTGGGAGTTATAGTTTGGTGAGACTACACGGCATAATTGGGCTGAGAAGGCCACAGATATTGGGAAACCACAACTCCCATGATTCCACACCACTGGGTCGTGGCAGGGCCTGGATCTACACTGCAATATAACACCCAGACTGGATCTACACTGCAATATAACACCCAGACTGGATCTACACTGCCATAATCCGTATTATTTTATTTGAACTGGATTATATGAATCTACACTGCCATCTAATCCAGATTATCCAAACTGTTAATCCATATGTTCTGATTTGAACTGGATTATATGAGACTATACTGCCCTATAATCCAGTTCAAAGCAGATAATATGTATTATGCATGGATAATATATGATATATTATCTGCATTGAACTGCTTTGTAGGGCAGATTCATTTCGAAACAGATAACGTGGATTATCTGCTTGGATAATCTGGATTGGGCCTCAGCCTGCAAAGAAGGCAGGACTTGAAGGCACCCGGCAGCAAACCTGGAGGGAGGACAAAGGAAAGGAGTGGTCCCCAACCTATTGCAGTTAGAATCTTTTAATTGCATATGATGAAATGGACTGGAGTCCACCCAAGTTTATGCCAGGTGGGTTTTGATTTATGGCACCCGGACATGGACCTATCACTGGCTTTCGTGGCAGGATTGATGCAGACAGGAGTAGTCATTCTCAGGGGGGTTGTGATCTAAGGCTGAGAAAGTATGAGGGGTGTCTTTGATGGTGTTTTCCTGCATGGCAGGGGGTTGGATTGGATGACCTTTGGGGTCTCTTCCAGCTCTATGATTTGCCCAAGGCCATCCAGTGGGTTTCCATGGCAGAATGGGACTTGAAGCCTGAGTAGTAATCGCGGATTCATAGCCTTGTTTTGGAAAATACAGTGGGTGAGCAGAAGAGTTCTGCTAAGTTTCTCTTTTCACTTGGGCCCCTTCTAAACTGTCATATAAAATCCAGATTATCTGCTTTGAGGTGGATGATATAGCAGTGTAGGTAGGTTCATATAAACTCAAAGAGGTGATCTCCAGTCTTCAATAGATTGTGTCTCTAGGCTATGCTTCCTTTGCAGAAGCCAGGGAACCTGCACAGCCAAGCTGATGAACGATAGAGTTGTGACGACACTTTAATAAACTTGGCTCCCTCACTGGAATCCTGGGATGTGTAGTTCGGCGAGGCCTGAGAATCCGAAGTGCCCTTCCCTACACTAAAAATCTCAGGATTCCGTGGGAGGTGGCAATATAAGTGAACACAGCCCTATAATGTTGTAACGTGAAGGGGACAGAATTAATGCAGTTTGACAGACTTTAACTTGCCGTGCCTAATGGGAATTGTAGTTTCTCAAGATCTTTAGCCTTCTGGGCCAGAGTATGGGTGCCTCACCAATTTACAACCCCCATGATTACACAGCACACCATTATAAAAATATATATATTAAAAAATCTGTTCCTGGTTTGAAAGTGTTATTTGCTGTTTAACTGTGCGGTACTTACTTTGGAAGTAGTTGTTCTACTCCAGAAACTTCGTTTTTGTGGCTGCCACAAAGTACGTTGAATTGTTTGAGACTCAATGAGATATTCATTTTAAAAAGTATAGCAAAATGTGCTGCAGGATGTCCCGCGAAAACAAAGTTTTTGCAGTTTAATAAACTTTTTTTCCAAGTTTGTATGATAGAGCCAATTAGAAAATGACATTTATAACCCAAGAACTAAAATCATGTAACGTGGAAAACGTTTCCTTCGGGCTCCGATTTTGAGACGACACTGGCTTCATTTGGGACGAGGAGGAGGAGGAGGATTACTTTGAAGCGAGACTTCTTGGGTTTTTTGCATCCATACTATAGAATTAATACAGTTTGACTTCACTTGAACTGCCACGACTCAATGTTTTGGAATCCTGGGCGTTGTAGTTCCACAAAGGCCCCTTCCACACAACTGAATAGTGAATACAATCCCACATTATCTGCTTTGAACTGGAATATATGGCAGTATGAACTCAGATAACCCAGTTCAAAGTAGACATCGTGAGATTTTCTGCCTTGATATTCCGGGTTATATGGCTGACTGGAAGGGCCCAAAGTTTTTTTGACTTCTCTGCCCAAGGCCCCTTAGACACTGCCATATAATCCAGATTATAAAAACAGATAATCAACACTACCTGCTTTGAACTGGATTCTCTGATGCCCCTTCTACACTGCCATATAAAATCCGGATTATCTGCTTTTGAAGTGGATTATGTTAAGACCCATCAACACTACCACCCAAAATGCAGATTATTTGCTTTGAACTGGATTGTGTGGCAGTGTAGACACATATAATCCAAAGCAGATAATCTGGATTTTATATGGCAGTGTGGTTGGGGCCTGAGACAGGCATGTAGGGGGGGGGGGGGTTGGACCAGAATAAACTGTTATGTTTATTCATATCATGATCTGATCACCATACTCAATATATCCCATATGCATGGGGGTATTGGGGTAACAATACAAAAGGTTTGCTAGGCTAGACCCTCTTTCACTCAGACTCAGCCCCCCCCCCCCCAAACTCACCCCCCCAACCTCTCCCCCCCGAAAAAAACTCAGCCCCTCCCCCCCAATCGAAATCCTGGTTACGGGCCTGGCCTGAGGGCCCTTCCACACAGCCATATAACCTAGAATATCAAGGCATAAAATCCCATAATCTCTGCTTTGAACTGGGCTATCTGACTCCACACTGCCATATATTCCAGTTGAATGCAGATAATGTGGGATAGAATCATAGAGTTGGAGGAGACGTCATGGGCCATCCAGTCCAACCCCCTGCAAGAAGCAGGAAAATTGCATTCAAAGCACCCCGACAGATGGCCATCCAGCCTCTATTTCAAAGCTTCCAAAGAAGGAGCCTCCGCCACACTCTGGGGCAGAGAGTTCCACTCCTGAACAGCTCTCACAGTCAGGAAGTTCTTCCTAATGTTCAGATGGAATCTCCTTTCATGTAGTTTGAACCCATTGTTCCGAGTCCTAGTCTCCAGGGCAGATTTTATTCAGCTGTGTGGAAGGGGTCTTAGAGCCCTTCCACACAGCTCTATATCCCAGAATATCAAGACAGAAAATCTCTGCTTTGAATTGAGTTATCTGAGTCCACACTGTGGGATTTTCTGTCTTGATATTCTGGGATATAGGGCTACGTGGAAGGGCCTTGAGTTTACACACCAGATCACCTGAGATATGCAAATAATCTGGGATCAGATCCTGGGATATAGCTCAATGTAAATCTAGTCAAAGCAAATTGTTTCTAAGGTGTGGATGCATCCATATCCAGAGGTAGCTTGTTGCCCTAATAAACACAATCACAACAAAATCCAGAAGACAGAGATACTTTTATTGGGTCAGCCATAAATGTGCAAAGGTACAGCCTGCAAACTCTGGAAGCTCCACTAGCTTCTGTATCACTGGACACCTGAACCGGCACTTAGAACCGAGATATCTCTCCTTGCCTTCTTCCCAAACTTCTTTAAGACGCGTTCCCACGAAAAGCGGCTCCGTTTGAAAGGGTGGAAGGGAAAGCCTTTGAAACAACGCTGACAAAAACACCCCCCCCCCCCCCCCCCCCCCCCCCCCCCACCACCACCACCCGAGGAAAAAATTCAGAGCAGTAAACATTTGGAGAAGTCAAGAACTCGGGAAGCCCTGAAAAAGAATTTGGTCAGAACTGCCAAGTTTCTGTTCTTGCTTCCCTCCAAGGCGTGAAGGCGACCCTAGGAGAGATCTTTCCGGGGCTTCGAGTGTGAGAGGAAATCCGAAGCCTTCTCTCCAGAGTCGTAATACTACTTTCCCACAGGAGACAGAGATGAAAATCTGGAAAGGAAGGGGGGAAAAACAAACACGGAAAGCTCCCAAAAGTCGCCTTTCTTCCCTTCCAGAGTTAATCTTTGAGGAGAGACACTCACATTTTCCGACAAAGGAAGAAACCTTTTCCTCTGAGACCTTGATACCTTGCCTACAACTGTGGCTGGAACCCATCATGATCAGTGTAGACCAGGCATGAGCAAACTTGGGACCTCCGGGTGATTTGGACTTCAACTCCCACCATTCCTAAAACAACCTCGGGATCTTTCCTTTCCACAGTCAGCCGCTTAAGTAAGGTTTATTTCATCACACTAGGGGAAAATCGACTTAAAATCCAATTTCTGCCTCTTGCAGAATACTGGGGTTTGTAGTTTAGGGAGGAGTCTTTAACAGCCCCACTAAACTACAAACACCAGAATTCTGCAGAAAGCAGAAACCGGATTTTAAGTGGATTTCCCCCCTAGTGTGATGAGAACTATATAACACAGAATTCTGCGGTTTGTAGTTTAGGGAGGCACCTTTAACAGTTGCATTAAACTACAAACCCCAGAATTCTGCAGGAGGCAGAAACTGGATTTTAAGTGGCTTTCCCCCCTAGTGTGATGAGAACTATATAACGCAGTTTCTGCTAACTGCAGAATTCTGGGGTTTGTAGTTTAGGGAGGAGCCTTTAACAGCCTCACTAAACTACAAACCCCAGATTTCTGCAGGAGGCAGAAACCGGATTTTAAGTGGATTTTTCCCCTAGTGTGATGAGAACTATATAACACAGAATTCTGGGGTTTGTAGTTTAGGGAGGCACCTTTAACAGCTTCATTAAACTACAAACCTCAGAATTCTGCAGGAGGCAGAAACCGGATTTTAAGTGGATTTTTCCCCTAGTGTGATGAGAACAATATAATGCAGAATTCTGGGGTTTGTAGTTAAGGGAGGAGCCTTTAACAGCCTCGCTAAACTACAAACCCGAGATTTTTGCAGGAGGCAGAAACCGGATTTTAAGTGGATTTTTTCCCCTAGTGTGATGAGAACTGTATAACGCAGTTCAATACAGTTCAATTGCGGTCTATGGCTCTACTCAACTGAGCACAGCGTTATATAGCAGTGTAGATCCAGCTTAACTCATCCCTACCTGCATCGCTTAACTATTCCTTTTTCTCCAACTCCTAACCGCGCGTTAACTGTGTTCCTTGCAAAGCCGGCTTGAGTCGCATCTTGTATCCCATCTGCTTCGGTTCCGCAGCGCCCGGTGCAACTGAAATGCCGATCTAGCTGTAATAGGGACTCCCTTTGGTGTTTAAACCTCCTTAGAAGCGGAGAAGCGTCACGAAAGCGTTTT
Organism: Anolis sagrei ordinatus; assembly: GCF_025583915.1. Taxonomy (NCBI): domain Eukaryota; kingdom Metazoa; phylum Chordata; class Lepidosauria; order Squamata; family Anolidae; genus Anolis; species Anolis sagrei. The sequence goes on along the minus strand of NW_026847438.1, from coordinate 168,172,138 downwards.
TCCGGGGCCCCATCGGAAGGGACGGTTGAACGCGGTTCGAAGCGAGCTTCCAGCTGTGGTTAACCATCACACTCCCATAAACGCGCGCCAAAGCAAGCCTTTCACGGGCATCAGCGTTTGGTGTCATCTCCATCCTCCGACCGGTTCCAGGATTTCTTCTGTCATCAAAAAACCACGTTCTTCAAGACCGGTTTGGGACGGCATTTGTGGTCAAGGCAGAGGCTGGAGACAAGAGGCTGGAGGAGGCTGTGGAGACAAGAAAAAAGGGGGAGAGAATCAGAGAAGGAGAGAGAGAGAGAGAGAAAGAGAGCAGGCACCCTCTGCCTGAACCCTCTATGCTTGTTTCAGAATTTCTCCTTCTCTGTTCAACCCGAAGGGAAAGCGGAGGCTGCGTTTTGGGGATCTCGGCCAGTCCCCGGATCGCCTTCCAACTCTGGCCCTTTCCTGCCCCCGAGTCGCGCATTCCCACGTTGCAAGGAGAGCACCCTTCCGATCGCCCAGGTTTTTCCGCGCCTTCCTCGCTGCTACGAAGCCGAACAATAGAAGAAGACACTCCAGGGAGGGAGGGAGGAGAAAGGAAAGCCCCCCCCCCTCCACACATTCACGCACATACTACACCCCACGGTGTAGTATGCAGAGTGGGTTGAGGGAAGCCTGCTCCTCCTGAGCTGCTCCCGGCCGCGTCCATCTATCATTCCCCCAAAGACAGGGCGCGGGCCCCCCACGCATTCCTGAGCCAGTGCGCAGGCGCGGGGCAGGTAGCGCCCTGTTCTTTACGGCCAGGTGAGCCGCCGGCAGGTAAGCAGAAGGGCTTGGCCTCCGGAGAGAGGCAGGCGAGCGAGCGGACCCCAGGACCGGCAGGCACCCGAGGAAAGAGAGAGAGAGGCAGCCATGTCACTCCTTGCCAAAATGGGCGACTGGCAGGTAATCCTTACTCCTTGGCCTCCTCTTGTCTCCTTCTCTCTCACACTCTCTCTCTTCTTTCTTTACTCTGGGAAGGGGGAAATGCACGCAGTTCAAGTGTGCATCTTGACGCCCTGCCAGTCAGAGAGAGAGAGATCTCCAGGGCCACCATTCCACAGGTGGAGTTGCCACCCCGTCGCTCACCTGACTGAGGAGTTGCTGCTGCTGCTTCTGTCCCCTCGGGGCCTTCATCTGCGTGGGTTGCTTTCTTCCTTTTCGCTTCATCAGTCGCCCTGTGGGCTATTTGTCACCTCGGAGCGTGCCCTCGGGGCTTGGCAGGGAGGCAATGGAAAGGCCCCAACAGCCAGCCAGCTTCTCACTTGGCTTACAATCCCCTTCTCTCTTGTAGGTCTAGGAAAGCAGGGCTCTAGGGGTGTTTATTACTCTGCCCAACACACGTTTTTGGTGCCTTGAATATTCTCTGGGTCTATTGGACTTGCTGATTCTAAAGATAACAGTTGTCCTCCACCAGCGCTAGTTTTTGAGATACAGAACACAGGGCATCTTCCAGTCGCCATAGGAAAATCATGGCAACCATATTATCTAAGAAACTAGAGCTGGTGGGGTCTATCCAATTCACTTTTCTGAAGCAGTGTCCCAAATAACCCCAGGAATAGGCCTAAACTCTAAGACACCAATATTTTATGTGCTGGGCTGTGTTAATAATAATAGCAATAATAAATATTAATAATATATATAATAATATATATAATTATATGAATAAGAATAATACATATATAATATTAGTATATAAAATGATATTAATAATATATAATATTAACAGCATATACGAATAATATTTATAATATTAAATATATATAAATAATATTAATATATAATAATATTAACAGCATATAATAATATGTATAATAATATTAATATATAATAATAATTAATGTTAATCATCCCCCTTTTCTCCCGATATATGGAGTCAAGGCGACTAGCATTAAATATAACTATAAAACAAAGTAAATTAAATTTGAGGAGCTAATTTGGAGGTCAAGATGAGGTTTGAAGGAAAGCACTTCACAGGCTGCTGCTCTCTTTTCTCTGGAGTCTCCCAAAGTCTACTTTGCTGGAACCGCCAAGGCTCCTTTCACATTTGTGCCGCCTTCCTTTCTTTTGCCACGTCCAGGGCTTTTGTAGACAAGGCCTGTGTCTGTTGAGTGTTGCATGTCCCTCTAGCCTAGATAGGTGGAAGGAAGGAAGGAAGGAAGGAAGGAAGGAAGGAAGGAAGGAAGGAAGGAAGGAAGGAAGGAAGGAAGGAAGGAAAAAAAGAGGGAGAGAGGGAAGGAGGAGGGAAAGAGAGAAGGAAAGAAAGATGAAAGGGAAGTGGACCTGCAGGAAGAGAAGTCAAGAAAGGAAGAGGAAAGAGAAAAAGAAAGAAGGAGGGAGGGAAGGAAGGAAGGAAGGAAGGAAGGAAGGAAGGAAGGAAGGAAGGAAGGAAGGAAGGAAAGAGAAAGAGGGAGGGAAAGAAAGAAGGAAAGGGAGAAGGAAACAGAATGAAAGAAGGAAGGAAAGAGGTAGAGAAGGAAGAAAGGAGAGAAATTAAAAAAGGGAGGGAAGGGAAGAGGGAGGGAAGGAAAGAATATAAAAGAAGAAAGAGGGAGGGAAGGAAAGAGAGAAGGAGGGATGGAAGCAAAAAGCAATGGAAGGAAGTCCAGCAGAGTTGATGGCAGAGGTCCATCGCTTCAATGCTGGTGGAAGGAAGGGGAAGGGGAAGGGGAAGGGAAGGGGAAAGGGAAGGGGAAGGGGAAGGGGAAGGGAAGGGAAGGGGAAGGGAGAGGAGGAGAGGAGGAAGGAAGGAAGGAAGGAAGAAGGAAGGAAGGAAGGAAAGGAAGGAAGGAAGGAAGAGAAGAAGGATGAAAGAAAGAAAGAAAGAAAGAAGAAAGAAAGGAAGGAAGAGGGGAAGAAAAAAGGAAAGAAAGAAAGAAAGAAAGAAAAGAAAAAAGAAAGAAAGAAAGAAAAGAAAGAGAAAGTAAGCACCTGTAACCTTACAGCGTTGTGTTCCTTCAAGTCGACTTTTGGAGACCCTTGGAATTTCAAAGCTTAAGGAATGGTCAGAGTGTGTTTTGCCAGTTCCTTCTCCTGAAACATAGCCTACAGCGCGTGGGATTTCTTTTCAGTCGTCTCCCTTCCAAGGATTAATCGGGGCTGACCCTGCTTAACTTGCAAGACCAGGCATGAACGGGTGCTTTTAGGTAACCTGTCAATATAGAATATATCAGTATCGGTGGCTTAGGGAAGAAAGAGGGAAGACGGAAGTTATGGAGGCGGTGAGCAGCTCCAGTCCTGGAGAGCCTTTGGCGCCTCAGGTGTGAACACCTCGTTGGTTCGGCGTCCGTTTTCTGTGTGTCCGCTTGGGTGGGTAGGCCCTTAGGGTCCAGCCCCCTCTCCTTTCAGTGGCCCAACCACTCCTGCTTCCAGCTTCCCTTCTTACTCAACGTGTTGCCCGGGAGTCACGTTTACTTATTTTCCCCCTCTCCATTTCTGCTCTTCTCTTCCCCACCCCTCTCTAAAACACTAGGTTGCAGCGAAGTGGGAGCAGCGAGCTTTCTACGAGGTTGTCTGGGTTTACCCCACGCTTTCAGAGCGTAAATCCACTCAAGAAAGTGTGAATTTGAAACGTCGAGCCTTTCTGCGTTCCGTGGTCGTTTTCGGTTTGGAAACTTCTAAGCCTTACTGGATACGAGCTTTAAAGTTGAGGGAAAGGCCCACTGATTTCTATGGGAAAGCTTAGTTTGGGATGGTAAAACATCGGGGCCGAATTTGTAAGCAATTGTAAGAAAGTCGATTAGAAACCCACGTAGAAAGTCGATTAGAAACCCACGAAGGAAAGCAACAATTCCAGATCGGCTGAGTCCTCTTGAACTCCAAGGGAATTTTTTACATGTGGATATGCATTGTAAAGCGAGCCTGGATCCAAGGGCGCTTCCACATGGCCCTATATCACAGAATATCAAGGCAGAAAATCCCACAATAGCTGCTTTGAATTGAGTTATATAAGTTCACACTCAGATAATGTGGGATTTTCTGCCTTGATATTCTGGGATATAGGCCTGTGTGGAAGGGACCCAAGTCAAAAGTGAGTCAAAAGAACACATATCCATTTCAGGTGTCTTGGGCCCCTTCCACACAGCTGAACAAAACCCCACATTATCTGCTTTGAACTGGGATATATGCCAGTGTAGACTCTATCCCAGTTCAAAGCAGATCTTGTGGGGTTTTCTGGCTTATATGGCTGTGTGGAAGGGTTCCTATTGGTAAGAAACACCGAAGTTATTATTAATACCTCCAGTGCTCTGGGCCTACTCAAGTTATAGTAGTGTATGATGGGGAATAGTTTGAGTAACATCCTTAAGCTTCACCACTAAGGCAGAGCATTTCAGTTAGTAATGCTTGATGGCCTAAACACTAAAGCACCTTCCACACAGCCATATAACCCAGAATATCAATGCAGAATAACCCATAATAACTCCTTAGAACTGGGTTATCTGTGTCCACACTGCCATATATCCTAGTTAAAAGGAGATAGTGTGGGATTTTATTCAGTTGTGTGGAAGGGGTCTAAGCAGACCCTGCTGTGGAGGAGAAGAGAGAGGAAACTGGCTTCCAGTTGTAATTCAAGTATGACAGCCAATGCTAGGTAGCTGTGAGTGAGACTGTGACTCTAGAGACCTGGGTTCAAATCCTTCTCAACTGTGGATTGAGTGACCTTGACTGATTCACATTGTGGGACCTTCGACACAGCCTTCTACACATATTATCTGAGCATGGATTCATATAACCCAGTTCTAAGCAGATATTATGGGATTTTCTGCCTTGATATTCTGGGATATAGGGCTGTGTGGAAGGGCCCTGCCTCAGCAAACTCCAACTGAACAAAACTTCCGAAAAATCCCTATGATAGGGTCTTAAAAGTCCCAAAAGTCTAATATGAACTTTGAGGCACATAGAAACAACTAACTATAGTATTGCCTGAGGATGAAGGAGGGCCTCTACAGATTGTTGAAAATTCTTAAGAGTTTTGGTCAAGTTCCCAACCTCTCTTACACTGAAGGAAGAAAGCAGCCTGTAGAAAGTTTGCTATTGTTACAGCTGGACTGTAGGTTGTTGACAAAAAAATCAGGAAGAAATTTCTGCTAGGAGGTGAAATAATATTTCCTTGAGATATGAAATGCATAGATGTACTTGGCATATAATGTATGGTGTGACATCTATGTGTATATGCATAGATATATAGATATGTAGATACATAGATCTATATATAAATAGATATGATGTCTGAGTGTGTGTATGGTTCAGTCTATAGCTATATGATGGATGCATGTGAGGCATAGTTGGGAATATACATGAATTATACATTATACATATATGGTTGTGAATATATGTTAGCTCTAAATGTGTATAAATGTGTGGTATACATACATTTTATCTACTGGATGTGTTCACATATAATATATCTTGCCCTTTGTATATACACAGATATATCTGCATACATATAATATATCTATTATATATAGAGAGAGAGAAACATAACTATTCACATATAATATATCTTGCCCTGTGTATACACACAGATCTATCTGCATACATATAATATATCTATTATATATATCTATATATCTATATATATCTCTCTATATATATAGGGAAACATAACTATTCACATATAATATATCTTGCTCTATGTATACACACAGATATATCAGCATGAATATATATATATATATGGAAACATAACTATTCACATATATCTTGCCCTGTGTATACACATAGATATATCTGCATACAAATAATATATCTCTTATAAATAGGGAAACACAACTATAAATAATATCTAAGATACACAAAGGAGTATCTTAGAGTATGTATACCACACATTTATACACAATATGTGTGTGTACATGTGTTTGTATACCCACCTGCAGCCATAGGATAGACAGGAAGAAAAGGTATAAATAAACAAGGACATTGATGACATAATTGCAATATATGGTTCCTGCTCATGTTATATTTTATAGCTATAGATATATAACACATATATGCTATATCTCTGTATATAAGGCAATCTGTCTGTCTATCTGAGGGCCCTTCAAAGCAGGTCCTATATCCCAGGATCTTATCCCAAGTTTTCTGCTTTAAACTGTATTATATGAGCCTGCACTACCAGATAATCTGGGATAAACAGAAAACCTGGGATGAGATCCTGGGATATAGGGCCTGCCTGGAAGGACCCTATGTGAAGTGGTTCAAATATTGGACTGGGAAACCAGTGTCTGAACCCTTGCTCAGTCTTGGGAACCTACTCTCTCAGCCTCAGTCCCACACCCTTAGCCTATTATCCTTTTTGAACAAAAGGTAATAGGTTGGATTTAGGGTTATGATAAAGACTTGAAGGCCTACACAATTACCAGCAGTACAAAGAAAACCTGTTATATACTGTACTTGCAGACTTAGGCTATAACTATGTGATATATGGTATATGCTCGTGTGATATACTGTAGGGCATAGATATACACATGAGATAGTGCGCCTGCGTGCATGCACGTGTCCTATCCTGCAGCTATCACACGTGCCATAGGCATGTGCCTGCCTATTTAGGTTGCTTTTCTAAGTCGGTGTGGCGGACTTTGTCAAGCTTTGCTCAATGCGATGCAATTATGGGAGTGGTAGTTTTGCCAGGTCTTGGAGGCACCAAAGAGTGCTGGTGTTTCGCCCAACTACAGCTCTCCGGATCCTATAGCATTGAGCCAAGGGGTGCCAGGCTGCATTCATTCTACAGTATAGGAGGCCAGGGCACCCTTGGACTCCTCTGAAAGCTCTGCTCTTGGGGACATGTAGATTTCGCTGTGGTTCCACCTTAGGGGCCTCCACCATCAGCTGGATCCACTCACTCCCTCTACTCGCATTCACCAGTGGGCCGCTTTTAGTCGGGTTGAAGGGATCCTTCACAGAGAGAAAGCAACAGAATTCAAAGTTTTGAAAACTTAAAGGTTTTGAAGACTTTGAATGTGTCAAGCCTCATAAAAGACTGAGCCCACGAAGACCTCAGAGTCGGAAGCACAGTTGTCATCATTTTGGGGGGAAATATCCTGCAGGCATGTGGCTGGGATATCAGGAAAGAAGTGGGGCTCAAATCATCAAAAATGTAGTGCCGTACGGCCTCAAAAGACCTTCTTCTGAATACAGAATATTTATTTATTTATTTATTTATTTATTTATTTATTTATTTATCCTTCTTACCCCGTCACACACACAATATATATTATATTATTAGCATAGTACAATATCAGTATTATATTACTATATTGTACTATACCATTATATTGTAATATTATTAGTAATATTACATGTAATATAAATATATAATTATAATATCATATTATTATTATTATTATTATTATTATTATTATTGGTAGTAGTATTATATAGCATTACAGTATAATATTATAAATATTAGATGTATATACAATATATTATATTATATTATATTATATTATATTATATTATATTATATTATATTATATTATATTATTATAATATTATATTATATTATATTATATTATATTATATTATATTATATTATTAGCATAGCACAGGAGGCAAGGTGGAACTGTCCCTGGCCCCCTCTCTCTTCACTGTGGCCCAGTGCAGCAGTTGGTGCTAGGGGAGGGTCCCCAACTGATGAGGTATGCAGGAGACAAGATGGAACTGTCATCTGGTCCCCTCTCTCTTCACTCAGGCTGCTGGGGGAGGGGTCCCCAACTGATGACATATGCAGGAGACAAGGTGGAACTGTCCCCTGGCCCCCTCTCTCTTCACTCTGGCCCAGAGCGCAGTTGGTGCTGGGGGGAGGGGTCCCCAACTGATGACATATGCAGGAGACAAGGTGGAACTGTCTCCTGGCCCCCTCTCTCTTCTCTGGCCCAGAGCAGCAGTTGGTGCTGAGGGGAGGGGTCCCCAACTGATGACATATGCAGGAGACAAGATGGAACTGTCCTCCTGGTCCCCTCTCTCACTCTGGCCCAGACCAGCAGTTGGTGCTAGGGAGAGGGGTCCTCAACTGATGACATATGCAGGAGACAAGATGGAACTGTCTTTTGGCCCCCTCTCTCTTCACTTTGAAGGAGTCAGGCAATGGATTCACAGGACAGGAAAGGATTTGCCACTTAAATATTAGAACAAACTGCCTGAGGGTTAGAGCTGTGCAACAGTGGAATTCACTACTTCCAGTCTCCTTCTCTGCAGGTTTTGAGGCAGAGGCTGGATGGCCATCTGTCGGGAGGGCTTTGATGATATCTTCCTGCCTGGGAGAATGAGGTTGGACTGGAGGGTGCTTGCCGTCTCTTCTAACTCTTATGATTCTGTGATACCTAGATGGAAAACGACTCTGCCTATGCTCAGTGAGCACTATAGTCGAGGTCTCTGAAAAAAGTCGGTATGGGATAATGGCTTCTGAGCCTATGGTTTAAACCTGGATTTCACAGACTTCTGTCATTCAATCCCTATCGGCATTAATGTTAAACCCCCTGATATTTAAATGCCATAAGTGGAGTAGAATTCATTTCAGATGCCATTTACTCTTTCTGTCATTCAATCCCTATCGGCATTAATGCTAAGCCCTCTGATATTTAAATGCCATAAGTGGAGCAGAATTCATTTCAGATGCCATTTACTCGGATGGCAGCCCATTTCTCCCGACTACCATCCCATAACTTGGGGGATTCTTGGGGTGCATTCTTCGGCCACAAAGCCTCAGAACAACACCTCAATCTCTAGTCTAGCTCCTCGTTGAGGTCTGGAAGCTTGATGACACAAGAGACTTGTGCAGTCCAGGGATGAAACCCAACACAAGCAAACAAGCGACAAATCAACACTTCACTGGGTTGTTGTAAGCTTTCCGGGTTGTATGGCCATGTTCCAGAAGCATTCTCTCCCGACGTTTCGCCTGCATCTATGGCAGGCATCTTCAGAGGTTGTGAGGCCGTCCATGAAAGCCTTCGACAATCCATTCAACACTTTATTGTCGCCAGGGTCGCTTCCTTTCCGAACACCACGGGTTTTGTGGCGTCCTGACTTTAAAAGTTCGCCATTGTGGGGGGCTGGTTGTTGCAAAGTAACAGAAAAAGTGGGAAATCAAGAAAAGAGAAAAATCTCTTGTCTAGGCATTGATCAGTGAGGCAGGGTTCTTAAATCAGAGGAGAGCCAGCCTTTCAAGTCCTCTACAGGCTGATTTAGGTGCCAGACTTTCCACGCGTGGAACTCAGGCTGGATCTACGATGCATTATAATGCAGGTTCAGAATGCAGATTGACTGTTTCCCCCTGTTTTCAGAGTGTTGTCCTTTATTTACTGTCCTGATTTTAGAGTTTTTAGAATTGCTACAAAGAGACAAAAATATTTTTTTTCATTTTCATGGTCTCCTTTCTGTTGAAGTTGTTCATGTGCGTGTGGATTTCAACGGCTTCTCTGTAGAGTCTGACATGGTGGTTGCCAGATTGGTCCAGCATTTCTGTGTTCTCAAATAATATACCGAAGATGCCTGCCATAAATGCAGGCGAAAGGTCAGGAGAAAATGCTTCTGGCACAGGGCCATACAGCCCAGAAAACTCACAGCAACCCTGTGTTTCCGGCCATGAAAGCCTTTGAGAATATATACCTCAAAACCTCTGAGGATGCTTGCCATAGATGGAGGCAAAAGATCAGGAGAGAATGCTTCTGGCACAGGGCCATACAGCCCAGAAAACTCACAGCAACCCTGTGTTTCCGGCCATGAAAGCCTTTGAGAATACATACCTCACAACCTCAGAGGATGCTTGCGAAACATCAGGAGAGAATGCTTCTGGAACATGGCCAAGCTATTACCTTTTGTTCAAAAAGGGCAATAGACTAAGGGTGTGGGACTGAGGCTGAGAGAGTTGGTTCCCAAGACTGAGCAGGGGTTCAAACACTGGTTTCCTAGTGCTTCTGGAACAGCCCGGAAAACTCACAGCAGCCCAGTGATTCTGGCCGTGAAAGCCTTCCACAATACAAACCTCACAACCTCTGAGGATGCCTGCCATAGGTGTGGGCAAAAGGTCAGGAGAGAATGCTTCTAGCACATGGCCATACAGCCCGGAAAACTCACAACAACCCTGTGTTTCTGGCCATGAAAATCTTTGAGAATATATACAGTACTTCACAACCTCTGAGGATGCTTGCCATAGATGTGGGCGAAACGTCAGGGGAGAATGCTTCTGGCACATGGCCATACAGCCCGGAAAACTCACAACAACCCTGTGTTTCTGGCCATGAAAGCCATTGAGAATATAGACAGTACCTCACAGCCTTTGAGGGTGCTTGCTATAGATGTGGGCGAAACGCCAGGGGAGAATGCTTCTGAACACGGCCATACCGCCCGGAAAACCGATTAGCAGGCCCTGATTGTTTTCACCTCCCAACATAGGATTCCCCCGGCAGTAAGAAGCCAGACCTTGAAACTGCTAGGCCATTAAATGCTACTTCGAGCAGACAAAAGTTCTTTCTCCCACCCTGGACATTCCACAGATACATAAACCCCATGTTCCTAGTTTCTAACAGACCTCACAACCTCTGAGGATGCCTGCCATAGATGCAAGCAAAACATTAGGAGAGAATGCTTCTGGAGTATGGCCATACAGCCCGGAAAACTCACAATAACCCTGTGTTTCCGGCCATGAAAGTCTTTGAGAATATATACCTCACAACCTCTGAGGATGCTTGGTATAGATGTGGGCGAAACGTCAGGGGAGAATGCTTCTGGCACATGGCCATACAGCCCGGAAAACTCACAACAACCCAGTTCTGCAATGGATGGGCATTTTCCTAATAGGAGCAACCATTGCCCCTGCTGGGCCTGGCTTTGATTTCTGCGTGTTTGCAGAAGGAGACAACTGGGGATCACAGGTACAAGAGGGAGAAGGAGTGAGAGAGAGAAGAATGGAGAGGATCCTTTAAAAAGGAAACCATTTGGGCCTCATCCTCCCCTAAGCCTCCCTCTTTCATTCTGGAGGAGGGGGGGGGGCACCTTTCTGTTGCTTTTGCAAAGGAGGGGGCCAAGCGAATCCAATCGGGGGGCTCCTGGGGAGCTCCTGGCCGCGCGCGCGCCCGCTCTTGGCGCGCGCGGCGCAACTGGGCTGCGCCTGCTATGCTAATGAGGCGAGGCGGCTGCGTTGGGAGAAGACTGGCTCAGGGAAAGGGAGAGGGGGGAAAGTTTCGACCATTAGAGGGAGATCTGCGAGCGGGCACAGCGGATCGCCTCCTCCTCCTCTTCCTCTTCCTCTTCTTCCTCCCCTCTTCCTCCTCCTCCTCTTCTCGAGCCCAGCAGCGGGCGCGCTCTGCATGCCAGAGGAGAGCGCCAAGGCAGGCAGGCAGGGCATCACAGCCTCCCCTCTCTCTCTTTTTTTTCTTTCTCTCTCTCTCTTCCTTTCTCCCCTCTCTCTCTCTCGCTTGTCTCTCGCCTCGCCAATCCATGAAAATGCTTTGGAAACTGACGGATAATATCAAGTATGAGGAATGCGAGGTAAGCGCTTTCCCCTCACATCAGGGGATCCCCGAGTCCCGACCCAGTCCCTGCTTCCTGATCCCTTTCCCCCTCTCCCCAACAACAACAACAAGGAAGGAAGGAAGGAGCTCAGGACAAGTTTGGAGCGAGGTGACTCGACTTCTCCCCTCTTTTTTGGGTCTGGACGCTGCAAGGCGAGGGGGCTCTTCAAAGGGAGGGAAGCTCCACAGTTGGGGGGCTGAGGAGGCCAAAGGAAAAGGCGAGAGGGGCGGAGAAGGACAGGGAAGAAGATGGGCTGAATGATGGATGGATGGACGGATGGTATCGGGAGGGAGGGAAGGAAGGAAGGAGGAAAGGAAACGAAGCAGCCTGGCGCCGGTAGAGGGATCCCCAAGACCTCGAGACGAGTCTTCCCTCGCCCCGACGGTGGCAGCAGCAGCAGGGCACCAAAAAGATAAAGAAAAGGTTCAAGGAGTGGCTTCCGGAGTAGTTTGCCAACTCCGAGTCTGTTTTGCGCCCTGCTTTATTCGGGGTTTGGAGGAAAGCGGTTCCTCGATGGCAGGAAACTCCGATTTGGCACAGAAACTGGTTTTTTGTGTGTGTCAGGAGCGACTTGAGAAACTGCAAGTAGCTTCTGGAGTGAGAGAATTGGCCGTCCGCAGGGACGTTGCCCAGGGAATGTTTTTGATGTTTTATCATCCTTGTGGGAGGCTTCTCTCATGTCCGAGCATGGGAAGCTGGAGCTGACAGAGGGAGCTCATCCGCGCTCTCCCCTGATTCCAACCTACGACCTGACCTGTCGGTCTTTAACCCACTGCACCATGGGGGTAATGGGTACCTTTGCCGCACAGCGCTGCAGATGCTCTTTCGCTCTTTCGGGTCCCCTCCCTGACTATTTTCTATCCAGGATGCCCTAATAGTAGAGGACTCACCTTTTTTTGGGTGGTGTCAGGAGCGACTTGAGAAACTGCAAGTCACTTCTGAAGTGAGAGAATTGGCCGTCTGCAAGGACGTTGCCCAGGGGACGCCCGGATGTTTTGATGTTTTATCATCCTTGTGGAAGGTTTCTCTCATGTCCTCGGGTGAGAAGCTGGAGCTGACAGAGGGAGCTCATCCGCACTCTCCCCGGATTCCAACCTGCGACTTGTCGGTCTTCAGTCCTGCCAGCACGGGGGTTTAACCCATTGCGCCACTGGGGGCTCACCTAAGATACTGGATGACTCGTGTAGGCGGGCAGAGGCGTTGAGTATGAACAGAAGGATGCCATGGATCCCCAACGGGAAATGAAGGCTGGTCTGGAAAGAAGCCAAATTCACAACCCCTAGCGACCCCGTTTCGCGCTTAACAACCCCCCAATCCTAAGTAGATTGCGGTCAGGATCATTTTAAACCGGTTTTTCTGTCTCCTTCACATTCTGGTGTTGTGGTCCTTTGTTTGCATCCCCAGCAGAGGATTTAAAAAGCCCAGCACGGGCTAGCATTGAGATTTACAACTCTTTCGGAAGGGAGAGAATGTCAGAGGCGGGGAAATTTGGGAGCTTGCAGGTGGAAAGTACCCCTTAATGGCATGAAACAGAAAAGTGGGGTCCTCCTGTGCTCTCCTCCTCCACTCTTCCCCTTCCTACAATCTTTTTTTTGGGGGGGGGGGGGTGGATGGGTGGCAAGTGGCAGAGCCATTCCTTGAAACTTGTCTTGCCCATCGCTTTGGCTGCGTCTTCGTGGCTTGTTTTGCTTCGCCCCTTGACGGTAAACAAACAAGTAGAGCTTGGTCGGGTTGCTAGGAACTTAAAAGTGTTTGTTGCCTTCATCTTGGGAAACTGTTGCAAGGAAAAGTACTTCTGAGACCGGTTAGAGTGAGAACCCTAGAGCTGGAAGAGACTTCCAAAGGCCATCCAGTCCAACCCCATTTCTGTCAGGTGGAGGAAATACACTCAGGCGTGGACGTTTATCTCAGAGAGGTCCACGGGGAAAGGTCCACTGCCCTATATCCCAGGATTTGATCCCAGATTATCTGCTTATCCCAGATTATCTGGCAGTGTAGATTCATATAAATGTTTTTCATGTCAGGAGTGGCTTGAGAAACTGCAAGTGGCTTCTGGGGTGAGAGAATTGGCCGTCTATGTTACCATACTTGTGGGAGGCTTCTCTCATGTCCCCGCATGGGAAGCTAGAACTGACAGAGGGAGCTCAACCCGCTCTCCTCGGATTCCAACGGCTGACTTGTCCTCAGCAATCCTCCCTCACAAGTCTAGTCGTGTTGGACTCTTTGAGTTGGTGCTCAACTCCATTTCTAAGCCGAAGGATTCATAGACACCTCCAAAGTCATGTGGCTGGCATGACTGCTACTCGCATTTGCATGTTTTCGAATGGCTAGGTTGGTAGAAGCTGGGGCTAACAGCGGGAGCTCACCCACTCCCCGATGGGAACCTCCGACCTTTCGGTCAGCAAGTTCAGCAGCTTTAACCCACTGTGCGGGGCGGGGGAGGGGGCTTCTGTAGACTTTATAATCCGGTTCAAATAAGAGAAATCTGGGACCAGATACTGGGATGTAGGGCAATGCAGGTTCAACCAGAAGGAAAGGGAGGGCAGGGAAAGCCTCAGGCTGACGAGGTGGCGCTCTTGGGGGGAGCACATCTACACCGACCATGGAAAACCGTTTCAGACCTTGACTGGAGAAAGGACTTTAGTTGCACAGATGGTTATGTACTCAGACCCTTTCCACACAGCTGAATAAAATTCCACATTATCTGCTTTGAACCGGCAGTGTGGACTCAGATAACCCAATTCAAAGCAGGGGCTTTCTGCCTTGATATTCTGGGTTATATGGCTGTGCAGAAGGGTCCTTAGAGGCCTGGATGGTGAGGTCAAAACCGCAGAGGGTTGGTGCACCTGCGTGAACGTGGTTTTTTTTTGTGCCTTTGGTGAGAGTTCGACTTCGGAACTGCGTTAAATGGCTAATGTAGATGGGATCGGTGGGGGAGAGGCTGGGGCCCCTTCCACACAGCGCTATATCCCAGAATATCAAGGCAGAAAAATCCCACAATATTTGCTTTGAACTGGGTTATCTGAGTCCAAATTCAGATAATGTGGGATTTTCTGCCTTGATATTCTGAGATATAGGGCTGTGTGGAAGGGCCCACAGATAACCCAGCTCTAAGCAGATATTGTGGGGGGTTTTGCCTTGATATTCTGGGATATAGGGCTGTGTGGAAGGTCCTACAGACAACCCAGTTCGAAGCAGATATTGTGGGGTTTTCTGCCTTGATATTCTGGGATAAAGGGCTGTGTGGACGGGCCCTTAGAGGCCTGGCTGGTGAGGCCACAACCGCAGAGGGCTGGTGCACGCGCGCGAAGGGCGCTTTTTCTTCTTCTTTGTTTTGCGCCTTTGGTGGGAGTTCGGGAGTCGAAACTGCGTTAAACGGGAAATGTAGATAGGGCGGGTGGGGGAGAGGCTGTGCTTGCGAGCTCTGCAGAGGCGGCAGGGAGGAAAAGGGGAGCAGGGCGCCTATGGCGGCGGCAGAGGAGTTGCCGAGCCAGTCGGACGGGTTGAGGAGCTGGGAGCTTGAGCTTGTCCGGGCCGGCAGAGCAGCAGTCGCCACCCCTTCCTTTCCCTTCCTTCCTTCCTGCCTTCCTTTCCCTTCCTACCTCTCTCCCCCCGAACCCAAAACCGGGGAGAGGCAGCTCGGCGGGGCCGCGACGGGGATCCAGCCGGGAGAGAGAGGGGGCCCTTGCGCCATGGAGGCCGCCACGGAGGCCCCCGCCACGGAGCAGACGGGCCCCGAGAAAGAGCCGGGGAGGAGCGTGGGCCCCGACGAAGAGGAGGAGGAGGAGGAGGTGGGGGAGGAGGAGGAGGCCCCGGAGGGCAGCTTCTCCGCCTTCGCCCCGCCGCCCCAGGTGCGCCCTGGGCTCAAACCCCTTCCCTCGGCTCTGGGCTCTCCTTTCCCCCTTCTATCCACTCTTTTCCCCTTTTCTTCCTCCTCCTTCCCTTCTTTTTCTTTCCCTCTTCGGCCTTCTCCACTCTCTGCCTCCCTGGCTCCTTTCTCTTTCTCTTCCCAGGCTTTGGAACCTTTTAAAATGTGGCCCCTTCCCTGTGATTCGTCAGACGCCTCTCTCTCTCTTTCTCCCTCTCTCTCTCCCCCTCCTCCTTTTTGTGTCTCCCTCCCTCCTTTCCCCCTCCCTCCCTCCCTCCCTGATTAGATCCCCTGATCCTTCCCTTCAATGGACGTCATTTAGAACAGACTCTGCCTTGAGTCGCCGCCTCGCTTCACGCTCGATTTCCAGCTATTCTTCCCTTATTAAGTCTTCGTGTAATATTAATAGTCATGAATATCTGCTATTAGGGACTCTCGCTATTAGGGAGAAAAGCAAGCGGCGGATTTTTCTCCTTTCTCTCTCTCTGCCTCTTTCTCTCTCTCTCTCTCTCTCACGTGAAGTCAAAGGAGGGGAGGGCAGAGGGAAGAGGGAGGGGGCGCACACACATGCGCTCTCGCCCACACGCACCCTCTCTCTCTCTCTCCTCTCTCTCTCTCTCTCTCTTTCACACGCTCAACTTTGCTTCCTCTCGCCTCGAGCTGCTGCGTTTGGGGTCCAGTTCGGATGGCTTCTCTTCGCCTGCGGTTCCCGGCTCGGGCGGAGCGGCAGCTTGGGCGCTGGGGACTGGGGTTGGGGGCAGTCTAGGCTTCTCTTCCCATTGTGTGAGTGTGGATACGAAAGAGGGAAAGAGAAGGAAAGAGAGAGAGAGAGAAAGAAGCTGGGAAAGCGGCAGCTTAGGACAGGAAGAGCCAGGAAGGAAGGAAGGAAGGAAGGGGAGACGAGGAAGCGAGAGAGCGCGCTCCAGAGCAAAGAGCCATACTTTTTTTTTCTCTGCCTTTTTTTTCTCCTCCTGCCTTGACTCCGTCGCCCCGCAAACCTCGCAGATGTTAGTTCACAGTTTCTCGGCGATGGTGAGTGGATCCAGATTTCTCTTCTTCGGGGCTGGGGCTGGAGGAGGAGGAGGAGGGCGAAACCGCGCTGAGACCCCCGACCCTGCCTGGCTTCCTTCCTCTCCCGCATCCCACCCAGACCTGGCTTCCTAGCCCTTCTCTTTCAGAGCAACACCCCGCTTCTTTGAGGAGCCCTCCGGCTGCGCCCAGGTCGCCACAAAGGGCTTCCACTCCCCTCCATTGTTTTTCCTCCCCCCCTTTTTTTGCTTTCGTTGTTATCGTCCCCCCTCTCCCTCTACAGATCTTTTCTGCTTCTTGGGAGATGGAAGTTGAAGACCTTTTAGCATACACACATTTTATATATATATAGTGAAAGGTCTTCAACTTCCACACACACACACACACACACACACACACACACATATGGAAGGTGGACATTGGGTTGGGGAGAATATATATACACACACACACATGCACACACACAGAGATATATATAGAAAGGTCTTCAACTTCCATCTTCCACACACACACACACATATAGTGAAAGGTCTTCAACTTCCATCTTCCATCTATATATATAGATGGAAGATGGAAGTTGGGTTGGGGAGAATAACTATATATATATATAGTTAAAGGTTTTCAACTTCCATCTTCTATCTATCTATCTATCTATCTATCTGGAAGATGGAAGTGGGTTGGGGAGAATATATATATATACATAGAGTGAAAGGTCTTCAACTTCCATTATATATATATATGTTAGGTTGGGGACACACACACACACATATATTCTCCCCAACCCAACTCGGCTCCATCCCCCACTTTGCATTTGTGTGGCTGTTAATTGCCTGTAGACATACCTGTGGGCTATAATCTCATAACCACCGAAGTCCCAATTGCACCCATTGCAAAAGTCATTTACATTTGCTTTCCTCTTCTTTTCCCGGCCCGCTTTTCCTCTGTTTCTGTTTTATCTTTTTGTCATTGCTTTCCCCCAAAAATATTTAATCATTTTGTGTGTTCAGAAATATATCTATGTCATCTTTGTTTAGAGAGTTCTGTACCTATCTATCAGCACAGGCTGTGTATTATTATTATTATTAGAATAATATTATTAGAATACAGTTGCAACCAACAATGCATTTTGACGGCTTGTCCTTCTCACAACTCTCTTCCTCCTCCTCTTGCAAATACAAAACCGGATTTGGCTCGCATTTCAATCGTCTATTTTTGAGAAATTGGCATTTGTGTCTCTGTGTGTGTATAACACACACACACATATACACACACATAAAAATATATAATTCACATACAGACACACATATATATAATTCACTCACACACATATATGCAAATTTCTCAAAAAGAGACTACTGAAATGTGGTTTTGTGTATGTATGTATGTGTGTATATATATATACACACACACATGAATTTTTGGCTTAGAAAAAAACGAACAATTATAAGGCTTGGTCTCTCTCGTTTCATTTTTGGGGTGCAAAGGATGCCTCAACGTTTCAAGACACACACAGGAGAGAGAGATGTGATTTAAATTTTTCCATTTTCTCACCAAACGAAAAGAAACAGTGACCTTTCCCAGGAAGGAAGGAAGGAAGGAAGGAAGGAAGGAAGGAAGGAAGGAAGGAAGGAAGGAAGGAAGGAAGGAAGGAAGGAAGGAAGGAGTCACCCTTCATTCTAATCCCAGTGGATGGACCTTCTTGTCCCCTCGACTGCTATTCATTGTTATTGATACAGATTCACTGTTCTTATTATTAATATAGATGCACTGGAAAGATGCAGATGGCATTCAGGAGCTCTGAAAGCTCCAGAGCTGCTTTTTGTTTTGCTATTTGTTTTGTTTGGCACTGATCTGGGGTGGGTTTATTGTGGGGAGTCTGGGTTATATGTGGGAGTGTTTGGAGGGTGGTTTTGTTGGGAATCTGCAAGTCTGCCCGCCCGATTGTGACCTCCGTCTCTGTCTCCCCTTCTCTCCTCGCCCCATTGCCTGTCTCCTTGCCCAGGACCGCCACGACGGGGCCAGCAACGGGACGGGCCGCTTGCCGCAGCTGGGCTCGGTGGGCCAGTCGCCCTACAGCAGCGCCCCTCCGCTCTCGCACACCCCCAACGCCGACTTCCAGCCCCCCTACTTCCCCCCGCCCTACCAGCCCATCTACCCGCAGTCCCAGGACCCCTACGCCCACGTCAGCGACCCCTACAGCCTGAACCCGCTGCACGCCCAGCCCCAGCCCCAGCACCCGGGCTGGCCCGGGCAGAGGCAGAACCAGGAGGCCGGCCTCCTCCACTCCCACCGCGGCCTGCCCCACCAGCTCTCCGGCCTGGACCCTCGCAGGGACTACCGGCGGCACGAGGACCTTCTCCACGGGCCCCACGGGCTGGGCGCCGGACTGGGAGACCTGCCCATCCACGCCATCCCCCACTCGCTGGAAGACGTCTCGGTATGTAAGGAGAAGCCCTCCCCAAGGCTCTCCCCTAGGGTTTCCGGGGCTCGGGGCTGGGGGCCAGCGTCTTCCTCTCTCTCTCTCCACCCTCAGCTGATGGAAAAAGAGGATTTCCAACCCTCCTCTTCCACCTCTCTCTCTCTCTCTGCCTTGGGTGCATCTACACTATAGAAATAATAATCATAATAATAGCATTATTATTATTATTATTATTATTATTAATATTATTAATCCAATACAACAGCCAGCAGAGTGTCTGCTGTGGACTCATCTTGTTGTGTTTCAAATAATAATAATAATAATAATAATAATAATAATAATAATAATAATAATAAATAGAATTAAGTGAGAATTTCCAACCCTCTCCTCCCATCTCTCTCTCTGTCTTGGGTGTATCACACTATAGAAATAATAATAACAATAGCAATAAAGTATAGGATTAAGTGAGAATTTCCAATCCTCCTTTCCCACCTCGATTCGTTCCTTCGGTGAACCTTCACAGTAGAAATAATCATAACAATAACAGTAAAGTATAGAATTAAGTAAGAATTTCCAATCCTCCTTTCCCATCACTCTCTGCCTTGGGTGCATCTACACTGTAGAAATAATAATAATAATAATAATAATAATAATAATAATAATAATAATAATAATAATGTACAGAATTAACTGAGAATTTCCAATCCTCTCTTCTCACTTCTCTTCCCACCTATCTGCCTTCCTTGAGCGTATCTACACTGTGGGGTGTAGATTCGAATCAAGTGAGAATTTGCAAGTTTTTCTTCCCACCTCTCTCTTCCTTGGTTGCATCCGCACTGTGGAATTAATCATATACTATAGAACTAAGTGAGAAATCCAGCCCTCTCTTCCCACCCCCCTCTCTCTTCCTTTGGTGCATCTACACTGTAGAAATAATAATAATAATAATAATAATAATAATAATAATAATAATAATAATAATAATATAGGATAGAATTAAGTGAGAATTTCCAACCCTCTCTTCCCATCTCTTTTCTTACCTCTTTGCCTTCCTTGGGATCATCTATACTGTAGAGTGATGAGTCGAATTAAGTGAGGATTAGCAAGCCTTTCTTCCCACCTTTCTCTCTTCCTTCGGTGCATCCACACTGTCGACTTAATCATATACTATAGAACCAAGTGAGAAATCCAACCCTCTCTTCCCTTAGCTCTCTCTCTCTTCAATAATAATAATAATAATAATAATAATAATAATAATAATAATAAAGAATAATATAATATTAAAATTAAGTGAGAATTTCCAATCCTCTCTTCCCACCTCTCTGCCTTCATTGTGTGCATCTACACTGTATAATTAATTAATAATAATAACAATAATAATAATAATATAGTATAGAATTAAGTGAGAATTTCAACCCCTCTCCCCGCACCTCTCTTTCTTCCATGGGTGCATCCACACTGTGGAATTAATTATGTACGGTCGAATTCAGTGATCATGTGTACTCCTCTCTTTCCACCTCTCCCTGTAGAAATAATAACAATATAGTATAGAACTGAGTGAGGATTTCCAACCCTCTCTTCGCACCACTTCCTCTTCCTTGGGCGCATCTACACTGTAGAATTATTATTAGTATTATTATTATTATGTATCGAATTAAGTGAGAATTTCCAACCCTTTCTTCCCACCTCTATCTCTTCCTAGGGTGCATCTGCACTGTAGAATAATAATAATAATAATAATAATAATAATAATAATAATAATAATAATAATAATAATAATAAGTTAAGTGAGAATTTCCAGCCCTTTCTTCCCACCTCTCTCTCTTCTAAGGGTGCATCTACACTGTAGAATTAATACGACACCATAGAACTGAGAATTTCCAGCCCTTTCTTCCCAACTCCCTTCCTTCCTTGGCAGCATCTATACTGTAGACAGAATAATAATAATAATAATAATAATAATAATAATAATAATAATAATAATAATAATAATAATAATAATACGCTTGGGAAGGGTCCGACGTGTGATCCAATACAACAACCAGTATAGTGATCTTGTTTGCTGTGTACTAATCTTGTAATAATAATAATAATAATAAAGAATTAAGTGAGAATTTCCAAGCCTCTCTTCCCACCTCTCCTCTTCTTGGGCACATATAGGACTAATAGAAGGAGTTTTTTTTTTAAGTGAGGTGATTCCTCCCCAATTTAGCGACCAACCACACCACAGGATCCTATCTGCTTATTCCAAGAGTTAGGATTATTGTAGTTCGAGACCACTGCCATGGCTCGATGCTATGGTGTCTTGGGAGTTGTGGTTTTACAACCCTCTTTTCCATCCCGAGTCTTAGAGAAAGAAAGAAAGAAAGAAAGAAAGAAAGAAAGAAAGAGAGGGGGAGAGAGAGGGGGAGGGAGGGAGGGAGGGAGGAAGGAAGTCCAAATTCTTCCTCCCTCCCCCAAAACAAAGACATTCTCCACCAAAACACCCAGCGTTCTCGAGGATGGAAGCACTGAATGGAACCGGATGGGGAAGGAAGAGTAGGAAAGCTAACGCAAATGGCGAGGATTGTTCCCTCAGGCAGGTGGAAAAAAACCCAAGCGAGCCAAGGACGGGGCTTTGTAGTTGGAGATCTCTGAGCGTCCTTGGCTTGGTGGAGAGGGTTTGCCTGATCCGTAAAGGGCATTCTCGGCAAGGCTGGACTTGCACGGAGAAGGCAGGGCTTCCCCAAAGAGTCCCTCCCTTCCCGGCCTCGACAGAGAAAACAATTTAGTGACAGGCCGGTGGTTTGGTGGCTGCTTCCAAGCAGAGAGACAGACCTTTTGTGGGTCGGCCGGAGAAGAAGGCCTGTGGGGTGGAGATGGGTTTTTCTCTCCCCCTCCCCTTGTCCTTGTTGTGTTGCTAAAAGGACACCCTCGGATTATAGTATCAGATATCACCCCCACTATATCCAGTTGACAGTTTAATGATTTCGTCCCCTGTTTTGGTTCAGGAAAATTCCTCCCCCTTTATAAAAAGTTCTTGATGAGGAATCGGGAACCTTTTACACACCGACTAGGATTTCATCCTAGGAAAATGAGGGTTTGCCACAAATGCAGCGATTCTGAAATTGAGGGGCAAAGGTGGGATTGAGGGGCGAAGCCATTGGGGGAAAGATGCGGGGAGGGGGATGCGCCTTTTTGGAATGGGAAAGAGAAAAGAGGGGCATGGGAATCGTTTGGAAGGCTGCACTCGCCCCTATCATCCTTTCTTGGGAGTCAAACCCATGGATCTCAATGGGATTTACATCTGAGGAGACTGGGCCGCAGCTCTATGTCAAATTTGCATTGAGGGAAAGCTAATAAGAAAGAATTCCGTTAAAAGCAGAAAGTGGATTTTAGAGATCTCGAATAGCAGATAATTTGACTTCCTCGCACGTGTGTTTAGATATCAAGGATGTGAAATATAATCTGACATCAGGCGGGGTTTCTGTTGTCTGGAGAAAGAGGAAAGAAAATCAGTGTTTCCCTTTGTTGGGATTTCGTTTTTGTTAGAATTGTATTATAACCGGGTTGTTGTGAGTTTTCCGGCACCAGAAGCATTCTCTCCTGATGCCTCAGATCTCTCAACCTCTGAGGAGAGAATGCTTCTGAACATGGCCATGCAGCCCGGAAAACTCACAACAACCCAGTTCTGCAATCGATGGGCATTTTCCTAATAGGAGCAACCATTGCCCCTGCCGGGCCTGGCTTTGATTTCGGTGTGTTTGCAAAAGGAGATAGCTGGGGATCATAGGGATTAGCTGGCCCTGATTGTTTTCACCTCCCAACAAAGGATTCCCCGGGCAGTAAGAAGCCAGACCTTGAAATTGCTAGGCCATTAAATGCTAATCAAGGTGCCCAACAGACAAAGATTATTTCTCCCACCCTGGATATTCCACAGATATATAAACCCCGTTTTCCTAGTTTCTAACAGACCTCACAACCTCTGAAGATGCCTATCATAGATGCAGGCAAAAACGTCAGGAGAAAATGCTTCTGAACATGGCCATACAGCCGGGACAACGGATTAGCTGGCCCTGATTGTTTTCACCTCCCAACAAGGATTCCCCCGGGCAGTAGGAAGCCAGACCTTGAAACTGCTAGGCCATTAAATTCTAATCAAAGTGCCCAATTGAACCATCCACACCTACCTCCAACAGACAAGAATTTTTTCTCCCACCCTGGACATCCCACAGGTATATAAACCCCATTTTCGTAGTTTCTAACAGACCTCACAGCCTCTGAGTTTGCAGATGCAGGTGAAAAGTCAGGAGAGAATGCTTCTGAAATATGGCCGAACAGCCCGGAAAACTCACAACAACGCAGTGATTCTGGCCATGAAAGCCATCAACAATACATTGTATTATAACCTCCAAATTAAATTGCAAACAGGCGATATTCTGTTTGCTGTCAGGATAATGCTTCCTTAGATCTGGATCTAAAAAACTAAAATTATCGAGTGTGTGTACATGAAATCCACTTTCTTTTTAAATGGAGTCGGATCCTAATCTCGAAATCAGTTAAGGCGAGATATTAAGCAGTCGCAAAAATGGCGCTTTTGACCCTCGGCTCCTTTATTGGGTGCCTCTAAAGAGAGAAATTCTGTGGGGGGAGAAGAGATCCGGGTGGTGGAAAAGGATTATTTTAAATGCCCGCCTTGTTAACCTTTCCATAGAAAGGCGGCTGCTTCTCGGCCCGGAAGAGCTGCTTCCAGCCAAGGCGAGAATTATTTCGGCATAAAGATCTCGGCGGGATTTTAAAACCCGAGCAGTCGGTGGCGTTTCTCTCGGACTCCCATCGAGGGGGAGAAATCAGACAAATCAAAGCGTTACGCCCCACTACATTTGCTTTATGAGTGGAGGGGCCGCCGGTTTGAAGGGATCATATTTCCCCATATAGTTAAAAAAAAACAACAACAACAAAAAAGGAAGAAAGATCCAAAGCAAACTGCCTCCGCCGCCGTCATTTCTGCACATTTCTCAATTTAATTATGCTCAGATCCAGAAGCACTTTAGGCAAGTTACAAATGAGAGCATTGAGTACAATAAAACCTGTAATAAAGCAACTTCGTACCATCCGCCCGGAATCGTTGAGATCAGGCGCAATTAAGAGGAGCATAAATCCAGAGAGGAATGGGGAATGTGAGGGCTGGAGGGAGGAAGGGAAGAGGTTTTGGGGGCGCCAAGGGCGGGCAGAAAGGGGGTTTCCACATTGGGGGACCCGCTGGAGATTGCTTTCCCTTCTCTCTTTTTCTGAGTCATTGGTAAACACAGGCACACACACCAGAGGCATTGTCAGGCAGGCGGGGAATTAGAAACACGGCCCTCCACCCCCCAAGCACCCCGATTTTACTTTCTAATCACGTCTGGAGCGCCCTTGCGGCTGCTGCCCGTGGACGCGCGCGCACGCGTGTCACTCAGAGCTCTCTCCAGGAGAGTTGCAAACCAGGAGCAGACAATAGCCACCCAAAGGGCTCCCCTCCTTCGGGGCGCCTTCTCCCTCTCCCCAGACCCCCGGAAAGGGAGCCTGGGCTGGCCTTGCCTTCCCAACCCTTTCCTCCCCCTTGCTTGCTTTCTGCAAGGCTTCCCATTGTTGTGGTTTCCCTCTCAAACCCACACCTAGTGCTGCTTTTGTACCAAAGGGCGGTGGAAATAATTCCACCAGAATGATTGTGGCATTATGTTCATTCCCGATAGTTTTAAAAAAGCACAACACACAGAGCGAGGAAGCCCAATTTTTGTCTCCTGAGTAAACCCAGCAAGGGTTACTTTGCTCCTCGAAGGCCTTCAAGAGGTATTACTTCGGAATAAACACGTTTTAGCCACCTTTCTCTCCAACGCAGTTATATATCCATATTTTCCTACAATTTTAGGCATCGATTGCATCATATGTCAATATTTCCCTTCTCAAAAATAAGGTGGTGATAGGAAAAGGAACTAAAGGGAAAAGCAGTGGTCAGTGGGGGTTTTCTCGTTGTCATTCACGTCGTGTGTCTCCCTTTTGTTGCAGCACGTAGAGGACCCCGGTCTTAACATCCCAGATCAAACTGTAATTAAGAAAGGTAAGCCGTTTCCTTGCGCATTCCAAGCATGTCTTCACAAGCTCGGTACTCTCGCCCAAAGAACTTGCTGGAGGAGCTATTGTTTCCCTTCTCCCTCCCTCCTCTTTTCCTCCTCCCCCCACAAACGTAATTTACAACAGGCTTGGAAATGGGGAGAAAACGAAATTGACAGTCCCGGTTGCAAACCAACCTTTGCCTTAATTCCCACCCCTGTGATTGTGTGTCTCCGCGCGATTATATTCCCTAGCTAAAGGGATCCCCGGGTTGAGTTCTCCCTAATCCCATTCGGAGTTCAGGGCTCGGCTTCTCCTTGCACGAGAATGAGTGTTCGTGGCGAAATAAAGCGGAGATTCCCCCTCTTCCAGCTCCACAATACTCCGCTTTCTCTCTCCCCCCGCCCCAACTTCAGCTTTAGGAGATTGTCCGGGATTGTTGACATCAGAGGGCTTTGTTGCAACAAGCCAGAGAGGATGGCGGAAGGGAAGGGAAGAGGGAAAGAAAAGGGGGTGTTCTCTCTCCCAGGCTTGCTTTTAGAAATGACAGAAACAGGATGAATTCTCCTGCTGCTTCCCAACGGTGTGGGGTTGCTGCTGTTGCTGTTATTGTTGTGTGTCTATAAGAGAAGAGTCTTTCTCCACCCCTTCCAAATGAGCGCGCGTAATTTCGGGTTCTTGTTATGTCCCCCAAGGTTTTTGTTCTTGTTTTGTCGCTACCATGTTTTGGTTGAAAATAATTCCTCGGATTGGAACGTTTGTTTCGTAATTAGTTGGAGGACAAGGGCCCTTGGGTTGTTCTGAGTTGTCCGGGCTGTATGGCTATGTTCCAGAAGCACTCTCTCCTGACGTTTCGCTCACATCTATATAGCAGGCATCCTCAGCCGTTGTGAGGTCTGTTGGAAACTAAGCAAATGAGGTTTATATATCTGTGGAAGGTCCAGGGAGGCAAGTGTGAATGTTGCATTTGGTCACCTTGATTAGCACTGAAAAGCCTTACAGCTTCAAGGCCTGGCGTTTTGTTTTTTTTTGTCGTGTCAGGAACGACTTAAGAAACTGCAAGTCCCTTCTGGTGTGAGAGAATTGGCCGTCTGCAAATACGTTGCCCAGGGGACGCCCGGATGTTTTGATGTTTTACTATCCTCATGGGAGGCTTCTCTCATGTCCCCGCATGGGGAGCTGGAGCTGACAGAGGGAGCTCATCCATGCTCTCCCCGGATTCGAACCTCCAACCTGTCGGTCTTCAGTCCTGCCGGCACAAGGGTTTAACCCACTGCGCCACCGGGGGCTCCTGGATGATTCCTGCTCGAGGGAATCCTTTGTTGGGAGGAATCCCTTGTTTTCAGAGTGTTTTTCTTTATTTACTGCGCTGATTTTTTGAGTTCTTTTAAATACTGGTAACCACATTTTGTTCATTTTCATAGTTTCCTCCTTTATGTTGAAATAGTCCACTGTATGAAATCAGGCAGGCTTTGAAGCTGCAAAGCTTTTCAGTGCTAATTGCAACACTCACACTTCCAACAGACAAGAGTACTTTCTCCCACCCTGGACCTTCTACAGATATATAAACCTTACGTACTTACTTATATAAACCTTACTTACCTGCTTAATGTATTGTCGAAGGCTTTCATGGCTGGAATCACTGGGTTGCTGTAAGTTTTTCGGGCTATCTGGCTATGTTCTAGAGAGGCATTCTCTCCTGACGTTTCGCCTGCATCTATGGCAAGCATCCTCAGAGGTTGTGAGGTCACAACCTCGTGTTATCTGGCCATGCTCTAGAGGCATTCTCTCCTGACGTTTCGCCTGCATCTATGGCAAGCATCCTCAGAGGTTGTGAGGTCACAACCTCGGGCTATCTGGTCATATTCTAGAGGCATTCTCTCCTGACGTTTCGCCTCAGAGYTTGTGAGGTCAGATGCAGGCGAAACGTCAGGAGAGAATYTCTCTAGAACATGGTCAGATAGCCCGAAAAAATCTACAACAACCCACTCACTTGCTTAGTTTCCAACAGACCTCACAACCTCTGAGGATGCCTGTCATAGATGTGGGCAAAACGTCAGGAGAGAATGCTTCTGGAACATGGGCATACAGCCCGGGAAAACTCATAGCAAACCCATGAAAGCCTTCGACAACACAAAAGGTCCCTTGTTTACCTTCGCCATGGCGGAGTGTTTGGATGCTTGAAGAACTTGCCAAGGTCTGATGCTCTGTCAAGCCCTTCTCTTTTGGAAACCTCGGCACTGTACATGGGAAGCTAAAGTTTCACCTCCTCCTTCCCCTTCCCCCCCCCCCACCTCCCCCAATCTGGGGAGCCTTTGTCACGTCAAATTAGATGTGCAAGGAATAAATCTTAAAGAGATGCTCTTTCCAAGTCGACATGATAATTGGCTCTTTTATTAGTAATCTCAAGAGTTCGTTTAACTCCTATTGTCTCTATTAGCCTCCCCAGAGCTATTAATGTCACAAGTGATCTATCCAAAACCTAGATATCTCCCCTCCTTCCCGGCTCCATCTCCCCCTTTGCACATTTGGATTAGGAGGTTGCGGAAGGAGAAGGGATTGGGAACGAAGGGAATAAACAGAGGATGACAAAAGAGTAAATATTTAGAGTGTGGCCGGGGCTGGAGCGGGAAGACAACGGCCATGGCATGCAAGCGAGGCTTCCCTTATTTTTTCCACGTATGTTTGGCTACAACGAGAAATGCTTGGAGAGTTCTGCGGATTTTAAGAATGCCCCCCAGATCCTTTCTGTCCTGGAAGGGGAAGAAGGCGAAAGAGAGAGGAATGACTTTGTTTCCTCGCATTGTTTGGGTTGTGCGTTTCTCATTCAAACAAAGGACTGAACTGTCCGCTGCTCTTGGCGACGGAAAGTAGATTCCCTTCCCCCTCCGGCTTTCCAGACGGAAAAGACTGCCAAGCCAATGGTTTGGAATCAATTCAGATATTGGGACTCCTCTAAACCGAGAAAAGGGTGGCATTACACTATCCAGAGCTCTGTTGCTATTGAAACATCAGCGGCAGCGCTGAAGATAAAGCATTTCTATGGCTCCCTGGGCGGTAGGTTCCCTGACAGCCTTCAGGACACTGATTTGGCTGTAAGTTCCCCGCGAAATCAATAGGACTTGGTTGCCTCTGGAGGCCTTTAGGGGAGCCCTGGAGTGGCAGGTCCCGCTAAGCCCCGCCTCTTTCCCCCCCGCCCAATGGGAAGCCAGACGCCTTGACACAACCCCAGTTTCAGATTGGCCCTTCTCTTTTGGGGGGGAGGAAAGGCCTCAAGACTAGAGACACTGGTCTTGTTTGTGCCTCTCTGCCTTGCGCCAGCTCCTTTTGAAAAGCTTAATTGAGTTCAAGAAATAGCTAATGGGTATTTGAAGCTCACATTTCTTTACCCCAAAAGGAAAAAAAAAGGCTACATCTAAACTTGGTGTGTCCTGGAAAGCCCATCTTAAGGCCCTTCCACACAGCCTG
The DNA here is from genome assembly GCF_025583915.1 of Anolis sagrei ordinatus. Lineage (NCBI taxonomy): Eukaryota > Metazoa > Chordata > Lepidosauria > Squamata > Anolidae > Anolis > Anolis sagrei. The sequence continues at coordinate 168,143,753 of NW_026847438.1, read as the reverse complement.
TGCTTGAGGCAAGTGTAAAGGTGGCAATTGGTCACCTTGAGTAGCATTGAATGGCCTTGCAGCTTCAAAGCATGGCTGCTTCCTGCCTGGTGGAATGCTGAAAGGGCATTCAATGCCCCTTTCCACACAGCTGAATAAAATCCCACATGTTCTGCTTTGAACTGGGATATAGGGCAGTGTGGACTCAGGGCTCTTCCACACAGCCCTATATCCCAGAATACAAAGGCAGGAAATCTCACAATATCTGCTTTGAACTGAGTCTACGCTCAGATAATGTGGGATTTTCTGCCTCGATATCCTGGGATATAGGGCTGTGTGGCAGGACCTTCAGTGCAAACAGATATTGTGAGATTTTAACTTGATATCCTGGGTTATATGGCTGTCTGGAAGGGCCCAGTGCTAATCAAGGTGGCTAATTGCAACACTCACACTTGCCTCAAGCAGAAAAGAGTTCTTTCTCCCACCCTGGACATTCTACAGATATATAAGCCCCAACAGACCCCTCAACCTCTGAGGATGCCTGCCATAGGTGTGGGCGAAAGGTCAGGAGAGAATGCTTCTGGAACATGGCCATACAGCCCGGAAAACTCACAGCAACCCAGGGCCCTTCCACAGCCCTATATCTCAGAATATCAAGGCAGAAAATCCCATAATACCTGCTTTAAACTGGGTTATCTGAGTCCACATTGCCATATATTCCAGTTCAGATAATGTGGGGTTTTATTCAGCTGTGTGGAAGGGGCCCTTGACCAATGGCTCTCAATCTGTGGGTCGCCAGGTGTTTTGGCTTACAATTTTCAGAAATCCTAGCCAGTTTACCAGCAGTTAGGATTCCTGGGAGTTGAAGGACAAAACATCTGGGGACTCACAAGTTGAGGACCACAGCCCTAGACCGAGTTAGGTGGTCTAGCAGCCTGTTTGCCTTCGGCAGCCCGTCCAATGGAAAGGAGAGTTGTAGTTTTGCCCGTATACCTTTTCCTTGTCGTCCTTTTCAGGGGGTTCTGCGTTGGGCGCATGCGCAACTGGAGTGAAGCCTCCGTGGCGCATCCTTGCAGTTTACTTTATCTGCCATGGCTCAATGCTATGGGATCCTCGCCATTGTAATTTGGTGAGGCATCAGCACTAAACAAAGAAAGACTTTGCAAAACGACAACTCTTGGGATTCCATAACATTGGGTTATAAATAAAGATTATTATTATTTGAAACACAACAAGATGAGTCCACAGCAGACAAGATCACTCTGCTGGCTGTTGTATTGGATCACACATAGGACACTTGCCAAGTGTGTAGGACTGTGTGATGTATCTGTGGATAATGCGTGCATTTCCCAGTAAGGTGGCCTTCTGCAGCTGGCAGATGGTAATTTTGTTTAAGTGCATGCCAAGGTCTTTAGGCACTGTACCCAGTGTGCCGATCACCACTGGGACCCCCTTGACTGGCTTGTGCCACAGTCTTTGCAGTTCGATCTTTAAATCCTCATATGGTGTCAGCTTTTCCAGTTGTTTCTCTTCAATCCTGCTGTCACCTAGGACTGCAACATCGACAATCCATACTTTGTTTTTTAACATGGTTGTGAGGTCAGGAGTATTGTGCTCCAAAACTCAGTCTGTCTGAATTCGGAAATCCCAGAGGAGTTTGACGTGTTCATTCTCTGTAACTTTTTCTGGCTTGTGATCCCACCAGTTCCTTGTAGCAGGAAGGAATGTGTGGCACAAGTTCCAATGAATCATCTGAGCAATGGTGTTATGCCTCTGCTTGTAGTCTGTCCTCCTGATCTTCTTGCAGCAGCTAAAGATGTGATCTATTGTTTCATCTGCTTCCTTGCAGAGTATTATTGAGTTTTTGCCAATGTCTCCCATAAGAGCCCATCCATCAAAGCTTCCTGGTGTTTTATCCCATCCTCCTCCTTGCAGAAAGCTCCCATGCTGCCTCCCTGCCCTCCCCTCCTCCTCCCCTCCCCATCCCTTCAGGCTCCTCCGGCCTTTGGCGAATCCTCGCAGTGGTGGTGAACTTATGCTTCTCCCCCTCTCGCAGGCCCCGTGTCCCTCTCCAAATCCAACGCTGTTTCCTCCATCCCCATGAACAAAGACACGCTCTTTGGCGGCGTGGTGAACCCCAACGAGGTCTTCTGCTCGGTGCCCGGCCGCCTCTCGCTCCTCAGCTCCACCTCCAAGTACAAGGTCACCGTGGCCGAGGTGCAGCGCCGCCTCTCCCCGCCGGAGTGCCTCAACGCGTCGCTACTGGGCGGAGTGCTTCGAAGGTGAGGAGAAGGCAACTCTGGCTCTGGACCCTGAGAGAACAGTCACCTGGCGGGCGGGCGGGCGCGCGCTTTTTGGAGGGAAGGGAGCCCATTGGAGGAGAGCCGGCGCGTGGTTGCGGCTCAGCCAATCCTGAGGCTCCCTCCAAAGGCGGCAATTTGCCACCATCCCCTGCAAGGCTCACCTTATGAAACAAAAAAGGCCAAGGCCTCATGAGAGCCAGAGGGCCTCTTTTCTCCTCAGAGATGTGTTTGAAATGAAGACACTAAGGTTCTTCCCCAAACATAATGAAAAATTAGGAGGTACTTCTATACCAGCAAACTTCAGCTGGTCAGGTGTTTTGGACTTCAACTCCCACAATTCCTAACAGCCGGTAGACTGTTAGGAATTGTGGGAGTTGAAGTCCAAAACACCTGAAGGGCTGAAGTTTGCCCATACCTATTCTACACCCAAGAACAGTAATTCCCAATTTTTTTAATGACCAGTAACCACTTGACCAGGGACCATTCTCCAACATTAGAATCAAGTTTTTGGTCAACTTTAGAGTCTGATTATTTGGGAACCCTGGTGGCGCAGTGGGTTAAACCACTGAGTTTCTAAACTTGTTGACCGAAAGGTTGCAGGTTCGAATCCGGGGAACGGCATGAGCTTCCACTGTCAGTCCCAGCTTCTGCCAACCTAGCAGTTCGAAAACATGCAAATGTGAGTAGATCAATAGGTACATCTCCGATGGGAAGATAACAGTGCTCCATTCAGTCATGCTGGCCTTGGAGGTGTCTATGGACAACGCCAGCTCTTTGGCTTAGAAATGGAGATGAGCACCAACCCCCAGAGTCGGACACGACTGGACTTAATGTCAGGGGAAAACCTTTACCTTACCCTTTAACCTTGATTATTTGGGATGCTGATTCAGAAAATTTCATTGGATTGATCATATCAGCTCTAGTTTATGATACAAAACATATGCCATCCAGTAGCTGCCATTTACTCACTGACAGGAAACCATATATAATAAGCCTTGACACTATAAGAGGATTTTGTGAGACCTGTTAATCTCGTTGTAGTAACGGTGAGGCTGCGGACCATATTTTAGTTCTTGTGGACCACTGGGGGTCTATGAACCACAGGTTGGGAACCACTGCCCTAGAATGAATGCAGTTCAACACCATTTTAACTGCCACATCTCAATGCTATGTAGTCCTAAGACTTGTAGTTTGGTGAGGCACCAGTACTCTTTCACAGAGAATGTTAAAGGCCTTGTAAAACTACACTGCTTAGGATACTACTGTTTTTGACTGCATTCATCCTCCAAAATCTCAAGTTGTTGCACTGACAAAAGTCTTGGGAGATTTTCTTGTTTTGAATTTTTAAAACATACAAACAAATGATGTAGTTGTTTCATGTGCAAGGAACTATTTCAAAATGTTTGTATTGCATTTCACTGGTCTGTTCGTGCAATTCGAGAACACCCCCCCTCCCTCAAATTGAGTATAATATGCCTAATATGATTTTGTAGATTTTGGGAGAAGAATATCTGGAAATATATAGTATTACATAAAGTGGTAAGGGGAGAACTTCACTATGAAGTGTTTCTTGTCCTCTCCTCAGTCTGACCTCAATGTCCAGTGTCCTTTGTTTTAATTTATGTTCAGGGTTAATCTTTACCTCAGGGTTAATTATTGCAAAAGTTTATCCATTTTGCAAGGGTTAGAATGCAACCAGGAGGCTCCAGCTCCATGAGGCATGATGAAATGAACACCTTAGGTGAAAGATGTCATTTAAATAAATAAACAAACAAACAAACAAACAGTGTAGCCAGGTCTTGTAATGTTCTGGGTGTATTGTTGCCTTCAAGTCTTTGAACATGGAAGGCCTATGTTCAAATTCCGGTTCTACCAGTAATGAAAAGGATATTGTTGAGTCAGTCATTCAGGGCCCTTCCACACAGCCATATAACCCAGAATATCAAGGCAGATAATGCACAATATCTACTTTGAACTGGGGGCCCTTCCAGACAGGCCCCGTATCACAGGATCTGATCCCAGGTTTTCTGCTTTAAAATAGATTATATGAGGGCCCTGCCACACAGTTCTATACCCCAGAATATCAAAGCAGAAGATCCCACTTTATCTGAGTGCTTCTTGGCAAGGGTTTGGACTGGATGGCCCATGAGGTCTCTTCTCTATGATTCTATAATCTAGTTCAAAGCGGATATTGTGGGATTTTCTGCCTTGATATTCTGGGATATAGGGCTGTGTGGAAGAACCCTGAGTCTGTACTGCCAGATAATCTGGGAGGGACAGAAAACCTGGGATCAGATCCTGGGATATAGGGCCTCTGGAAGGGCCCTGGGTTATCTGAGTCCATACTGCCATATAACCCAGTTCAAAGCAGATAATGTGGGATTTTATAAAGCTGCGTGGAAGGGGCCTCCATGTTGATTTTGCAGCTCACAAGGAAACAATTTTAGTTCTTGTGGACCACTGGTGGTCCACAAGGCTTACCAACATCTTCCGAATTCTTTATAAAAGAGACAAGGCTACAAGTTGGCTTAAATTTTATTTTGGTCCTAAGTAGAGCAGATCCCCTTCGATTTATCTATGTGTTGTCATACCAATCAGCCACTGAATGGGTCTACTTTATTTGTGACATCCCAACCAGATGACCAGGGGTGGCTCAACCCATTATGCGAAGTAAGCATTTGCTTACTTGATTTTGCCCAGGGGTGCTCTTGAGGCGCTCTTGGGGGAAAATAGACCTTGACATATGTGAGTTGTAGTTACTGGGATATATAATCCACCTACAATCAAAGAGCATTCTGAACTCCACCAATGATAGAATTGAACCAAATATGGCACACTCCCACGACGAACAGAAAATATATATCAGTGATTGGTTGGGGGGGGGGGGGCAAAATACTGTTTGCTTACCGTTGAAAATTACCTAGGGCCGCCTCTGCACATGACAGCCAATATTTTTCAAAATACTCATACAGAAAACCAGCTAATGAAATCATAGAGAGGATTAGCATTTTAAAAATCATTCTTTTTTTGTAGCTTTAAGGGTGAAACTCATATCTTTGTGTAAAATGAAATACTCAGAGTAGACAGCTTGTCCTAGCAAGGAACACCTAAGTATTCATGTCAACACTGAAAAGGAATGCATTCCCTTCAGTATAGAAAGCCACACACTTCCTAGCAATACTTGCTGAAAGCTAAGACACACCAGTTGAGGGCACTGCCAGCATTGCATTACTAAGGGAAACTACAAGGCTATGCTCCAGTAAAGGAATGCGTTAGGCTGTATCTGGCTGAATATAGGGATACAATCCATTTTTAAAAAGACAAGCATATCTATCTTTGAAAAGTTACACTGGATCTTCCAGTTTAGCCTTTAGAGCAGGCATGGGAAAACTTGGGCCCTCCGGGTGTTTTGGACTTAGGAATTGTGGGAGTTGAAGTCCAAAACACCCGTAGGGCCAAAGTTTGCTCATGCCTGCTTTAGAACAACATGACTCTTGTGAATTACTTTTGTTAATGATGCAAAGTAGTCTAGCTCAGACAAGTCCCTCTTGGATCATTAATGAGTAAAAGCACTAAAAGGGGTTATGCCATCAGTCACAATTTGCCAGAACATGTTATAACCCCTGTAAGGATTGCCTGGTGCCCATATATGACTTGCAGATACCATAACAATATAACGGGCTTAATTTTAGCTGTTTTATCTCCATACTTTTTTTTCAAACACAAGGAAATATTTCAGCACATTTTCCTGTATGGCATTTAATTGTACCTTCATGGCACATCTTCCACGCTTAACATTTCCTGGAATGAAATTTCACTAAATATCCTTTATATAATAAGGATTTGCAAAATAGCTTTAGAGGAAAATGTCTGAACAGAGTTGCAATATGATCTGGTTGATATTAGTCATGTGTTAAGTGTTGTTGTTTTTTTAATGTGTGGAACAGAGCAAAATCAAAAAATGGAGGAAGATCTTTGAGAGAAAAACTGGACAAAATAGGATTAAATTTGCCAGCCGGGAGACGTAAAGCTGCTAATGTTACCCTGCTGACATCACTAGTAGAGGGTAAGTGATGGTTTTGGATTTGGCTTTGGGAAGGGCATTCTTTGGGAAGTGTGTGTTTGTGTGCATACATATACTGTATCAATATAAATATTTGTCAACTGAACAAAGCACAAGTATTCTGAATGAAGGCCTGTCCTGGAATGGTTATGCACATTGCTTGATTTAAATCATCATGACTGAAGAGAACATTCATTTTGACCTTTTGCTTTGTATTTTTTTTCAAAAGGTGGATTGAAACCATCAGCCTAGTCCAAAAAAACCCCATTTATGTCAAAATAATTGGAAGTGGGCTCTATTTAAATCTGTTTGGACTGAAATCATTGTTCTGGGTGCCAAATCTCGGTGAATCCAGTGAAACTAAGTTGGCTTACATTCTAAAACTTCATTTAAACTAGGTTGCTGTCTGATTGTTTCACTCACTTTTTTTGAAAAAGTAGGGCTGAAAATATTACTTGAGTAAGCGTAATTAATGGATTAATTTATTAATCACTGATTGACATGGTGGATTTTAATTGGATTTTAATCAGTGTAGTCTCCAGTGAAAGAGGTACAGTAGTGATATGTACAATCATTGTGTGTATCTTGATTCAGACACCAGGGACTGGGTTATTATAGTTTTCTAAACAATCTATAAGTTGGCTAGGTCATGTATTCAAAAGCAGCTGCTTCTTTTCAGAATAATTGCAATTTTAATTGATTAACGGACTGATTAATTATGCTAAAATAGGTAATTGAAATGTGGTTCTCAAACTGATAGAGCTATAGGATTTCAGATTAATGGATAGGCAAAACAGAAAAATTCAATCTGTTTATACCTTTGACATAATTTGGATCAATAAAATGCTGCTCCCTGAGATTGCAACCTTGTATACACTTAGGAGGAAGTAGAGCCTATTGCTTCCAGTGAGTCTTATTTCTGAGTCATGGTGCCTAAGATTTTGTTCTAAATGTAATCCCTTTCAAATGTGTTATAAGGAAATTCATGAATATTACTATTTACAAATAAACGTATCTGAGATAGGGATGTAATTTTGTTCAACTTCAGACATTTCAAATGTACTGCAATCTGCATTGTAGACCCAGCAGTTAAGTTCTTTTGATACCATTCTGATTTTCAGTCTGAATTCAGCTTTAGTCCTACTTAATGAATGCATTGAAGTGAATAGGAGTTTTACTCACAACTAACTGAAGTCCATTCATTTTAGTGGATCTAATCTAAATAGGGGTAACATTTAATTTAACCAACAGGTTAACTAATCTATTCATGAAGCTGACAATTACATGCAAATATTTATATTTATATATAATTATATGCAAATATTATATGCAAATATCTAGAACAGGGGTAGTGACTGTAACCCTTCAGCTGTTAATGGACTGTGGATTCCAGCAGTCCTAGTCAGTATAGCTCATGGTGAGGACCACTGGAAGATATAGTTCACTAAGATCTAGAACACTGTGATTTCTACCCTTATCTAGGACAAAGTATGTATTTTTGTATCCTTGAAACCTATGTTCATATTATGATATTTTAGCTGATTTGCACAGACACTTGGTTCTAGATCAGGCATGGGCAAACTTAGGCCCTCCAGGTGTTTTGGACTTCAACTTCCACAATTCCTAACAGTCTACTAGCTGTTAGGAATTGTGGGAATTGGAGTCCAAAACATCTGGAGGGCCCAAGTTTGTCCATGCCTGTTCTGGATACTAAATATGAGGCATAATATGCGGCTTTCTAGGTGTTGGTCTGCAACTACCATCACTTCTCACTGTGCCCTTTGTTGTCAAGAGATCATAGCATGTACAGTGCAATAACATCTGAACTATATACACCCCTTGGTGTATATAGATCAGATGTTATATAGATGTAAGGACTGTAAATGTAAAAGTTTAGATTTGTGAGATTGAGAGTGATGAGAAAGGCTTCTAGAAACAGGCCTATCTTTACTGTTGATAAGGATGAACGTTTAGTGGTGTAATCATGACAGAGGAATTTAATATGTTGCATGAATTATTGAATACAGTCCGTTTAAGATGAGCACCATCGTATGTAAAGATACCATAAACTTATACAGATCTGCACCAAAAATTACAACAGATTATTGATTCTTTTGGCCTTCCCAGATTGAGAAACAAAAACAAAACAAATATAAAATGTGCGAGCATCTCCAAATGTTTCAGACTTCAACACCCAGAATTTTTGTCATGCTGGTATGGGTTTCAAGTTCAACAACTGAGCAGCCACCAGACCTTGAGAAAGACCATCTCTACCATTCTTTCATAATTGTATGGGCCACAAAGGGAAATTAAGTGGGGTCAGTCCTGGTGGGAGACCACCAATGCTGCATAATATATATATCTCAGAGGAAGGAACTAGCAAAATCACTTTTGAGTTTTCCTTGCCTAAACATATGAAAATCTTATGAAATTCATAGGGCAGGCATGTAAGGGGGGGAGGGGCTTGAGGGGCTTACCCCCCCCCCCCCAAATTCTCAGGGTGGTTATTTGAACTGTTACATTTTTTCATATCATGATCTGATCACCATGCTCAAGATATCCCATATGCATGGGGCTATTGGGATAACGATACAAAAGGTTTGCTAGGGTAGATCCTCTGGCTGCGGGCCTGCATTAGGGGACAGGTCAAAATGTTCAAAATACAGGAGGACACTACTTTTCACCAAGAAGATCACATATTTGCTCACTTTCTGGCACAAACAATTAATATTTCAAACCAACAGTCTAACAGTACCCCAAGAAAATATTCAAATTCCTGTGAGATATAGTGATGTTGGAATATTCGTGTTTAAAAACTGAACCAGGAACCTCATTGCCTTTTATGTAGTATATAACCAGTATATTACATTAATTTGATGTAACAGGTAGGCTGGGAGATCAACTGTTTGACCAGGCCACATATTAATGAAACTCTCCAACCCAGTAGCATTATATTCTCTGTCAATCACTAAGCAGTTTTAAATGTTAGGTGCTTCAGCTACCCAAAGATATGTCTCTGCTCCTTTAAGCCACATACCAGTAAATCATTTAAGTTATTCTGACATCTGCATTTGAGAAATGCGTGACCATTACTTCCTGAATTAGTTTGGGAATCCTTGACCTAAGTCAGGATTTAATGGTGTCCTGAAAGCCTTGCAGTCAGCCCCTGAACTTCTCTTTTGTTCTCCTTCGCTGCAGAATATGGGGCACCTTCTTTGATACCATTTCCTATTTTAACTCTCAGGATGGTAGGGAGGGGGAGTGGACATATTATTTTAACTTAAGGAGGAAGGGCGGGCAAGGAGGGGAGTTTCAAACTGGGAAAGAAGTACAGTGGTCAGGCTTGAAAGGGGGCTTGAAAGGAGGTGGATATGGATAAATACCCACATTATTTTTAAATTTTGAGGGCTTTAACCTCAATTTTGGTTACTGCCAGTATAGTGGTTTTTAAGCTGTTTTGGATCCTTTCGTTTTGCTTAGAATCAGCTAATGGTTTTCTTTTGCTTTATGAGTTATTCGCTCTCTTTCTTTCCCCCTCCCACTAAATAAAGAGTCAAACATATTCAAAGGTTCAAGAAAATGAATCTTAACGTCTTTTCAAAATGTCAGTCGCAATTGAGAGATTGTCAAGGACATTCTCAGTGTGGTTAGCAAGTATAAAATAATACATATAACATGAGCAAAGGGGGGAGAAAAAGCTTAGAAGCCACTGAAGGGGGCAAAAACAGAAAGAGGGAAGGGAGGGGGAGAACCCCAGAAATATTTCTCTCTTACAAAAAAGAATTAGTGAGGAAGTAAACTGGTTATTAATGCCCATGTTATTTTGATGTCCCCTAATATGTAGGTTTAATAGTTCTGAAGGAGCTTTGGGAAAATGACTAGGGTTTGATCCACTGGCAGGGAAGAAAACAAACCAAAGGAGCAAGGACTAATGCTCAGATAAACTGATAATAGCGGCTAATTTTTTTTTGTCCTCCTGGAGAGATAATCTCCAGTTGTTTTGGCTGTGGGTCCCTGTGCGATGAGGCAGTTTCCAAAGTACTGTTATTGTTTATGATCCGCTCCATTTTATGGAAACAAGCTCACTGGACTGAGGCTTTGAAGCTCTAATTGGCGCATGCGTTCTTCCGGACCCCGAGCTAATGGCAGGAAGCCCTGCGGTAAAAACCAACTGGTTCAGGAAATTAAAACCAAAGATTTGAAAATCAACAAAACAGACAGACTCAGTGGAATGACCCTCAAATTCTTATGGTTAATCGTTTGAAGGGGGCGGGGAGGGGAGGGGGGCGAAGAGAGAGAGAGAGAGAGAGAGGGAAGAAGAAAACGAGGGAAGGGGCAGATAATTACCCGCGATCAAGTTAAATACTTAACAATTTAATGTAGTCCACTTATGGGACTTTGAGAAGTAATGATGATCAATATTAATCTCAAGTATATGCGGAAAGGAGAAAAAAAGAGGGGAAGTTCCATTAGGACCACTGTATTTTCCCACACATAATTTATCACTTTCTTTCTAGGGGGCTTGAACTAAGCAAATAAGGCAGACCAAAAAACAAACAAACAAAAAAACCCAAAACACTGGGGGCCCATCCACACAGCCTTATATCCCATAATATAAAGGCAGAAAATCCCACATTATGTGAGTGTGGACTCAGATAACCCAGTTCAAAACAGATACTGTGGGATTTTCTGCCTTGATATTCTGGGATATAGGGCTGTGTGGAAGGGCCCACAGATAACCCAGCTCAAAACAGATACTGTGGGATTTTCTGCCTTGATATTCTGGGATATAGGGCTGTGAGTTTTCCGAGCTGCATGGCCATGTTCTAGAAAGCATTCTCTCCTGACGTTTCGCTCACATCTATGGCAGGCATCCTCGGAGGTTAAGGGGTCTGTTGGAAAGTAGGCAAGTGAGGTTGATATATCTGTGGAATTTCTAGGATGGGAGAAGAACTCTTGTCTGCTTGAGCCAAGTGTGAATGTTACAATTGGCCACCTTGATTAGCCCTTCCACGCAGCCATATAACCCGGAATATCAAGGCAGAAAATCTCACAATATCTGCTTTGAACTGGTTTATCTGGGGGCCCTTCTACACGGCCTTATATCCCAGAATATCAAGGCAGAAAACCCCACAGTATCTGCTTTGAACTGGGTTATCTGAGGGCCCTTCCACACAGCTCTATATCCCAGGATATCAAAGCAGAAAATCCCACATTATCTGAGCGTGGACTCAGATAGCCCAGTTCAAAGCAGATATTGTGGGATTTTTGCTTTAATATTCTGGGACATAGGGCTGTGTGGAAAGGCCTTGAGTCCACACTGCCATATATCCCAGTTCAAAGCAGAAAACGTGGGTTTTTATTCAGCTGTGTGGCAGGGACCATTGAATGCTCTTTCAACATTCCATCAGGCAGGAAGCAGCCAGGCTTTGAAGCTGCAAGGTCATTTGATGCTAATCAAGATTTATTTATTTATCGTGTCAGGAGCGAACCAAAACAGTGGTATTGCATTAAAAAACAAACAAAACACAAAGATCAAGATGACCAATTGCAACATTCACACTGGCCTCAAATAGACAAGAGTTCTTTCCTACCCTGGACATTCCACAGATATATAAACCTTACTTGCCTAGTTTCCAACAGACCCCTCAACCTCCGAGGATGCCTGCCATAGATGTGGGCGAAACGTCAGGAGGGATTGCTTCTGGAACATGGTCATACAGCCCGGAAAACTCACAGCAACTCAGTGATTCCGACCATGAAAACCTTCTACAACACATCAGACAAAAACAAACTCATAATTTCCTCGTTGCAGGACAGAAATGAAGTATTCTGACGTACGTTAGGAACATATAGAAGCAAATGCCTCAAATACGTATCCGTATGAATTAGGGCCGAAAGCATTACCGAGTTGAGCCAGCCCCTCCCTCCCCCTCCCCTTGCCACCCAACCAGGAAATTTTAACGCGTTGTAATTGGTTGTGTCTCTGAAGGGAAGTAGGGATGCTCACAATGGAAACTGTGCTTGGTTTAAAACAATGGATTCAAAAGCTCCCAGGCACCCCAAGTGAGGAGGAATTGTTTGTTCCTTTCAGGAATCCTCTGAAAACAACACTGCCCTCTCTCTCTTTCTATAGCAATTTCTCATCCTGATTAGTCATACCCCGGGATCCTCGTTTTCTCTAAACCTTGATTTATATTTCACAAATGCACCAACCAATATTGGTAGGTTGGCGCCTTCTTCATTGCTATGTGAACGCAACCCAAAGGCGGGAAGCGACTGTCTGGCCTATTCCAGGAAAAGAGCAAAGTCCTATTGACTGCAATAATGGGGTTATTTGGCCAGCTTGGTGTCTGCCTTCTCTCCCCCAGCGTTGTGGATTGATTGCTTGTGTCTCCCCGAACCCTTCCTTTCAGGAGAAGCAGTCCATCTAGCGAGAGATTTTGGTTACGTGTGTGAAACGGAATTCCCTGCCAAAGCAGTAGCTGAATTTCTCAACCGACAACATTCCGATCCAAACGAGCAAGTCACAAGAAAAAACATGCTTCTAGCTACAAAGTAAGACATTTCTGAGGAAATACCGCCTTTATTTGCATGTTGTGCGATTAATGTCTCAGGGCCCTTCCACACAGCCATATAACCCGGAATATCCACAATATCTGCTTTGAACCGGGTTATCTGAGTCCACACTGCCAGCTAATCCATCTCAATGTGGATTTTATACAGCTGTGTGGAAGGGACCTCCTTTGATTAATCTTCCTATCATTTTCCCCTAATGGTGTGAATACTATGGGTTTATTTTCTGAGAAAATGTGATGTTTGTGTCATCCCCACAACACTCGAGTTAATGTAGATCAACAAGGAGGATCTTTTGAATAGTGAAACTGAGGACCCTTCAAAGTTTGCTATTTTTGGGCCCTTCCACACAGCCCTTTATCCCAGAATATAAAGGCAGAAAATCCCACAATATCTGCTTTGAACTCTGAGTCCACACTCAGATAATGTGGGATTTCCTGCCTTGCTATTCTGGAATATAGGGCTCTGTGGAAAGGCCCTGTGGCTGAATAAAATCCCACATTATCTGCTTTGAACTGGAATATATGTCAGTGTGGATTCAGATAACCCAGTTCAAAGCAGATATTGTGGGATTTTCTGCCTTGATATTCTGGGTTATATGGCTGTGTGGAAAGGCACAAACATGGCAAACTTGTCTATTATTTCCTGTTAAACTCTGCATTGGATACAGTAGGGTTTATGCTGACAGTAAACATGGATAACATTGTGCTGTACTTCTTTACAAATTTACTTGGGAGTAAGTCCCACTAAACCCAATGTATCCTTCTTCTGAATAGACATGCCTAGAATAAGTAACATTGATCTTAGGGCCCTTCCAGACAGTCCTATATCCCAGCATATCAAGGCAGAAAATCCCATAGTATCTGCTTTGAACTGGGTTATATGAGTCCACACTCAGATAACCCAGGGATTTCCTGCCTTGATATTCTGGGATATAGGGCTGTGTGGAAGGGCCCCCAGTTAAATCAATCCCAGAAAATTATTAGGAGTATTGGGCTCCTTCCACAAGGAAGAAAATCCCACAATATATGCTTTGAACTGGGATATCTGAGTCCACACTGCCATATATCCCAGTTCAAAGCAGATAATGTGGGATTTTATTCAGCTGTGTGGAAGGGGCCTTAGAAATAGAATGAAGCTGCATAGCACCTCAGACTATTCGAATTTGTAACGTTTTCTTCCTCTTGGGAGATCCTCCCCCCCTTGTGCGTTTAAGGATATCCAAGCACACTAAATGCCAGTGGAGGTTACTTCAGGAGAAGGACGGAAAGGAGACAGCAAAAAGGCCTCGGTTTCCAGGATGGGGAGGCAGGAGTCTTGTGGATTGTGTGCCTGCTGGAAATTAAAAGACGTGTTTAGGAGCCCTTAATTTGCTGGTGGCAGATGTCAGGGAAGGGCACTGGGCCAGAGGGCATCCAGCAGCTAATAGTGGAGGCACTCTTTGCCTGGGAGATGTTTAACACTGGCCTTTAGACAACCAAGAGGTACATGGTTTCCCCCCTGAATTTCCTCCCACAGCAGTTTGCTCAGACACTAGGGCCCCTTCCACACAGCTGAATAAAATCCTACATTATCTGCTATATGTGGACTCAGATAATCCAGTTCAAAGCAGATACTGTGAGATTTTCTGCCTTGATATGCTGGGTTATATGGCTGTGTAGAAGGGCCCTGAGTGTGGCTTCTGAACAGAACCCCTTTCCTTCTTATGCCTTTCCCCACATGAACAGAATTTAACTGTCAGTGTCACATTCCCCCATACTTTAGAGGCCCTTTAGTCCTTGGATGGCAGGCCTACCAGGAGGTTTCTGCAGGCCTGTAATCCAATTTAACCACTATTATATTGCATTGATAAGGAATTTGTGCCTTCTCCCTCTCCTCCTCTCTCTATACTGCTTACCATATTGAAATGAAATTTAAATCAATTCACATGAATATAAGATCACACACTGAGAAGACACATCCCTTGAAAGCCTTGCTTGTATATGTGTGTGTATAAGATCAGATAAAGCATATATTTTAAGTACATCCACGAGGGTGTAAATGCTATTGAATTCAATGTAACTTCCAAGAAAAAAGATGTGTGATTATGCTATAAGATCAAGATGTGCTAGAAACAAGAAAACTGCTCAGGGAGACATAGTCTATGCTGGATGCTATTATAGATTTTATACATACAGATAGACACACACATATGGAAGTGATGTCTGTTTTCTTTCCCCAGTCTGGTTGTATAATTTTTCTTGTAGTTCACTGAAATCTTTGGTCTACTTTGATGATATCCTTGTTTGTATGAGAGGGAGCACTAGGGTGTTTGTATGGGAGAGAGGCTCCTTCCACCAGCTGTATAAAATCCACATTGAACTGGATTATATGGCAGTGTGGACTCAGATAATTCAGTTCAAATCAGATATTATCTGTCCTGATATTTTGGGTTATATGGCTGTGTGGAGAGGCCCTATATTGCTTGAAGTCAGTGTGAGCACATAGGATACTGAGGGAAAGAGGGAAAACCCCAGATCTGTTAGTTTGTAGTTGAGATACCCGAAAAAGTCCTGCTTGCTGCTGTTGTGATTATACTCATTATTAGATTTATCTAGGGTCACTTCCAAACAGCCCTATATCCCAGAATATCTGCTTTGTACTGGGTCATCTGAGTCCAGACTGCTAAATATTCCAGTTCAAAGCAGATAATGTGGGGTTTTATTCAGCTGTGTGGAAGGTGCCTTGAATGAAAGAAAAGATGAAGAGATTACACACAGGGCATGGGTGGGAACCAGCAGAGTTTGAGAGTTAGGCTGGATCTACACTGCCATGTGATGCAGTTTTAGAATGCTGACTAATTGCATTGAAGCGGATTATATAGCAGAGTGGACTCATATAAATTAATCTACATTCTGAAACTGCATTATATGGCAGTATAGATCCAGCCTTAGGCCCCATCTGCATGCCATATAAAATCCAGATGATCTGCTTTGAACTGGGTTATGTGATTCTACACTGCCATATAATCCAATTCAAAGCAGATAATATGGATTTTCCATGGCAGTCGAGATGGAGCCTAAAACACAGGGAGGCCTTGTTAGACTCTGGAAACCCACTGGGCCCCTTTCCACACAGCCAAATAAAATCCCACATTATCTGCTTTGAACTGGATCATATGGCAGTGTGCTCAGATAACCCAGTTCAAAGCAGATATTGTGGGGTTTTCTGCCTTGATATTATGGGTTTAATAATAATAATAATAATAATAATAATAATAATAATAATAATAATAATGTAATAACTTGTCTCCATCTCCCCAAGAGACCTTGCAGCTTACATGTGGCATAATGTGCCTAAAACAAAGCATAAAATAAACACATAACACATTACAAGATAAAACTAATAGCATAAAAAACAATAATTTAAGCTCCAAATAACCTATGGTGAGAACTGTAGTAAATCATGGCCAACTGTAAACAGGCACAAGGGAATTGGACAGTGCAACGTGTAGCTAATGAACTAGAGCATGGGACAGAAGTGCACATATGACTCTATGGAAGGGCCCTGGATGACTTGGGACAGATCCCATTTTCTCAACCTCGGGGACCTTTCACACAGCCCTTTATCCCAGGATATCAAGGCAGAAAATCCCACAATAACTGCTTTGAAGTGGATTATCTGTGTCCACCCTCAGATAATGTGGGATATGGAGCTGTGTGGAAGGGCCCTCAGATAACCCAGCTCAAAGCAGATACTGTGGGATGTTCTGTCTTGATATTCTGGGATATAGGGCTGCGTGAAAGGGTCTTCCCAGGAAGGCAAGGGCAAACACCTCCCAAAGTATCTTCCAAGTGTGATGTCTGGCCTTATTATGGATTTATTTCACTTTTTGTTGTTTTGTACCTTCAAGTTGCCTCTGGGCCCTTCCTCATAGTCCTATATCCCAGGATATTAAGGCAGAAAATTCCACTATATTTGCTTTGAACTGGATTCTTGAGTCAACCCTCAGATATTGTGGGATGTTTTGCCTTGATATTCCGGGATATAGGGCTGTACGGAAGGGCCCTCAGATAACCCAGCTCAAAGCAGATATTGTGGGATTTATTGTCGAAGGCTTTCATGGCTGGAATCACTGGGTTGTTGTAGGTTTTTCCGGCTATATGGCCATGTTCTAGAAGCAATCTCCCCTGACGTTTCGCCTGCAGAGGTTGTGAGAATGCTTGCCACAGATGCAGGCGAAACTCAGGAGAGAAAGCTTCGAGAACATGGCCATATAGCCCGAAAAATCTACAATTCATTGTGGGATTTTCTGCCTCGATATTCTGAGATATAGGGCTGTGTGAAAGGGCCTTCCCAGGAAGGCAAGGGCAAAATCCTCTGAACAGATCTTTGCTATGTTGGGTGTAAGTCAGAAACGACTTGAAGGAGCATGACATATGTGGAAGCATATCAGAATAGAGGAAGATCTGGTTCAAAAGTGGTAGGAATGGGAGAAAGGTGGGCTGTGAACGAAACAAGTAGGGAGCAAAGAAGAAAAGGTTGCTCTTGGGGCCTTTCCACAAAGCCCTATATCCCAGAATATCAAGGCAGAAAAATCCCACAATATCTGCTTTGAGCTGGGTTATCTGAGTCCACACTCTGAAATGTGGGATTTCCTGCCTTCAGGGATATAGGGCTGTGTGGAAGGGCCCTCAGATAACCCAGCTCAAAGCAGATATTGTGGGATTTATTGTCCAAGGCTTTAATGACTGGAATCACTGGGTTGTTGTAGGTTTTCCGGCCTTGATATTCTGGGATGTAGGGCTGTGTGGAAAGGCCTTCAGACTTGAGTTCGGTATAGTCGTAATTCGGACATAGTTGACCATGTGAATGCGAAATCAGGACACACCTGGAACCTCCTCTCCCAAAGTATTTTCCAAGTGTGGTGTCTGGCCTTATTATGGACATATTTCAGTTCTTGTCGTTTTGTGCCTTCAAGTCGCCTCTGGACCCTTCCACACAGCCCTATACCTCAGAATATCAAGGCAGGAAATCCCACAATATCTGCTTTGAGCTGGGTTATCTGAGTCCACACTCTAAAATGAGATCCCTGTGCTACATAGAAATTACATGATATTCCCATCACATTTAAAAGTCATTTAAAATAATATAAAGTTGAGCATGTGAATGCAAAATCAGGATACACCTGGAACCTCCCCTCCCAAAGTATTTTCCAAGTGTGACTTATTCCAGTTCTTGTTGTTTTGTGCCTTCAAGTCGCCTCTGGGCCCTTCCACACAGCCCTATATCTCAGAATATCAAGGCGGAAAATTCCACAATATCTGCTTTGAGTTGGGTTATCTGTGGGCCCTTCCACGCAGCCCTATATCCCAGAATATCAAGGCAGAAAATCCGACAATATCCGCTTTGAGCTGGGTTATATGTGGGGCCTTCCACACAACCCTATACCTCAGAATATCAAGGCAGGAAATCCCACAATATCCGCTTTGAGCTGGGTTATCTGTGTCCTCAATCTGAAATGTGCCTTGATATCCTGGGATATAGGGCTGTGTGGAAGGGCCCTTGGAAGTGTCTGAAGGGCAAGAGAAAGGGTTGATGTATCTTCTGAATTAGGTTCAATGAGACGGTATGAGAGAAAGAGAGTGAGAGAGAGAGAGGCAGGCAGCAGGCGTAGTGCTCCCTGCTTCCTTCCCCTTCCCTTCTGCTCGCCTGCCTGCCTGCCTGCCTCTCGCCGTGCCTCCTTGCTGCCAAGCCTGGCTCATTTCCCCCTCTTCTGTTCTCTTCTCTTCCTCCTTCCCTCCTGTCTCCGCTCCTTTTGTGCCGCAGACAGATCTGCAAGGAGTTCACGGACCTGCTGGCCCAGGACCGGTCTCCCTTGGGGAACTCGCGGCCCAGCCCCATCTTGGAGCCGGGCATCCAGAGCTGCCTGACCCACTTCAACCTCATCTCGCACGGCTTCGGGAGCCCCGCGGTCTGCGCCGCCGTCACCGCCCTCCAGAACTATCTCACCGAGGCGCTCAAGGCCATGGACAAAATGTACCTCAGCAACAACCCCAACAGCCACACAGACAACAGCACCAAAAGCGGCGACAAAGAGGAGAAGCACCGGAAATGAGGACCCCCCCCCCACCACCCTCCTTCTCCAGCTTTCCTGCCCAGCCAGCCAGCCTGCCTGCCCCTCTCCCTCGCCTTCCTCTAGGCTCTTCCTCCTCCTCCTCCTCCATCGCCACAGAAGCCCAGAGATTTTCGGCGTCGCCTGTTCACACAGTTTTCAGACTGGGAAGGAACCCATGCTCTCTCCTCCAAGCAACCCCTTTCGTCCTTCCTCTTCACCACTTCCCCAGTTGCTATCCAGTCTGGAGACTAAGGAACCTATTCAGAGGAGATGGAGCCATCCAGACAAGGGGTGGTGATGATTTTTTTTTTGTGGGAGGGGGATAATATTTTTGGGGAATCCCTTTGAGTTTGTGTGAACTTTTTATGTTGTTTTATTTTTTACACAAAAAATCCGCATTTTTTAAAAGAACAATATGATCCGAACTTCTTTTTTTTGTTTCGAATGAGAAAAAAAATAGTGAAAGAACTCCCTCTCAACCCTAAAAACAGGATTGAATTAAACGCGGAGAAGACTCAAGACTCTGGATCAGCAGCACCTCCCCTTTCACGAACTTCCGGTTAAGATTGTAGCCATATTTAAAAACAAAACAAAACAGGCAAAAAGGATGATGATGATGATGATGGTGACATTTTATCAGTATTGTGAATAAACTTGAACACAAACTCCAAGCAGTTCCATGTCATGTCTTCAGTTCTAGAACCTCCCTCCTGCCCAAGGTAAAGCCACCAGTCTGAACTCTCACGGTTCTTCTTCCATAAGGGGATCAGTGTTCATGTATGTATATATTTATTTATGTGTAATTTAATGGGAATTGTAAATATGGTGAGTCTGTTGGAAGCCTTTTTTAATTATTTATCTGGTGATCTCGTTTACCTCTCGTTTAGTGGGTTTTTAAAAAATCTCTTCCCTCCCTTCTTAGTTCCATCACTGTGGTTCATGGTTACTTGCTTAGAAAAAACAGAGGTGGGGGAGGGGTCTTTTTGGAGGGAGGGGTGGCATATTTTTCTGGGATTCATCACTTCAGCCCTGTTGTAGCATGTTTTTTTTAAAAAAAGAGGACAATAAAACAGCTGATGAAATAAAAAACAACCTGGATTTTAATAATAAATTATTAGTTTCTCATTGGGAAAATGAGGGGGGAATGACACCCAACCACTTCCTTCAGTGTTTCTCAACCTTCCTCAATTTGTGGTGACTCCCATCCATCATATTATTTTCATTGCTACTTCATAACTGTAATTTTCCTACTGTTATGAGTTGTAATGTAAATATCTGATATGTAGGATGGATTTTCATTCATTGGACCAAATTTGGCACAAATACCCAATGGAACTGAACCAAACTTGGCACACAGAACTCCCATGAGAAAATACTGGAAGGGTTTGATGGGCATTGACTTTGGTTTTGGAGTTGTAGTTCACCTACATCCAGAGAGCACTGTGGACTCAAACAATGTTGGATCTGGACCAAATTTGGTACAAATACTCAATATGCCCAAATTTGGATACTGGTGGAGTTTGGGAAAAATAGACCTAGACATTTGGGAGTTGTAGGTGCTGGGATTTATAGTTCACCTACAATTTTAAAAAAGCCCTTTGAACTCCACACAGAACCCCCACGACTGACAGAAAATACTGGAGAGATTCGAGTTCCTAAAACCATCAGAAATATGTGTTTGTGATGGTCTTTGGAGACCCCTCTGAACCCCCCTCACAACCCCCCAGGAGTCCCAATACCCAGATTGAGAAACCCTGACTTACTTCCACCTGAAATGATGTTGGCCCCCTTGGGATAAGATTTGACCCTTGTGTTAGTAGTTTCTATTATGTGTTGTGGCTTTTGAAAAAGAAAAGAAACAAAAAAATTATATCCAGTGTCTTTCTATTAAAATTACCTTCAGAGCAATACACTGATGCTGTCTATTCAGAAAAAAGGATGAGAGATTTTCTCCCAACTCTTCCTTCCCCCTTTTCATTTTGAGTTATCTTTTGGTTGAAACAACTTCCATACATTTGGGACCACCTGGTATCCTCTATTTCCACCGGCCATATTGGAAGCAGTTATAGTTGTATTGTATTGAGTTGTGCTGGCAGTAGTTTCCATGCCTGTCAATGTATCATAGTCCTTTGTTGCCCAGATAAATAAATATTTGATACGCTTTATGTCGATTTTTTTTTATTCAGTGGCTGTCTTTACCCAGGCGTATTTTTGTTCTTGGCAGTATTTTTTATTCAGTATGGTTACAGTAATTGAGTTTAACTCTCCCTTGACAATTGCTCCTTGCAATAAGCAGCTGAACCCATTGTTTCCCTCAAGTATAATAAAAACTTACTTTCAAGTTGGAGTTCAGAGCAGGGTATCATTTAGATATTCCACAGAGTCTGTATTCAGACAAATTACACAATAAAACACAATGTACTCTTTTGGATAAAAAAATACTGTACTGTTAAAGAAATGGCATACTTTTCTTTAACTGAAAGGTAATTTTATTTTTAAAAAATAAAAGTTTTATTTTATTTATTGGATCTTTAGGTTTTTATTCTTGCTTCCTAATTATGCCTCAGTACGACTGACCTTGATTGCCATAATATGAATTTTCACAGCTTTTTCATAATTGTTGCCATTCTGTGGAGAATATGGGGCAGGGGAGAAATATGTATCCCTGGGAGAAGATCTGAGCAGTTGTACACATGCACAAGTACAAATCTTCACATACAAGTTGAAATATTTCAGTGCTTCTGTGTATGTGTGTTACAGATTGTGGAAAGTAGAGTTCTATGGGTGTCTGATAGACATCACAGTACAAAAAAAATCCACTTAAAATCTGAGTGTTGTCTCCTGCAGAATTCTGGGATTTGTAATTTAGTGAGGCTGTTAGAGGCTCCTCCTTAAACTACAAACCCCAGAATTCTGCAGGAGGCAGAAACTGGATGTTAAGTGGATTTTTTCTCTAATGTGATGAGGCCCATATATAGTTTTGTTGTAAATATTTGGTAAGACTTGTCTTCAGGTACATAAATAAAGTCAATGTTTGTATTTGGGGAATAAAGACCAGCCATTCTGCCTCTTCCAAAATGTTGGGGAAAATATTCTAACACAGCAGAATATTTTCCCCAACATTTTGGAAGAGGCAAAAATGGCTGGTTTTTATTCCCCAATAATTGTGTTCAATTGTAACCAAGATAGCACAAAAATGGATATAAAATGTTATTTTATTGCTTTGGTTAACTCCTATCCAAATAGAATTAGCTTAAAAGAGGCATTTCCTTGTGTCTGAGAACTTGTGTCACTAAATACTATCATGAAATTTGCATTTGTTTTGGCTTCATTGTGGGATTTTGTGGTGTGGAGTTGGCATGTGAAAAGGTAGCTTTGATAGGAAAGGAGCCGAGGAGGGACTTTAAGATATTCTCCTTGTAGAAGATAAGGTGTTCAATTATAACCAAGACAGCACAAAAAAATGGATCTAGAATGTTATTTTATTGCTTTGGTCAACTCCTGTCCAAACAGAACTTGCTTAAAAGAGGCATTTCCTTGTGTCTGAGAACTAAAACTGGCTCACTACATACTCTCATGAAAATTGCAGTTGTTTTGGCTTCATTGTGGGGGTTTGTGGCGTGGAGTTGGCATGTGAAAAGGTAGCTTTGATAGGAAAGGAGCCCAGGGAGGACTTTAAGATATTCTCCTTGTGGAAGACTTGTTTTTAAAAAGCAGTTTGCTTACAATGGTTGTTTGGATTGCTAAACCTGGAGAGTTTGAGCAAAAACATTGTGAAACTTACTTTCCAGCACAATCTGGTTGTTGTCTCCATCATAATTGCGTCCATCTTGGGTTTTGCAAAACAGTCAGATCTGTGATGGTATTTCTGAAAAGGCTGAGTTTGTGGAGGTTCTCTGTTTCTGTGTCCAAATTGAAAAGGGCTAGGTTTCTTAATATCTTTTCAGTGAAGCCGCAAAGAGAATTAGGCCCTTGTTTTGATGGTTTTGCTATGAGGAGGGGAAGCAAATGCATTAGAGGGAGAGCACAGGTTGTTCTTTTGCCCCCTGTTTAATAATCTAGTCAGATAAAGCAGGAGAAAGTCTGTGTGGCCAACCAGGGGAGAGCTGGCAGAGTTGAAACGCTATTTTGCTGTGAAAGACTGTTTAATAAAACAGTGAGGAGGGTGTGTGTGTGGTTTTGAAAGGGAGGGAGAGAGACTGATCTTCTGCATATAAAGATGGCATCGTTTTGAAAATGCTTATTCATCTCCCTCCCCAAGATACATTGGTTAACTGTAAAGTGGATGTAACAAAATAATGAGGTGAATGAACCCTAACTGTACATGCAGCCTTGACATAAATGAAATGCACAGCCTTGTAGCAGGTGAAGTGAAGCATTGTCTATCTGGGCTGTTTTTCTTGGCTGCATCACAGATTGTGTGGGGGATCCTAACCTCAGGCACAAAGGCATTCATAAACAGCAATGCACACACTGCTGCTCTTTCTCCAGCAATGCATAAATACTCATTTTTTAAAAATGAAAAACAATCTTATTAAATACCATTCATTCATATCTGGATTTACAGATGCTTGTTACTTTTTTAAAAAACCCCAACAACAACCTACCTCTGCCTAATCGTTTTTAGGCTTTAACTGGGTAATATATAAAATAGCCTTAATCTTTGAACATTAGGAGGTCTTAATAATTTTAAGGCTATGAATAATGCATTTTGGGGGGTATAAAAGAGCATTTTAGATGCAAAATTGAATTTTTAAAAAATCAAATAGATGATATCTAGAAGGATTCTTTAAAAACTTAGTTATAAGCAAGGTCTTGCAACATGCTATAACCTTGCAAGCTGATTAACTGAATAATAATAATAATAATAACTAATAATAATAATAATAATAACTAATAATAGCTAATAGCTGAATAACTACCCAGTTAAACTATTAAAGGATTATATATCACATACAATTAACCAATTGATTTGGATTACTATATTTCTTAAGACTGCAATGCAAGTCCAGTTAAAATCAATCAGAAATTTGCCTATATTTTCAGTGCCACCCTGACAATATAATCCTTGGAATAATATATATATTTTTTAAACCCAGTGGGTCTGCTTTGAAGTAAACATTAGTATCAGTTTAGTAATTATTCACTCACTTGGCATTCTGTGTTGGGTTATTATTAACTAATACCCCAATCTAGAGCACTTAATAAAATGGAGTAAAATTATTTTTTTCCAGTGGAATTGAGTGGCTCCTTATTTGAAAATAATGCTGGACCACTCTAATAACTACCATGTCAGACTACACAGAGAAGCAACTGAAATCCACAAGCATGTGGACAATTTCAACAGAAAGGAGGAAACCATGAAAATGAACAAAATCTGACTACCAGTATTTTTAAAACCCTCTAAAATCAGGACAGTAAATAAAGAACAACGTTCAAAAACAGGGGAATTCCAGAATCAATCAGGGACAGCTAATCACCTCCCAACAAAGGATTCCCCCAGGCAGGAAGCAGCCAAGCCTTGAAGCTATTCAATGCTAATCAAGGTGATCATTTATTTATTTATTTACTCTATTTGTATCTCGCAGGAAGTGGGCTCAAGGCGGGCTTTACATATGGCAACTATTCAATGCCTTTGGACAACAAACAATTAAAATACACTTAAGTAAAAATTAAAATTAAATGCACATTAAAACATATAAAACATTGCATTGACTATTAAAATCACGCCATAATTCTGCCTAATAATGATGGTCTCAAACAGACAAGAGTTCTATTTCCACAGATACATTCACAGATATATAAACCAAATTTTCCTAGTTTCCAACAGACCTCACAACCTCTGAGGATGCCTGCCATAGATGTGGGTGAAATGTCAGGAGAGAATGCTTCTGGAACATGGTCATACAGTCCAGAAAACTCACAGCAACCCAATAACCCCACTCTTTTGCATTCTTTTTAGTGGTATTTACTTCCAAAGAATCTGATGATCTGTCTGTTAGTTCTGTTAAAGAGATGTCAGAGATATTTGCATCTCACTGTTATTTATTTTGAAGATTTATCTGTCTCTTTAAGAACAACAACAACCCTTAATGTCCTCTCTCTCTCTCCCCCTTGTATGAAGAAAATGATGGCCATTGCAGTTTGGGGCTCATCTGCTGTGACCAAAAGTGCAGTTACAAAATCATGCTAATTACTTTCACATTCTTTCCTTTGGAGGGGATGTGTTTAAAGCATTGTAATCAATCATGGTTGCAGCCTTTCAAATGCTAGGCCAGGCTTTTAACTCCTAACCCTAACATACCCCTCTCCCTCCTCCCTTTCAGATTAAATTGAAATTAGGATGAATGGCAAAATGTTAATGAGTTATAGCTCGGTCCTTTCAGGCCATGCTAATTTATGTATTATTAAAAAAATTAAATATATATATATACCACAATCCTTCTTCTAGCTGAACGGTTACCACCCTCCTCTGTAATAAATCATCATCCCTCCTCCTCCCTTCCTTCCCTCCCCCCACAACCTCCAAAATCGAATATTAATATAATTTGAGATTTCACTGGTGGAGCAACCATCAGGATAGCAGTGCCCCGCAGCTGAAATAATATTTAAAATAGAAGAGATTTGACATTTGATAAGTCAGTGGCTTGAAATACCCAGTTGTACTTAGCTAATTCAGTCCTTAACCTCTGGTTTCAAATAAATCAATTACAGTCGATTCCACTTCAGTTCAGAAGTGCACGAGGTTTCCCAGCTAATTGAATACATTTTATTCACTTGTTAGGAATATTCATTTCTCCAAATCCTTCAATATAAGGGAGATTTTCTTTGATTGTCCCTGTTCAATCTGACTGCATAATCAGATCAAGCCCTCGCTTGTTTGCTTGGATTCTCTGCAAATTCCATAATGGGAAGCTCGTTTTCTCTGTGTTGCTCTCACGGGCGACCTAACATTGAGCCCAATTCCACCCTTGAAACCTCTGTGATGATGCCGGGTTGCTCCACGTGGATTAAATCCCACTGGAACGGGTGCCATTTACTCCTGGGGTCCCACAATATCTTTTGCGAGGGAGGGGGGGGGGGAATCATAATCATAATATTGATTTGATTTGCTGACTGGCCTGCCACTTGGTCCCAGACAAATGTGCAACTCACCAATAAACTCTGGGGAAAGGAAAGCAGCCACAAGGCACAGTTGTTTGGCGTTGAGGTATTGTTTAGGGTCGCCATTGAGTAAGGACCCTTCCACACAGCCCTATATCCCAGAATATCAAGGCAGAAAATACCACATTATGTGAGTGTGGATTTAGGGTCCTTCCACACAACCCTATATCCCGGAATATCAACTCAGAAAATCCCACATTATTTTAGTGTGGATTTAGGGCCCTTCCACACAGCCCTATATCCCAGAATATCAAGGCAGAAAATCCCACATTATTTGAGTGTGGATTTAGGGCCCTTCCACACAGCCCTATATCCCAGAATATCAACTCAGAATATACCACATTATTTGAGTGTGGATTTAGGGCAATTCCACACAGCCCTATATCCCAGAATATCAAGGCAGAAAAATCCCACATTATTTGAGTGTGGAATTAAGGCCCTTCCACAAATCCCACAACATCTGCCTTGAACTGTGTTATCTGAGTCCACACTCAGTTAATGTGGGATTTTCTGCCTTGATGTTCTGGGATATGGGGATGTGTGGAAGGGCCTTCAGATAACCCAGCCCCTTTCCACACAGCTCAGTAAAATCCAAATTATCTGCTTTGAACTGGAATATATGGCAGTGTGGACTCAGATAACCCGGTTCAAAGCAGATATTGTAGGATTTTCTGCCTGGATATTCTGAGATATAGGACTGTGCGGAAGGGCCCTCTGGAGGAAAGCAAATGCAAATGACAACGATAAATGCACATCATTAAATTTCTAGTTAAGTCTGTTGAGTTCAATGAGACTTGTAGGGAAATGGACTAAGGGCTGGATCTACATTGCCACATAATATCCATATTAGCTGCTTTGAGCTGGATTATATGGCAGTGTGGACTCAGATAACCCGGTTCAAAGCATATATAGTGGGATTTTCTGCCTTGTTATTCTGGGTTATATGGTTGTGTGGAAGGGCTCCCAGTTTAAAGCAGATATTGTAGGATTTTTTTGCCTTGATATTCTGGGATATAGGGCTGTGTGGAAGGGCCCTTACATAACCCAATTCAAAGCAGATATTGTAGGATTTTCTGCTTTGATATTTTGGAATATAGGGCTGTGTGGAAGGGCCCTCTGGAGGAAGGCAAATGCATATGACAACCCTAAATGCACACCATTAAATATCTACTCAGAGTCTATTAGAGTCTATTGAGTTCAATGAGACTTGTAACGAAATGGATCTAGGGCTGGATCTACATTGCCACATAAAATCCCGATTATCTTCTTTGAACTGGATTATATGGCAAGGTGGACTCATAGAAGTCAAAGTTCAAATCTGGGTGATTTTCTTTGATAATCTGGATTATATAGAAGTTTAGATCCAGCCTAGGATGGGGATTTGATCTGGGATCAAAGTCCTTTAGAAGATATGGGTAACAACAACAACAACCACAACAATAAAAAAAATGACAGGGATGGGAGTTGTTAGATATTGGATACCCCACATGGTGTAATAGTTTGAGTATTGGACTATGGGCTCTTCCACACAGCCCTATATCCCAGAATATCAAGGCATAAAATCCCACAATATCCACTTTGGATATTTCCACAGAACCCTTCCACACAGCCATAACCCAGAATATCAAGGCAGAAAATCCCACAATATCTGCTTTGAACTGGGTTATCTGAGTCCACACTGCCATATATTCCAGTTCAAAGCAGATAATCTGGGATTTTATTCAGCTGTGTGGAAGAGGGGTTAACAGTACTCAATGCAGGTTAACAGTACTTGATATTCAGGGATATAGGGGTGTATGTGAGGCCCCCCCCCCCCCCCCGCAGTTATCTGAGTCCACACTACCATATATTCCAGTCCAAAGCAGATAGTGTGGGATTTTCCACCTTCATATTCTGGAATATAGGGCTGTGTGGAAGGGTCTTATGTGAGCCTAGGCTTCAAGTCACTGTCCAGCCATGTAAACCCATTGGGTGACTTTGGACACGTCTCACTCTCTCAGCCCCGAAGCAAACCACCTTTGAACAAATATTGTCAGGAGAAACTACTGTTAGTTTTCCCTTAGGGTCGCTATCAGTCGGAAACTGCTTGAATGCAAACCTCAACAAGGCAGGTATAGGACTGGGTATTAAGATTTATCCCTACCTGGAGCTATGAGCCGTTAAGCCAAAGTATTGGCTTTCTTCTGGGTAGGGTATGGAGAACACCGGGCTTCATAGAAGCCTTCTAGCTCTTCTTAAAGAGAGACACCAACACCCATTGATTTTTAATGAGACAACAAAGCCTTAGATAAAGTAGTAAACACTTGCAGATTCTTGAAAAGGTTCACAGGAAAAGAGTTTTGTTGTAGCGATTGAGTGTTAAAGGTGTAAGAAATCAGAGCTGTCTTGTCAGATCCCCTTTTGCCCTTGAATCAAGGGATCTCCAACATTCAGCCAGGAAAGTCTCTTTGATCTAGGATATCTAAACCGTGTTAGAAAAATAATGGGGATACTGTCAATGATATGACACTGTGAATGCCACCCACTACATGGCTACCAGCTTCCTCCCAGTAGACTCAAATCAAGGAAAAGCTTTATGAGAACTACCACTCCTCTTGGCGTCCCCCCAGCAACAGCAAGGGTATCCCTCTGGGCAGCTCAACCAGGAAACCCCAACTGGATGGCCTCCCACGATGGTCTTCCTCCAGGGGCAAACCAAGAATGGGCAACTTGGAAGTTCCTGAACAGACTCAGAAATTGAGTGGGCAGATCAAAAGACAACCTGGCCAAATGGCACTACTAAAAGAATCCCACACCTTGTGTGACTGTGGAGCAGAACAGACAACTCTGCATCTGTATGCTTGTCCACTATGCCCTGCCTCATGCACAGAGGAAGAATTGTTGGAAGCTACAGACAATGCCATTGCTGTTGCCCGTTTTTGGTCAAAAGATATTTAGCCACCTGCGCTCCTTCTATTTTTATCGGTTTTATACTAATTTGTGCAATGCTTTTGATACGAAATAATTTCATTGGGATGCAAACTACATTAATGTGGCGTGGTAGTTATGCTTTGTGAGGCTGCTATTTGTATTACTACTGAAAGAGGCAGCGTAGCATAGTGGTTGAAGTGTGCTGGAGAGGGATTGGAGACATCAAGCTTCAACTCCCCACAGTATTTACTGAGGGCCCTTCCACCCAGCCATATAACCCAGAATATCAAGGCAGAAAACCCCACAATATCTATTATGAACTGGGTTATCTGAGACCCCCTTCCTCACAGCTGAATAAAATCCCACATTATCTGCTCTGGAGTATATGACAATGTGGACTCAGATAACCCAGTTCAAAGCAGATAGAATAATAGAATCATAGAGTTGGAAGGGACTTCATGGGACATCCAGTCCAACTCCCCGACAAGAAGCAGGAAAATTGCATTCAAAGCACCCCGACAGATGGCCACCCAGCCTCTGTTTATTGTTTATTGTATATTGTGGGATTTTCTGCCTTGATATTCTGGGCTATAGGGCTGTGTGGAAGGGCCCTGAGTCCACACTGCCATATATTCCAGTTCAAAGCAGATAATAAAGTGGGATTTTATTCAGATGTGTGGAAGGGGCCTGAGTGAACTTGGGTGCATCTACAGTGTAGAAATAATGCGCTTTGGCTTTGACACCACTTTAACTGCCACCGCTCAATGTTATGGAATCATGGGAGTTGCAGATTTGCAAGACATTATCTGCCAAAAAGTACAATTTCCACATGATTCCAATATTATTGAGTTCTGTGTTAAAGCGGTGTCAAACTGCATTAATTACACACCGTAGATGCGCCCTCTCTGTGTCTGGCTCTAGCTGACAGTATTGTTGTGAGAGTAAAGGGCTTCTGGGAAAGTTCTGTGCCCCGGTTTGAGTTCACTAGAGGAAAGAAGAGGCAGAGATGTTGCAAAATGACAACGAGTTACATCCGGATTAGTCCTGCCAGGAGCAAATCCGCTGAAATTAATGGGACAAATCAATCTCGACTAAGGGCCCTTCCACACAGCCCTATATCCCAGAATATCAAGGCAGAAAATCCCACAATATCAGAGTGGAGACTCAGATAATCCAGTTTTAAACAGATATTGTGCGATTTTCTGCCTTGATTTTTCTGGGATACAGGGCTGTGTGGAAGGGCCCTAAATTAAGTCCCATAATTGTCCTCATCTTTCCACAGTTATCTAGAAAACATCATATACAGTTGGCCAGTGAGACAACAAGCCTATGAGGTTGGTCTATATCGATGGTTAATTCGTGTTACACGAAAAGCTGTAAAGCTTTGCAAAAGTCGTTTGCCTAAGGCAAAATCACTACAAGTCTCTCGATTGGAACCAAATGCTTTCCTGCTTTGTAACTCCAGTCTCAGGGCCTTTCCACACAGCCATATAACCCAGATTATCAAGGCAGAAAATCCCACATTATCTGCTTTGAATTGGGTTATCTGAGTCCACACTGCCATATATTCCAGTTCAAAGCAGCTGTGTGGAAGGGACCTCAGACTTGAGTTCTGTAATTTGTACATCCTGGTTCAAAGCAGATATGGTGGATTTTTTCAGCTATGTGGAAAGACTTTGGGTTTTCTTGGCAACATTTATTGAGAAGAGGTTGTCATAGCCTCTTTCCAAGAAGGAGGCAGGTAACTTTTCCAAAATGGAGTAGTGTTTACCTAAATCACAGTTCACTGGAAACTGGGCCTTGTCTGCCTTTAACCAAAGAAGGAGGGTAGCTCTAATGTATTCCCTGGTTTGGGATCCCTGTAAAATAGTTGGGTTTGGAGGTGGAAGTGGCCACAATTGTTTTCACTGTCATCCCCTATTTCTTGAGCTTGGTATTTATATGTAATATAACTATCTATCTCTCTCTCTGTATGAAAATTCTTTACATGTACCATCAATACATAATTGTTCAAATTTTTATTTAAGACCCTAACATAATGCAAATTTCAGTCTATTTTTCCACATCTTTTCCAATTGTGACTTTTGTATTTTATGCCTTATATTTCATCCTGTTCCATAGCCTCTCTAGTAAACATTTCTCATTTCTTGCCCTTAATCCAATACTCAAAGTAGTCTGGGCCTTTACTGCTTTCTTGTTGTGTTGTCCCTTGTGGAGAGAAAAAGTGGGATATAAATAAACATAATAATAATAATAATAATAATAATAATAATAATAATAATAATAATAACAATAGCGACCTTATCACAGGATTCTTTGAAACTGTGGACCCTTCCAGGTAGGCCCTATATTCCAGAATCTGATGCCAGGTTTTCTGTTCATTCCAGATTTTCTGGTAGTGGAGACTCATAAAATCCAATTTAAAGCAGAAAACCTGGGATCAGATCCTGGGATATAGGGACTGTCTGGAAGAGCCAAAGATCAACCATGGGGTCTCCATGGCTTAGCAGGAATCAAACCCTGGTCTCTATGTTGGGTTTCATCTCTGGACTGCACATGTCTCCAGAGCTCAATGAGTAGCTAGACTTTGAGGGATTATTTTCTGCACATTTCTATGCATCCTTTTTTCTAGAAGGGGCTTTGTCTTGACTCTTCTTGCTTGCCACTATCTCCTCCCTTCTTTGAAGATGTAGCAATGGAATCTCCTTGAGTGATGAGGTAAAGGTATTTCTATTGCCCTGGGTTTTGGACATGTGGTCATTCTCCATTGCCCTCTCTCTGCCTTTGCCTCCCTTCCAGTGAAGACACATTTTGCCATTCTACAGGCAAAATGTAGCTGCATGGATACTTTTGATATTTTATTCTTTTACCTTCCTTAGAAGATGAACTTAGTAAGCTAGTTACCCCCAAAGCTCTTTTCTATCTAGAATAAATTTCTTTTCTTGAATAAATATTTTGAACCTAAAGATTTGTCTCTGCAATCCTGTGCCATCCTGTTGAATGGAAGCTAATCCTGAATCAACACAAGTAAGTTTCTGCTGGTTAGGAAGTCTGCTTCTGGCACTCTACTATATTTTTGGTGGAATCACCCCAAGTGAGGGCTATTTTTTGAGACTGAGGATAGCAGCTAAATTTCACCTAGATGTGGGTAGAGAACTTTTTTTTTCTATACAGGGATACATTACAGTTGATCTATTGTGGGGGAAGCAAACAAGCTTCCCAGACTTTGGTCTTTCCAATGTTATACTGGGTTAAAATAAAGCAACCTGGACAGCTGATATAAAA
The DNA here is from genome assembly GCF_025583915.1 of Anolis sagrei ordinatus. Classification (NCBI taxonomy): domain Eukaryota; kingdom Metazoa; phylum Chordata; class Lepidosauria; order Squamata; family Anolidae; genus Anolis; species Anolis sagrei. The sequence continues at coordinate 168,111,376 of NW_026847438.1, read as the reverse complement.
ATGTGTCTGATCTTATTGGAAACTGGAAGGAAATAATTTGCGGCATATAAAACATATATGGCCTCCAAAATAAAATAGGAAAGGACAGGAACAGGAACAAAATATGGGACTTCACCTCCTTCCACACATAATCCCACATTATCTGCTTTGAACTGGAATATATGGCAGTGTGGATGCAGATAACCCAGTTCAACACAGATATTGTGGGATTTTCTGTCTTGATATTCTCGGTTATATGGCTGCGTGGAAGGGCCCTCACGTATCTTTTTCTCTCTATGGAGAAAATTCTGAGAGTGCCTTGGACTACAAGAAGATTCAACTAGTCCATACATCAGGAAATAAAGCCCCACTGCTCATTGGAGGGAAGGATATTAGAGGTAAAGATGAAGTATTTTGGCCACATCAGGAGAAGACAGGAAAGCTTAGAGAAGACAATGATGCTTAGGAGAAAGGAAGGAAAAGGGAAGAGGGGCCAACCAAGGGCAAGATGGATGGATGTATAAATATGTGAGAGGAAGCCACAGGGAGGAGGGAGCAAGCTTGTTTTCTGCTTCCCTGGAGACTAGGACGCCAAACAATGGCTTCAAACTACAAGAGAGGAGATTCCATCTGAACATGAGGAAGAACTTCCTGACTGTGAGAGCCGTTCAGCAGTGGAACTCTCTGCCCCGGAGTGTGGTGGAGGCTCCTTCTTTGGAAGCTTTTAAACAGAGGCTGGATGGTCATCTGTCAGGGGTGATTTGAATGCAATATTCCTGCTTCATGGCAGGGGGTTGGACTGGATGGCCCATGAGGTCTCTTCCAACTTTTTGATTCTATGATTCTATGATGAAGTGACTGGCTTGACTCTGAAGGAGCTGGGGGTGGTGACGGCCGAAGGAGCTGGGGGTGGTGACTGGCTAACAGGGAACTCTGACTTGGGCTGGCCCATGAGGTCACTGAACGAAGAAACAACAGCAACACTCAGATAATGTGGGATTTTCTGCCTTGCTATTCTGGGATATAGGGCTGTATGGAAGGGCCCTAAGAGGTCCCCCAACACTCAAACCATGACACCACTCTGTTGTGCTTGCAGGGCCTTGATTAGTGCCGGATTTAGGACAAATAAGGCCCTGTGCTTGGGAAGTCATGAGGCCTCTTCCTTGGGTCCTACACTGCCTGCTTTGTGGCACACTCCGATAGACTATCAAATCCATCATTCCTTATGGGCTGGCTGGCGAAGGAGAGTAATGCGGTTAGACAACGCTTGAGCGTCCCATCTGCTCCCCTTCTCAGCACCCCTCCCCGCCCTTCTCCCTTTAGCGTCCCATTATTGGAAAACCAGGCAAGGCGTGGGCAGGGGTCAGAGCCATCAAACAGGGGCGGATCGTTAGCTCGCGACGGGAGAGTGTCCGTGGGGAGGGGGAGGCGCGCGCGAGGAGATGACAAAGGACTTCTCCTCTCCAATTCCCTTCGTCGCCCTTTGAGGACCCCATTTGGGGGGGGGGGGGTGTCGTGTTGGCGCGTGGATCGGCTCCTTTCCCCTCCGCCCACATCCTTGCTCTTCACAACCCCCTTCTAGTAGAAGCGGAAAGGCTACAACCAAGCAATAGAGTTCCCCCATTTCAATGAAATTACACTATGCAACATGATGTTTGTTCCTGGGTTGTAAATGTCAATTCCTAATTGGTTCTATCATTTAAACATTGAAAAAGTTTATTAAAGTGCAAAAACTTTGTTTTTGCGAGGTATCCTGCAGCTCATTTTGCTGTAGTTTTTCAATGAATATCTCAACTAATTCAACAATTCAAGGTGGCCAATTGAAATATTCACACCTAGCTCCAACAGACAAACGTTTTTCCTCCCACCCTGGACCTTCCACAGATATATAAACCCATTTTTTCTGGTTTGCAACAGACCTCACAACCTCTGAGGATGCCTGTCATAGATGCAGGCAAAACGTCAGGAGAGAATGCTTCTAGAACGTGGCCATACAGCCCGAAAAACCTACAACAACCCAATTCAACATAATTTGTGGCAACCACAAAAACCAACGTTTCTGGAGTCTAACAGCTACTTTTGGAGGTGCCAACGATTTTCAGTCTCTGCAACGCTAGAAAGTGTTTCCAATACATTCATCTGGAATTAGGAAGTGTAAATGGCTCCGGATGAAATTCATCTGCAGTGAGGAATTGCTCCATTTTCAGGGTAAATATGATTTCTTTTACCTCAAGGTGCAATGAAAACTATATAAGGAACGTGTTGTTGTATTTCTTGAGGTGAATATAGCCAGGTTTAGTAAAGAAATCGTTTCTTTCATTCACACACACAGATAATATTGGGGGTTTTCTGGGGGGAGGGGGGATTCTCGTTTGCTCTGCTTCTAGGCAAGGGATGTAGGTGGGCAGGAAAAGAGATTTAAGGATGGGCTCAAAGGCAACCTTAAAACTCTGGCATAGACACTGAGAACTGGGAAGCTCTGGTCCTTGAGCACTCCAGCTGGAGGTCAGCTGTGACCAGCAGTGCTGTAGAATTTGAAGAGGCAGGAATGGAGGGCAAAAGACAGAAAAGTGCCAAGAGGAAGGAGTGTCAAGCCAACCCCGACCTGGACCGCCTTCCACCTGGAAACCAATGCCCTCACTGCAGGAGAACAAGCAGATCAAGAATAGGGCTGGATAGCCACCTAAGGACCCACTCCACTGTCAGTGGGACAACGACAGACAACGAGGGATCACCTAAGTAAGTAAGTAGGCAAGACCAATTGGCAATCCAACTTCAAGTTAAACTCTGCAATGTAAGAAATTTTAGTAACCCTAAAGTTGAACTCAAAGGAACTCAGTAGTGAGTAAATAGATGAGGTTGTATGAAATGTGGCTGTTAACTTGGCCTGTAGATCCATCTAAATCAGTGGTTTCCAACCTTTTTTTGACCAGGGATGACTTGACCAGGGACCACTTTCCAACATTAGTATCAAAAGTTTTTGATCAACTTTAGGTTTGGTGTGGTTATTTGGGGTGCTGATTCAGAAAATTGCCTTGGATAGACCACATCAGCTCTAATTTCTGATACAGAGCATATGCCATCCAGTAGTTGCCATCTGCTCACCCACAGAAAACCATATTTAATAATCTGGAGCAGGGGACCTCAAACTTTTTAAACAGAAGGCCAGGTCACATTCCCTCAAACTGTTGGAGGGCTGGATTATAATGTGAAAAATGTATGAATGAATTCCTATGCACACTGCACATATCTTATTTGTAGTGCAAAAAAACCCCTTTAAAACAATACAATAATTAAAATAAAGAACATGTTTAACAAATATAAACTTATTAGTATTTCAATGGGAAGTGTGGCCTGCTTTGGCTGATGAGAAAGGATTGTTGTTGTTGCTGTAGTGTGCTTTCAAGTAGTTTCAGACTTAGGCTGACCCTGAGCGAGGGCCTATCATGCCCTCTGGCCTTAGTTTGAGGACTCCTGATCTAGAGCCTTGGACCTTGTTAGAAATCATAACCTTTTCTAAAGTATGTTCTTCCTGAGAAGAGTTAAAAACCCACTAAAGTCAACCTTCTCCTTAGTGGTAAATATCCACTAGTATTCATGCAAGGCAATTGGGTTTATCAGCTGTTAGACTGATATACTCTCTTTGAAATGTTAGGGACAAAGATATGCCAATGCACAAAACACACATAGCAGAGTTTCAGTGTGATTTTAGTAGCTCAAAAACATCTACTATCCCTTAAAACATTTTGGTTTAAATCATGCTCTCAAGAGACCAAAAATAAAGTAAGGTAAAGGTTTTCCCCTGATATGAAGTCCAGCAGTGTCAGACTCTGGTGTGTGGCATTGTCCTTAGACGCCTCCATGGTCATGTGGCCAGCATGACTGCATGGAGTGCCGTTACCTTCCCGCCGGACCTATTGATCTACTCACATTTGCATGTTTTTGAACTGCTAGGTTGGCAGAAGCTGGGGCTGTCAGAGGAAGCTCACGGCGCTCCTGCATTCGAACCTGTAACCTTTAGGTCAACAAGCTCAGCAGCTCAGCGCTTTAACTCACGGGCCACTGGGGGCTCCAAAAATAAAGTACTCTTCATTAAAATACATAGTTGGTTTACTCACAAACTCCATGTATTCAGCATACAGGCACATTGCATATCATTCCAGATGCAAATAGGATTTGAAGTAGTTTCTCTGTGCAGATGCACAAGGCATCTTTCTTATAACCAATAGTCCAAAGTCTAAAGCATCCCTCTGGTCTGAGAGTCTAATAGAGTCTCTATACAATCTGTTTTTACTGACTTCTGTAAAGCATACTGTTTCTAAAAAGTGGAGTCTGAGATCTGAATAGTCCCAGAGCTGATCACATGGTCTGCAGCCCCTCCCACAACATAGAGTTAAGAAAAACTGCATACGAATACACACATATACAATAAGTAAGCAATCTGAATTATATACAAACAAATTACTAGTGGAGGAGGTTTGTAGAAGGTTGCTATTTCCAACAAGACATTTCCATCTCCGGAAGTTGGTCCATAGCAGGAAACAGTATCCCTTATCAACCAAAGGATTAACAAGTGCAATGTAAAGAAGGTGTTGTTTTTTATCTCACAGAGTGGGCCTCTTGTTTCCTGTTTCCTGTTAGTTGCTTCTTCTACTCCAGAGATACTTTTTCTTTCAAAACAACCTCAGCCTCACCACTTAGGAGCATTCTTTGCTTGCATTTATAAATACAAAAGGATCGTGTTGTCTCTCTAGTCTCCAAAAGACATTGGACAAGGCCTGCCAGCCAGAATAGAAAATTGAAGGCTGGATGGACAAATAGATTTTGGGTTTTAGCTTCAGTCTTTAGCTAAAGTTACTTACCAAAATAACCCATAAAGACACTTCTGCCTTCCTTACACAGTTCTTTCTGTTGAGACAGGCCTATTCCCCTTGACCTTTATGTTATATTTGGAAATAGAACTTCCAAATATAACAAATATAGCAGCAAGTTTCGTTTTGAATAAAGACTCACTTTTGTGACACTTTATCATAGATCTCTGGGGCCCCTTCCACACAGCTCAATCAAATCCCACATTATCTGCTTTAAACTGGGATATATGGCAATGTGGACTGAAATGACACAGTTCAAAGCAGATATTGTGGAATTTTCTGCCTTGATATTCTGGGTTATGTGGAAAGGCCCTAGGATAGGAAAACAAGGCCTTGAACTATTTAGACTGCAGTTACTTTATTCTAAAAAAAGAGGGGGAATTAGTTTGTAATAGGATGTAAAGGAAGAGGAAGGTCTTGCGTTTTGAATGCCAGAATCTATTGGGGTCTAATATTTTAAAAGAGGCTTTAACACAGCCCTATATGCCAGAATATCAAGGCAGAAAATCCTATAATATCTGCTTTGATCTGGGTTATCCACACTCAGATAATGTGGGATTTCCTGCCTTGGTATTCTGGGATATAGGGCTGTGTGGAAGGGCCCAAAGTGATCCCTGTGCTACATAGAAATTACATGATATTCCCATCACATTTTAAAGTCATTTAAAATAATATAAAGGGAACTTAACATGAAATGTACATTAAAATATCCCTGCTCTCCTAAAGGCAAAAGAAAGCCAAGCAATTGTGATTTATACATTAGTAAACTATAGGACTTGAGAGATCATAGAATCATAGAGTTGGAAGACACCTCATAGGCCCCTCCAGTCCAACTCTCTGCCAAGAAGCAGGAAAATTGCACCCAAAGCACCCCTGACAGATGGCCAGTGGACTCAGGATCAACCTGAAGGGAAAAGCAGAGGCCCAAACCAGTTTGTGCCTCTTTGACTTCAGGTCCTTTCCATACTGCCACATAACCCAGAATATCAAGGCAGAAAATCCTACAATATCAGCTTTGAACTGGGTTATCTGAGTCTGCACTGCCATATATCCTAGTTCAAAGCAGAAAATGTGGGGTTTTATTCAGCTGCGTGGATGGGGCCTGAGCCACATTCTTTGCAGTTTAACTTCTTTGAACTGCATTATATGGAGTCCACACTGACCATATAATATAGTACCTGCAAATCCCATAATGTGGGATTTTATTCAACTGTGAGGAAGGGGCCTTATTCTCCATATGGAAAATGAGCAATTTGACTGAGAGGAGAATTATTTGTACTTATGATGCAGTGAAATATATCGATTTTGAAGTGGTTCTTCACCCGGGTCTTTCAGTTAGACAGAACTCCCCTCTCTTCTTCCTTTCAATCCCTTCCATGAAAGGTGCTACATTTTTTTGCCCAGAAATATTGCATTTGCACCCACACATATTTGCCCTTAAGGTTTGTTTATCTAGTACTGGTTGGTTGTGGTGGCAATGCTAGCAAGTCTCATTGGTTTCACTCACAATTGAGTAGACTGAAAGGGGATTGGGAAGCATAGGTGTGCACACAGTAGTTAGTACACGTCCAGTTTTCTAGGTGAAGGTGGAACTACAACCCAACAACTCCATTGTGTCTGTGCAAAGCCAAGGAACACTATAATGCTGTTGGCTTCTCTCTTTCTCTATCTCCCCCCCTCCCCGTTTTTCACAGGCAAGAAGAGGCTTTTGTGGAAGGAGTGGAGAAGGCACCCCACAAGTGCTGCATCTGTAGGACAGAGAAGGCAAAGAGAACCATTGTGAGAGTCCACCAGTCCTTGGAGGAGCCAAAAAAGGCACGAGAAACATCAGCTTTTCTGAAGGACTTTAAAAACAACTGAAACCAAGAAAGAACACTGTATTTATTGTCAAAGCCTTTCATAGCCAGAATCACTGGGTTGTTGTGAGTTTTCTGAGCTGTATGGCCATGTTTCAGAAGCATTCTCTCCTGACATTGTGCATGTATCTATAGCAGGCATCTTCAGAGGTTGTGAGGTCTGTTGGAAACCAGGAAAATGGGGTTTATGTATCTCTGGAATGTCCAGGGTGGGAGAAAGCACTCTTGTCTGTTCGAGATAGGTGTGAATGTTTCAATTGGCCACCTTGATTAGAATTTAATGGCTTAGCACTTTCAAGGTCACTGCCTTGACTTTGAAGAAACAGGGAGCTCTGACATGGGCTGGTCCATGAGGTCATTAAGCAACAACAGTTTCAAGGACTGGCTTCTTACTGTCTGGGGGAATCCTTTGTTGGGAGGTGAAAACAATCCGGGCCAGCTAATCAGCTCCCAACAAAGGATTGCTCCAGGCAGTAAGATGCCAGACTTTGAAACTGCTGGGCCATTAAATTCTAATCAAGGTGGCCATTTATAACATTCACACTTACCTCAAACAGACAAGAGGTTTTTTCTCTCCCACCCTGGACATTCCACAGATATATAAACCCCACTTGCCTAGTTTCCAACAGACTTCACAACCTCTGAGGATGCCTGCCATAGATGTGGGCGAAATGTCAGGAGAGAATGCCTCTAGAATATGGCCATACAATCCAGAAAACTCACAGTAACCCAACCCTATATTTAGGTAGCCCTTGGTATTCACTGGGGTTTGGTTCCAGGACCTCTTGTGATTTTAGTAATGAGAAGTTGAGGACTTGTTTTATTGTTATTATTGTTTGTGGCACACAGGACTCCCATGATCAACAGAAAACACTATAAGGGTTTGGTGGGCATTGACCTTGAGTTTGGGAGTTGCAGTTTACCAACATCCAGAGAGCACTGTGGACTCAAAAAATGATGGACCTGGACCAAACTTGGCACAAATATTCCATATGCCCAAATATGAACACAGGTGGAGTTTGGGGGAAATAGACCTTGACATTTGGGAGTTGTAGTTACTGGGATTTATAGCTCACCTACAATCAAAGAGCATTCTGAACTTTACCAAGGACAGAATTGGGGCAAACTTCCCACACATAACCCCCATGACCAATAGAAAATACTTAAGGCCATTCGGTCCAACTCCCTTCACCAGGGCAAGAAAATGTAATCAAAGCCTTCCTGACAAAGAGCCATCCAGCCATATATATATGTGTGTGTGAATCATATATATATATATATTCACACACACACACACACACACACACATATATATATTCACACACACACATATATATGGCTGGATGAATCATATATATATATATATATATATGATTCATACAAAGAGAGAGATGTAGTATCATAGATTTGAAAGGGCATGTTCCAGAGCAGACAAACCAGACAATCTCAACATCAACACTGACAAAGAAACAAAAAGAAATACTGTTTACCCACAAGCAGAAAGAAATTACATATATCAGAAACCATTACTTTATTTTCCAGATCACCAGACTGAGCCACAGCAAGGCATGGCAGGGGACGGCTAGTAAACGGAATAAATACCAAAATCCACGGAAATTCAAGTCCCTTGACCTACAATGGCGTAAATTGTGTCTCATATTCGACAATTTTGCTGCTTGGATTTGTAAAAAATATTATTTTCAACCCTTGGACGAGTGAACCCATTGCTACCAAGGCGTGGATGGAGGACTCCTGGAGTGCAGGATCCGTGGATATGGAGGGCCAGGTGCATGTATTTAAGGGCTTGTAGAGATGTCCTTAACCGTGTTTGTTTCTCGACCAATGCAAGAACCTTTAGAAACGTCTAAGGCAGAGGCACACTCAAACCTATCCCTCTTCAGTGAGAATGCGATCAAGAAATGTGCAGGCAATCATAACCCTGATATTCTAATAATCAAAGCAGCAGCTCTGCTTTGAAAAGATGGAGATGGATGGGTAAAGGGAGAAGCCACGTGTGACCGGTTCCCGAATCCGATTCGGGTTGTGGAGGAAGGCAATCGGCTCCTTATTTGTCCCCATTGTCATCTTCGGGGCGCCGTCCACCCCTGGCCCCTCTCTCTCCCTGGCCTTCCTCTCCATTCCTATTCCTCCTCCTCCTCCTCCTCCTGCTGCCTGCGAGAGTTTGATATTCCATCTCCAGCCTCTTTGCTCGGCGCTCTCATTCTCCAAAGCCAGCCAGGGGGAGAGAGTCGCCCCGGGCCAAACATATGCTTCTTTCCATAGCACTAATCCACCTTTAGCGTGGAGGCATAATTGCTCGAGTGGCCATGGATTCTGGACGCTTTTGTCCCTCGCTGGCTCCCGTCCGCTTGGCACACGCCATTTCAATCAACTTCTCTCTCTAATACTGTCTGCTTTTATCAAATCCCAGCCTCGGCAAAGGGGGAGGGGGGCCGGGGGGGGGCAGGGAAGGGGGAAAAACAACCAGCTCTCCCCCAACTGGGCCAGATCCAGCAGGAGCCATTGCTTAAAAGCCTCGGCCTCAAACTCTTCATGCAGCATTCTTAATCCAGAGCACTTTATAGCACAACAATGCCTTCAATAGAGCAACACTCCTAATTCAGTACTCTCAATCCAACTCAACTCTTAATTCAGCACAGGTCATGCAACCATTAATTTAGCACTCCCAATGCAATACAAATCTTAATTCTGCACTCTTAAGGCAACACAACCCTTAATGGTACACTTTTAATGCAACACAACTCTTAATTCTGCACTTTTAATGCAACACAACTCTTAATTCTGCACTTTTAATGCAACACAACTTTTAATTCAGTACTCTGAATGCAACACAACTCTTAATTCAGTACTTTGAATACAACACAAGTCTTAATTCAGCACTCTGAATGGAACACATCTCTTAATTCAGTACTTTGAATGCAACACAAGTCTTAATTCAATGCTCTGAATGCAATACAACTCTTATTTCTGCACTCTTAGTGGAACACCACTCTTAATACAGCACAGTTCATGCAACACAAGTCTTAATTATGCATGCTTAGTGCAACGCCACTCTTAATTCAGTACTGTAAATGCAACACAACTCTTAACTCAGAATTCAGAATGCAGCACAACTCTTAATTCAGCACTCCTAATGCAACACAACTTTCAATTCAGCACTTAATGCAACACAACTCTCAATTCAGCACTCTGAATGCAGCACAACTCTTAATTCAGCACTCTGAATGCAACACAACTCTTAATTCAGCACTTAATGCAACACAACTCTTAATTCAGTACTCTGAATGCAATGCAACTCTTAATTCAGCACTCTTAATGCAACACAATGTTTAATTCAGTGCAGTTCATGCAACACAACTCCTAATTCAGTGCAGTTCATGCAACACGACAATTCAGTGAAGTTCATGCAACACAACTCTTAATTCAGTACTCTGAATACAACACAACTCTTAATTCTGAACTATTAATGCAACACAATTCTTAATTCTGCACTCATGATGCAACAAAAGTCTTAAAATGCAACTCAACTCTTAATGCACTCTTACTGCAACACAACTCTTAATTCAGTGCAGTTCATACAACACAACTCTTAATTCAGTGAAGTTTATGCAACACAACTCTTAATTCAGCACTCTTCATGCAGCACAACTCTTAATTCAGTACTTTGAATGCAACACAACTCTTAATTCAGAATTCTTAATGGAACACAACTCTTAATTTCAGTACTCTGAATGCAACACAACTCTTAATTCAGTACTCTGAATGCAACACAACTCTTAATTCTGTACTCCTAGTGCAACACAACTCTTAATTCATCATAGTTCATGCAACTCAACTCTTAATTCAGCACTCTTAATGCAACACAACTTTTAATTCTGTACTCTGAATGCAACAAAACTCTTAATTCAGCACTCATAATACCATCAAAACTTTTGATTAAGTCTTTTAAATCTAGTACTCTTAATACAGAAAAAACTTTTAATTTGGTAATCTTAATACTGAACTCTTAATACCAGCAGAGCTCTTAATACTGAACTCTTGAAACAGCAAAAGTTCTCTTACTTCAGCACACCTAATACATCTAAACACCTAATGCCAAACTCTTCATACAGCAAAATTCTTAATTCAGTACTCTTCAGTACTTACAATGCAGCAAAACTTTTATTCGGTACACTGTGTGCTGAACTTTTAATATAGCATGCTGTTTATACAGCCAAGCAAATATGCTTTGATTTTGTGTTCCTGCATAGCAGAATGGGGTTGGGATGGATGATCCTCGGGATCTCTTATAACTCTATGATTCAAACAACAGGGATCTTTCTTTGTATCATGACCAATCACAACCCTTTCTCAGAGGCACAAGATTGCTAGCCAGGAGGCCCATCAAAAGATGCCCATAGAATCTCTTTTGCTTGCACATCCCATCAGATGCACAAGTTCCTCTTCATCTTTGGGTCAACTGATCAGGAACGCCATTGTAGTGAGGGATAAGGAATGGGATGCAGCATTCCCACCCCACTGATTCAGACCATATGTGATTATGTCATTATTTTATAAGATCAGCATCATTTCTCTGTGCATGTGAAAATGACATATAAAATGTAGTCTCTGAAACATATTTTAAATATATATACAGAGACGTTGTGTGTATGTGGAGGACAGAGCAGATAGAAAACAGGTTGCAGACCAAAAGTGAGAAGCTTCTCATGAATCTTGTCAGTTTCTTCTCCATACCATGAAAAATGTATTCACCTCATCTGAAATGACATCCCTTAACCATTAGCTGTGGACTCAGAGAATTATTAGGAGCAGTAAACAATTAGATGTGAGTATATTGTTGGCATTGTGGTGTTGCATTATAGCATGGTGTCACAGTTTAAGTGTTGGACTAAGACCATAGGGGACCAGGATTCAAGTCCCTGCTCAGACTTTGAAACTCACTGTGGTCCCATCTATACTGACCATATAATAATAATAATTATCATCATAATAGTCATCATCATCTTTATTTGTACCCCACCACCATCTTTCCATGGGACTTGGGGCAGCTTACAGAAGCATTCCAAGTGCCACATGCAGAAAACAATACATAAGTATAAATACAATGACATAAATATAATCAACAGGACATAACAATCTCATTAATACAATTATACAAAATTGAAAATTATAAAATTCCTAAAATACAGTGGAACCTGTCAGCTGGCCATCTGTCATAACAATCATTCAAAGTCTTGGCCAGTACTATCAATGAGTCATCACATTGGCCATGGATTACTCGGGATCAAAGGCCTGAGTCTACTGAGTCTACATTGTGATATAATCCAGTTTAAATCAGATAATCTGCATTCAGAAACTGGATTATATGGTAGTATAGATGGAGCTTGAGTAGCTCTGGACAAGTCATATTCTCTCAATGTAACAAGACAACAATGGCAAATAAAGCTTGCCACAGAAAACCTAAAAACCCTAAAGGGTAACAATAGATTGGAGTCGACTTAAAGGAAAAAAAAAAAAGGATGGCAAAGGCAGATAGAATATAAAAAATAGTGACATAACGCCCCTGAAACACATGGCTGTTTTGCAGTTGATGCCCAAACCCAAGTCTTTCTCAGAAACTTGCATCCTTATTCTAGAACTCCTGACATCTTAAAGCCCTTGGGAACTGGGTTCTAATGTATTTAAGATACTGGAAAGCTTCATGGAAGGTTGGTTTGGATGATGGGACAAGGCATTTAATATAGAGATCAGGAGCTTTAGTTCCAATCAGCTCCATCCAGAACAACTAATAAGCAGTGAGGTTGAAAATAGTTCAATAACATTTGAATGAATGGCTACAGATCTCTTACCCCAGGCTTGGGCAAACTTTGGCCCTCCAGGTGTTTTGGACTTCAACTCCCACAATTTCTAACAGTCTACCAGTTGTTAGGAATTGTGGGAGTTGGAAGTCCAAAACACCTGGAGGGCTGAAGTTTGCCCATGCCTGTCTTACTACCTCAACCTAAGTATCCTAGTTGTAGTTTTACACCTAAACCACTACAATCACATTGTTGATCAGAAATTTAGCTCATGGTAAGGTTTGCAACTAAACTCCTTTGTGTCAAGCTAAGACCTGATCTCTAAAAATCTGAATCTCATAAGCAGCTGGACGAATCTCTCTGCTGCTACTTCAAACTGTTGTGATTTTTCACATTACAGAAGTCTGCCAATATTGAAATATCCAGTCATATAGAAAAACTAGCAAGCTAGACTGGAGCTTTTCCTCCTTTTCTCTAACTTTCTGTACATAGGAAATTTGTGTCCAAAGAAAAGCATTTAGTTACTTGCACTGCTCCTCCTTCTGAAATAGCACAGTCCTGACAGATTTACAGGCCCTTCTCCATCACCTTCACCAAGTTAGAAAATAGGAGAGGGCCTTCTTGGTGAGTGTAGTTGCTGAATGCATTGCATGAATAGATTTGTATCCCCAAACCTTGCTTTTTCCTCCCTCCTAAATCACCCAGTCGCCTTCATGTGTAATGTTGCCAATCTAGTCGACATTTGTAGATGGAATTAGGCAGCTAAGGCATGGTCCCATTTTCCCCAAGCAGCAAAATATTTTGAGTTGGCCCTAACCACATACGCTATTCTTGAAAATGTTACTTTACTTGTGGGAAGACTCCATGTACATTATATTATAGTGTATATTATAGTGTGTGTGTATGTGTGTGTGTGTGTGTATACATATATGTGTGTGTGTGTGTGTGTATGTATAGAGAGTGAGAGCGAGAGAGAGAGAGAATATGTATTGTGTATAGTACATGTATATTTATAGTGGTTATAAAAAAGAAAGGAGAAAGAAAGATACAAAGATCAGACATACAAATAGAGTCATGAATTCTTAGTCTTCCATATTAACAAGTTATTGTAAGCCAGTTCTTTGCTCACTTCCTCCCATTGTTTGCTTTTAGCATATTTGAGGGGCAGAGTGGGTTTCCTCTTTTTGATTTCTCCAAGTTCCCTGCAGCCCCATCAAAGGACTATGGGGGAGAGGATTTGTTTCTCTTACATGTGGGCTTGTTGTTTTGGGAAAGAAAGCAAAGCTTCCCTAGTAAAAGGCCAGATTTTGTTTCAAGCCTTTTCTTTCTCTGTGAAATCAGGTTCATCCGCATGGCAAATATTGCCACCCTGCAAAAATGATAAAACTCAGGAGGGTAAATCTCCAGTCTGCCCAAGCCCTTTAATAATACATTTATCTGTGTTAGTTCTTCTTCTTTCTCTCCCTCCCAGTTGGGGAAAAAAGCCTATTACCCTGCCCTATGAACTCACTGTTGAATCCATTAATTTGTGAATAATCCTGTCCTGAGGCTTCTGGGGGAAATGCTGGGGCTCAAGAAAAGACAATGCTCATGAATCCCATAACCAGCCTGAATCACAAACTCCACCTTTATACAGACCCTTCCTCCATACTTTGCTGTCACTTGTCCTCCTTTCAATATCCAAGCTCATGATTTCTTGTAGATATTTTTACCCAACTCCTCTGCTGATAAGTCTCTCAGAGCACCTTTCATATAGATCACAAATAACTTGTTTGGAACATTCAGTATGGAAGGATGCAAGACAACCATGAGATTACACCAGGTGCTATATTATTCAAGAATCCACCTACACTGTGTGTGCAGGCTGTTGCAAATACACTGGTTGACATTGCAAAAGGAGAAAGTGACATAATGTAATGATGAGAAGTTGTAAAGTATTAATTACTCTTTGGGAACAATAGAGCTTTGGATGGAAAACACTGGTAGACAGTTTAGATTCTAGAGCAGTGGTTCCCAACCTGTGGTCTGTGGACCACCAGTGGTCTCCAAGAACTAAAATATGGTCTGCGGCCTCACCATTACTACACTGTTGCAAGGAGAGCATCTAGTCTTGGGAAACCCTCTGAAAGTGCCGAGGCAGGACAACAAGCCTACTAACTACTGCTTCTCCTCCTCCTCCTCCCCCCCCCTGAGTTTTCCATGTAGTACCTGGAAGTGGGGGCACATTGGTGTCTTTGGGAACAATAGAGCTTTGGATGGAAAACACTGGATGGAAAACGTTTTTAGGCCTGTTCCTGGGGTTATTTGGGGTGCTGATTCAGAAAATTGCATTGGATAGACCACATCAGCTCTAGATTATTAAATATGGTTTTCTGTGGGCAAGCAGATGGCAACTACTGGATGGCATAGGTTCTGTATCAGAAACTAGAGCTGATGTGGTCTATCCAATGGAATTTTCTGAATCAGAACCCTAAATAACCAAAACAAATCTAAAGTTGATCAGAAATGGATTTTTAATCTTTTTGGTACTAATGTTGGAAAGTGGTCCCTGGTCAAGTGGCCCCTGGTCAAAATGGTCCCTGGTCAAGTTGTTCCTGGTCAAAAAAGGGTCGGGGACCACTGTTCTAGAGTCTACAATCGGACTGTGCAACCTGTGGCACTCCAGTTGTTTGGGCCTCTAACTCCCAGAAGCCCTAGCCAGCTGTCAGGAATTCTGGGAGCTGAAGTCCAAAACACCTGGTGAACACAGATTGTGCAGGCCTGGTCTAGAACAAGGATGGACAACTCTTGGCCTTCCTGATCATGTGGTTAGATTGTAACTTACATCATTCCTCAGTCCTGACTGTGTTGGCTAGGGCTGATAAAAGCAGCAATCCAGCTGTAATAGAAAAGTCAGAAGGAGCTTTTAAGTATCAAAAGTTAGTCATCCCTCATGTGGCAGATTGGATAATGGGAGTAAGAATATAGCCATCTTTAACTGCTTCCCACACATAAGTAATCCAGGCAAGAATCACAAGGTTTCATTTAAAGAAAAAAAAATGAATCAGCCTGTACTTCACAACAGCATGTGTGGTTCTTTTGAATCTCAACAGTGTTGTGAATTTCCTTAATGTAAACTTTTGGGGAACAGTTAGAAATATCCTATCCGTTTCCTCAGTCTCATCATCTAGTGTAACCTCTAGTGAAGGTAAGGTTTTTCCTGATATTAAATCTAGTAGTGTCTGACTCTGGTGGGTAATGTTCATCTCCATTTCTAGACACCCTCAAGGTCATGTGGCCAGCATGACTGCAGAAGCAGTACCTATTGATCTACTCACATTTGCATGTTTTTGAACTTCTAGGTTGGCAGAAACTGGGTCTAATAGTGGGAGCTCACCCCACTCCCTGGATTCAAACTGCCAACCTTTTGGTTAGCAAGTTCAGCAGCTCAGCGGTTTAACCTGCTTGGCCACCAACCTCTGCTTGGTCACAAATTGTAAAGGTCTACCTCAGCATATATGGTAGATGCCATTTTTCCTCCTAGAAATATTCCTGTCTCTAACAGATTCAAAGCTGAACTACACCAGCTGGTTCTTTTCCTTGCTGATGAAAAAAAAAATCACCTGTTCAATTTATGTCCACTGTACAGCTCTTCAAGGTAGAGGAGAAGAAATTTAGTTGCTTTCTTCAGATATGTTTCTTGTATTGTTATGGGCCATTTTCATTAAAACAAGGTCATTTCCTATGGCAGTTAAGAAAAGTCTATCCCCCTCCCATACAAAAAAAAATCCTCTAGGTTTAGATGCAACCACAACTCCCACACAAGCTGCCTTATGAAAACCAGACTTTTCTATGAAAAGAGTCTTCTGGCAGCAATTAGTCTGGCTTTCTTTAACAAAAATCTTTGTAATGTCATTCAGAATAGAGGGAGGCAAAGGAGGGGTGAAATCTCCAGGATAGCTTGGATTATCCAGTGTTTGCTGGTATTGCATGTGCATATTTTAGAGGAAAAACATTTTCTTTAAAAAATATGTTAACATGCTATTTTTGAGTCACAAAAGACTCTAATTTTCCCATTGACTGGCAACTTGCTGAAATGTCTCCATGAGAGCGCGTTTGTTCATTTAATATGAGGGAGAATGGCGTTAAAAGGCATTAACATACATACACGGCCCCCAAAGTTTTTCATGTGGTTTACCAAAGCCATTACGTCTAACCCTGACTGTATTGCATAAATGGAAAAGGGGCATAATTATAGAACATCTGAGCTGAAAAGAGTCTTAGTGGCAAATACATTTGAACATTGGAGCTTTGCAGTCAGCTTTATGGGACTTCCTTTTGTTGAAAGCTACAAGATGTTGGTGCTGGACTGGGGGTGGAGGTAGAGAAAAGAACTTCTTTTCTTTTCCTCCCCCTCTTTGCAAATTCTTGTAAACTAAGTAAAAAAAACAACATTCAGTCCATACTTGGAAATTGTACTCCCAAACTAGTTTTAGTTGCACATGACTAGTAGGTTTGTCAGCTCTCCAACTGGCGCTTGTAGTTATGACTTCACCACCAGGCCTGGACTTCATGAAATGACAGCTATGTGGTTTAGACTTCTGTCACAGTGACCAGTTGAAAGGTTGGCAATCCTATCATCTAACTTCCCAGCCACAAGTCGTGTCCTATTTGGTTTATTCAATGGTTGTATCTCCTCCTTTCCTGATTGTGATATAAAATATATATGTGCTCATTTTGAGGGGTTGCACTTCCTGCAGAAACTCAGAACCTACAGTAAAGGCTACAGGAAGTTCTAGAGAGAATAAACCAAAGTATGAGTTGCCAGAAAATGTCACCTTCTTCCATATTATTGAATCTGCAAAGAGGACTAAAATAAGTAATAATATAAATCTGTGTTAAGTTGAAATTATGTGGTTGTGTGATGCTTTTTGGGGGCAAAAATCTGTAGATGTCTGACTCTAATATTTATACTTTGGTGCTGGATGACCAGCACCAAAGTAAATATATGAATCTTCCTGAAACTTCAGGGGATCAATGCCCTGGTTATCTTGTGCATTGTATATAAAATTGAAGTAGACAGCTCTTGTTTTTTTTTAAAAAAATGTTGTTTATATAAACTTTGGAAATTCCCCCAAAATCTGCAGATAAATGAAACGTTCTGAAATTTGATGGGCTAACAGTTGTAAAGGTGTTCTACCATTGTAGCAAGTATCCCTTCAATAGCTTGAAAAATGAGGGAGAAAGGAGCCCCTGAAGCTTCCTCAATTATAGTAAAAGGTAAAGGTTTCCCCTGACATTAAGTCTAGTCATGTCAGACTGGGGTGGGGGGGGGGGTGTTCATCTCCATTTCTGAGCCTGCATTGCTCTTAGACATCTCCAAGGTCATGTAGCCAGCATGACTGCATGGAGCTCTGTTACCTTCCAGCAGAAGTGGTACCTATTGATCTACTCACATTTACATGTTTTCAAACTGCTAAGTTGGCAGAAGCTGTGGCTAACACCAGGTGCTCATGCCATTCTCTGGTTTTGAACCAGATAATTATAGTAAAAGGTAAAGGTTTCTCCTGACATTAAGTCTAGTCATGTCAGACTCTGAGGGGTGGTGTACATCTCCGTTTCTAAGCCGAAGAGCCAGCGTTGTCTTTAGACACCTCCAAGATCATGTGGCCAGCATGACTATATGGAGTGCTGTTACCTTCCCACAGAAGCGGTACCTATTGATCTACTCATATTTGCATGTTTTCTAACTATGTTGGCAGAAGCTGTGGCTAACAACAGGAACTCACACCACTCCCTGGTTTTGAACTATCAACCTTCCAGTCAGCAGGTTCAGCATCTTATAGGAATTATGCGGTTTGTAGTAATTATAGTAATTATGCACAATTACTATAACGAAATAGTAACTAATTTTCGTTACTCTCGTTATAGTGACGAATTTTTCACTCACTATACTTTGGAAACACTTTAGAAATGAAAGGCCAGATTTGGAATGCCTTTTGAACCATTTTTAATAGATTGCACCTCCCTAGTATCTATACTTCAGAGGAAGGAAATGGCATAATCCCTTCTGAGGCTTCCTTGCCCATGAAATTCATAGCCTACAGAAATGCGTGGGGTCACCATAAGTCGACAGGCAACTTGAAGGCACCATCCCCTACACACAGAGCACCTGTTCTCTAGGAGAAAAAAAATCTATGGGTTCCTTTAAAAAGAAAATAAAAAACCCTGGGGCCTGGGTTGGATTAGATGGCCTCCTTCCAGCTCGATTTAGCAGGGTTGGGATTTCTAATCGATTAACCAGTACAACTAATTAATTAAAACTTGACGGTTTCTCCCCCAGCTGTCCAGAGCAGGCTCCTCTTCCAAGAGCCAATGTTTTGAGCAGAAGAGGAGACAGTTTGAGACAAAGGGAAGCTCTGTGAACCTCAGCCCCACATCAGGGTCTTGTGATGAAGTCTGCCAACTTCTCTCAACTCCAAAGCTATCCGAGGCAAACCTTCTCCCAGCCTTTTATCCTCCTGGGGGGAAAATCTGGAAGCCTCCCTGGAGTTAAAGGCACAAGAGGGGAGCCTCTCAAAAGTGAGTGGCAACCTCCACAAAGACTTTCTTCTGCTTATAACATACCTTCCCCGTTCTACCCTCACATAGGGACTCAAGGCATTTATTCCGGACTATATACCATTGCTAGAGAGACTAAACGAGCCTGGGGAGGTTCTCATCTTCCAATCGTCTTCGGCCCACTGCCCAGAATGGGGCGGCCGGCTCCACAAGTGACAATTAAAAGAACGAAAATAGCATCCTTCCTGCTCAACAAAGCGGCATTCCTCCCACCCTGGAAAGCGGACCGATCCGCTTGTTTCAAACCAATACTCGGAGTTAAACCTTCCCCTCTGTGGTTAGAATCGCCCCCTTGAAATCCATGGGACCTGTTTAAGGCCTCCTCTCGATGTCAACAGTCCTCCTTTCCGTCCGGCTCTCTCTCTCGTGTGGACGGGAGAAGGGCTTTTGAAGACCGGGCCGCTTTCAAGCCCTCCGCAACCATTACACAAAAGCCCCCGAAGGTTTGAACAAGGCTCTCCTTGAAGAATGACTAACTTTGGCTGGAGTCCAATGTACACAAGGTGGCCCATTAAGAGCCGGCCGGTTTTAAACGGCCAAAAAAAAAAAAAAAAGTCTTTGATCGGCTTCGAGGTTTTTTTCTTTCTTTCTTTCTTTCTTTCTTTCTTTCTTTCTTTCTTTCTTTTCTTTCTTTCTTTCTTTCTTTCTTTCTTTCTTTCTTTCTTTCTTCTTTCTTTCTTTTCTTTTCTTTTCTTTCTTTCTTTCTTTCTTCTTCCCTTTCCCTTCTTTCCTTAATTCCTTCCTTCCTCTCTCCGTCCTTCTCTTACTCCCTCCCTTCTTTCCCTTCCTTCTTTTCCCTACCCTCCTCTCCCTTCCCTTCCTTTCTCTATTCCCTTCCTTTCTTCTTCCCTTCCCTTTTCTCCCTTCCCTTCCTTTCCTTCCTCTCCCCCTCTTCCTCCCTTCTTTCCTTCACTTTCTTCTTTTCCCTACCCTCCTCTCCCTTCCCTTCTTTTCTTCTTCCCTTCCCTTTTCTCCCTTCCCTTCCTTCCTTGCTCCCTCTTCCTCCCTCTTCCCTTCCCTTCTTTCCCTACCCTCTTCTCCCTTTACTTCCTTTCTCCATTCCCTTCCTTTCTTCTTCCCTTTCCTTTTCTCCCTTCCCTTCCTTCCCTTCCTTCCTTCTCCTCTTCCTCCCTTCTTTCCTTCACTTCCTTCTTTCCCTCCCTCTTCTCCCTTCCCTTCCTTTTCCTCCTCCCTTCCTTTCTTCTTCCTTCCTTTTCTCCCTTCCCTCCTTCCCTTCCTTCCTCTCTCCTTTCCTCCCTTCTTTCCTCCTTTCTTCCCTTCCTTCTTTCCCTGCCCTCTTCTCCCTTCCCTTCCTTTCTCCCTTCCCTTCCTTTCTCCCTTCCTTTCTTCTTCCCTTCCCTTTTCTCCCTTCCCTTCCTTCCCTTCCTTCCTTGCTCCCTCTTCCTCCCTTCTTTCCTTCACTTCCTTCCTTCCCTACCCTCTTCTCCCTTCCCCTGCTTTCTCCATTCCCTTCCTTTCTTCTCCCCTTCCTTCCTTTCTTCTCTCTCCCTCTTCCTCCCTCCTTCTCCCTTCCCTTCTTCTTCCCTTCCTTCCCTTTCCTTTCTTCCTCTCTCTCTCCTCTCTCTCCCTTCCTTTCCTCATCTTCCTCCTCCTCTTTATCCTTCTCTTCTTCTTGTTCTTCATCTCCTCTTCCCCTTTTCCTCCTCTTTCTTTTCTACTTCTTCCTCTTTCTCCTCCTCCTCCTTTTCCTTCTCCTCCTCTTCGTCCTCCTCCTTTTCTTCTTTCTCCCCTTCTTGCTCCTCCTATGTTTCTTGCTTGACTTCGATTTTCCAAAATTTCATCCTAAGTCTCTCTTTCCAAGTTGCCTTTCCCATCCAACCGACTCTGGAAGGCTTCGGGATCCAAGGCAAGTGGAAGGCGAGAAGGAAAGGGAGTGAGCGGCCTACTTCGGAAAACACTCAAGGCAACGGGGAGCCCTCCCCCTGCTCTTTGGCTTGGGTTCAAGAGCAACACACTTGGCGAAGAAAGTGGGCTCTTGTCTCCATCTCTTTGGTCTTTTTTTTACTCGCACAAAGCAGAGGGAAATAAAAACACATCAAGGGTCCAGAGGGTTGGCTTTAATGAGGCGAAGGGCGAGTCTTTCTGGCCAGGCGCAGGTCCGGCTCTTCGCTCAGAACCAGTGTCAAGCGAAGGGCGAAAGAAGGAGGCGTCGGTCCTCTTGGGAAAGGAAAGCGGAGCCAAACCAGCCAAGTACCTGCCGGGACTCTCAGGCTCCCTCCGCTCACAAGTAGGTGCTTTGCTACATTGTGGAGGAAGCGCTTCCCAGTACAATTTCTACGCCTCCCTGGGCTGGGATTCTGCGCAGACTCTTGAGGCTCCGGCTGCGGCTCCCTATTCCTGTCCCGACGTTACTATAAAAGGCAGGGCCAGGGCTCGGCTGTGAAGGTTTTGTTTTGCTCATCCGTTGGTGTTTTTTTCCTCCGGAACTGAGAGATACGTCCCTGTGTGCCCTTCCAGGCTGTGCGCACGTTTCCTGAAGAGTTGGCTTGCAATCCATGGAACTTCACTTTTGGAAATCCTATAAGGACTGAGCTGGTTTTAGCCTTCAGTACTCTGCATTTCCTTTGAGTTCGGGACAAGGTCCTACATTGGTTGGATCCACACTGCCATATAATCTCGATTATAACCTCAAATAATCCAGGTTATCTGAACTGGATTATATGAGTCCACATTGCCATATAATCCGGTTCAAAGGATATCATCTCGATTTTATATGGCAGTGTAGAAGTGTAGATGGGCCTATCAATTTATTTAAATAAATTTAAATGATTAACACATTGAAATGATTCGAGTTTCCCCTTCTGTATCCTTGACTCTTTGTTGCTTGATAGAATTATGAATATTTAAGAGGAAGAGAACAAAATCCCAAGGCTTCTCTTTTGCACAAGCTGTAGTGTTTTGTATTATCAAATTGTTTCCAATTTAAGGGGTTTTGTGGCAAGTTTAGTTCTTAAAAGGTTTTGCTTCCTAGGCTGAAAGAGTGTGACAAGGTCACCCAGTGGCTTTTTGTGGACAAACATGGATTCAAAACCTGGGCTCCAGCATACTGGGCCCATAACCTGTTTTGAATTTTTGTTATTATTTACCTAAATTAATAAAGGATGAATTAATTCAATTAATAAAGTATTAATTATGTATTGTCGAAGGCTTTCATGGCCGGAATCACTGGGTTGTTGTAGGTTTTTTCGGGCTATATGGCCATTTTCTAGAGGCATTCTCTCCTGATGTTTCGCCTGCATCTATGGCAAGCATCCTCAGAGGTAGTGAGGTAGTGAGTGAGACCTCACTACCTCTGGGGATGCTTGCCATAGATGCAGGAGAAACGTCAGGAGAGAATGCCTCTAGAACATGGCCATATAGAGGTAGTGAGTGAGACCTCACTACGTCTGAGGATGCTTGCCATTGATGCAGGCGAAACGTCAGGAGAGAATGCCTCTAGAACATAGCCATATAGCCCAAAAATCCTACAACAATCCAGTATTAATTATGTTAATTATGTTATCTGTATAATTATGCTTTATCTGTTTATTGGCATTCTGTTATTTTATAATTAATGTTAATTCTATTATTAATTCACAATCATTATTTTGTATTATTTAGTATTATTTTGAGGTGTTTGTATTTGTTTAGAGCATTGAATGTTTGCTTTTGTGTGTGTAAACCACCCTAAGTCCCCTTTGGAGAGAAAGGGCAGTCCATAAATAAAGTTTTATTATTGTTACTATTACTAATTAATTAATTCAATTAATAAAATAAGCATTAATTATATTTTAAATTGCTTAAATTGCTTAATTGTCACATTCCCAACATTTAAAGTTGCAGTCCAACACTCAAACCATTACACTCCAAGGAAGTGCTCACAAATAAATATCCTAGAACTTCAGAGGGAGAACAAAATCAATATTTTAAAACTTTAACTGGACTTACTTTGAAAGAAACACTTTTACATCCAGAGAATAAGTTCCTTTGCTTGAAAGGTATGTCTGTTGAAGGTAATGCGCAAAGTAATAATAATAAATCCTAGCCACCCGCAAACCCAATCAACAGTTTACAGACCCCCCCCTCCCCCACACACATACATGGGTAGATAGATACCTACATAAAAACTCCAACCATCACCCAGGTAAAAAAAAGAAAGAAGCACAATTAAAGCCTTGGCAGACCTTGCAAAAGTATTCTGCAAACCCCACTTCCAAGGTGAACTGAACCACATAAACAGGTGGATCTTAGGAAAAGTGTTCCTGCCATACATCAAGGGAACCACTGACCGCATAGGGAAGCTGATGAGGAAACACAACATACAAACAATCTACAAACCCACCAAGAAAATCCAACAAATGCTACGTTCAGCAAAGACAAGAGGGATCCTCTCACCTCTGCAGGAGTCTACCGTATACCATGCAGCTGTGGACAAGTCTACATAGGGACCACCAAACGCAGCGCCCAGACACGCATCAAGGAACATGAAAGGCACTGCAGACTACTTCAACCAGAGAAGTCAGCCATAGTAGAGCACCTGATGAACCAGCCTAGACACAGCATATTGTTTGAGAAGACAGAAATGCTGGACCACTCCAATAACCACCATGTCAGACTACAGAGAGAAGCCATTGAAATCCACAAGCATGTGGACAACTTCAACAGACAGGAGGAAACCATGAAAATGAAAAAAAAATCTGTCTACCAGTATTAAAAATACTCCAAAATCAGGACATTAAATAAAGAGCAACACTAAAAAAACAAAAACAAAAAAAAACCTAGGGGGATTTCAGACAAGACTCAATCAGAGCCAGCTAACACCTCCCAACAAAGGATTACCACAGGCCAGGCCTGTAGTCAGGATTTTGATTTTGGGGGAGCGGGGGCTGAGTTTGGTTGGGGGGAGGGGGAGGAGGCCTCAGGATCTACCCTAGTAAACCATTTGTATCATTACCCCAATACCCCCATGCATATGGGATTGGGATATATTGAGCATGGTGATCAGATCATGGTATGACTAAACATAACAGTTTAAATAATGTACCAGTAAGGCCTTCTCACGGACCACCCTGAGAATTTTTTTTGGGGGGGGGCTGAAGCCCCTCACGCCCCTCCCCCTGGCTAGGGGCCTGCCGTCGGCAGTAAGCAGCTGCAAGGCCATCAAATGCTAATCAAGGTGGCCAATTGCAACTTTCATACCTGCCTCAAGCAGACAAGAGTTCTTTCTCCCTCTCTGGACATTCCTCAGACCTCACAACTTCTGAGGAAGCCTGCTATAGATGCAGACAAAACGTCATATAGATGCAGACAAAACGTCAGGAAAGAATGCTTCTGGAACATGGCTATACAGCCCGAAAAACTCACAGCAACCCTATAATGATAATAATAATGATAATAATAATAATAATAATAATAATAATAATAATAATAATAATAATCTGAGACTTCCGAATTCAGACTGAGAGAGTTTTGGAGCACAATACTCCTGACTTTATGATCGTGGGAAAAAAAAGCCAAACCCAAGTATGGATCTTCGATGTTGTAATCCCAGGTGAAGCAGAATTGATAAGGAAAAACTGGAAAACCTTACAGGATATGAGGATTTAAAGATAGAACTGCAAAGACTCCGTGACAAGCCGGTAAAGGTGGTCCAAGTGGTGATCAGCACATTGGGTGCAGTGCCTAAAGACCTTGGCCTGCACTTAAAAGCAATCTTTTTTATTTATTTTTATTTTTTATTTTTTAGAATACAAAAGTGTTTTCACTTAAAAACAACCTGTGCTAACAAAATTACCACCTTTCAGCTGCAAAAGGCCATCCTACTGGGATCTGCTGATACATCACACAGTCCTAGACAACTGGGAAGTGCCTGACATGGGATCAAATACAAAAGACAGCATAGTGATCTTATTTGTTGTGTACTAATCTTGTTATGTATCTAATAATAATAATAATAATAATAATAATAATAATAATAATAATAGATAATGGATTACCAGGACATGTCTTACTGTAGTAATGAGTTCAAATCAACAGATATGGAATATCAGCATAGATTCACACTTTCTCTGGTTGTCACGTCGGTTTTGAAGGAAGGAACCAGGAATAGAGAGCCCACTTGTTTCGCCCCAGAAACCAAGTTAAGGTCAACTATTTCCATTGAGTCCTACACTTCCCTCTTTGAAAATAAGCCTCACTCAATTCAATGGAGATTGCATTCGAGTAATGATGGAAACCTTCAGTTCTCAGGACCTCATAGCAGTTAAAGTGGTGTCAAACTGTATTCGTTCTACAGTGGAGATGCAGCCCTCGTAGGACTGCCAATTTCCATAGCGCTTTGGGCAGCTTTACAGCTCTTCTTCTGATGTGTGTGTATGTAAAGATGGTAACCCAAACTCAATGGGAAAAAGTATCTTTTCTATAGGTTGATGTAGCCCTCACAAGAAAGAGTTACCCATCTATTCATCACACTAGAGAATGAATCCGCTTTAAATCCGGTTTCTGCCTCCTGCAAAATTCTGGGGTTTGTGGTTTAGTGAGGCTGTTAAAGGCTCCTCCCTAAACTACAAACCCCAGAATTCTGCAGAAGGCAGAAACCGGATTTAAAGCGGATTCATTCTCTACTGTGATGAATAGGTGGGTAACTCTTTCAAAGACCAGACCACCGCTTGACAAAAGTCCTGCCTGGAGAAGAGAACTTGAAACCAAAGGTGCAGTTTAGGAAGGGCTGATTCAGGGGTTCTGCTTTCTATCTCTTGGTGTCTTTTCCTTTTCTTGATATCTGCTGTCTTCTCAGGAGGCTCTCGACCTTCCTAATGCTGTGACCCCTTAATACAGTTCCTCATGTGGTGGTGACCCCCAACCATACAATTATTTTCGTTGCTACTTCATCACTGTAATTTTGCTACTGTGATGAATTTTAATGTAAATATCTGATATTCAGGATGTATTTTCATTCACTGAACCAAATGCCTGACATGTCCAAACTTGAATACTGGTGGAGTTTTGAGGGGTTTATTTTGTCATTTGGGAGCTGTAGTTGTTGGGATTTATAGTTCAACTGCAATCAAAGAGGATTCTGAACTCTACCAACGGAATTGAACCAAACTTGGCAGACAAAACTCCCATGACCAACAGAAAATACTGGAAGGGTTTGGTGGGCATTGATCTTGAGTTTTGAAGTTGTAGTTCACCTGCATCCAGAGAGCACTGTGGGCTCAAACAATGATAGATCTGGGCCAAGCTTGGCAAGAATCCATATAAATAAAAATGTAATTTTCGTTTGTGGGATTAACATAACTCAGGACGAATTGCCACCAAATTTGGTCGCAAGACACCTACTAACCCAAGGAGTGACCATCACTCAAAAACATTGATTTTGTCATTTGGGAGTAGTAGTTGTTGGATTTATAGTTCACCTACAATCAAATATAATTCTGAACTTCACCAATGATGGAATCAACCAAACGTGGCATACAGGACTCCCATGACCAACAGAAAACACTAGAAAGGTTTGGTGGGCATTGACCTTGAGTTTGGGAGTTGTAGTTCACCTACATCCACTGTGGACTCAAACAATGATGGATCTGGACCAAACTTGGCACAAATACTCCATATGCCCAAATATGAACACAGATGGAGTTTGGGGAAATAGACCTTGACATTTGGGAGTTGTAGTTACTGGGATTTATAGTTCACCTACAATCAAAGAGCATTCTGAACCCCCACACGACAGAATTGGGGCAAACTTCCCACACAGAACCCCCATGACCAACAGAAAATACTTAAGGCCATCCAGTCCAACTCCCTTCACCAGGGCAAGAAAACGTAATCAAAGCCCTCCTGACAAAGAGCCATCCAGCCATAGATATAGATATATATGATTCACACACAGAGAGATATAGTACCATAGATTTTAAAGGAACACCTAAAGAAGGACAATTTGCATGTTCCAGAGTAGGCAAACCAAACAATCTCCGCATCAACACTGAAAAAGAAACAAGAAATACTGTTTACCCACAAGCAGAAAGAAATTACATAGATTAGAAACCAACACTTTCTCATTACTTTATTTTCCAGATCACCAGGCTGGGCCACAGCAAAGCGTGGCAGGGGAGGGCTAGTAGTCAATATGTCCAAATGTAAACACTGGGTGAGTTTGGGGAAAACAGACCTTGACATTTGGGAGTTGTAGTTGCTGGGAATTATAGTTCACCTACAACCAAAGAGTATTTCGAACCCCACCAAAGATAGAATTGGGGCAAACTTCCCACACAGAACCCCCATGACCAACAGAAAATACTGTATTTTCCGATGGTCTTTGGCGACCCCTCTGACCCCCCCTCCTAGGAGTCCCGACCCCCAGGTTGAGAAACACTGTTCTAGAAGTATGGCTTCTGACATTATGGCTGCATCTGTGGTAAGTAAGTATCCTCAGAGGCTGGAGACTTTATAAAACGACAACTCTCACGCTCCAAGGTAGTTAAAGCGGTGTCGAGTCATTCTAAAGTGTAGATGCACTCCTGGAGACTTTTGACATGGGGTGTGCCACGTAATAAGGAAATGGGGGCTTTGGAAGAAAGGGAATGCCGTTCGGGCCCAAAGAACTTGTCACTCTGGAGGGCCTTTCTTAAAGGCACACGCGCCTCATTCTCCCCACAATGGAAACTGAGGCAGGATGCGCTCACTCTGTGGCCTAGTTCTCCCAAGTCTTCTGGCGGAGGAAGAGGCTGCCGAGGGGGGCGAGAGAGAGAGAGAGAGAGAGAGAGAGAGACCCCCCCCCGCTCCCTCGCCGCTCACTTAATAAACATGGCAATTTCACACCCCAAAGAGAAGGGGACCCCGCACAAAAGGGGTCAGGGCGCAGCTGCGGCGAGGCCCGGCGCTATTATGGAGGAGCCCGCTTGCCATCTCCATTGCCCTCCAGGCGAAGTGGGGCTGGAGGCGCAGCCGGTGCCATCCCGTGATAAAGGGCTTACGCGGCGTGGGGCGGGGAGGAGGAGGAGGAGGAAGGGGGGCGAAGAGCCTCGGATGCCTGCGAGGCAAAAGCGGAGGCGCGCATCGCTTCCCTTTGTCCCCAAAAGGCACCCCATTCGAGGCAGACTCCCCCATCCTTTCGAAGGGAGGGCCTGTCCTGCGTCCTTTCAGCCCGAAGCTTCCCCCCCCCCCCCCCCAGATTTTCTCCCAGAGGGGAAGAGTGAAGAAGCAGTAACCAACCCTTGCAGGGCATCTGCCCGAAGCACTAACCTGGAGAAGGGCTTCTAAAGTGGGCCTCTTGGAGAAGGAGAAAGGAAGGAAAACAAAGTCTCCACACTGTAGAAATAATGCAGTCTAACGCCACTTTAACTGCTATGGAGTCGTGGGAATTGTCGTCTCAGTGCCTTCCCAAACCACAACTCCAATAATTCCATAGCTTTGAGCCATCGTAGTTAACAGCATTATTTGAGTCACTGTAGCTGCTTCCCCTAGAATCAGAGCAAAAGCTGACACTTCCAGAGTTTGGAAACTTGCCTTTCTGGAGACCACAGTTTCCCAAACAATGGGTGGAAGGTGTCTTCTGTGAAAGAAACTTTGAAAAAGATCTGTGCATATTATACCCCTGCTGTAAGTCATTTGGACTTGAGAAGCATTCACTTTGAGGTCCCTTTGAGGAAGACTAAGGAAACTCAGCCCTTCCACATAGCCCTATATCCCAGAATATTTCATGTTCAGTTCTCTTTATATTATTTTAAATGACTTTAAAATGTGATGGGAATATCGTGTACTTCCTATGTAGCATAGGGATCACTTTGGGCCCTTCCACACAGCCCTATATCCGAGAATATCAAGGCAGGAAATCCCACATTATCTAAGTGTGGACTCAGATAACCTAGTTGAAAGCAGACATTGTGGGATTTTCTGCCTTTATATTCTGGGACATGGGGCTGTGTGGAAGGGCCCTGAGTCGTTTGTAAATTGGATGTTTGCAACTCGGGTACTGCCTGTATTTATCTCTGAGGGCCCTTCCACACAGCCCTATATTATGGATTAACTGCCTTGATATTCTGGGTTCTATGGCTGTGTGGATGGGCCCTTAGTTATGAGCAAGATAATAAACACTTTCAACCATTGCTCTCTGAAAATACATTCATTCAGATGCAGATAACAGAATTGATGCAATTAGATGCTGCATGGCTCGAGGCTATGGAATCATGGGAGTTGTAGTTTTATAGTTTTTTTCGCCTTCTCTGCTAGGGCTACATAACATTGTGCCTCAGGGTTACATACCATTGTGCCATGGCAGCTCAAGTAGTGTTGGAAACATTTGGAGAACAGCTGTATGAAGTGCATGCAATTTTTTGAAAAAATGTGTATTTCAGGTAAAGGTGATAACCTAGGGCAGAGCCCTATAACACAGCCCTATATCCCAGAATATAAAGGCAGAAAATCCCCCATTATCTGCTTTGAACTGGAATATATGGCAGTGTGAACTCAGGGCCCTTCCACACAGCCCTATATCCTAGAATATCAATGCAGAAAATCCCACAATATCTGCTTTGAACCTTGTTATCGGAGTCCACACTCAGATACTGTAGGATGTTCTGCCTTGATATTCTGGGATATAGGGCTGTGTGGAAGGGCCCCTAGAAAAGGACGCCCTGGGGCGCAGTTAAAGACTAGAATTGCATCTATGGCAGGCATCCTCAAAGGCTGTGAGGTCTGTTGGAAACTAGGCAAGTGGGGTTTATATATCTGTGGAATGTCCAGAGAGGGGGAAAGAACTCTTGTCTGCTTGAGGCAGGTGTGAATGTTGCAATTGGTCTCATTAATTAGCATTGAATTACCTTGCAGCTCCAAAGCCTGGCTGCTTCCTGCCTGGGGAAATCCTTTTTTGGGAGGTGTTAGCTGGCCCTAATTGTTTCCTGAATGGAATCAGTCAATTTTCTCAACTGTTGTATGTAGGGAAGTTCAGATCTGCCCCTAATTATTGTTTTGTGGGCCTTCCAGTTTTCCCAACTTATCTTGGCCAGATAGGTTCAGAAGAGGTTTTTCTTGCCTTCCTCTGAGGCTGAGAGTGTGTGACCCTCCCAAAGCCACCCAGTGGGCTTCCATAGCCGACAGGGACTCAGACTGTGGTCCTTGGGTGGCTCAAACCACATACTGCAAGTTAAATTGAAACATCTTTCTGAGCTTGACCCTATGAGAGGCCTCCTGAATTTATTCCTCCCAATAATAATAATAATAATAATAATAATAATAATAATAATAATAATAATAAACAGCTGATAAGGGAACCACAATAACAATAAATAACGGCAGCGGTGATAATGATTCCAACGACTGGCACCAGGAAAATCTTGCCCAAATCCCGGCTTTCCTATTTATATGCAAAACAGAGGAGTCGGGAAGAAAGAGATGGCCAGGCCCTCCCCAGCGCTTCCTGGTGTTTGCTTTTTCTCCTCGGTAGTGATTTCGCCCTCCGGGAGGGAGGGAGGGAGGGAGGGAGGGAGGAGAGGAGAGGGACAGGAGGGGAGTTTTCGTCCTTTGCATGTTAATTTCTCTAGCACCTGTCACCTGGAGAACTTGCGACTCCACCTGCCCTGGGGCGCTGACTTCACATTGGGCCACGTTGATTCTGCCCGCGATAGCGGTTGACATCCGCGCTTCTTCCGAGCCCTTGTTTGCCTCCTACGCTCTGGAAGAACACCCCCCCCCCCCGCCTTTCCTCCTAATTCAAACCTATAATCCTCTGGATTTGTAGCCTAACCACACGTCAAACATAGGCACCAAGACCACTGAATGCAGCTCGGGGTCAGCTTCAAAGTGGAGCAACTATACCAGGCATGGGCAAACTTTCTAACTTGGGGGCAGCATGCTAGGACTCCCTGCTAAGAGGACTGGCTGCCCGTTGATGGAAAGAAGGAAGGAAGGGAAGGATGGAAGGAGAAGAAAGGAAGAAGGAAAGAGAGAAGGAAAGACAAAAGGAAAGGAAGGACAAAAGGTTGGAAGGGAAGAGGAAGGAAAAAGAAAAGGAAGGATGAAAGGGAAGGAAAGGATGGGAGAAGAAGGAAGGAAGGAGAAAGAGGGAGTAAGGAAGGTAAGGAAGGAGATATGGAGGAAGGAAATAGAGAAGGGAAGACAAAAGGATAGAAAGGACAGAAGGGTGGAAGGGAAGAAAGAAGAAAAAAGAGAAGGAAGGATGAAAGGGAGGAAGGAAGGATGGAAGGAGAAAGAGGGAGGAAGGGAAGGGAAGGGAAGGAGGGAAGTAACAAGGAAGGAATTAGAGAAGGAAAGATGAAAGGAAAGGAAGGATGAAAGGTTGGAAGGGAGGAAGAAAGGAAAAAGAGAAGGAAGGATGAAAAGGAGGAAAAGAAGGATGGAAGGAGAATGAAGGCAGGAAGGAGAAAGAGGGAGGTACGGAAGGTAAGGAGGGAGGTAAGGAGGAAGGTAATAGAGAAGAAAAGGCAAAAGGAAAGAAAGGACAAAATAGTGGAAGGGAAGACGGAAGGAAAAAGAGAAAGGAGGAAGGATGAAAGGGAGGAAAAGAAGGATGGCGGAAGAAAGGAAGGAAGGAAAACGAGGGAGGTAAGGAAGGGACGGAAAGAGGTAAGGAGGAAAGAAATAGAGAAGGAAAAACAAAAGTAAAGGAAGTATGAAAGGGTGGAAGGGAAGAAGGAAGGAAAAAGAGAAGGAAGGATGGAAGAGAAGGAAGGGAAGGAGAAAAGAAAGAGAGAAGGAAGGAAGAACAAAAGGGTGGAAGGGAAGGAAGTAGGAAGGGAGAAAGAGGGAGGGAGAGAAGGAAGGGAGAGAGGAAAGAGAGAAGGAAGGAAAGACAAAAGGAAAGGAAGGAAAGAGAAAGAGGAGAGGGAAGAGGGAGGAAAGAGAGAAGGAGAAAAGCAAAAGGAAATGAAGGAAAGAGAAAGAGGGAAAGGGAAGGAGGGAGGAAAGGGGGGAAGGAAGGAAGAATGAAAGGGTGGAAGGGAGGGAAGGAGAGAGGGGGAATGGGGAGGGAAGGAAAAAGGAAAGAGAAGGACAGACAAAAGGGAAGGAGAAAGAGGAAGAGAGGAAAGGAGGGAGCCAAATTTAGTCAAGTGAATAAAAATACATCCTTCATATCAGATATTAACATTACAATTCATAACAGTAGCAAAATTACAGTTAGGAAGTTGCAACAAAAATAATGTTATGGTTGGGGGTTTCCACAACATGAGGAACTGTAAAGGGGTCACAGCATTAGGAAGGTTGAGAACCACTAAAATAGAAGTTTCTGAATATAAGAAGTATCATTGTCAGTCTGTGATGTGACACAAGAGTTGCAATCATGTACACAAGGGGAAAATATGGTCACACAAACAAGTCAAACGAACAATACAACTTCTTGATGAATGTTTAACAACAATGCAAATGTCCAGCCTTATTCCCAGACTTGTATTGCAGGATGGGCAGACTATAGTCCAGGTATGGACTGTTAGGAATTATGGGACTTGAAGTCCAAAACATCTGGAGGGCCGAAGTTGGGCCATGCCTGCTGTAGTCCATATGCAATTGTTTTTTTTTATTCACAACTCACCTGTGTTTTTCCCCTAATCCTCATTCTGATTGGTTATTCCCAGGTTCAGAAACTCCTTGCTGAGGGAGTCTAGGTTGGCTTCCTTGTGGTTGTCATTCCTCTGGCAGGCAAATATGTTTTCATTCCAACAGGCCTCAGGCATGTGATGAAGGAGTTTTTAACAGATTGGATGTTGCTTCATTCTGGGGTGTTTTTTTAAACTGTGTTTTGAATTGTTTAGTTTTACTGTTTTAATTAAGATCCTGTTTTTATCTGTATTCTGTTAGAGTGAGCCATTCAATACAATTTTTGGTAGAAGGCATAATATAAATATAATTCATCTTGTCTTTTTTTTCATACCACACATGCTCACATGCATACAAATCATTCAGGAAGAAAAGAGGATGCAGTTTGATTGGAAGGACTAGAAACCTTCTTTTTGGAGCCAGCTGCCTCCCTCCTACCCCTCCCTTTAGATTCATTGCAGAAATCCACAGGTAAACCTCATCATACATAGAGATAATCAGATTGTGGTTAAAGTCACAAGAGCAGACACTGTAAAAATGGTTGTCAGTCCCATCAGTTTAGAGCTAAGTCCTTTCCGTAGTGCTGCAACTGTGGCCGGGGCAAAATGAGGCTTTTTGACCAATCCTCATGGAAGAGAGGCCAGCAATGATGGCAGCTGGTAACATGTCATGATATTGGGGCATTTGGTGAGAGAACTTCCTCTCTCAGACCTTCACATTGGCCAACTCAGCTGGTTTTGAAGCACTGATGGGAACAGCTGCTTGCTTGTTGGGACTGGGTGAATATTTTGATCCATTTTCCAATTATGGCAAATTGGGCCATTTCCCCTACCATGCACTGGTTCTTGGTTGCTATATGGCAGTGGTTCTCAACCTTTCTAATGCAGTTCCCTACATTGTGGTGACCCCCAACCATAAAATTATTTTCATTTCTACTTCATAACAGTAATTTTGCTACTATTATGAATTATAATGTAAATATCTGATATGCAGGATGTATTTTCACTCACTGGACCAAATTTGGCACAAATACCTAATATGCCAAAATGTAAATACTGGTGGGGTTGGGGTGGGGGTGGGGGGTTGATATTGTCATTTGGGAGTTGTAGTTGCTGGGATTTATAGTTCACCTACAATGAAAGAGCATTTCAAACTCCACTAATGATGGAATTCAACCAAACTTGGCACACAGAATTCTCACACTAACAGAAAATACTGGAAGGGTTTGGTGGGCATTGACCTTGAGTTTTGGAGTTGTAAATCACTTACATCCAGAGAGCACTGTGGACTAAAACAATGATGGATCTGGACCAAATTTGGCACAAATAATCAATATGCCCATATGTGGACATGGGTGGAGTTTGGGGAAATTAAATCTTGATATTTGGGAGTGGTAGTTGCTGAGATTTATAGTTCACCTACAATCAAAGAGAATTCTGAACCCCACCAATGATAGAATTGGGCCAAACCTCCCACATACAACCCCCATCCATGACCAACAGAAAACACGGTGTTTTCTGATGGTCTTTGGCATCCCGTCTGACACCCCCTTGTGACTCGGGGTCCCATCCTCCAGGTTGAGAAATGCTGCTATATGGCATGAACTGACAGGGTAGTGTCCTTGCATATAACTCCCCGCTGTTGGAAATAGCAACCTTCTATATTACTTATTTGTTATATATAATTCAGATTGCTTACTATATTGTATGAATATTTTGATATGCAGTTTTCCCTTAACTCTATGTTGTTTCAGGTTGTGGAAGGGACTACAGACCACATGACCAGATCTGGGACTATTCAGACTGAAACTCCATTTTAGAAGCAAGTTTGCATCAGAAGTCAGTAGTGTTAGTATGCTGCAGTGTGTAGTCAGTCTGTATTGGGTCAATGTTTAGTAATGTATTAGACTGAAGAGAGTGTTAGTCTGTATGCAACAAAGGAGAGACTGAAACAGAATGCTTTAGAGAACTTACTGTTTAAACTCCCAACCAATAAGAAATGTACCTGTATGCTGAATACATGAAGTTTATAAGTAAATCAAATATGTTACTTTTAATGAAGACTACCTATTTTTGGTCTCTTGAAAGCATGATTTAAAACAATATATTTATTGGGAAAGTAGGTACTTTTGGGCAACTTTTGAAGATCTGCTATATATTTGTGCATTGATATAATCTTTGTTCCTAACAGTTCAAAGAGATAACCAGGCACATCAGTCTAACTACTGAGAAACCCAATTGTTTTGCATAAATACCAGTGGATATTTATTACTAAAGAGAAGATTCACTCAAACAAGTTTTAGCTCTTCTTAGGAAGATAATACTTTACAAAAAGGTCATTATTTTTCCAAATGGTGTGAATGCCAATTATTCTCCAAAAGGTCACACTTCCAAAAGGCTTTGGAGATTTCTTGTTTCCCAAAAGGTTATCATCTAAAAGGTCAAGCCTTTCCAAAAACCATCACATTCCAAATAGCGTTTGGCAGGAGGAAGAAACTGAAATGACGGCGAGCCATCTGGGCCACCTCTATAGATGACAGGCAGTGGTTCTCAACCTGTGGATCCCCAGGCCTACAACTCCTAGAAATCCCAGCCAGTTTACCAGTTGTTAGGATTTCTGGGAGTTGAAGGCCAAAACATCTGGGGACCCACAGATTGAGAACCACTGTCGTAAGGTCATGAGATCCAACAGTGGATAAGAAAACTACCTGCAGGATCTGCTTGGGGCATAGAGTAATTGAAGTTGGAGGTCCTCTGGTATTGCTTTTCTGTGGCAGTAACTGCTGGTTGATTACATGCAGCCTAGTATGACTTTCAGCCTAGGTATATCAGTCTAACAACTGAGAAACCTAATTTACCTTGCATGAATACTTGTGGTTATTTGCCACTAAATAGAAGATTCACTCAAATGAGTATAGCTCTTCTCAATAAGATCCAAAAGATCATGCTTCCAAAAAGCTCTGGAGATTCTGGCTTTCCAAAAGGTTATGATCTCCAAGATTATCATTTCCCCAAAATCTGGTGTAAAGTGGTGGTCTCCCATCCAAGTACTAACCTGGGCTGACCCTCCTTAGCTTCCAAGATCAAATGGGACCTGGTGCCTTTGGTATTTATTTAGGCCCCAATTTTATTTGGAAAAGTTGTTGTGACCCCTGCAAGGATGTGTACCTGTGATTCGCTGACCCCTGTCTTCCCAAAGGAACAAGACTGATGGAGTGGAGAGCCTGAAAAGGCAGGGAGGCAAAGCTTTTAAGCACAGAGGAATGCTTTTGGACTTTCAAGGGCTTTCCTCCCTCTTGGGCCGCCAAGGTGGGCAGGCCATCGAAGGCAGCGCCATCCCCAACCTGAGCGTTTCCTGAGCATCAAAGGGAAGCAGAGCCGGGCTTAATCCGAAAATGACCACTTTTCAAAGCTGCCCAAATTGGATGCAAAACTCAGGGAGGGTTAAGAGCTGCATGAAAGCCTAACCAGGCTTCTCCTCTCGCCTGCTGCTTCTTCTCCTTGGAAAAAACCCGCAAAAAAAAATCCTTCCACTTAAGGGCATAATAACCCTTCAGCCAAGGGAAGGCAGCCCAGCCAATGCATTGCTCTTGCTCTGGTTCTGCTGCATTCTTGAGTCTAATTAAGGAGACACGGAGAGGCTTTGGGTCAAAATGGGATCGGAGTCACCTTGTGTCAGGCAGAGAAGCCTATAATTACCGGATTAGGATCCTGATTCTGTAGCTTTTGGGTTTGTTGTCTTTTTTTTGTCTCCCCCTTCCCAACTCAGCCTTTTGCCTTTTCCTCCATTCGCTCCCAGATGGCAAGACAATGGAGAGCCAGGAGTCTCCTTCCAATGCAGGAGGCTGTAAATCAATCAAAACAAAGCAGGTCTTCCTACCACCAGCTTATACTGTTTTCATTTTCTCAGGCAGTGGTTCTCAACCTTCCTAATGCTGGGGACCCCATTAATACAGTTCCTCCTGTTGTGGTGATCCCCAACCATAAAATGATTGGGTTGTTGTAAGTTTTTCAGGCTATATGGCCATGTTCCAGAAGCATTATCTCCTGACGTTTCACCTGCATCTATGGCAGGCATCCTTAGAGGTTGTGAGGTCCTCATTGTAAAATGGAGTCTGAGCTCTGAATAGTTCCAGATCTGATCCCATGGTCTGCAGCGTCTCCCACAACTTTAAAGAAAACTGCAATATGCACATATATAATATAGTAAGTAATCTGAATTATATACAAATAAATTACAATTGGAGGCTACATGACATAACTTTATGTATACTTAGCTAGGTGACCTCAGCAGCAGAGTGCCCAAATTAGAGTCCTGAAGGTCAGGGTTCAGATCCCGCTCAGTCCGTGGCCATCGGACGGCTACTCCCACCCAGTCATTCAACCGATAGCGAATGGTTATATTTGTTTTCATTAATCATAAGCCAAATGTGATGTTATTAATTACTTAAATGTTGTATTTCATCATTCTACTTTCTACTTTCAATAACTTGACTTAGCTGATGGTTTGTTGACTGAAATAAAGGCTACTGACTGACTGACTGTTTGTGAATTGCACAGATGCATTGCAAGACACGGGCAAGACAGCTGGATGCACATGGATTCCTAGTTGTCATTGGTACCAATTGTGCATTGGTCTCAATGTGTAAGGGTCACGTTGCCAGCTCTCCCACATAGCATCATAGCAGTAGCCCTATTTGAGACAGATGTTACAGAACTGCCCAATGCTAATTGCTGTAAATATAATTCTACTAACAAAGGAATACATATAAATCTACTAGCAAAGGCATAATTCCTGGCTACATTGTACACTTTGTTGAAAGGCCTGATTTCTTCTTTATCTATAGGATCAGCAATGTTCACCTGGGCACACAGCATGAGGGAGGTTCAAGGGTCAGGTGTGAGAATACCCATCACTCACTGCCCTTGCAACCTTGGGTGGGATAAATCCACTGTTAGATCCTGGAGACCTAGGCTTCAGGCACAAGCTCTGCACCAGCAGCTGTACTCTTGGAATCACACCCGGGGCTAAAGAACCATTGTTATTATTTGGGAGAGAAAGGTATGTGATCTCTGGAGCAGCTTCCAGGGATTTTGCGTTTTGGCCTTGCCTGCATTTCTCTCCCACCCCACCCCCATTTTCTTTCAAGACAGAACTTTATTATATTTATTTTTTAAAATTTATAGCCTTCCTTTTTATCCAAAGGTGCCCAGGGCATTGTGTATTATAAGCTACTCATTAGATTTTCACCAATCCTGAGAAATACAGACAATCCTTAAAAAATGCACCAGAGTCTTACAAAATTAATCTGAGAAGGGGCCACGGGCAAATCCTCGTCTCTTCATCTGAGTTCCTTATCTATAAAATATGAATAATAGTAATGATAATACTACCAAGGCCCCCAAGAGATATTTTGGGGAGCATGAAAAGAACGCTAGATACAGAAAAGTTTATCAATACAGGCCCTTCCCCAAATTGTTAGGCTGTGGTTCTTTTAAAAGTTTTCACGGGATTTGCAGATGTTTAGCTTTTTTAGGGTATGGAGTAAGAAGTTATCAAGTAAAGTTCTTAGAAGTGGAAGCTAACTTTATGCAATGCATACCTCATTACAAATTTTCTGATTAATACTCAGCTATTGCATTTTAGTCACCATTCTTTGATTTTACAAGATATTTAACAATTACACGTTATCACTATT
Organism: Anolis sagrei ordinatus; assembly: GCF_025583915.1. Lineage (NCBI taxonomy): Eukaryota > Metazoa > Chordata > Lepidosauria > Squamata > Anolidae > Anolis > Anolis sagrei. The sequence continues at coordinate 168,072,999 of NW_026847438.1, read as the reverse complement.
ACAACGTTTCCCTTTGCTTCAAATGGCCTCTCTTCTAGTTCTTCCCCCAATTCACAATGTGAATGTACTTCAAAAATATAGTTCTGCTAAATCTTTTACGACTGCACTTTTCAATCTCTTCTATTGCATATTATAGTTAGTAAATGTTAGATATCATCCATTCCTTCATTTAACCAATCATGAAATGACTTTTATAATAAAAATTCTTCCAGGGCATTCAATTGACCTTTTGGGTCCACAGTTCTAAGAATTTCTCTGCCAGCATGACCACTGCTTCTGTCTTAGACAATCTCGTTGTGCTATCGCCAAAAGCTAGCAAACTGTGAGGTTAGCAATTTCAAAGGCAATGTTCTAGATCAGGCATGGGCAAACTTTGGCCCTTCAGGTGTTTTGGACTTCAACTCCCATAATTCCTATCAGCCTACTGTGAAATATCATTATTTGTTTGTTCTATTAACCTTAGTAAAGGTAAAGGTTTCCCCTTGACATTAAGTCTAGTTGTGTCCAACTCTGGGGGGTGGTGCTCATCTCCATTTCTACGCTGAAGAGCTGGCATTGTCTGTAAACACCTCCTAGGTCATGTAGCCAGCATGATTACACGGAGTGCTGTTACCTTCCCACCGAAGTGGTACCTATTGATTTATTCACATTTGCATGGTTTCGAACTGCTAGGTTGGCAGAAGTTGGGCCTAACAGCAGGAGCTCATCCCACTCCCTGGATTCGAGCCACCGACCTTTCGGTCAGCAAGTTCAGCAGCTCTGCGGTTTTTCCCGCTGTGCCCCCAAGGAGGTCCTATTTAACCTTGTGGAAGTGTTATTGAGATTTGTATCATTCTACTTGTCTTTACAATAATGATAATAAAAATGGTTTAAAAAAGACACACAAAAAGGTCTCAAAGTTTGACTGCTGTTGTTAATTTCTGCTATGTCCTCAGGTTTCTACTGTCATAGGATCTCCATGTAATTCTGGTTCCTGAGGAGGGCCAGCAAAGATTGTCTCCATGTGTCTTGAAGTCAAGGTGCATAGTTCTCAAGACCAATCACATTCATTAGTTGCATGATTTGCTGCCTTTTTATTACATCCCATATCTGCAATCTAAGGCAGCTTCCTCGCCATGCCTAATCTCATGGTGTTCTTCTTTCATTCTTCTAGAGATGTGAATTTGGTTTCTTTAGGACACAGTCCCATTCATTTCTCAGAGTTTTATTAGACAAGGAACATGCAGAGGTGGCTTTGCCAGTTCCTTTCTCTGAAATATAGCCTCCACTATCCACTGGCAGTCTCCCATCCAGGTACTAACCAGAACTGACCTGTTTATCTTTCAAAAATTAGATGAGATTTGGTGCCTTTAGGTATTTAGGCATGTGAAAGATAGATGACAGAGGATTACTTGGGACAGTCTGTTCCAAGCTGGGGCAGTTGGAGGGTTTATCATTAATTTCAGTAAGAAGTGATACTAGGTAAGCATAGGGAACTGAAATTTCACAGATTTATTTTGACTGGAGTGAAAAGTAAAAAGTTTAGATTTCTTTTGGGTGGGGAATAAGTATTGTTATTTTCTCACTCCTTCCTTGTGCTTTTTAATTGTAAACGCTTCCTCAGTTTCTGGGGGGGAGAGGAGATTTAAGTCTCAAAATGGCATACTGTATATACTTGAGTATAAGCTGAGTTTTCCAGCCCCTTTTTAGGCTTTTTTTACTCTATTATTATTTTATTACATTTATTATTTTACTCTATTATTATTGGAAGGATACGTAAGCACATTTATATTGAAGAAGGTTAGAATAATGGTTTAATCACGTTTGGACAGTTTTAACTTAAATTACAGTTTTATGTAAATGTTCAAAAACATTTAACCTACAGATGCCTCAATTAATTTAATTGAATTGGTATCTATTTTTTATTTTGAAATTTACCAGTAGCTGCTGCATTTCCCACATTTGGCTTATACCCAAGTCAATCCCTTTTCCCAGTTTTTTTGTGGTAAAATTAGGTGGGTCGGCTCATACTCGAGAATATATGGGGGATTGAGGGTCCCAATCATAGGACTTCACAGGGAACTTGAAAGGATTTGGATTCAATATTTCTTCTGACCCATTCCCATTAACACCATCAGTAGTGTGACCTGCATATCCATAGAACTTCCTATGGGTATAACTGGGGTCCTTGGGTTGCCCTACATCAGAGAAGAGATTAACCACTTAAACTGACTCCAGTTGATTGTGTTTTTATGTGTGTTTATGTGTGGGGGGTAAGATTGCTTTCTGTGACACTTTAATGGGTAATTTTTACAAACTGAACTTCAGAGGAGAGTGGATTTCACAAACTGCAAATAAAATAATTCACTAACCTAGGAGGTCACATCAGGTCTAGTGAATTAAAGTGTCTATAAAACCCCAAATGTTTATGTACTGGTTTAGAAATATTTATTTACATGCTGGAAATGCAATGCAAAATAAATTTTTAAAGGGCTGGGTATGAGCAATACTTTATGTTGACACTTTAATAGGAATGATGCGCACTGGGTCTGTTGCTCAGGATAAATATACAGCAACTCCTCTGTTGTTATTCAAACCAGTGTGATGTTTCTGGTGAGTAAAATTTTAATGCATAAGACTTAAATCATTGTTGCTGTCCTGACAGCTTGCTAGCCATCAGAACTCTTTGGGCAACCTGGTTTCATGCAGTTGCCGCAGTTTGCAGTCACGAGTCCAGTGAATGGGGACCACACAAAGTGGTGGGGAGGGTTTCCAAAATGCTCTCTGCAGGAACTCCGGAAGTGGCAGGTTCATAACATGTACTTTTGCTACTTTTGGAACCCTGACTGTTATCAGGCATCTTCTGAATAGTGCAAGAAAGAGCTAAAGCGAGCAACCTATAATTATGAAAGGGAATGTTTGCATGGAAGCTGCAAATGCCCCGGAGCTAGACTCCTGGATAGAGCAGACACAAGGGCACACTTTTCCCCCTGAAGTCTCTAGAGATGTCAAAGAAATATGTTAACTGAAAGTCTCTTGCTCCTTTATAACCATGCTACTGCTATTTTTGTCTGCCCTCAAGTCATTTTGGACTTATGGTGACTTTAAGGCAAATCTGTCACAGGATTTTCTAGGTCTGAGAACATGTGACTTATCCACTTTCATGGTCAAGTGGGAATTCGAACCCTTGTCTCTAGAGTTGTAGTCTGACATGCAAACAAGTATGTCACACTGCTTGATGTAGAATCATAAAATCATAGAGCTGGAAGAGACCTCAGCAGTCATCCAGTCCAACCCCCTGCCAAGAAGCAGGAAAATCATACTCAAAGCATCCCTGACAGATGCCCATCCAGCTTCTATTTAAAAGCCTCCACCAAACTCCTGGACAGAAAGTTCCACTACTGAACAGCTCTCACAGTTAGGAAATTCTTCCTCATGTTCACGTGGTATCTCCTTTCCTGTAGTTTGAAACCACTGTTCCTCATCCTAGTCCTCAGGGCAGCAGAAAACAAGCTTACTCCCTTCTCCCTAAAACTTTCCCTAACTATGTCGGGTCACCATGTCTCCTCTCAGTCTTCTCTTCTGCAGGCTAAACATGCCCAGGTCTTTAAGCTGCTCCTCATAGGGCTTGTTCTCCAGACCCTTGATCATTTTAGTTTACCTCCTCTGGAAATATTCCAGCTTGTCAACATCTCCCTTCAATTGCAGTACCCAGAACTGGACACAGTGTAATTCCAGGTGTGATCTCACCAAGACAGAATAGAGGGGTAGCATAATTTCCTTTGATTTTGACACTAGACTCCTATTTGATGCAAGCAAAAAATCTCATTGGCTTTTTTAGCCACTGCATCACATTGTTGGGTCATGTTTAACTTGTTGTCCACAAGGATCCCAAGATCTTTTTCACACATACAGCTGTCGAGCCAGGCATCCCCCATTCTGTATCTTGGCATTTCATTTTTTCTGCCTAAGTGGAGTATCTTGCATTTGTCCCCGTTTATCTTAAAAATCAACATCAGACTCATCCAACTTTTGCATGTAGTACCAAAAATGTTTTTCAGTGGAACACTACAGGGGAAATTATTTGTAGATTACAAGTCACAGAATCCCGCAGGAAACATGGCCACTGGCAACCATCATTCAGAAAAATAACTTACTCAAGCTTTGCTCCAGCATAGGGTTTAAGTTGTCAAAAACCCCCCAAATCTAGACAGGAGGGAATGCAGAGAGAAATTCATATTGAGCACTAGAAGGTAGTGAGGAAAAAGGTGTATGTATGTAGAAAGTTCAGAAGATTTAACTGAAGGAAAATTTCATGGGGGAACATTATAATTTGATGGGCAGTGCTTGAATGTATGTGTTTATGAGGGCCTGCAGTATCCACAAAATGGACACTGTGCTTATTTACATCATTTACATAAATGAGTCAGAACTATTTCACAGATGTGTCTCTATCACTTACTTTTCCTAGCTTAATGAGTGACAGCTGACAGTATGAATGGATGCCATTGAGTCTGAGGTGATACGAAAACCCTAATGAAACCCAGCTTGGGGTGCAATCTATAGCATTAAAATCACTTAAGTGATGACTTCAAAGAGTGGGGCAGGAGAGCTTTATCTCTTGGTATAAAACAAATGAATTTTAGTCAATTGGCTTCTTCGGCCTACAGCAGTCTACCCTGGATCCCTACAGAGGTCTCTGCCCTCCAAACAAACAATAAATGCTTTATAATTATAATTATAAACCAACAACACTGAGTTCACAAATGTATAAAGACCACTATATTTATAGCTCCGGATGTAACTCTTGATGCAACTCTTGATGTGACTCTCCATGAGTGTTCTTCTTCTGGACACGTCTGTCTCGTATGTCCATGTTTTGCCTACAGTATGTGGTCTCATCTCTGTGGAGAGTGAAGGAAATTTCCTTCACTCCTTATGTGGATATTTTAGATTTTGTTTTGCCTTTGGCAACAGCCAAGTAACCACATAATGAAGTCCATGATGGCAATGCAGAATTAAGAACTATGTTCAAAATTTGCTTTAAAAAATAAATCTCCAAGAGGTTGCTTGCCTTCCCATGACATTTCAGAATGAATACAGATCACCAAAAGAACAGAAGAACCTTTGGTGAACATTACATTCCAGGTAAGGCATCAAAATGGCCACAAAGTCAGCATGAGCAACTGTAACTATTTTAAATGCTAAAAATATTGTTATCTTTTCTTCCTCTTAATAGGAATATGGGATTTTGCCTTTCTTTTCTAAATGAAGAATTCAACAAATGTTTGTTTGTGGTCTTTCTTCTTCTTGTGGGTTATTGAGGCATCTGTTGGGTGTATGCCAACGTACTCATCTCAGCCATTATAAGCCAACTAGAGCTTTAAAATCTGCTGGAGAGGCCTTGCTCTCAGTTCTACCCCTTTTGCAAGTGTGATTGCTGGGGATGAGAGACAGGGCCTTCTCAATGGTAGCCCCCTCGGCTGTGGAACTCCCTCCCCAGTGATATTAGACTGGTCTCGATACTTGGCTTTGTGCAAACTTGAAGCTTGGAAATCATGAATCAGCACTTTATATGTTTCAATCAGTTTTAATGTTTTGTATGTTTTAACTGTGTATGTGTTTTCATTGTTTTACAATTTAATATGCTATGTTTACGTTATGTACACAATGAAGCATTGATTTTTTGCCGTAATTTGTAAAGCCACTCTGAGTCTCCTTCAGGGTGAGAAGGGCAGGGTATAAATAAAGTAAGTAAATAATTAAATAAATATGCAGCTCTATTGTGAGTGAGAGATGGGTATGAGAGTATTTTTTTTCAGGAAAACTTTCTGAAAAACATAGGTCGACATGTGATTTACACAACCACACCTGAGAGAGAATAACTGAAGTCCTCACGTGTAGAATAAACACAGCCATTTACTAGGTAGAAAATTTGGCTTTCAATAAAAGCAAAAACCTTACATTTCTATGAAGACAGCCTTGAAATATGTGGAAAATGCTTGGAGAAGTTACAGAAAGAATGCATGGGACTGACAATTTCCACTAGTCAAGAGATTGAACTTCTACCTTCTTTGTCCTTTCCAATAACTAAAAGAAGTAGAACAAGTTATATAAATATACTGAATTTGAATAAATTATGCAGGTTGAATTCAGCTACTGTTTCTATATGCACAGGAGTATAGTTTGCCTTGTTACAGACTTTCACATCTCTTCAGGTACCATAAATATATACTGGTTTACCATATTACCTTAGCTTTCCATATACCATAAATATAGACTGATCTACCATATATAGCCTTAGCCTCAGGGTTCTATCTGTAAAAGAGAAATAAGGTAGTGAAAATGAGCAGGATATTTTGTTCACATTCACCATTCAGTGTATAATACCACCAAGATGGAACTTGTGGTAGGGCCATCCAAGACATTTTGCTGCCTAAGGTGAAGGATAATGTGTTGCTGCTTCCTTCTTCTGCACAAAGAAGCCAAGTGGATTGGCAGTTCAACTTACTCCAACACTTGCAATGCGTTTTCCCCATTATCTGTCTATTTTGGCTCACTTTCACTAGTGATAGAAACCCACATCACAACTTTGTTGTGACACATTACTAACAAATGAACCAGCAAAGCAAAGACTATAAAGCTATCTACTAGAGAAAGATGAGAGAACTCTCTGGGTGAGAAAAAGTGATAGTTCTATCTCCATTGTACACAACTAATGAGAGATATTTGGCCATCTTTGTTGTTTTTTTGTGGCCAAATAAATGATCTCAAGGTTCTGAAGATTGAGGGATATTCAAACAGTTTTTTAAAATAACATGAAACGATATACCCCACCAGTAACAAAGGGCCATATAATGGGCTTGCTGCATCTGTAAAGCAATGTGTGATGGGGCTGACCTGAGATTGCAAACAATACATAAATTTAAGGAGAAGCAAATATATAACAATGACTAGTAAAGTACATGGGAACAACAAAAGGAGATTTTAATTATACTTTCATGGTTTATTCATCCTGCACCATTGTTTTCCAAGAACAAATCAAGGTGTTTATATAACTTATCTGTTAACTCTGCAATTTTAAAATGTATTCCGCATGCTTATTATCCTTGGTGTGAAATAATTTTGTCTGCATTGCACAGCCAATTCACTGACACTTGGTGACAACACCATTCTCTTCCAGTCTTCAGTCACAGTGTTTGAATGTATACAATCTGTATGAAATTGTACTCAGAAACTCTGCAGGCTGTGCCAGTTTAGGAACCAGCATAGAAGTTACCTGTCATCATAGGTGGGGGATTTAAGTTGAGTGGTTAGGTCATCAAACATTAAACTGAAACCTATCTACTAAACTACTAATTCAAAGAGCAACACCAACCACTAATCAGATATACTGACTATTACATCAGCTCAAGTTTCAAGAAATCCAGACCTATACTGGATACTTTAAAATCCTAGGAACCTGCAATGGCAGGTGGTAGATCTTATGCCAGGGTGGTGGCTGATCCACTCTGTGTTTTAGTTAGGGTTCTCCAAGTGCTGAATCTATTTTGGATATAGGGTTCAGCACCATGGACAGCTCCTGTATTGTGTAAATTCCAAACAGACAGTGGTGGTTGGTGGCTCCTATTTTAGTTACATCTGACTAAAATAAGAGTCACTAGCCACCACTGGGAACCATTGGTCAAATTTGCACTTACTGCTCTTAGATCCTTTGATGTAAGTTCACAAACAGAAGCATGTGACCACATAGTCAAGCCTGGACTTAATTTCAGGCAGTAACAAGGTAACAGTTTCAACATTAAAACAATTAGGAGAGAATGCCTCTAGAACATGGCCATATAGCCCGAAAAAACCTACAACAACCCAGTTAAAACAATTATTTTCTTTGAAAACTATGCTACACCAGGCAAGCATAACACAATGATACCTAATTAGCTATAGATATCATTGCTATAGACAGGGAACATAAGCAAATTCAAGGTTTTACACAACAAGAATGGTTCACATTATTAACTCCAATAAATGAAAGGAGGCAAACTGCAGTAAGCAAGATATCTGGAGAAAGGTGGTGGGAGAGTGGGTAGGTTGGGTATTTTATCCCTGTTGCCTTCAAGAACCATGTTGGATTGTTTGGCCAATGAAGAAACAAAGACTTCGAACCTTCTAGCTTGATTCTATATTTCTCACAAGTGGCTTCTAACTTCTAAACTGCTTGTACACGAATGGGCTAAAATGACCTGCACTAAACTGCATATGCCAAACTCAAGGCCCACAACCAAATAGGAACCATGATGTCATTCTATGTCACACTCCAGATGCTGGACTACAAATCCTACACTCCTCATCACCAGACACCATGATTAGATCTGATGGGAGTTGTGATATAGTAACATCTGGAAGGCTGCAGTTTGTGCTGTTTAGTCAGGAGAGTGAGGTTTTATCTTAGATACAAGACTTGTGGATATGATGCCTGATGTTAAAATGTTCTTTAATGTTTTCTCAGCCACAGAATCACAAGTGCTGCTGGATTACACTTCCCATTATCCCCGGACTTTATGGCAGATAATCAAAAGTGATGGGAGTTATGGTTCAATAACATCTGGGGACCAAAACTGGGTAAAAACTATGAGTGTCGACCACTACAGAAATATATATATATATATAGATGACCCTCTGTGCTCACAGATTTTCCATCCATGGATTCAATGGCCCTGTGAAGACAACCATAAGGCTGATGTGACCCTCGATGAAAATGAGCTTGATACCCCTGCACTAGACCTTTTCAGAGGCACAGAATAGTTATGAGAAGTGACAGAATGGAAATCTCAAGTCTACTGAATTAATGAAAAGCTTCTTTTTATGACACTTATATTTCTGTTTTTTTTAAAAAAAAACAATATTAGGGTGGGAAAAGTCAAGCCATGGATTGAGGTGGAATATTGAGAAGATGATTAAAACTCTCTTGCAAAGGGAATAAAAAAAAGTGAGGTGGACAACTTTTCAAGGGTGGTACATTCACTGCACCCCCACCAGCTCCTTTACAGTGCCACTATATTTTGTGCTATCAGGCAATGTATTGGAAAATGTGATGTGTGTGGTGATGTATGTTTCTTCGCCAAAACAATCACATTCTAACAAACCACTGGAAGTGCAACCCTTCTGGAAAATAGAGTATAAGGGGGTATAGCCGTATGCCGCATGTTATTCAGGATTTTGAAAATATCATTGACTTTGTTAACTAAGTAGCTGATACAGAATTTTGGCCTTTAATTGCAATGATTGAAAATAGCTTTTTTGCTTATTGTATCATCATCATCACCATCATCATAATCACTATCATCATTTATTGTTCACTGAAATTGATGGTGGAGTCATCCAAACATTATTAAAGAGATACTTCCAAACAGCATTTCTCCAGACTGCAATACTGCAACACTAAGGACCAAATAAATATATGATAGCGTTAACATACTTTAATCAACCTGAAATATATTTCAAGCAATCAAAATAGATTAAAACGGTGCCTGGAAATGATACTTTTTTTGAAAAACTCCCAGAAGTCCCTGGTCAGAACAGCCACTAGGAGTTCTAGTCCAAAAAGGGAACAATTCCAAAAGCTGCATAAAATATTTACATGTTGAAGAGCCTTACTTATCTAGCTCCCAAATACTGTTCTTGTCAGAATTTTGCAATTTAGTATGTGATAATGACATGGTTAGATTTGCTTCAGTCTGATGCCAATGAGAGTTTTATTGCATTTTCAACTAGCTAAGCTGGTGTAATTTAAAAGGGCATCTTCTAATTATGCAACATCAGTTCTCTATACAGCAAGAGCACAGGTGCTACAGCCATTAAAGATGAATGGACAGATAGAAGACATGCTATTTGTATATTCTCAGGCATTTTCCCTTAAAAAAGAAAAGAAAAAGTAATCTCAAGTGTTCATCTTTTCCATTTTAACAAGTACTGATTGCACCATGTTTGGTTTGGCAGTAAAAAGAGTAATAATTCCACAACTGGATTAGATTTTGATGGCACAACAGTTGAATCCTGAGGCAAATGATTTGTCCAAGCTTAATATGAAGTACTTAGGATATATCGTTTGATGTAAACACTAGTTCTAATAAAATGATGCCCGAGGTACAGGTCTTCAATGTGTAATACGCTATTTATGTTGGCCTCTGCATTTTGGATTTATAGATATTATGATACAAAGAAGGTAGTGATAGTGAATATCTTTCTAGACTGCTTTTAGAAAGAGAAATAAAATGCAAGAGCTCAAATGGGGTGACCAAAAGCATCAAAGGATAAAGCTTCTCTAACTCTAATAAGCATTGAGAAGCTGGTATTCTAGTAGAGTAATAAACAGGACTGGATAAATAGTACTAGTAGAGTAATAAATAGTACTGGATAAAATGAACTCTTCAGTGTCATCATTCACCCCCTATCCATTGAAACCTGGTTCTTATTGGAAGAAAACACTTTTTCAAATTATAACTGTATCATGAATTAAAAATTAAAAGACAGCTGACCATTGTATGTGTGTTTTGGGACTTCACTGGGCTGGCTGCGTAGCTGGAGCTCTGTTTCACTCCTTGGAGTCTTCTGTCCTTCTGACCTTCTGAGACACATAAATGAAGAGGAATATCGACAACAGTCTGATATGTTTATATTAAGTTACTGTTATCATAAGGGGAGCTTTGAACCTAAGCAGCAAAAGGCAGCTGCAATCATATACATACTAACTTTAAAGGTATATGCTAAAATCAGCAGAGTTGATTTCAGAGAAGCTATGTTTAGGCTGAGATTTGAATGCAGATCATATGATTAGTTATCTTTCAGAAATATAAGGCAGGATTCCACATCAGCTAATAAGTAAGGTAAGTATATTTAACTAAGTATGGGTTAAGCCCTGCATCTGTAGGGGATAAGTTCCTGGACTGTGTAGATCAGTGGTTCCCAACCTGTGGTCCGTCGACAACCAGTGGTCTGCAAGAACGAAAATATGGTCCGCGGCCTCACCATTATGACATTGTTGCCTCCAAACCACACGGCAACCAAGAATGACTCTTCTCGCGAAACTCTGTTATAGTGCTGAGACAACGGGGATGTCGGGAGGGGAGAAGCTGACTACCCACAAAAGATTACTACTACCATATGAGCTCTAGATTATAAAATATGTTTTTTTGTGGGCAAGCAGATGGCGACTACTGGATGGCATATGATCTGTATCAGAAACTAGAGCTGATGTGGTCTATTCAATGCAATTTTCTGAACCAGCACCCCAAATAACCAAATAGAATCTAAAGTTGATCAAAAACTGATTTGTAAGCCTTTTGGTACTAATGTTGGAGAGTGGTCTCTGGTCAAAGTAGTTTCTGGTTAGTTGTCACTGGTCAAAAAGGGGTTGGGAACCACTGGTGTAGATAGATACATGAAACTACAGATATTAGTGAACCCTATTGAAATGGGGGATGTCAGGAATAGAAGGCCTGTGTAGAGTTGCTCCAAATTATACCTGGTTTGTAGTATTAACAGAATCAATTGACAGAGCTCAAAGTGGATCTGACCTGGTCCGATGATGGCTGTAAATGGACAAACAGAACGTAGTTATTTCTTTATTTATCTCTAAATTAAGCTCAATGGAAAGCTTGAAGGGTATCATTTTTGTCTGACAATATTTAATGGATCAGCTAACATTGTATATTGGTTTGTGTATTGGGTGACACTTTTGGGCGATACACTCTTTCAGTCTCAGAAAAAGGCAATAGTAAACCTATGAACAACCTTGCCAACAAAATCCGAAGGAAGGATTTTCTTAGGGTCACAATTGGTTAGAAATTACTTGAAAGAACACAACAAAAACAACAAAAATAATTAATAGACATGGAACATTTTTTTCCAAATGGGAAAAGTGTACATCATCCTTTTAACCTGGAGTCTAAAGTGATACAGTCTAGCAAGATTTTTACTACTTCATTTTCTAGTCTCAATAGCGCCAGACCTTTGGGGAAGCAGATAAATCTGGTTTGTTTTTGAAAGCTGTCCACCTGCAAGCTCTCTTCAAGTTGTGCACTTACAACGTTGTTTATTTTATAAAGCAGCTAAAGTGATGTGAATCATGCAATGATGTTCACAGTTACATGAAAGCAAGGAGCCTTGAGCTCAAGAGTATTTACTTCTAAGTAAACAACAATCGGACGGCATGACCCAAAACAAAAGTACATTCCTTAAACAGTCGGATGTAATTAGCTTTATATAATCTACTGGGTCAGACCATTGTGTGAATTTCAAAACCATAGGCAGTGCGTACATTCCATATATATGTGTGTGCACATGTGTTTATATATAAACACATGCATCTATATATAAAAGTCAATTTAAAATTGTAACATTTCAAGATGGGAAGGAGGGATCCTTCCCATCGGAGTGACAATATTCTTCCTAAATATCTGGACCTGGTCTGAGCTGAAAATGCAAGCATCAGATAAAAATAACAAGAGAGCAGCCGTAGAGGACAGATCCTTTGCCTGGGGCTGCACATGCCCAGTGAGGGCTGGAGTGTAAAAGAAGAGCCAGGCAGCATTCCCCGGCAGAAGGAGGCTGGAGTCAAGGAGGGCTTGTGTTTGATGTATGAGCTTTGGCTTGCCATTGTGAGTCACCCCAGCACTAGCTGCGGGCAAAACAAAAATCTTTTGTGATTAATTAGAAAAACTGGACAATTATGAATTGACTGCACACAACCAGTCTAGAGCAATATAAATAGTAATGAAGTTGGCTCCGTGTCTGTGATGAACACATTGTGCGTTTATGAGAGATCACCAGAAAAAGGAGGGGTGGGGGAAGAGAAAGGGAATAATAAAAAGGGCTCCCATTTAGGCAGTGTCAGTTTAAATAACATAATTTCTGCTCTCTGACTCTTTGTTTGTTTCCTTTTTTCAAGGGGCAGGGAAAAAAAGAATCCCAGGATTAGATTTGAAATGATAAAAACTGTGTTTTCGCTATCTGCTCTCAAAGCCTGTTTGTTCTCTTGATGTCTGCCCCTAACAATATGCTTCATTTCAGCGACCATCCAAAACGATTACAGCGAGAATGAATGAATGACTCTAGTTGTGTGCTGCTTGTGGGATGCACTTAAGTCTTGCTTCTTTGTGTTATGTCTGTGGATTTTGCAAAGCAGGCGATTGCCAGCATGAAAAAAGCAGACAGAAGGAATGCTGCGGTTGATTTTGTGAGAAATGGACAAAAGTGGCAACACTGGGAGAGTAAAGGATGTCCAGTGGCTAGCATAAGGTGGGGAAGGCAGGTTCCAATTTCAGTGCATCTGCAAATCCAATGAGGTCTTTCCCCACTATTTAGACAAAGGCAGGGCCAGCACTTCCCTTGCCAATCTTGGATAGCTGCTGGGGTCCAAAAACCTAGGTGTGACTCATATCCACCCAACCCACCCCACTGTCTATTCATATGGTGAGAGTAGCTGAGTGGAGCCACTGTTGGGTAAGCCATTCCTCCCCCACTGCTTTAGTTGGAAAAGGTCCTTCCGACAGATGTGCCAATTTGCCAAAGGGCACTTTGTGGGGGAAATGGTATGTGGAAACTGTCATTTTTTATTTCAACTCCCAGAAATCTCAGAGATCATAGTCAATAGTCAACAGTGCTAGGATCTGGTATTCAAATACCTAGGAGATCAAGGAGAAAGTGTTCGTCCCCTTTCAAAATTAAGGCTATATATGTAGAATTACCACTGTAGTGGTGTGGCAGGTTAAACTGCTGAGCTGCTGAACTTGCTGACTGAGAGGTCGGCAGTTCGAATATGTCGAGTGGAGTGAGCTCTTGCTGGTAGCCTCAGCTTCTGCCAATCTAGCAGTTCAAAAACATGCAAATGTGAGTAGATCAATAGGTACTGCTTCTGGGGAAAGGGAATGGTGCTCAATGCAGTCATGCTGGCCATATGACCTTGGAGGCATCTGTGGACAACACCGGCTCTTCGGCTTTGAAATAGAGATGAGCACACGACTAGACTTAATGTTGGGGAAACCTTTACCTTTACCGTACCACTTTAGAATTAATGCATTTTGACATCACTTTGACTACCATGGCTCAATGCTGTGGAATCATGGGTTTAGTTTTATATGTTTTTAGCTTTCTCTGACAAAAATGCTGGTGCCGCACCAAACTACAAATCCCACAATTCTATAGCATTGAGCCATGGCAGGTAAAGTAGTGTCAAACTGCATTACTTTTACAGTGTAGATGCACCATAAGGCACAAACATTGGTCCTCTGATTCATTTATTGCACAACATACCTTAAAGGCCCAACTCAGGGCTCTTCCAGGCAGGCCCTATATTCCAGGATCTGACATGAGGTTTTCTGCATTAAACTGGATTATATCAGTCCCCAGTACCAGATAATCTGGGATAAGTAGAAAACCTGGGATCAGATTCTGGGATATAGGGTCTGTCTGGAAGGGCTCTCATCAATTCACACATTTGAAATTCAGAGAGGAGCACAACTATATTTGTCTTTATCCCCTCCTTCATCAAAATACCTTACTCAGTAATGCAGTCAGTCCCTAATAATGAAAACATAATGAAATACAAAAGAGGAAGAAGACAGTTTTGCTGCTCAACACTACATTAAAAACAAACAAACTGAAACCAGCTGGACACAATTCAACTAAAATTCAGTGCATGCATAAATTGCTCTCACAGAAATGAATAGTACCTAAATGTTCAGTGCTGTTCATGTATTCCAATGCTGGATCAGCCTTTTAAGATGCACAGCTTGAAGATCAAAAAATGAAATTAAGGAGGAGGCAAGGTCACCAAATGATACAAAATATTCCATGATAATGATGTCATTTTAATCTAGCAACAACACCTAGAATTTTGAATTAACATGTTATGCTCACAAATTCATATGGCATCTGTAATAGCCATAGGCGATATAATGTGGGATGTCTTGCATTTTTACAGGTAGAAACTAATGCTCTTTTATGGTATAATTATGTTATATGGGTTATATTCACCATTTTTGCCAGCAGAGTGGATCAAGGCATGATGGATCATTCCTGGTGGATCAGATGTCCTCTCCTCACCACAGCCTGCAGGCTGCAACCTGTATCCTAACATTTGCTCCAGAGGATTTGATGAACGCCTAGAGCACATCTGGGGTGTGGATATGGAGGAGAGGGCTACAGAGTGGAGAAGAGAAAGGTCAGCTTGCATAATATTGGACTTAACACTGGCTTAAGAAGGTTTAGCATTAATTCTGTTTTTCCAAACACCATGGAAATTACAGCATGAGAAGCAGAAAGCCCGAGGATAGAATCTTATCAACACTTAAAAAACTGCAATTCCAGGATTCTTTTGGGGAATACATGTCAAATCAAACCAACACAGAGATCTGTTATGTAGATAAGCCTAATGAAAATGCACAATATATTCAACAAGGAAAGAAATGTTAGATCACTTAGAGGTAAGTCACAGAAAATTTATTTATTTATTATTTCCAGCATTTCTACCCTGTCCTTCTCAACCTCCCCCAGGGGGCAGGGGACTCAAGACGGCTTACACTCAGCAGCAATTTGATGCCGCAACATACAAACAAATACAACAATATAACAACAATTTAAAACAGTAGATAAATCATTAGGTTAAAAACAATTTAAAAACATTTGTCAACTATATAGCAATTTCAGTCTATTTCCACACCCAAAGTGCTGTTATGCCTGCTGTCCAAAAGCCTGGTCCCCAAACCATGATTTCAGTTGTATGCTTTGTTCAAACATCCACTCTCAACATTTATTTCTGCTCCTGAAATGCCACACTGCTTAGTCTAGGGCAGTGATGGGCAACCTTTTGAGCTTGGTGTGTCAAAATTTGCCACAAACCTGAGCATAACTTGGGTGGGGTGTCACTTCGAGAAAAAAAACCATAATTTTGTAATATTTATAGTTTAAATGAGAAAAATGTATAATCCATGCTGAGTTATGGAGTGAACTATGCTCAAACGTGCAGATGTTAAATTTGTAGAGCCTTTTACAAATTTAAAGTATGGAATTAGATTGGCTCTTATAAGATGTATTTCTCTGTATGCAGCCGCATGTGTCTGCATGCCATGAAAAATAGCCATGCGTGTCAGTGCTGACACGCATGTCATAGGTTCACCATAATGGGTCTAGGGCAAGGGTCCTCAAACCTTTTAAACAGGTCACAGTTCCTGAAACTGTTGGAGGGCCGGATTATAATTTGAAAAAAAAAAAGAATGAATTCCTATGCACACTGCACATATCTTATCTGTAGTGTAAAAACACTTTAAAACAATACAATAATTAAAATGAAGAACAATTTAAACAAATATAAACTTATTAGCATTTCAATGGGAAGTACGGACCTGATTTTGGCTGTTGAGAGAAGGTTGTTGTTGTTGTTGTTGTTGTTGTTGTTGTTGCTGTTGTTGTTGTGTGCTTTCAAGTCATTTCAGACTTAGGTTGCCCCTGAGTGAGGGCTGGGTAAATTACCTTGGAGGGCTGTATCCGGCCCCCAGGCCTTAGTTTGAGAACCCCTGGTCGAGGGATTGGCTCAAATGTAACCCTCCAGAAGTCTGTGGGCTACAACTCCTATAATTTTTCACTATTGGCTAAATTAATTAGGGCTGATGGAAATTTTAGGAGTCTGTTCCAACTACAAAGGTATATGATACTACTTGAACCGCCATGGCAACATATTATGGAAACCTGGGATTTGCAGTTCAGGGCTTGGTATTTAGAATTCACAGTCAGCACACTGTATTCTTTTGCATTTTTTCTCCAAAGTTGTCCATATTCAGAGTGAAGGAGGATTTTTTTCATCAGTCTTGTGTGCTCTGGCATGGTGGTGGTGGTGGTGTCTTCTCCCTTTTTTGCCCCTCTCAAGGCCCTTCCACACAGCCTTATATCCCAGAATATCAAGGCAGAAAATCCCACATTATCGGAGTGTGGACTCAGACAACCCAGTTCAAAGCAGATGTTGTGGGATTTCCTGCTTTGATATTCTGGGATATAGGGCTGTGTGGAAGGGCCTTCTGTTTAATTTCATCAGCCTCCTGAAAGCAATGAATTCGGGCCTCTGGAAAAGAGTAGTCTGCCTCCCTTATAGCCTACTCAGTAGGAAAAAAAAGGTGAGGGGAAGAAGGGATGAAGACTTGAGAGAAAGAGACAAAGAGAGAAAAAGATAAGTGAGGTCCCTTTTATACAGCCCTATAACCCAGAATATCAAGACAGAAAATCCCACAATATCTGCTTTGAATTGGGTTATCTTCATCCACACTGCCATATATTCCAGTTCAAAGCAGATAATGTGAGATTTTATTCAGCTGTGTGGAAGGGGGCAAAGCCCCATCTTTTGTTCTTTTCTATTTTATTTTGGAGGCAATATATGTTTTATATGTCACAAATTATTTCTTTCCAACTTCCAGTATAATCAGACACATTTTTATATCAGCTGTCCAGGTTGCTTTATTTTAACCAGTATAAAATTGGGAAGACCAAAGTCTGGGAAGCTGGTTTGCTTTCCCAAGAGATCATCTGTAATGTATCCCTGTATAGAAAAAAAGTTCTCTGCCCACATCTAGGTGAAATTTAACTGCTATCCCAATGATTATCCTTCTATGTAATGTGCATTAAAATCTGTCCAAATATTGAATTAATTTTACAAAGTTGATTCCAACTTTCGCTAGACTAACTGCCACCTTCACATTATTTATTAAAGCAGATTCTCATTCATGTGACTGGTGTTCTCCTAGGTTTCAAAACCGGAGTCACAAATCTTCATCTGGATTATTCCCATTAAAATTGTCAGATAGGTTTTTGGTGGTTGCATGAGATCTTGGATGTTCTTGCCATTCTGTAGGCAAGAAATATAATTCCCCTCCCCAAGCTCCCATATAGGCTAACTAACTCTCTCTCTCTCTCTCTATATATATATATATATATATAGGCATAGGGGAGCATTTTATGTGAACCTGAAGTACAAATTTTTTTACCATTCAGCTACAACCCATTCTAAAGCACATTGTTTACAATGTGAGACATTTAAGCATGTGCTAAACTGTCAAAAGTACCGGCATTTCATAATGTTTATCTTTTAGTCAAACTGTTCCACTGTATCTTAACATTACATAATAAGCAAGAAATTAATCTAATGTTACATTACATATACAAATAATTTTCCAGTAGTAGATATAAATTGAAAACATCAGGCTTTTAAATAAATATTTCTCACCAACAATAGACATTTGTCTAAATATGTGAAATATAAAATTATATTGGGTGTTTGAACACCCCTCTGCTTGCCAATACACCAAAATCTTAAAGGATGGTGTTGTGTATAGGATTGCTGCAAACCTCCCATGAGCCGAAGACAACACACATAGCTGTCTTCACCAATACTTTTATCTTCACAATAACCTTATGAGGTAAATCAGTCTGTGTGAAAAAGGCTAGCTCAAGACCTTCCAATAGGTTTTGTGGGTCAGTGATGATTTGGATTTGCATTGCATGAGTACTGACCCAACATGTCATACCATACTAGCTCTGCAAACCGGGTACAAGTGCTTTTCTCATCTATCTGTAATATGCACTGAACCTTTTCATGCAAGGAGAGCAGTGTAATGTATGATCGACTAAGATTTCAAGAGATCGGGATTCGAATCCCTCCATAGCAATGGAATCTCATTGGGTGACCTTGAGCAAGTCATACTCTCTCAGCCTCAGAGGAAGGAAGGGGTAAAAACACTAGATGGAGTCTCTTTGAAGGCACATAACAACACCACCAGTGGACCTGAATTCAAGTTTTATCAGAACCACCTATTTAGTATTTGAGTATGTTGCCACTTTTAAATTTTAGGTTAAATATAGTTTTCCAACCTAAAGTTAACAAGAGGCTGCCTGGTGTTGGACTACTCTATTGGACTACCCTGTGGAAACCCACTGGGTTCAGGCAAGTCACACATTCTCAGTCCCAGAAAACCCTGTGAAAGGTTAATCTTAGGGTCACCATAAGCCAGAAAAATCTTGAAGGAACACAACCACAATGTATCATTTTAAAAAACAATATATTACACGGATAATTTATTAAATGGAAAGCTTGAAAAAGTCATTACTTGTCTTTGACATATTCAGCCCTAAATGTGAAATGACCTCTCCTTATCTGTTTTCTCATGTAACTGAAGACAGAAACCAGTTTTCTTGGTAGAATTTTCCATTCCATGTTGTAAGGGCCACGTTGTACGCAATATGCATTCCTCCCTGGCCATATAAACAGGTTATGTATTGTTTTGTGCAGGTCAACATTTTCAACAAGTGTGTCGGTGCAGTGACAAAGGGCACCCAACCCCAAACAGGCGTTCTGTTGTGGGGAGCTCTCTCCTCATCTTCTGGTGGTCCATCTCACTGAGTGCCTTTGTTGCCCTCTTGCTTTGGCTCTCTCTCCTGTGGAGTTCTATTATTATTCAAGCCAAGCAGCCTCAGTGGCGAACCCACTGACCATTCAGCCAGCAGAGTTTTTGTGGCTGCTGCTGCTGCTAATTAAAAGTTCCCAACCTCTTGCCCGAAGGCCAGGCCAGGGCCAGTCAGAAAGGAGCCAGGGCCAAGCTGTTCAGGGACCAATCGATCAGCTGATTAACCCTTATTACTGATTGGCCAGAGCTGATTGCATCTCAGTAAAGAAATCTTCTTTTGCCTCTAGGCAGACATGGAAGCCATTCATTAAGTATTAGGCTGGGGAAGGAAGCTGCTCTCGCTCCTGTTCTCAGTGGCTGCAGTAGGCTGTGACCACTGAAAGAGATAAGATGAAAACAATAAAATAATATAAAAAGCCACCATGGAATGTTTTTATGTGTATATGCTGTTTTCATTTCATTATGATCTTCTTCCACTCTTGCTTTGGGAAGGAATGTTTCCAAAAAGTTATTTTTTTCAATGGCATGAGGCATATTCATAGGTTTTTCAAAGAAGAACCTTAAGAAACTCAAAAAGAACCGAAGAGATGGAAAACACCAAGAATACCCACTAAAGAAAATTGGATTCTGAAAGTGATGGACATCATGAATATGGACCTTCTCACCCAAAAACTTGCTCAGAACAACACCCACCAACAGGAAACAGACTGGGGACAGTTTATGGAATTTCTAAGAAATAAATACAGAGGACTTTATATATAAGGAAAATTAAAAGAACCTTAAAGGATAGAAGGGATAATAAGAAAACAACGCCATATGAACAAAAAAAAAAAGACATATAATTAAAATCTTGGCAAACAGAACCTGGAAGCAACTTACAGGGAAAACACTCTTTATTTTACCCTCCCACTCCCCCCCCCCTATTTTTTGTATTCTTTCGCTACTTTTTTCTTCTATCAAGTTTCAAACTTTCTTTCATCTTCAATTGTTCCACCACTTTCACTGTATGTTTTTTCAAACATCAGTTTTACTTTATGCAAAATTTCTTAATAAAAGCATTTTTTTTTAAAAAAAGAACCGAAGAGAAAGAAGGTATGGGATGGTTCTGTCTATCAGAGATTAAACATTTTCTGGATCTTCAATTCCATCATTTGTAAACATGCAGTGCTTTTTTATGCCAGTAAAGTACACTCCCCATGCACTCTTTAAGAGGAGGAGTTTTTTTTCCTTGTCAGGAGCGACTTGAGAAACTGCAAGTTGCTTCTAGTGTGAGAGACTTGACCGTCTGCAAGGATGTTGCCCAGGAGATACCTGGATGTTTTTGATGTTTTACCATCCTTGTGGGAGGCTTCTCTCGTGTCCCTGCATGGGGAGCTGGAGCTGACAAAGGGAGCTCATCCACGCTCTCCCTGGATTCAAACCTTTGACCTGTCAGTCTTCAGTCCTGCTGGCACAAGGGTTTAACCCATCGCACCACTGGGGGCTCCAAGAGGAGGAGTGTTAAAAATGAATGTTTTTGTAATTCATTTATATTGGTATCACAGCTGCCTGAATTCTTTTTTTCCTTCCTTCCTTCCTTCTTCTTCCTCCCTCCCTTCCTTCCTTCCCTCCCTCCTTCCTTGGCATAAGATTAATAACAGCAACAATCTTTAGATAAAGATTTCCTACATGGATAAATATTGATAGTATAGACATGTAATTCATGTGTTTACAAGACCAGAAAAAGACAATTTCTTTAACTTTTATGATGCATGGTAACCTTGGAATCTAAAGCATGATTGTTTTGTTGTTCAGTCAATGCACAATGCACAATACCTTATTCTGGGTTTGGGTGGAATACGATAACTCTGTAAGTGCACTCAAACACCAAAGGACAGATGGGTCTATGGAGAGGGGGATATTATTACAAACTAGAATGTTAAAGTATTCACTGGTGATAAGATATACATTTGTGTTCAGCCCGAAGCCCTTAGGATAACAAGACAATTGCAACTAAGAATACTTTCTGTTCTAATGTTGAATTCCTCTTTGGACAATAATCTTAAGTGTCAATGTTAAAATCAGTACTTTTATATCTTTCTCCCATGGCTCTAATGCAGGGGTCTTCAAATGTTATAAGCAGAGGGCAAGTTCATAGTCCCTCAGACTCAGGCCCGTAGCCAGGATTTTGTTTCGGGTGGGCGGTGGGGGGGGTGGGGGCTGAGTCTGAGTGAAAGAGGGTCTACCCTAGCAAACCTTTTGTATCGTTACCCCAATCCCCCCATGCATATGGGATATATTGAGCATGGTGATCAGATCATGATATGAATAAACATAACAGTTTAAATAATGTACCAGTAAGGCCTTCTTGCAGACCACCATCAGAATTTCGGGGGGGGGGGGGGCTTGGGGGGCTTCAGCCTGCTCAGACTGTTGGGAGGCTGGACTATTCCTATTCACACCGCACACATCTTATCTGTAGTTTAAAAAAATGAAAGAACAATTCGATATTTCAAATGAAAAACAATTTTAACCAACATAAACTTGCCAGTATTTTGATGAGGTTGCTGTTGTTGTTGTGGCATGCCTTCAAGTCATTTCAGACTTAGGGTGACCTAAGTCAAAACTTTAGAGTGGGGGCTGAGTACATTACCTCAGAGGGGTGCATCTGGCCTGTGGACCCTAGTTTGGGGGGGGGGCTGCTATAATGGTTTGAGTGTTGCATTACAGCTCTGGAGTGTCTTCTGCTTGGCCTTGGAAAGCCATTGGACTTAGGCCCTTCTACACTGCCATATAAAATCCAGATTATCTGCTTTGATTTGGATTATATGGCAGTGTAGACTCATATAATCCAGTACAAAGCAGGTAATGTGGACTATCTGCTTTGATGATCTGGATTATATGGCAGTGTAGAAGGGGTCTCAGTTTCAGAGGAAGGCGAAAGTAACCCCACTCTAAACAAGACTTGCCATTTAAACCCCCTATAATAGGGTTGCCTTAGAGAAGTGGTTCCCAACCTTTTTTGACCAAAGACCACTTGATCAGGGACCACTTTGACCAGGGACCACTCTACATCATTAGTACCAAAAGAGTTATAAATCATTTTTTGGTCAACTTTAGATTTGGTTTGGTTATTTGGGGTACTCATTCAGAAAATTGCTTTGGATGGATCACATCAGCTCTAGTTTCTGATACAGGACATATGCCATCCAGTAATTGCCATTTGCTTGCCCACAGAAAACCATATTTAATAAGCCTCATGCAGGGGCATGAAAGAAGCCTCCTACAAGGATGGTAAAACATCAAAACATCCCCTGGGCAACGTCCTTGTAGATGGCCAATTCTCTCACACCAGAAGCGACATGCAGTTTCTCAAGTCACTCCTGACATGACCAAAAAAAAAAAAAGCCTCAGCATTATAACAGGGTTTTGCGAGACCAGTCTCTCTCGTTGCAATGGTGTAGTAACAGTGAGGTCGCAGACCATATTTTAGTTCTTGCAGACCACTGGTAGTCCACGGACCACAGGTTGGGAACACTGCCTTAGAGTCGCCTTAAGTCAAAAATGACTTGAAGGCACACAATAACAACCAGTGGTTCCAAATCCCAAAATCTCAAAATTGGATTATATGCATTCACATTTTTGCAAATCAGCTTGAACCTGAGGCATTGTCTGTCTGTTTTATTTCAGCGTCCTAAATACTTCATTTTTAAAAAAAGAAAACATTAACCAATCTTATTTTCTTTTCTCTATATAGAACATACCAAAAGCATTGTATATGGGCTTCTCTGGAGTGACGGGTTCCCGTTTAACTTTATTGGATTGCATTTAGTATTTTATTATATTCTGCTGTTATGCCAAAAATGGCTCCCAAGGTGTCTAGCACTGATAAAATTCATTTCAAAATCATTTTTAGAAAAAAAGAAGATTAGAACAAAATTAGAAACTGAAGAATACAAAAAAGGAATTGTCTCCTTCCATTAAACAGATAAAGCTAAAATATAAAGGGTGTTTTTTGGTCTATCAGTAGCAGCTTATTCTTCTTGAGAAGTGCATCTGTGTGGGCACCAAGAACACCATTTTTGGCACCCTATTAAATGTGTGTCTTCAAATATGGCAGAGTAGACAGAAGAGTCTCCTCCAAAGTTTTGAAAACCTGGGGGAGGTTTGCATGTTGGACTTTATCTGCACAATTTTGCAGTTTATGTGTCACTGAAAATTCTGTATTGTTGTGATGACAAACATCCTTTGATCCTTCACACTCCTTGTAAGGCAAACAACAGCCCAGATTCTATCTCTCAGTTAATTCTGCAGAAGATCTTCTTGGCACCAAATTTTGTTGGATTGGGTAGCTGCTTTGTCATTGACAAATTCCAGGTGACTCCTCATGACTTGGCAAAAACTCAGTCAAGATAATGGAGATCAGCCAATGATTATGCAAATGTTCCACAGAAATTTCAGGGTAAGTCTTCCACTTACCTGGAGACAAAATGCAAAACTGCCCCCTGCAGACCATCTAAAAAAGACTAAGTATAATTAAGTCCCTGTCCTCCCATAATGTTTCAAGGTCACGAGTTCCTTTAGTCTAGCACAACTGCTTTCAGTAAACTGCATCATTGCAACACAACAAATTTTTTGAAAGTGTCTAACATTGTTTTTGCTTTTCCCAGTCACTTTAATGGTTTTAACCTATTTGACTTTGTGATTTTCAAACTGAAATACAAAGCAGAACATGAATATGAAGTGTCTGTAAAATAAGCAAGTGAACTGCCATTATTTAGCTAAATATTTATCCATCTATCTATCTAGAAAGGGGGGAGGGGTTCCATAGCTAGGAGCAACCACCAAGAAGGCTCTTCCCTTGGCTTTCACCTTACAAGCTGGGAGAGTGGAGAGAAAGCTTTTCCCTGGTGATGATAAAGCTTGGATAGCTCAATATGGAGTGATCCAGATTTTCAAATAATATTATTAATATTAATAGGACTGTAAGACCATGAATGACTAAATTTGTAAATAAACCACAATGTGAGGACAATAGAGGTTGGAGCTGGCAGGCTCGTCCTGGATTAATTTTGACCATATAATGAATGGCTGCATAGGGCAATATCGTCTTTATCAACTAAACCCAAAACTTGGTCTCTTTAATAATAATAATAATAATAATAATAATAATAATGATGATGATGATGATGATGATGATAATAATAATAATAATAATAATATTTTATACCCCTCCACCATCTCCCGAAGGGGACCTGGGATGGCTTACATGAGGCCAAGCCCAACAACACATCAGTAAACAACAACACAGCAAGCAAATAAAACAGTACAATTAATATAACTCACATATAATAACACACAAAATTTAAAACCTTATGGCTGGGCCAGATGTAATGGATTAAAATTTAAAAATAAACACTGGGCGTGAACAGAGGTAGGATGTATCTAAGCAGGAGGGTTTTAAAGGATAATGTAGGGAGACCAACCCAACGGGTAGTTAAAGTGCTTCTGAGGACATTTTGCAAGGAATTGATCAGAGCAGGGCATTGTTTCCTTTATTCAGGGAAGGCACACTGGAACAGCCACGTTTTCAGGCTTCTCCTAAAGACTGCCAATGTGGGGGCTTGTCCGATATCCTTGGGGAGTGAGTTCTAGAGTGTGTGGGGGGGGGCACCATAGAGAAGGCCCTCTTCCTCATCCCCACCAATCGCACCTGCGAAGGGGGCAGGAGCGAGAGCAGGGCCTCTCCAGATGATCGAAGAGATCATGTGGGTTCGTAAACAGAAATGCGGTCACAAAGGTAGGCGGGTCCCAAACCATTCAGGGCTTTGTAGGTAAGAATCTGCACCTTGAATTGGGACCGGAAAATGAACGGCAGCCAATGGAGCTCCTTAAACAGAGGGGTTTCATACTACACCATGAGTAACACCTTAATGGCCTTTCTGTGAACTTTTGGGGGGTTTGCATTTTTGTCCATTATTTATACAGCTCTGCCAAGAAACTTTGGGCTCTCTGAAATGGCCAAATTCACAAAGTCACATTCAGAATGGCTATTAAAGAGGCTGCAGTGATTATGTAATGTGAAAGAGAGTCATTAATACAGGAATTCCATTTTTTCACAGTGTTCTCAATGGCTAGGGTGTTATAAAATTCCATATCTTCTGAACAACTCTGATGAATTCTTTTGTGAGACTGTTGCAAATGTTATCCTTGAGATTAGTAACTTTTAAGTATATTTCCTTTTAACCTGTGACTTCCTCTTGTTGTATATACTTGCATTGTGATTTTATTGTTGTATGCCAATAAAGGCTATGTGTGTGTGTGTGTGAGAGAGAGTCATTAATAAAGCTGTCAGGTGACTTATTTTCCATTATCATCTATCATACAAAGAGGAACTCATACTAGAGGCAAAGGCAAGGAATCCTCCCACCCCATACTAGTGTCACTAAAGCCAAAAGTCAGCTGAACTCAAATATAGGTGGAGTTACAGATGCTAAGGAGGTAAAAGACACGTACATTCAATCAGTCTCCTTTCCCAACTGGCTCAAGACCTTCTCCATCACCTCTGGATGATTTAACACAACTTAACTATCTCTTATTCAAAAGGTACCAAAAATGTTTTGGATTTCAGAAATTTTTTTTGGAGGGGGGTGCATTTTGGAATATCTGCTTTTCCATATTTGTGCTTAATAGACGTGTGCAGAATTAGTTTCTTTCATTTCCTCTATTTCCTTCGGCATCTTTGGTGCTTTGGGAGCCCATAACGGTAAGAAAGTAAGAAAGAAACAGCTTTAAGAACTTGTCTCCTTTAAATGCCTTGGAAAGAGTGCATGTGGCATGCAAGCCTGGGAGAGAAGGCATGTGTGCCTGTCTGCAGCTGAGTGCCTCTCCTCTAGAGTAGAAACATCTAAAATGTCTAAAATGAGTGGAAGGGGAGCCTGGGAAGCTGCCCCCCATAATGGGCTGATAGAAAATGGATTTTTCAGCACCCCAGAGTGAAAACAGGTATCTGCCCTGCCAAATTGGGGGAGGTCCCAAAAATGGATCAGGGACCTCACCGAAAGCCAGGATATGAAATGGGTCAAGGTTTACCCGGATTGTACAAGCCTAGTGCTTAATGAAATATTTTACAATTGGGGTTGAAGTCTGAACACAAAATTAATTACCCTATACACATATCCTAAAGGCAAATTAATACAATATTTTGAATAATTTTGTGTATGAAACCAAGTAAAGCTGTCACAATCTCAACCATTTATGTGGGCAATTTTGGATTTTGATGGATTTCAGATTTTGGAATTCCAGCTAAGGGATGCTCAGCCTATAACATCAAGAACTCAGGTTTAGTTTAGAAAGACTTTGTAAATCCATAATGAGAGATTTGTAGTTCTATATTTTTCACAGAAAATCCCCTGTTCGGCTGTAACTTCTTAATTTCCCTAACTTCTTCAATAGGTGAGTCTTTTGTTTTTCTTTAAGAAACCAACAGTAAGATTTGACATTGAAGAAGTTTTCTTCTGTTTTTCCTAAAATGCTGTTCTTTAATAATCTCTTGAACACTATTTATTTTTATATCCCAAATGTATTTGACATGAAAAGTAAAGCTTAAAAATCGATTGAAAGATAATGAACTGATGATGACTGCAGCTATGACAAATATATGTCTCTTCAATTATCCATGTGTTTTAGGAATCAGACTGACAGAATAGGTCAAGGTCAGAAGTCTTTTTTTATTAATGCTACTAAATTTTTTTGGTTTTGCACAGACAGGATCAGGGCAAGCATTATATCCCAACATGTGGATTAGAAAACATGATTCAAATGACGTATTCTTAAAATTCTGAGCCACTACCCATTGTTACTAATCAAGAAATACACGAGAAGCCTGCTGTGATTTACAATGTGTTAACACATTCCCACTTGATGAGTTATGCAATGTCTTGCTTGTCTAAAGAAGAATACTCAACATAAACACAGTAGTATAGGAATAGGAAGTAACCTTTCTTTGTTTTATTTATTTTCAGATTAGATAGATCCAAGTCTCTAGCTGGTAATATGAGCTCTCGGGGTAGCTAGAGAAAATTAAAACACACAGTAAACCCAATTCAAACAAGACAATAGTCAAAGCTGATAGGTTACAACCACATCAGACAATTATTGCTATAAGGCTTATGTAAAGAAAACTTTGGGGAAATTCCAATCAAGTTGTTCTGGCTAAATTCACCCTAGATTTTAGGTTTTTTTTTTAAAAAAAAAATCTGAACCACAACACGTGTACCCTCACATGTTACAGCATGACCTCAATGGCATTCATTCTCTCCCCCCCCCCCCCCTCACTTGGACAGTGTTGCTGCTTGGTAGTGGGCTATAGTAATATATCCACATGAAAAAATATGAATTGATATGGTTACATCTCATAGAATACTTGATACATGAGCAGCAATGGGTTAAACCCTTGTGCCACCAGGACTGCTGACCAACAGGTCAGTGGTTCGAATATGGGTAGAGCGGGTTGAGCTTCCTCTGTCAACTCCAGCTCCTCATGCAGGGACATGAGAGAAGCCTCCCACAAGGATGGAAAAACATCAAAATATCTGGGCGTCCCTGGGCAATGTCCTTGCCAATTCTCTCACACCAGAAGTGACTTGCAGTTTCTCAAGTCACTTTTGACATGACAAAAAACAAAACAAAAAAACAACACCCTAAAAAGTAATCTACTTTACGGGTGCAGGCAAATTTGCAGCTGTTCTACTCAAACATTCAAAGGCTGAGACTGTTGGAAATAGCAACCTTCTTCAAGCTTCCACTAGTTGTTATGTATATAATTCAAATTGCTTTCTGTATTGTATATGTGTATACTGGTATACAGTTTTCCTTAACTCTTTGTTGTGGGAGGGGCTGCAGACCATGTGATCAGAACTGGGCTTTTTCAGGACTCAGACTCCATTTTAGATACTGTATGTTTTAGACTTCAGTAGGAACTTTATGATTAAAGACCTCTATGTAGGTAGGGACTATACATTTAGAGACTTCAGTAGGAAGAGAATGCTGTACAGAAGCTAATAGAATTTCCACGTAGACAGAGACTCTATTAGACTCTCAGAACAGGAGGAACATCATGCGTGGTAAAAGGTGAACCCTTTTTGCAAAGAATATGGGGGTTCACTTCTTTTTGGGGGCAAGTTTAGGCTTGGTGGTCTTGGGCTTGGCTTTCTCCTTGGGCTTCAGAGCCTTGGCGGGGCTCTTGATGGTCTTCTTGGACTTTGGAAGGATGATTATAAGTAAGATGCCCTGTGTTATCTACACAGAGAAACTATGTCAAATCTATTTGTAACTGGATTGATAAGCAAAGTACCTGCATGCTGAATACATGAAGTTTGTGAGTAAACCAATGATGTTGCTTTTAAAGAAGTCTGCTTATTTTTGTCTCATTTTAAGGGAGAGTAGTTTTGTGGGGGGGACGGGACTAAAAAGAACACTTCTAAAACTCTGCTGTGTGTGTTTATGTGTTTGTATGTGTGTGTGTTGTGTGTGTGTGTTGGTCTGTTACATCTAAGTTTATCTAAGTTATCAGTCTAACAGCTTAGAAACCTGATTGCCTTGCCATTTTCCCAAAAGGTTATGACTCCTTACTATAATAATCAGTGCAGAGAAATATAATATGGCAACAAAAAGAAGAAGAGATCACTATTAGTGGTGCTGCTGGTTCCATAAACATTAGACTCTTGAAGTACTAAAAGAATATGTGAATTCACATTACAGGCTGACCCCAATTTACAAACATCCGACTACAAATGACTCATAGTTAAGAATGGTGAAACAGCTGGAAGTTGTAGGAAGGGAAATACCTGAAAGAGTTATCATAGGAAATGTGACTCCTCTGAATAATTATCACCAATCCTTTTTTCACATCAAGCCAATTTTTATCAAGCCAAAAGTCATGCCTTTACCATGAGGTTATGGTGTCATTTTTGAAAGTCTATGAGTTCTAACAAGGTCATGCCTTTCTAAAGATCATAAAATAATCTCCAAAAGGTTATGGGGATTTCCATTTTCCAAAAGACACTTAATTTGTTGTTGTTAACTTCCATTAAGTTGTCTTCAATTATGGCAACCCCATGAATGAGAGACGTCCAAATTATCTTATCCTCAATAACCCTGCTCAGCTCTTGCAGACTCAGGGCCATGGCTTCTTTGAGTCTATCTGGAATATGGTTTTCTCCTTTCCTACTGCCTTCAACTTTACCAAATCTTATTGTCTTTTTTAGTGAGTCATGCTTTCTCATGTTATCTTCAAAGAATGGCACTCTTAGTTTAGTCATCCTGGTTTCTAGAGATAGTTCAGGTTTGATTTCTTCTAGGACCCATTTATTGTTTTTTTTTTTTTTTTAGCATTCCATGGTTTTAGTTAGTACTAGGGTGGATTTTATCTGTGTGGCTCAAAGCAGCTCTATTGATATGCCATCTGCCCTTGGTGATTCATTTCTCCCAAGTGCTCTGAGTATAACTTGCATCTCATTTAAGCTGTTTTACTCCAGAGGAGACATTC
Source organism: Anolis sagrei ordinatus (assembly GCF_025583915.1). Classification (NCBI taxonomy): domain Eukaryota; kingdom Metazoa; phylum Chordata; class Lepidosauria; order Squamata; family Anolidae; genus Anolis; species Anolis sagrei. The sequence goes on along the minus strand of NW_026847438.1, from coordinate 168,043,047 downwards.
TCAGCTGCTAGCAGGTACGTGCTTTAAGGAGGCCTCTTACCTGTTTCTACTCTAAAGAAGAGGTGCTTGGCTGCAGGCAGACATGTGCACATCTCACATGCACTCTTTCCAAGGCAATGAGGCAAGTTCTGTTTCTTACTCTAGAGGAGGTACTTGGCTACAGGGAGGCATGCACGCTTTCTAGGCCTGCACATCACACATGCACGCTTTCCAAGTCAAGGAGGCATGGAGCACTGTGGGGTCACGAGCTGATTTTCGTACCAGGAGAGGCTTTCCAAAGGTAATGAAAGTAATCAAAGAACAGATACACCGAAGAAAAACAGTTTTGCGCACAACTCTATTACAAACTCCAGAATTCTGCAGGAGGCAGCTACAGGATGCAAAGTGGGATGCCACCTCTTTAAAGTGTCATGTGATAATCTCCCAGGTGAAGCAACTGGAGGTATTACATCCATAGGCACTCCTGATGTACTATAGTGGGATTTGTGCAGAAGACTTCCTAACTAATTGTGCTGCAAACTCAAAGCAGTAACCATTTACTGCTTCGATCTTCTAAGGAACTGGTTGAGAGTCAGAATAAATTGTGGGTATTTAAGTGCAAAATACAGCTAGGACTTTAAAATGCAAGCTACATTTAACAGCAGCATATTGATTTCCCCCACTCCTTCCTTGTAATTTCATTTCCATGAACATTTCTGGTTTCTTAATTAGCAACCTTTTAAAGAGAGATTTAACATCCTTACTATCAAAGGATTTAACTCGAGGACACAACAGTGCAGAGAGATAGTGGAGGTTAGAGGATGATAGCATCAGGGAACTACTTCCTATCTGTGTTATGAAGGGAAACAGCACAGATACAGTCACAAGCTGTACTTGGGGCCAGGCTGAGACATTCTAGTCTCCAATGAGAAATCTCTAAATGCCCCCCTTTACAGTAGTAGATGCAATAATAAACAAGTGACAATTTTGCCACCCTTCAAAGGCAATGAAATCTGGCATCTGTGATAGCTACCTTCAGACCAAAATTGAATTTAGAACGACTGAAACCCTAAACCAAGTATAAACAAAGTGAGGTATGTTGCTAGATTGCAACTCCTAGCATTCTTCTCCATTGTCTATGTTTGCTTGGACTGCAGTTCTGCAGATCGAATCTGGGGAGCGGGGTGAGCTTCCACTGTTAGCCCTAGCTTCTGCAAACCCAGCAGTTCAAAAACATGTAAAAATGTGAGTAGATCAATAGGTGCTGCTTCGGCGGGAAAGTAACAGTGCTCCATGCAGTCATGCCAGCCACATGACCTTGGAGGTGTCTACGGACACTATGACTTAGAAATGGAGATGAGCAGCAATGGGTTAAACCCTTGTGCCACCAGGACTGCTGACTGACAGGTCAGCAGTTCAAATATGGGGAGAGCGGGTAGAGCTTCCTCTGTCAACTCCAGCTCCCCATGCAGGAACAGGAGAGAAGACAAGGATGGTAAAACATCCAACATCTGAGTGTCCCCTGGGTAACGTCCTTGCAGATGGCCAATTCTCTTACACCAGAAGCGACTTGCAGTTTCTCAAGTTGCTCCTGACACAGAAAAAAACTTGTACTGCTGGTATTAGTAGTCTATCAATACTGAATTTTGCTTCTTCCTTCCTTAAACTTACTCAAATGTAATAGGCCTCAAAATATTAGACCCCCACTTGGTTGACTGTGTAATACTTGAAATACATTTTGGAGTCTGCTCCCCCCCCCCCAATTCTGTTTAAATTGTAGGTCTTAAAATAGTTAAGTTCATATACCATTTAATTGTATGTAGGACCATTGGCAATGCCTTAGCAAGGAATCTGGGTTGCAAGTCAAGACAGAAAAGGAATTACTCAGGAATCACCTAGTTAACCTCAATGACTTCATATCTGCAGCCATGAAGGCAAATGAATAGATGCATGGGTAATACTGCATTCAGTTATGGACAACTCATTTTAAGAAGGATGTAGACAAGTTGGAGCAGGTCCAAAGAAGGGCAATGAAGATGACAAAAGGTATAGAGAACAAAAATATGAGGAAAGGTTGAAGATCTTGGGCATTTTCAACCTGGTGATGAAAAGATTGGCGAGTAACATTATACCAGACTTTAAAGGGGAGGGTATACACAAAGAGGAGTGTGCTGGTTTGTCTTCTGCTGTCATAAAGTGTATGAATTAGGTTTAATAGTTACAGGAAGGTCAAAGGAGCTTCTTGATGGTGATACTAATTGGGCAATGGAACCAATCGCTTGGAGCAGCAGTTCTCAAAGTGGGCTCTGTGGAGCTCTTGAGGCTCCACGAAGAATACTAAGGGGCTCCACTGTTTCCCCACTCCCCCTCCAAGCTTTCACTCCTTTTTCCTTCTTGCTTTTTCCTCACCACCCTCAACCCCAAAATCCATTTCCCTCACTTCCCTTGCTCCCAAAGGCCTTTTTTCCTCACTTTCCTTGCTGCCTAGATCTTTTTCGTCTTGCCTTGCTTGCTTCCAAAACCCTATTTCTCTCGCACTGCTCAGGGGGTGCTTTGATTTTGCTTTTCCTACATAGCAGAAGGGGGTTGGACTGGATGGCCCCTGGGGTCTTCCAATGATACACTGTTATGCTTATATTGGTCAAAAAGTTTACTCATGCCTGGTATATATGTGGTTGTTTATTTGTTCAGTTGCTTCCAACTCTTCGTGACCTCATAGACCTGCCCACGCCAGAGCTCCCTGTTGGCCATCACCACCCCCAGCTCCTTCAGAGTCAAGCCAATCACTTCAAGGATTTGAAGGATTATGGTGTACTGAAAACAGTATTTCATCTTGCCCTTGGTTGGCCCCCCTTCCTTTTTCCTTCAATTTTCCCCAGCATCATTGCCTTCTCTACGCTTTCCTGTCTTCTCATTATGTGGCCAAAGTACTTCATCTTTGCCTCCAATATTCTTCCCTCCAATGAGCACCTGATATATATACACATTATATATAACATAATATATAATGTAATATAAAAACATTTCTTGGGGTTCCACGAAAAACTTTTGCTTCCAAAAGGGCTCCATGGATGACAAAGTTTGAGAATCCCTGGTCTAGAGAGATGGTTGGGTCCCCTTCTCTGGATGATTATTATTTATTCATTATTTCCTATATTTCTACCCCACCCTTCTCACCCCCAAGGGGGGACTCAGGGCGGCCTCACAAAAGCATCATAGGATGCCGAAAATCATAAAAACAGTCAACAATCAGCAATGCATTAAAATATTAAAAAACAGTAATTAAACAATTGATTAAAGGCACACCTATTAAATCAGAATCCAAAATCCAATCCAAGGTCCAGTCCGGGTCAATTTATTGTGTTAAAAACTTTTTTTTACTTGCTGTTATTACTGGTCGAACGCTTGGTCCCATAGCCAGGTCTTAAAGACAGGAGGGAGATGGCCAATCTGATGTCCCTGGGGAGGGAGTTCCATAGATGGGGGGCCACTGCAGAGAAGGCCCTGTCCCTCATCCCCACCAGTCGCGTTTGCGATGTCGGTGGGATTGAGAGCAGGGCCTCTCCAGATTATCTTAAATTTTGTGATGGTTCATAACAGGCAGAGGTGGCCCTAGGTAATTTTCAACGGTAAGCAACAGTATTTCCCCCCCCCCCCCCAACCAATCACTGATATATATTTTCTGTTCGTCGTGGGAGTTCTGTGTGCCATATTTGGTTCAATTCCATCATTGGTGGAGTTCAGAATGCTCTTTGATGGTAGGTTAACTATACAACCCAGTAACTACAACTTGCATATGTCAAGGTCTATTTCCCCCCAAGAGCGCCTCAAGAACGCCCCTGGGCAAAATGAACTATACTGCAAATGTTTACTTTGCGTAATGGGTTGAGCCGCCCCTGATAACAGGAGATACGTTTGAACAAGTCGTATGGGCCAGAACTGTTTAGGGCTTTAAAGGTTAAAACCAGCACTTTGAATTGTGCTGGATGTCTTTGTTAAGAGGCTGGATACTTACTTGTTTGGGATGCTCTAGCTTAATGCCTCCCAAATTTCCAGTTGTCTTGGGCTTCATCTTCCAGAATCCATGGCAGTTAAGGCTTCTGAGAATTGAAGTTAAAAACATCAGGAGGACTATAGATGGCAATCCACTGCTCTTACCTGGTGATCTTGCATTGTGCAAAGAGGATGGAGCCAATGACCCATAGGACCTCTTCCAACTTCAGGCTTCATTGCCAGCCTAATGTGGCTCTCATAGCTGAAGCAAATGATTCCTTGGCAATTCAGCAGGTGACACCAAACGGCACACTTTCCAATGCCCTGGTTGCCCCTCTAATGGGAAGGGCTGTTTTTTTACCCCCATGTTCCTTATTAAGCTGAAGTATTTTATTTAATGAGTGTGACTCATGCAAGGTGTTCCCATAAATCATCAGCTGGTTTACAAACTCAATAACTAGGCTTCCTGCTATAACTAGGCCGTGCACACCTTAAATTATTAACACGCCAGGGCCCTCCAGGCAGATCTTTGATGATGATGATATAAACACTGTTAAGGACAAGGTGCTCTCTCAGCAAAAGATTATTGACTCTAATTACCATTTACCAATGGCAAAGGGGGGATGTGAAGGGGGAAGAAAAAGAAAGACAATAAACGATGAAGCAGGATTTCAATCTGGGATTTAATTTCATGACACATTGAAACAACAACAACAAAAACCATCCACCCCAACTTTTGTCAGTTTGCTTGTTTTTTTTTTGTTGCAGCAGCAGCAGCTCTGCCTCCACCATAGACGGTGAGTTGGCTGAGCTTGAAAGGCAGACAGTTGTTAGGAAGGGGGAAAAAAAAACACAAACCCTTAAAGGAAAACCTCACACAGCATGAGGGAACGTTCTGTTGATGCTGTATACGTTCTTTGAAATGGATGGAAAAAGGCCAGAGGGAACAGAAAAAAAAGATGATAATATACTGGAAAGAATCCCAGCTTTAATTGTTTTCATGTATGTAATACAATAATAAAAAAGAGAAGGTTCACACACTAATGTGCTTAACTACAGTCAAATCAGAACTGCAGGTCAGCTTTTTTTTTAAAGGATGGCAAGCTCCTATTATATGCTTCATTTTTTTAAGTGAACCCTCATTATAAGGATTCTGGGAGTGAAGGTATACAAGCCAAAATACAATTAGAAAAGCACAGAGCCTTTACACTCCATGGAATTGAGTACAATGTACTTTTTATTTCCAAGTGTTGAAGATGGTGGCTTAGGCCCATACAGATGTATAAATCCACATTGAACTGGATTATATGGTAATGAAGTTCAATCCAGTTCAAAGCAGATATTGTGGATTATCTGCCTTTATATTTTGGGTTATATGGATGTGTGGAAGGGCCCTTAGAGAGAGACTATAGTGTAGAACAGTGGTTCCCAACCTGTGCTCAATGGACCACCAGTGGTCCACAAGAATGAAAATATAGTCTGTGGCCACACCATTACTACACTGTTACCTCAAAACCATGGGGCAGCAAGAATGGCGGGTCTCGCGAAACCCTCTTATAGTGCCAAGACAACAGGGATGTCGGGAGGGGAGAATCTGACTACCCATGACAGATTACTATTACCACACCAGCTCTAGATTATTAAATATAGTTTTCTGTGGGCAAGGAGATGGTGACTACTGAATGGCATATGTTTTGTATCAGAAGCTAGAGCTGATGTGGTCTGTCCAATGCAATTTTCTGAACCAATACCTCAAATAACCAAACCGAATCTAAAGTTGACCAAAAACTGATTCATAACAATTTTGGTACTAATGTTGGAGAATGATTCCTGTTTAAGTGGTCCCTGGTCAAAAAAAGGTTGGGTACCACTGGTGTAGAATGAATGCAGCTTGATACCACTTTAACTGCCATGGCTCAATGCTATGGAAGCTTAGGAGGTATAGTTTTAATTTTTTTTCTGTCTTTTCTGCCAAAGACCATAGGTACTTCACCAAATTACAAATCCCATGTAGAAGAGAAGTGCAGTGGTACAATTTGAGGAGTAAAAGAAACAGTTTCAAGGTGAGCAAAGTGTACGAGAATGAAGTGAAGTTTGTTGTGATTTATCATTACTTTGCTCTGCATTTTCCTTGTGAGTCATGTAGAAGCTGTTCCCAGGGGCTTCCTGAAATCTTAGCTTGGATCTGTACATATTTCCAAAACCCCCCAAAATAAAACAAAAATCACCCTGCCCACAATGACATAAAATACAATAGGGTTCTGATAAGAATACAGAACCAGGAAAAGTGCAAGTATTTGATTTGTTATTATTGTTGTCACACAAGGAATGTTCCACTTTATATGGGTTTTGCACTGCTATTAATCCCTACAACACCCTGTAAAATAGATTTTCTGAGAAGCCATGATGGCTCAAAATCACATGGTAACCACTACTATCAGGAAGGGACTTGAATTTAGGTCTCTGTGTTCTAATTCTAGCACTTTAAATAGTAGTCTGTACCAATTCTCTTTAAAAGATAGGGAAACATAGTGGTCGGGAAACAATCAAATTATGATTTTGCATAATTAGAATGCAAATTAATATGTATAATTACAATAATTTGCATAATATGCAAAATGGATGTTCAGATTTGAGATAATAGAACATGGCAATGCTGTGAGTTATGTTCCTTAGGGTTTCAGGCAGAGTTCTGTCTTATTTACCCAAAGCTCTCATGTATTCCTATTAGGTCTAACATCCAGGTGCTATAGATGCCTAACTTTAGAATCTGGACCTGCTTAACTTTTGGAATTAGACATGGTCAGGTATATTCAGAGTGATATGGTGGTATGTTGAACTGGATTGTTTATTACAGTGTTTTCCATATAGAAACAACTTTCTAAAACCAGATCTCGTAGCCTAATGAGTTTGTCATAAAAATTATTTTAAACTAGGAATGCGTGAATATACAGAGATTATTGGACTGCAGCTTCCATGATCTCCCATTGCTTGCTAATGCTAAGGAGAGTTGCAATCTAGAGAATCACATATCAAGAGCACATGAGTTCCCCAGATCTATTGTAAAGGGCTGTTAAGATAACCACACAGTATGTCAGATGAACTAGTACTTTCTACTGAAATGATTCCTTTTAGTGCAGAGGAATTCAAGATTAGGTTTCTCATCCAGAAGTGCTTTAAAAAGTTTGAACATATGTCTTTCATTTCAGCACCAGATGTTGGTCCATGCTGCCAGATGTTACCTTGCCTGCCTTTGGTATAAAACAAGTGTGAGTGGATGGCCATTTGGCTTGGATCTGGGATAATATTTATGCAACACTTTCCTTCAGATTCATTACAGATCACCTACACATCTGCTGTAATTCTTGCAGGAAGTATCTATTCTTAGAAACAGGTAAAAAATAGAAGAGGAAGACCAAACTATAATATACTTTTAAGACATAGTAAATGAGGCAATTGTAAGTTCAAAATGAACGATGTAATTTTTTTTTACCAACCTTTGATGGGTAGTTCCTACGCAGTCTTTATCCTAGGCCCACAAAAAATGAGAGAACAAAGGGCCCTTCTGTACAGTCCCTATATCCCAGGAGCTGATCTCAGGTTTTCTGCTTTAAACAGGATTATATGAGTCCCCACTTCCAGATAATCTGGGATAAACAGAAAACCTGGGATCAGATCCTAGGATATAGGGCCAGTCTGGAAGGGCCCAAAGTGTGGATATTCTTGAGTAAACACCTGGTGTCGAGGCAGTTATTCACTATTTTAACCAGAGCGAAGACTAATTGATTTTTTGAATGGAGCGTGGAAAGTTTATAACTCTTAATGTGCTGGCTGGGGGATTCTGTGTAGTTTAGTCTAAAATTTAACTTTACTTAGCTCTGGTTTGTAATATGCAAAGTATTATGAATTGTTAGAGAAAAGGTAGATGCAATGTATGAGAACTGTGACTGAAACTGAGGAGCAATTTATGTTGGCTGGAGTAGTGACTTTAAGTAGGATCGGTTAATTGTATGTGTGAATAAGGTCTAGGGATTTTAGTAGACTACAAGCTAAGGCCTCCATGTACACTGCCAATTAATGCAGTTTGAAAGTGCATCATATGGTTTGTGCATTATATGGTTTGTGTTAAACTGCATTGAACTGCACATAAAAAGTCAATACAATTCTAGACCATAACAACAGTAATATATTATCCAGACTGAAGAAGATAGTTGGCCTATTCTGTTCAGTTTTGGCCAGATTTTACCTGGAATATTGAATCCTCTTCTGTGCACCACATTTCAAGAAGAATATTGATAAGCTGAAATATGCCTAGAGAAGTGTTTCTCAAACTATGCTCCTCCAGGTGTTTTGGATTTGGCGCCCAGAAATCCCAGCCAGTTTACCAGCTGTTAAGAATTTTGGGAACTGAAGTCCAAAACATCTGGAGGAGCACAGTTTGAGAAACTCTGGTTTAGGGCAGTGCTTCTCAACCTGTGGATCCTCAGATGTTTTGGCCTTCAACTCCCAGAAATCCCAACAGCTGGTAAGCTAGCTGGGATTTCTGGAAGTTGTGGACCAAAAACACCTGGGGACCCACCACTGGTCTAGAAGGAGGTAACCAAAGAGCTAGGAACCAAGCTTTATGAGGAACAGCTTTGGGAGCTGGATAGGTTTAGGTTGGAGAAGAATCATAGAACTGCAAGAGAACAAGAGCCATGCAGTTATATAAGGGAGGAGGTGGGACTAGATAGCCTTATTATGCTATGATTTTATGAAATCTCCCCATAATACTGTTTCCCAGTTTGCTGTGCTTCATTTTCAAACTCCTATTAGCACCACAGAGTTGAGGGAGAGGAATAAATATAAGTGATGAATGCTATAGCAGGGCAAATAATGGGGTTGAGAACAGGCTAATGGCTGGGTGGAAGGAGACAAAACTTTCCCCATTGACACTACTTCCATCAAAATTGGAACAGCACAAAATACTTCTATGATTTTCAAAACATTGGGGTAACCAAATATATCCCCCATATAACATCTGGTTTACCCAAGATGGAAAAAAGAAAAAGGTGTATCTACATCCAGATGCTCTCTTCTTTGTGAAAGACGTTCTGTTTTTGAATGTTTCATTTTAATATAGTGAGATTTCTATTCCCCCCATTGTTGCATGTGAGAACAAAGATAAGTGGGTTGATGCATGATATCAAGTAATAGGCAGCCTTTAAGTCTGTGCTTGTCATTTGGATGTTAAAAGTCTATTCATACCTACACTAAGAAAAATGAGTTTAATATAGTGCTTTCATGCTCCACAGGGCCGGTTGTCCTGACTGTACATGGAAGATTTACATGAGTAACTCCTGTTGATATTATCAGAAATTATGAAAGCGTGCAGACACGGCACACTGGAGGGGGGATGCATTCAGTTTATGTGTGTTTACATGGAGAGAGAGAGATGGAGAAAGAGAAAGAGGGAGAGAGAGAGATGTACAGTACCTGTGTCGGAACGCACATGTATGCATAAATGTGCTTGGGGCACAAGGACCTGAATGTTCAATAATGCCAAACAGCAATAGCAACAACAAAAAGAGCCCCTAACGACCCATATTAATGAAATGTTACAGTTAAGATTTTAATCACACAGAAGTCAGAAAATTCTGAGTTCCCATAGCAACCTTAATCCTGTTTCCTTTTGTCTCTGTATTACCATAGGGTCATTTTGTATCTGTGTACATGAGGGAAAGTACATCACCAGTTACAGATATCTAACCCCAATCCTCATACTGAATTACTAGTATTGGATTTAGATCGTGCTGCTATTCATCGCTGAGCAAAATTCTGGCTCTGTTGCAGTCACTGTCCACACTCCCGTTAATATGACCAAATGTGACTCTTTTAAAGATGAATTACCTATGCTTGGATGTATATTATAGCATGATGGACACCATCAGAATACAAAATCCACAACAAAAGTTTCCCCAATAGGGACAGTAAGAGCAAGAGTTGGAGAATGAGTGCCCATGATCTACCTCTCTTTGGGAGAAGCTACTTGCTTCATTGCTGCTGGTCATTGACAACAACAACAACAACAACAACAACAACAACAACAACGTATATCAATATAGATATCTATATCTGTATGTCTTAAATGTTCTCATCACATAAAAAGACTTAAGGTACATCTATACTATAGAATTACTGCATTAACACAACTTAGCTTTGGCTTTCTGCTAAGAAATAATGGGAACTGTAGAGTGAAGAGAGGGGGCTACAGTTGAAGACAGTTCTATCTTGTCTTCTGTGCTTTACTAATAATATAATATATTGTATATACATATAATATTTATAATATAATGTAATACAATATAATACTATGAATAATCATACAATATTATAATTATATATTTTATATTACATGTAATATAAGTAATTATATTACAATATAATGGTGTAATACAATATAATAATATATAATACTGATATTGTACTATGCTAATAATTTAATATATTTTTTGTATATATATCTTGTAAGCTGCTCCAGCTTTATTCTACTATAATAGATGCTAAAGAGCATGTTTTTAATTCTGTTTGCTTCAGTTAGCACTGCATTATATTTCAGGTGCAGTAAATTAACTGTGTGTTATCTCATAAGTATGGTTCAGTCTCACTTCTTCTCTTTGTGTAAGAAAAATACACTAGCAGGATTCAGAGACCTGCCAGCAGCTGTAGAAACTCCTATTAAGAAGCCAACATTTTAACCAAAATTTGTACAAAGCCCCAGAATTCAGATTTTTTTTTTACAAATAACACCTACAATTAATGGTAAGTAAGTAGTAGTTAGTGAACATGTGGGGTTACTATGATCCAGTGGTAGAGCCCACGCATTGAAACGGAGTATTCGTTTACAGTAAACCTTGGCAACTTTAATTAATGGGTCTCAAATAAAGATAGCGGAGGAGAAAAAAACAGCAAGGAAGTAAATAGCTAGAGCTTTCAAACATAGATTGCTTAAATGAACCTTTGAGGCAATTCAAAACAGACATTATAACAATATTCTCATTGCAATCTTACTTACTTTTTCTTCCTTACTTTACTTACTTAGGCGATCCCTTGTAGCCCGAGGATGATGGTCCTCTAAGTGTAGTGTCTTGGTGGTGGGTCCATAGGTGGCTGTGGAGCCTTATTCTTGATCCATATATTCTCCCGCAATGAGGACATTGGTTTCCAGGTGGAAGATGGTCCCGGTCAGGGTTGGCTTGACACACCCTCCTCTTGGTACATTTCTCCCTTTCGCCCTTCATTCATGCCTCTTCAAATTCTGCAGCACTGCTGGTTACAGCTGATCTCCAGTTAGAGCAGTCAAGGGCCAGGGATTCCCAGTTCTTGGTGTCTATGCCACAGTTTTAAAGGTTGGCTTTAAGTCCATCTTTAAATCTCTTTTCCTCTCCACTAACATTATGTTTCTCATTCTTGAGTTGGGAGTATAGTAAGACGGTGATCGGGCATTCGGACAACGTGACCAGTCCAGCAGAGTTGATGGTGTAGGAGCATTGCTTTGATGCTGGTGGTCTTTTCTTCTTCCAGCACGATGACATTTGTGCACTTTATTCAGGTATCTATAAGTGTCCAAGATCTGTTGTTGTTGTTGTTGTTGTTGTTGTTGTTGTTGTGTGTCTTCAAGTCACTTCCGACTTATGGTGACTCGACTCTAAGATGGCCCTATTATGGGTTTTTCTTGGGAAAGATTTGTTTAGAGGGGGATTATGTTTGTCTTCCTCTGAGGCCGAGAGAGTGTCCCTCCTATGGTTTCCATGATTAAGCAGCAGTTCAAACTCTGGTCCTAGGAGTCATAGCCCAATGCTCAAACCACAACCACAACCCCATTCTGCCTTTCTTATTTAGAAATTATTTAGAAATTATTAACCTTCCTAATTCTGCGATTTCTCCTTTCTTTCTGCCCTTTGATCATATTTGCCAAAGGGGTACCTACTTAGGATTCTCCTGTGTTGTTTTATATTAAGCAGGCTTTATTGCTCTGCTAAATTATAATGCAAGAACCCCCTATTCTAACTGACAAGCACTGTAGTGTAAATGATTTAATTTACTAGCTGAAGCATGCGTCTACATATTATTGTACTGATCAGTCATTGCATACTAAAATCACTCATCCTTAATGTAATGATTTTGTATCCCTACAGAGAATCTGAATCATCAGAAAGTCATTAGATACAGTAAAAATATGAAAATTACAATTGCACAGCAGTAAACACTATTAGCTGTTAGTTAAAACAGCATTTAATTTAGTCATGCAACAATTTACACATTTACATATACTGCTTGGTTCACAAGCAACTGTAGAAATAAACCGCATTCCAGAGAAATGATGGAGGGGAGAAGGAGAAATAAGAAGGATAATGGAAAGACACGTAAGTCAATTTTGGGTGTGAAGTGGAGCAATGTAATATGATTGTAGCACCTCATTAACCTTATTTATTACTTTCAAATCACAAATAATCAAATTACAACATAAATGTTAACAATGAAATTGACAAAGGAAATTGAAGCTGATTTTCATAATGGATGGTGTCAGGATATAATTTCTCAAAGTGAGAAAGTTGATGATCTGTATTAATCTAGAGAAGGGGTGATCAATTCTTGGAGATTAAGGAGCCACATGCCCTCTGGGGCCCATGGGGGACTACCCCATTGCCTGCCTTCAGGTAATTTGGTGGCATTATGGTGGAGATATGGTGGGTAACTTGCTATTTTGGAGGATGTGATGACTTGTTTTAGACCTGAAATGTATATTTTTACCATTAAAAATTACAAGAAACAATGTTGTGTTATTTAGTTAGAAAAAACACTTTTTCTGGCCATAAATGTGGTAAGTTTCCTAAGGTATGGGAAGAGATTGTATGTTGCACCCATCAAAGAACGCAATCTACATAGCACCAATAAGAATTTCACTCAGATTAGGTTAAATGCAAGCTGAGTTGCAGGTACACTGTTTCGTTTACCCACACATAATGTTCAGTGTATATTAATTCCCAATGTACCAGGAATTGACTACATAAATGAATAAGGTTGTCCAGAATTGGTAGTATCACAGTTTAAAAAACAAAGGTATTGACATTTCCGGCCCATCCTTTGTTCGGATCTCAGCCAGCAAGCCAATGCTTTAAACCAAGAAATAGCTTCCTAAGATCTACAGAGATACTCACAGGAAAACCTCAGCAAGCGAGAGTCCAAAAGTGGCAGGCGAAAACCCAGAACCTCAATCAGTGGCTGATACCAGATGCGAGACACCCTCCTGGGCACACAGAAGGCTGGGCGATGTGGAAGGCACTGAGCAGGCTATGCTCTGGCACCACGAGATGCAGAGCTAACCTTAAGAAATGGGGCTACAAAATGGAGTCAATGACATGTGAGTGTGGAGAAGAGCAAACCACAGACCACCTACTACAATGCAACTTGAGCCCTGCCACATGCACAATGGAGGACTTTCTCACAGCTACACCAGAGGTACTCCGAGTGGCCAGCTTCTAGTCAAAGGACATTTAGCATAATGCTGAGTTTTCAAAACTTTGTTTATTGTGGTATTCACTAGAGTAACCTATGGATATGAGAGCTGGAACATAAGGAAGGCTGAGTGAAGGAAGATAGGTGCTTTTGAACTGTGGTACTGGAGGAATATTCTGAAAGTGTCTTTGACTGCAAGAAGAGAGAGCTGGACTGCATGAAGATCAAACCAGTCCATACTTCAGGAAATGAAGCCCGGCTGCTCACTGGAGGGAAGGATATCAGAGGCAAAGATGAATGAAGTACTTTGGCCACATCATGAGAAGACAGGAAAGCTTGGAGAAGATAATGATGCTGGGGAAAATGGAAGGAAAATGGAAGAGGGGCGAAACAAAGGCAAGATGGATGGATGTTATCCTTGAAGTGACTGGCTTGACCTTGAAGGAGCTGGGGGTGGCGACAGCTGACAGGGACCTCTGCCGTGGGCTGGTCCATGAGGTCATGAAGAGCCGGAAACAACTGAAGGAATAAATAACAATAAACAGGATTCTAGAGACAATTCATACAAAAGGTTAATGTGAGGCTAAAGATTCTCACTTGCTAGGCCTTGGCTTCTATTTCATACTATTATGCCTTTTATTATACAATTCATAATTTGGGGTCTGTTTTCTCAAGATCAATATCTGGCTTCAAAAATTACTTACCACCTCATCAGATGGGTGGTTTTCTTAGCATGCTGCTGGCACCCTGCTGGGACTGAGTCTACTGGAGAACATCAAACAATGCAGAACTACTTCTGGGAGGACTCCATTGGGCTCCAGTGCCCTAAACGAGAGTCCTGAGGAGTTGGGTAACTACCTGTCTCCTCACTGAAGAAGTCGAGGACAGCACACAAGGAAGCTGGGGACAGCACAGAAATGTTGTGGTAAGTGGACGAAAATGAGTGCCTCCTCATTATCCACTCCTGTCCCCAGGCTTCTGGACCTCCATGTGATGAGGTATCTAGAGATTAATGTCGACACCAAAAGGCCAGAGCTCAATTCCCAGTCTTTCCAGACCAAAAAAAAAAAAAAAAAGGTTAGTTGACAAACCTAGAAAGTGTCCAGATGTCCTTTCTTTTGTTGTGCTCTTCTTAGTTGGTATTTTTAAGGCCCTTRCAGACAGGCCCTAGATCCTAGGATCTGATTCCAAGTTTTTTGTTTATCCCAGATTATCTGGGAGTGCAGACTCATATACTCCAGTTTAAAGCAGAAAACCTGGGATCAGATCCTGGGATATAGGGCCTGTCTGGAAGGGCCCTTAGAAGGCTCCAACACAGCATAATTTACCTAAACATGAGGACATCAGGGGRGGGAATTGTGGATTTCATTAAGAGCCTCCTGTCCCCAGCTTAATAATATCAGCATTGTCCTAACTCATAGTTTGGAACTCTGGGTACAATTATGAAGCTTACTATATAATAAATCATTTTACTGAAAGCAATAATTTATTTCAACAAAACACAAGCCAGTATTTTGTTTGAAATTTGTATTCATGATTCTTAAACAGAAAGAAAAGTTTGAATTAATTGTTACAATTTAATCAACAATGCAATTTAAGCATCATCAACTTGCACTATGATTTATGAGTTAACATAAACAAGCAAGAAAAGGGAAATGAAAAATAAAAAGCAAATCTCTTGCTGAAAAAGGAAGAACCAACATTGCAACCAGGTAAATATTAAAGAGGCTGTTGAGAGAGCAAGCAGCCCCTGAAAAATGATGGAATGCATTTTTTCTTTCCTTTTAATAATTAATAGCACCCCTCTCTTTTTTTAACCAGAATAAACCCAAAGCAGCTAACAACATAAAATCAATGAAACATCAAACACTCAATGAAAGATGCACAGCTCCAAAATCTGTGATACGGTTTGGCAGCTAAAGCTATGCAGGTTCAACCCTGAGAGCTGCCAGGATCAGAGAGACCAAGGAACTAGTGGGAAGCCACTCAGAAGAAATCTTCAAAGGAAGAGTCAGGGCAGAAGTAGCAACAACAACAACAAAAATAAAAGGGGCTAAGAAAATAAATTGAAGTATGACAAAAGGTAGCAAAGGCCTATCAATCATGTCAGAAGAAAACTATATATAAAAATAATTCACGAAGAATTGCCAAATGTTGAGAAGGTTTCACTGTTTCTGGACACTGGGCATCATAGCGCAAGACCCAAAGCAGAAAGAACATTATATTGTCAAGGGCTTTCATGGCTGGAATCACTGTGTTGCTGTAAGTTTTTTGGGCTGCATGACCATGTTCCAGAAGCATTCTCACCTGACATTTTGCCTGCATCTATGGCAGGCATCCTCAGAGGTTGTGAGGCTGTTGTCCCTAGGCTTCTGGACCTCCATGTGATGAGGTCCTTAGAGATTAATATTGACACCATGAGACCAGAGCTTAATTCCCAGTGTTTCCAGGCAGAAAACTTGGTTAGTTGACAAACCTCAAAAGTGCCCAGATTTCCTTTTTTTTTTGTTGTGCTCTCCTTAGTTAGTATTCCTAGGGCCCTTCCAGACATGCCCTATATGCCAGGATCTGATCCCAGGTTTTCTGATTATCCCAGATTATCTGGCAGTGCAGAAACACTGGGTTGCTCTAAGTTTTTTGGGCTGCATGCCACGCTCCAGATGCATCCTCATCCTTTCCTGTCATTTCGCCTACATCTATGGCAGGCATCCTCAGAAGTTGTGAGACTGCTGTCCCCAGGCTCACAACCTCTGAAACCTCACAACCTCTGAGGATACCTGCCATGTTGTTGTTGTTCATTCGTTCAGTCGTCTCCAACTCTTCGTGACCTCATGGACCAGCCCACGCCAGAGCTCCCTGTCGGCCGTTACCACCCCCAGCTCCCTCAAGGTCAGTCCAGTCACTTCAAGGATGCCATCCATCCATCTTGCCCTTGGTCGGCCCCTCTTCCTTTTGCCTTCCACTTTCCCCAGCATAATTGTCTTCTCTAGGCTTTCCTGTCTCCTCATGATGTGGCCAAAGTACTTCAACTTTGTCTCTAGTATCTTTCCCTCCAATGAGCAGTCGGGCTTTATTTCCTGGAGGATGGACTGGTTGGATCTTCTCGCAGTCCAAGGCACTCTCAGAACTTTCCTCCAACACCACAGTTCAAAAGCATCGATCTTCCTTCGCTCAGCCTTCCCTAAGGTCCAGCTCTCACATCCGTAGGTGACTACAGGGAATACCATGGCTGCCATAGATACAAGCAAAATGTCAGGAGAGAATGTTTCTGGAACATGGAGGACCTCACAACCTCTGAGGATGCCTGCCATAGATGCAGGTAGAACATCAGGAGAGAATGCTTCTGGAACATGGAAGACCTCACAACCTCTGAGGATGCCTGCTATAGATGCAGGCAAAACATTAGGAGAGAATGCTTCTGGAACATGGAAGACCTCACATCCTCTGAAGATGCCTGCCATAGATACAGGTGAAATGTCAGGAGAGAATGCTTCTGGAACATGGCCATATAGTCCAAAAGACTTAAAGCAACCCAGAAAGCACATTCTTGTGGAAAGACAAAATGGCAGCTAGTTTCACAAATGTCCATAAAAGCTGAAAAGAAAAATGTCAAAAAGGGAATCAAAGACTGATCCAAGCATTTTCAGCCTCAGTCCTCCCTCTCTCTCTTTTGCATCTCTGTAGGAACTGAGTTTGTGAGTAGTGTAAACACTTGCAACCCTGCACTTCCTAGGATGCATGTGCTATCAAGGAGGGAGGTGTTAATTGCCGCACTAATTACAACATGATTGCTTTGCACTTGTTTTTCACTTGCAGGTGATTAAATTTTTAACGAAGCATATTACTTGGCACTGTTAGCACAGTTAACACATTTCTCTCCCCCTCCCGTGTTTTGCTCTCTCTTCTCTTTTATGCCTTGGGAGAAGTCCTGCACTGCAGACCCTTGGCTGCAATGTGCTTCTGTTGTGTTTGGAACAAGTCTCTGTTTAGTCTGTCGGGTAGCGGTGCCCCCGTCTTCCTGCTTGGGGAGGAAAAAAAAACAGCAGCCGATTAGAATCACACCCAGCATGACGGCACTGGCCAGATGCGAGCGCAAAACCCACTGAGGTATTAGCTAAAAATTAGGCAGCGCTGTTGGTACCACTTGCCCAGATTTTTCCATTTAAAAACCGTGCCAGCTCAAGCCAGTCAGCCATCAGTAGCCATCAGAGGATTTTGCAGCAAGGTAGAGAAATGACAGCAACTTCCGGGTGATTTATTTCTGCTGCACAGCCTATGCTCCCAGTAGAACCAGAGCACAGGAAATGTGCATCTGTTCTGTAGGCAGAGCTGTGGAATTCTGATCAGTAGCAGCGACGCATGGATGGAACCGGCTGGCTGCATGTGCTAAAGGAAAAAGCACATTTCCGGCAATGGGTCCAGGCCAGTGCCCTGTGAAGTGTACTTAAAGGCCCATCCCAACTGCTGCTGCTGTTCCTCTGTTTATTTATTACACAGCACTTCTGCCTTATGGCTCTCGCACTTGCTGTGTTCAGTGATGTGCGGCTAGGACTGGACCTCAGGGCCAAAGTTAAAAAAAAATATCTACATGTAGCAAGCAGAGTACCTCAGTTGTATCACTCGGTTGTTTGTGGGTTTGACTTATGCAGATTTGATTAAAATGTTCTCTATTGGTTGTCCAGTGCAATTCTAGGCCCAGCTTTTTAGCAGATGTTGGCCATAGATTCATGTCGGAGTACCTAGTAATTCCTATAGAGGTGTTCTCTTAGGGAAAAAATAGGAATTAAAAAGTATTAATATTTATATACAAACTAGCTTGGGTGCCTGGCATTGCCCAGGTTATTTGAAAAAGTCAATTTTTTTATTTTACAAAATGCATAAGGTGGGCAAGCTACAACTTGCATTATGCCAGGTTAACCCCTCGAAACTTTATCAATGTTTAAAGTTTGTCATGTTGGGCAAGCTTTCTTTCTAGATGCATCATCGGTGTGGTCTCTGGATAAACTACAGCTCTCACTATGATGAGTCAATCCCCTCAAACTCCTCCAGTAAGTTCAGGTGGTCGTGGGGGTTCTGTGAGCCAAGTTTGGTTCTGGTTCATTATCGGTGGTGGTTACAGTGTCACCAGATGTAGGTGAACTACAACTTTCAGAAATGAAGGTCGGTTCCCCTCAAACCCCTCCAGTATGTTCAGTTGGTCGTGGGGGTCTGTGTACCAAGTTTGATTCAGGTCCATCGTGTGTGCGGTTCACAGTTTCTCTGGTTGTAGGTGAACTACAATTCTCAAAACTCAAGGTCCATCTCTCCCGAACCCCTCCAGTAATCAAATTGGGGCGTATCAGGTATGCATGCCAAGTTTGGTCCAGATCCATCAGCTTTTGAGTTCATAGTGCTTTCTGGATGTAAGTGAACTACAACTCCTATAAATCTACTCAAAGACAACCAGTATTTTTTGTTTATCATTGGTGGCTTTCAGATTGATTTTTGATTGCAGGTGAACTATAAATCCCAGTACCTACAGCTCCTATAAATCAAGATGAATTCCTCCCAGACATCTCCAGTATTTTGCCTTGGTCATGGGGGTTCTGTGTGCCACATATGGTCCAGGTCCATTGTTGGTGGGCGTCACAGTGCTCTGTCTTGATGCAAGGTGAACTACAACTTCCTTTATGTTGAGTCAGGCCCCCAAACACCTCCAGTATGAGCAGCTGCTGATCAATTCATCTGTGTTTTCTGTGCCCTGCTGAAAAGAGTAGGAAAGGATTATGGGAGAGGCAGTGAGCAGGATCATGCAAATTCCACACCAATGGAGAGAGAAAGAAACACTGGGATATCTGTGGAGGAGGAAAAAATAAAATCTAGGATGTAATGGTCCCCGTATGAAAGCCTTCATTTGCATGGTGGGCAGTCTTGTGTTTGTGGAGGGCTCTTGGACATGTTCATGGCACTTGCTATAACCTGCAGTGGCATTGGAGGGAGGGCCATTGGTGTCTCCTGAATGGTGGGAGCTATAGCTGTTTGTGGAGGCAGGAGCTTGTCTAGTGGACATCCCAGCCACATACACACATACATATTTTCAGTTTTATTAAGTGTATAAATGTATGTATAGACAAGGAACATAATTTTAAAATAGCAATTTTGATTCATAGTTTTTAACTTTCCTGACCCTCTAACCAGAGCAAATGTAGAGAGCTGACACTTTCCTTTGATTCTCTTTCCTACATTATCCTTTCTTATGTAAAAAACATACTTTATAGTTAGTGGGCAGCTGGTGGGATATGCACACAGTTATGTAGAAAGTTACAGATTTAGGCTTAAAAAACTTTCCTTTTCTATCACATAATGATGCTTTTCCCAAAATGAATGCATTTAGCATCAGGGCAACAGAACCATACTCTTTCCCCTTCTCTTATAGTCATGATGTTGTTATGGTATAAGTGGCCTTACAGCACACAACTGAGCATGCCCACAGCATTTCTTCCTTTCAAATTCAGAACCAGAAAATGGTTTTTTAAAAATCACTCTGTAATTTGGAGTGTAGAAACTGTTGAACAGCATGGAGCAACAGCTGGTAAGGGGAGAAGGGAAATGTCAATTGTGTGTTTCACAAATAAAGCAAATACAACATTGGAATCTAAAGTGTGAGAGGAAATAAATCCGTTAAGTCAAAGTCTAAAAATATTTAGCTGTACCTCTGGTTGTGTTGCTACTACTCCTGATAAATGGAATTGGGGAAAACCACTCAATAGCAGAAGTAGGATGTTAACAACCTATCTCTTTACCCATTGGACACTCATTTGGGGTTTAAAGATACTTATCCAAAGACCTAAAAGTAAAAAATAAATGCATTTGCAAAACAGATACATTCACACATGATGGGACAGAACTTCCTCCATTATGGCCATGTAAAAAGACCACCATAAACATGACATACCTATAATAATAATAATAATAATAATAATAATAATAATAATAATAATAATAATAATTATTATTATTATTATTATTATTATACCCCACCACCATCTCCCCAACGGGGACCTTTCCTCTTTATCTGCTCACTTGCATATATAAGCAGTTGCAGACAGAGCTACTGCTTCGCCAGCTGGATTAATCTCACATACCCCCTTGCCCTGTAATAAGTGTGGTTGTTTGGGATCATTATATATATATATCCCACTTTTCTCCCATTCAAAGTGGCATACAATAGTTAAAATTGACAAAATTACATAACATAAGAATGCCACAAAAATATAATATAAGCAAAACTAAAAATAAATACACTGAAATGCCCAGTTATCTTTTGGAGAAAACAATGCACCAGACATATCTTACTTTGTAAAACTGACAATGTACTAGCTTTGTGCTACTGTTTTTTTAATTTTGTTTTAAAACCCTCAATAATCTATTATGTGCAGGAAAATGTACATGGTCTTGTCAAAGGCTTTCATGGCTGGAATCACAGGGTTGCTGTAAGTATCAGTGTTTCTGGACGCTGGACATCAGAGCGCAAGACCAAAAGCAGAATGAACATTATATTGTCAAGGACTTTCATGGCTGGAATCACTGGGTTGCTGTAAGTTTTTCGGGCTGCATGGCCATGTTCCAGAAGTATTATCTCCTGCATCTATGGCAGGCATCCTCAGAGGTTGTGAGACTGCTGACCCTAGACTTCTGGACCTCCATGTGATGAAGTCCTTAGAGATTAATGTCGACACCATGAGACCAGAGCTCAATTCCCAATGTTTCCAGGCAGAAAACTTGGTTAGTTGACAAACCTCAAAAGTGTCCAGATTTCCTTTCTTTTGTTGTGCTCTCCTTAGTTAGTATTCCTAGGGCCCTTCCAGACATGCCCTATACGCCAGGATCTGATCCCGGGTTCTCTGATTATCCCAGATTATTTGGCAGTGCAGAATCACTGGATTGCTGTAAGTTGGGCTGCGTGGCCATGTTCCAGAAGCATCCTCATCCTCTCCTGACGTTTCACCTACATCTATGGCAGGCATCAGAAGTTGTGAGACTGCTGTCACATTTATGGCAGGCATCCTTAGAGGTTGTGACGTCATAACCTTTAGTGGATTTTATCACAAGCACTATTTTTTTCAAACTTTTAGGTCTTCCTGTGTGATTGTATGGTCAGCCTCTATCAAGGTTGACCATCGAATCACATTGGAAGATCTACCAATGCCTAGAGAAGTGTTCTCTCAGGTAAATAAAATAAAATAAAATAAAATAGACTGTGTGAATTTTATTTATATTTTTGCAAGTATCCTGTGCCCATTACTCCTGAAAGTGTAGAGAGACTACTATTTTTATTATCACACCTTCTCATCACTCCTGTTTTCACCTGTGCTCAGTTGTAATACTGCCCTTCTTTGGAGACTTGTACAATAGAACTGCACAGCAGTGTTGTTTCCTGCATATATTATGAGTTGTGTTGACCCAACCAGGGTTATCAAGTCACTTGTGCTGGCATCAGTGACATGTTCATTCTGTCCAAGTGTTCCTTGATAGAGCGTAGGATTAGGCAGTTAATTTTGTTGCCTTCAAACAATCCCTATGAGATTGCCTTTCTTCTTATTGTCTAAAAGAGGGACTGTGGCTGAGATGGAGGCTTGCTTCAGGCCACACAGGAACGACTTAACTGAGCAAAGGTTTAAATCAGGCTCAAAATCCAACACCCTCTCCACTTGCTAGGTTTGCAATGCTAGACTGAATGATAAAACCTACATTGGCAGAGATCTCTGTACATAATGTTTTCCCTCCAGCATTAAACCATTTAGCAGCAGCATAAGCTTCACACATTGTTATATATTAATAGTGCTATCATCCTCTTGACTTGCAAGTTTTATCTCTAGACATAGAATCCTTAAATATTGAATAGAATGATGATGCAAATTAATTTGTCCATTGGCAATTGCAACGTTCAAACTTAAGAATCTAAAAAAATCACTCCCCTCCCACAGTGCACATCTTTACTGCTATCTAATAATTGTTCATATATGGCTTGTTGGCATAATAATTTTTATTTTTTTAAATAATAATAATAATAATAATAATAATGGTAATAATAATCATAGAAGCTACTAGAACTAGCCCAAGATATTTTGTTGCCTTATGTGAAGGACAAGATGGTATCCTCATTTCATTTCTTGTATAAACACTGATTTTTATTTCAATTTTTAAAATAATAGTGATGGAATTGTGTTTCCCATGTTACAAATTTTTGGAAAATGGCATTCATAACCTTTTTGAAAAAGAAAAATTATATCATATCTTCTGGGTAAGATTAGTGCCTTGTCCAAGGTTACCCAACGGGTTTCCATTGTTAAGTGGACATTCAAACTCTAGTCCAACACTCCTAGTCCAACACTCATATCACTACACTGCACTGGATTGTATAATTTGGCATAATGGACCCACTTGACACATTACTTTCTGTTTAGATCTGTATACCTGGGATGCAGCAGAATTGCCAATAGGCTTGCATCCGGTGCATTAGGCTTGTGTAATTCAGCCAAAAGACATGCAATTTTTGGGTCCATTTTTGGCTAACCTCTCAATCTGTTTACCGGGAAGTTACTTGAATCGGGAGGAGTGTTGCCATTTTTATTCGGCAAAGATTTGGCCCATTTGCTACAATCCTGTCATTTTAAGGCCTATCTGCATGAAACCAACCTGTTTTAGACCCCATTTACAACTGCAGGCCTGCCAAGTTTCAGAACAATTAATCAATCTATTGATTTTTTTCAGAATTATTTTAACTTTTTACCATAACATTTTTTAAAAAATAAAACAAACTGCAAGACAGGGTTCTGGGAATTGTAGTCACCAGTTGTGTCCATTCTCAGCCAATAAGAGTATGGACACAACCAGGCCTTTTAATGGCTGAGAAACAGAGAGAGAGAGAAAACCTTTAACTCCCATCATGCTCTGAGAGGAACTCAGAGACTTTTCAATGATCACCCCATGCAAGTGATTCTGGGCAGGTGAGTTCCCAGAAAGGACCTCTCTGGGGGAGGAGCCTAGGGAATTTTTCCACTGCTGGGAGGGGAGAAAAGATGCTTCAGGATCTTCTGTGGCCAACCCCTGCATCTGGTATAATGCGGACTTAACTCCATCCTTTCCAGCAGCCAATAAATCTGGTTGTCTTGATCCATTTTGCCCAGCTTTTTGGTTCCCTCCTTCCCATTCTGTTTTTGAGCGACTACACAAAACAGACCACTGAATATTACAAATCATTTGGTCCAGGCCCAAGCCTACCAATCCAGGTCCAAGTCTACTGTGCATTGCTACTTTAAATAAGTGTGTTAAGCTAATTCGATTTGGTAGTATCAGAAATGTCTATGAAAACAGATTATCCAATAACTATTCAAGCACACTCAAGAAAGGATCCCCCATTAGGTCCAGATGTAGATTTGTGACAACATTTCAAATGAAAGGCCTTATCCTATACTTCTCTATTTAGCATGTCCCAACTAACTAATTCCACTTTCCAGGTTAGGTTGGGCTGTCTTAATTCCTGGACATGGAGATGGATTGAAATATACCATTGCTAAAGCTTTCTGTTTGAGCTGGGTGGGAAACATTGAACATCAGCTACTATGAACTTCACCCTACATGCCCAATGATAAGAGTTTATTGGAAGTGAAGATCAAAACATCTGGTAGCCTAGTAAGTTTCCATCCATGTCCTAGGACTTCCTGCTTATGTTTGCCCTACCCTGCATCTGTTTCCCCTCCCCATTTTTCCTTCCCCCCTATTTTGTCACAACTGTACAGTTGCACAGATTTGGCATTTTCATGAGGCCTTCCTCCACTTCACAATATTGGAACTGCAGTAGAAGTATATTATCACAAATGGAAGAGTGACAAAAGAACAGCAATACTGGATCAAGTGATGGAGCTTTCCTGTGTATGAAAACAGGTGATTCAATAGCTATTTAAGCACATTGTGACTATGGGAGAGACATGAGGTTATGCGTGAGCCCCATCCAAAGGCACTTTTGTCCTGCTGTTATTGCATTTTATCAGTCTCATGTGATAAAGGTCTGTAGAGTCTCCCATTTCTCCATTTTCTCACAATCTTTCTCCTCCATTGTTGATATTGCTATTGTTGTTGTTACTGGTGTTGTTGTTGTTGCAGTTGCTGAAATTTATTTTAGGAATTTCCAGATACTCTTCCCAGCTCTACCAACTCAAATGGACAGGATAGTTATTTGTCTTTCCCTCTCTAATAGATGTGTGTATAAATGGGGTTTGCCAATAAAGAGCAAAGAACACAGGAGAGTTGAAAAAGGAAGATAATATCCTCTGGACCTTCACAAAATTCTGTCTTTGAGGAAAAGTAATAAAGCCTTGTCTACAAGTGTTCATTGAGGCCATGGGGGATTATTCTCCCTACTGGTGAATCCAGACTTGGCCCTTAGAACAAAAGAATAATGTCTTTGTCCAGTCTTGATGTTCACCTCCTAATACAGATTGCGCTTTGGTTTCCAAAGGCAAAGGAACATTGCTTTCCATCTCTTTCCTCTCTTTGATATGACTGCTAGTTAGGGTGGGCAGTCTCATTCAGAGTAACATTCACTGAAAAGGGCCACTGCCTGATTCATTTTATTTTATGCTGCTTAATATATGCAGTTATTCCTTCTTGGAATAAAAAAAGCACGCCATCTTTCTGATGAAAACTTCATATTCCAGGCCATTAGTCACTGTCGAGCCTTGGCCCCCTTGGTGCTTTTCACTGCAGATGTCATAACAGAGTGGAGATGAACTGGCAGCTCTTATGCTTCCCAATAAATTAATGTGCAGCAGTGTAATCCATATCCCAAGTGATAAAGTTAACAACAGTTTGTAAGCCTGTCACATAAGCTAAACAATTCAGATGAATATTCTGTCCCTGGCAACCTCCTATTGTGTGGGAGGGGAGGCACTCTTTCCAGACTGAACAGTTATTAATGCATTGTAAAGATAACTGCAAAATGTCACAGGCAAGGCACAATTAATTCATCGTCCCCTTTCGGTTCAGTATCTTGGCTCCTTCTTTTTCCTTTTTAGAGAAAGGAACCTGATTTCTCTTCAATGCAGGTCATGCACTGGTTCTCCCTGAATTCATACATCATTTCCTCAGCCGCTTTGCCTTTCCTCCCCAGTGTTCCAGCTGGGCCGAATCTGCAGCTCAGCTGTCAGCCGTGCGGGGAGACTTTTCGGCTGCCGACTCCGGGGTCAGCCACCTGTGAGTCTCCCACACTCCACAGCATGTGGTTGCTGCTGGAACAAGACACCGAGGGCTTGGGGAAGCCAGACCCAAATTGGTTTGGCTGGGTTGCGGACCTCTTGGCTTCAGCTGGCAAAAGAGCCATCCCCATTTAAAGAGGCAAATGCATTTAAAATAACAGTGATATTAATAATACCGGGGAAGAGAAGAAAGAGAAGAAGATGAAACAGAAGCAGAAAAAGATGATGATGAATTATCAGCAACAGTTATCAGGAGCTGCCATCATGTAGAAAGCTTCCTGGATGGAGGATGAGGCTGAACTGCTGCATTAGACCATATACTTATAGAACTGTTGGGAGGAGCTCAAGGTTTTCTAACCTAGCCACCTGCCAATGCAAACATTCATAGCTAAATAATCCCAGATGGATAGACACCCAACCCTTGTTTTCAAAATCTCCAGCAAAAGATATTCCACCATCACCTGAGGAAGTCTTCTGTTGTCAAGTATCTTTTGCTATCAACATAAATGTGTATATTGTTTACAATATCCAGAAAAAGTTTGTTTTTGGATTGCAATTTCCAGAATTCTCCCAGCCATTATGGTCCATGGGACTTCAAAAAGGAACTTTTCCAAGCTTTGCTTGGAAGACAGATATTGCTAACTAGCAAGTAGTGGATGGGTTGGCATGTGGAGGGGAATAGTAAATTGTATGAACCTTCAGTTTGCTATTCCATTGATGTTAATGGTGCTGTAGCAATGTATACTTTGGTGATTATCTTGTCCTAGTTGTCTGAATGCTTTCTGACTTCCTTTGAATCAATGTAGAAATTAACACATAGTAAAATAAAGCATTAGCATTACAAAATTAACCCAGGTTGCTTGCAGGCTTAAAGCAAGAAGCATCCTAAAAGTGGTGGAAATGATAAAAGATGACACTGCATAAATCAACTTTTTTAAAAAACAAACCCCCCCACAAAAAACAAAAATAAAGAGACAGTGATAGTAGATCATGAGAAAATAAATCTTGGGAGATGACATAAAATCCATAGCAGGAACTTTGTTATTAGGAGAAACCAAAATTGTTTGGACAGGTCAATTTCAGTCATGCCATGACTTTTAAGAACTTAAGAATATACAATGAAAACTCACCCTAATCTATCATATATGTATATATAGACCATTGTTTTCATTTTCTGAATCAAGTTATTCACTAATACTGCTATTACCACTAACCAGCAACGACACAGGGAAAGGGATGGTAGATTCTGCCATCTCTCATGCTGTTCCAGAGAGCAGAGGTAACATGGAGAGGAATGGTTGGAAAGTTATGTGAAGCGTAATCACAAACCACTTTTCCTGTGCTTTAAGAGGTAAGCCATTGATGGCGAACCAAAGATGGATAGGACCAGTTCTATACAATTATGTTTTCAACCTGTTTCATATAACTCCACATTAACTACTCTTCAGCAGCATCAGAAACAGTAACAAGAGGAGAAGAAAGTGGGGATCCTACCTTTAGACTTAGAAATTGAAACAGTGGGGCAGCAAGGGAAAGGCAATGGAGCAGAAAGACAGAGGAGTGCTAGAATGAATGTGGGAAGTGTTAGAAGTCTCATATCCATATTGTTAGGGTGATTTTCTATCACTAGTCCTCTTGCTTAAATTAGAGACTTGGACCATCATAATCACCATCTATTTATATAGCTTCATCACTATACATGGTACTTTACAAGTAAAAAAACAAGAACAACAACAAAACCCCCTGCTCAGGTTTATAATCTAATCAAGATATAACACAAAAGGAAAAGGCAATGGAAGAGTGGGAGGGGATAAAATTGAGCAGATACTACTCCATAGCATATTTTTGAAACTGTAAATATAGTTGGATTATTCTAATGTGAAGTTCTCAGACCAGTGTTAAAGGTCTGAATGTCAAACAGAAGCACACATAGATTAGTTTGTGTCATCTTGAAGGCCATCCTTCCATGAGATGGAAGAATACAGCTCTAACTCTTAAGCAAACATCCTCTCAAGGTCCACCTGGTTCTGTTGAAAAGATTCTGGAGTAGCACTCCCCCCCCCCCAGCCAAGATGGCATGTTACCAGGGGGATTTGGGAAATGGCAGTCCCAAAATATATTTTTTCCAAGCTTTGTTTCTATGTATATATTAAACTATAATATCTTGGATTAAAATAAAATGGTCTTACATTAATCTTACATTCAGATCTGTTAATTCAGAAGTAATTCCCAATGAAATTAATTTGATATAACATCTAAGCAAATAAGTTTGGGATGGGTTCCAAGGCATTCCTAGATTGAGGCATCTTAAAGCCCCTTGTTTTCAATCCGAATGAAACAGGAGGTGTGTAGAAGCACAGTCTAAGATTAGAAATGTTGATTCTCTCTATTTTAATTTGACCAAATACAACAATGAATTCAAAATCCAAACAATCTACAGAGCTCTCTCACTTGTTTATAGACAGCAAACTATACTCCACTCTGAACAAGCCAACTCTCTGTTTACACTTGATTTGCCTTGATAATGTAATTCCATATACAAAAACTTGATAGAATATGCTACTCTTCACAGTCTAGCAGTTCTCCCTCTTTAAATAATGGCAGTGCAGACTCCTGGGTTTAAATTTAAATGTTTAGATTGCACACACATCCTCTTGTGTGTGGGCATATGCAGGCGCGTCTGCGTACAACCCCCCCCCCCCATTTGCATACTGTGCAGCGACTTGTAAAATATGAATGCCTACCAAAACCATGGTTACCAAGCATAACACTGTCTTATTTTTACTTACACAACCAGTAAAACAGCTGGAGGCCGAAAGTCATGAGCAGACATTAAATGTATGACTACATCTTAGCCAAGCAGCAGAGAGAGACACTTTGCTCTTGGAGCCAGGGTAAGAGAAAGTTCCCAATGTTGGTAGAATAAATGCTTCCACTTTTTAGTAGACTGTTTAGTTCAATCTACTGCCCACAAAAACCCATTTCTTAAAATAAGACAGGGTTCGAGTTCTCTGAGGAGTGAATGATATACACAGAGCTCAAAAGAAAACAGAAGGGTGCTTAGTTATTACAGAATGCTTGGCTTTAGAGGTTAAGCATCCCTTATCTGGAATTCCAAAATACTCCAAAATCTAAAATTGTCCACGTGGGTGGCGAGGTAGTCATACCTTTGCTTTTTGATGGTTCAATATACACAGACTTGGTTTCATGCACAAAATTATTTAAAATGTGGTATAAATTACCTTCAGGCTATGTGTATAAAGTATATAGGAAAATAAATGCATTCCATCTTTAGATTTGGCCCCATCTGCTAAGAGATCTCATTATGTATGCATATGCAAATACAGGCATTTCAAAATCTGACCTCCCGCCCAGTTCAAAACACTTTTGGTCCAAGTATTTCAGATAAAGGATACTCAGCCTATATAACAGGAATTCATAAGACACTGTCATACATGTATAACACTTGAGCACTCATATCTTTATTACTTTGTACTCTACTCCCAGTAACCTTGTGACAAGAGTTGGTACATGTAGTCCAGATTTGAAGTAGACTCAATTAAATGAGACCTATTGACAATGACTACATTTAGATCCAAACATATACGTCTGTGGATAGAAGCAGCTCTATCAGTGGAACTACGAATGGATGATTCTTCCATCACATGAAAGCCCTGGACACTCTCAGGGCCCTTCCAGACAGACCTTTAATCTGAGACCAAATGATGCCTCTGGTAAAAGCAAATTAATGCGGAACAAACCGGGTTTTACCAGTTTACTCTGCTTGAATCAACACCTCAACAAATCTGGGCCTTATTGATATGACATGTAATTTATTATTTTATTTATTTATTTACGACATTTATAGCCCACCTTTCTCAACCATATGGCGACTCAAGGCGGGTTACAGATTGGCATGATTCAATGCCATGCATTCATAAAAGTGCGATTAAAAACAGTCAACATAACAATATAAAAACATATATAAAAACCATTAAAACATGTAGTCACCGATGTCATCTTGTTAAAATCGTTTTCCAGTAACATCGTCTGGCCATTCCATGTTCATCATTCATAGTTTCATGTTGTCTATTCTGCTGCATTCTCAAAAGCTTGCTCAAAGATCCAATTTTTGACCTTTTTTTGGAAAGTCAGGGGAGGATGATCTAATATTCCTGGGGAGGGAGTTCCATAGCTGGGGGGCCACCACTGAGAAGGCCCTGTCCCTCATCCCCACCAATCGTGCTTGTGATGCACATGGGATCAAGAGCAGGGCCTCCCCAGATGATCTTAAGCTCTTAGATGGTTCATAAGGCGAGATACATTCGGACAGGTAAGGTGGGCTGGAACCGTTTAGGTAATCATATCCTTTTTAGAGCCAAGGGGAGATGATGCAATTGTGGTTGTTGCTGCTGAGATGTTCAGTTGAAGCGATTTGTGGCTTGATTGCAACCTTGAAACCGCCAAAGATTTGTGGTGAGTTTCCCCATTGAAATTGTAGTTTTTGTAGTTTTTCAGGTGAGTCTCTTGTCAGAAAAAAAAGGGTTAGCATGAAAGCAAAAAACATTAGAATGTTTGCTACTACAGTTTGTATATATTTTTGTTGCCAATTTTTGTATCGAGGCCCTTTTTACCTACTGGGAGATAATGATTTTTGGAAGGGGAGAGTGGGAGGGAGGGAAATAGTGAGAAAGAGAGAATGAGAAGGATAGTTGATCAAAATGACTCTGGAGCGTTCTTGAAATCTTAAGATAACACACAAACAGAAGGATTCACTCTACACCTGATCAATATGACTCCAATATCCGGTTTGGGATAGCTGGTGTAGAGTGACAGCCATCAGCACATTTCAAATCAGGTAAAAGAAGTTGCATATTTCTTGCATCCAGCCCCAGGTATATCTATACAGGTATACATACATATGCTTCCTTTATTTCTGCGTCTATGTGGACACAGCCACGCAATAGGCTTCTTTGTACTAAAGAATGCAACTATTATATGCAGAACATCATTTCTTCATCTCCCATTTGCAGAAAGAAATAGACCATCTTATGGGACATATCTGAAAGCTGAATCACTGGAACCTCCGCAGTTGGAAATCTGTCAGACCATCTAACCCAGGGGTCCTCAAACTTTTTAAACAGAGAGCCAGGTAATAGTCCCTCAAACTGTTGGAGGGCCAGATTATAATTTGAAAAAAACATGAATGCATTCCTATGCACACTGCACATATCTTATTTGTAGTGCAAAAAAACACTTCAAAACAATGCAATAATTAAAATGAAGAATAATTTTAACAAATAAAAACTCATTAGTATTTCAATGGGAAGTGTGGGCCTACTTTTGGCTGATGAGATAGGATTGTTGTTGTTGTTGTGTGCTCTCAAGTCGTTTCAAACTTAGGTTGACCCTGAGTGAGGGCCGGATAAATGACCTTTGAGGACCGTATCCAGCTCCCGGGCCTTAGTTTGAGGACCCCTGATCTTACCTATCAGTTAACATACATTCATAACTTGCAAACGTGGGGTATTCTGGATGTTGTGGTCCCACAAAATAACTTTTCAAATATCTGTTACAAAGTGAATCAGCTGAGCTATGTTTGGTTTGATTTGTCTCAAGTGTTTGGTTTGATTTGTCTCAAGTATCCTAGCTGTAGTGAGAAACATTAAAACAGCATAGTGACAGCAGCATAGTTGTTGCTTTTAGCAATCATTGATTCAGACAGTTCTCAAAGCTGATCCAACTTTGCTTGCTTGGGAATTCTCATTTCCAAAACAATGAAGGACATTTTAGTAGGTAGATGTTCAGGGCCAGTCATACCATTAGGAAGAGTGAGGCAATTTCTTTAGGGGACAGAGGCTGGTGAAAGAGAGTTGGTAGCCTCCCAGATGTTCTTCCTGGATTCCACAGCAGTTTGCCCTAAGCTGTCTAAACCAGCCTAAACTCGTGACATATTGAATGATTCTCCTTCTGTCTTTATTTCAGGTTTCAATATATGGAATGGGAAAATGCTGTCAACATGCCCTTCACTACAGGCATGCAAATGGCTTGAGCTTGCTATGTGCATGTATTTGAAAGTTGCAATATTGAATAGAACTTGGAAGTAACTTCTTTAAATAAACTAGTTACTTGTAACTAATATTTCAGACTAAAACCCAGAGTGAATTCACTACTCCACTGATATGGAAGCGATTAGTCACAACCGGCTTGTACCATGACCCCTGATGCTTCCTCAATCTCCTGTTGTTGGCATTGAGCTGATGACAATGTAGAATTTGTTTTACACCACAGGCCAATGGCTTGTGACATTGCATTTTAAATAACTAAAAGTAACTGAAGTAGTTATTATAGTTAATTCTGAGAAGTGGGAAATAAAAGAGCTACTTTTACAAAATCATTATTGCAACGATAACTAACCTCACTGGAGCACATTGGAACTGTAATAGCAATTATTTTTAAAATAATCTTATTTTTGAGATCTGAATTATGATCTTTCTAGCAGATATATCCCTTTCTACTTTTTCCATTTCCTGTGGCTGGCAGTTTGCCCTGTTCTAAAGCTTGGAAGTGTATCTTTTGTGTCTATAACTAGATCAGGAGAAAATGTCCCTATGATGCTTTCCTGATAAGTCTTTTAGTGTGGCATCCCTTGCACATACTGAGGCCACAATAGCCTTTTTGCATATAACCATGTTGTAGCCATGGATATCATGATCATGAAGTGCATTGCTCATAGTAATTTATCTTGTTAATACCCTGGACACAAGTACTTGCCCACTACATTTGTGTGTGTATGTGTGTGTTGGCTAAATCTCCCCGTACCATAGAAATTTTGTGTGTGGTTTTTCAACTCTTAAAAAAGTAAGCTCAAATTTTAGGTTTTCCATTAGCCTCTGAATGTTCCAGAAATATTTTTTTTTAGGTCTACTGGATTATTCCAGGACTATGGCTTTTAGTGGATCACAAAGTGACAATTTTCAAGACACTATATCTCTATGATCTGATTAGTGGGACATAATTTACTGCTGTGCCTCTGGCAGCAAAATATACTCTCCGTGCC
The DNA here is from genome assembly GCF_025583915.1 of Anolis sagrei ordinatus. NCBI lineage: Eukaryota > Metazoa > Chordata > Lepidosauria > Squamata > Anolidae > Anolis > Anolis sagrei. Next base: position 168,010,281 of record NW_026847438.1, on the reverse strand, counting down.
AGATGCCACTTTGGGTCCCACTTCAGGAGATAGATAGCATATTAAATAAATAAGTAAATAAACAAATATAATCTCACAATTTAAACAGGTTGAGCCCTAGTTAGTGCATAGATGGGAATGTCAAAGTCAATGAATGTCAGATAATGTAGGCTATATTTCAGAGGAAGAAACTGACAAAACTACCTCTGAGTGTTCCTTGCCTAAGAAAATCATAGGAACTTAGGGTGGGGGGTCATTTTAATTTTTTTTATTTTATTGTTTGGCCCACTCCCACCCTCCACCAAAAAAAAAAAAAAAAGAAAAGAAAAGCATAGGAACTTCATGGGGCTGCCATACATTGGCAGGTGACTTGAAAGCACATACACACACAAGTAAGGTAGATGACCCCGAATACCTATCAGCTCTCTCCCCAAAGTCCACTTTAAAATTGTTGTATTGCATTTCTCTGTCTTTGCTTCAGGCTCCCCAGCTCCAGAGTGTTCCCCGGTATTTGACAGATTTTAAGCACTCCTTCCATCTTATCCACACATTGGAAGCAAGCAGCTCTCTTGCTTGCCGTACTCCACCTTGGGCTGATGTATTATTACACAGAACAAATAGTCCAGGATGACTGCATGTATCAAGAACAGGAAGAGACAACTTATAATTAAGGGGAAAGTGTAACATACAAGTCCATTTATCTTTACTGTATAATTATAGCAAATCATTCAGGCAAAGTTTGTGTTTGCATAACACCTGTAATATTAACCTTGCTTTGATTTGAACAAGAGAGCTAACTAATCCAAGATAGTGGTCTTTACAGCTTGTTTGAGTCAGCATTTGTGGTAGGACTTCAAGACACTTCTTTATTTTTTATGGATCTGGTGTGATCCACCTCTTTCAGCTAAATGGGAACCACTCAATGCAATTTGGAGGGGGGGGGGAGGCTTGCTAATCCCCTCTATAGTTTACTATAATAACCTATTCATTATTTGAAACAATGTTTTTCACATACTATACAGCAATTGGAAAATAAAGACCTTCTCGTAATGGAAGCTAATTGCGAGCATTGAAAAAATAAGTTTGCAGCTCTACAAGAAAATGTCATGTCTCCAAAGAAAATGTACAAGGGTTTTCTGGAAAATAAGGTCACAAAGCATGTAGCCCTCATGGGGAATTTTTGCAGGGGAAGTTGGTATCACTGCCATGTAACGAGAACCCAGCAGAAACGAATGAGCCAAGCCAGTCGTCAGTAGCTCATCGACTGGCATTGTGGTGAAGGTTAGAGATGAGCATCCTCATTCTGTTTCCCTTCTGTCTGTCTTCTTCATGACAATGCGCGTCTGCACACCACTCATGCAACACATGAGTTGTTGACTTCATTTGGTTGGGGTGTTTTAAGCTACCCCTCTCACAGCCCCAATCTCGCACCCAGTGACTATAATCTGTTCACTAAATTGGAGAAACACCTGGGTGGAAAACACTTTTCTAATGACAATGAGGTGAAAATTGATGTGATGAACTGGCTGAAAAAGGCAGAAAGAAACTTCTATGACATAGGCATCAAAAAACTCACCCCACATATTACAAAATGTATTGAACTGAATGGTGATTATGTGGAGAAATAATGTAATACCCATACTATAATCCATCTGAGTTTTATTAAAATATATTCATTCTTTGTATTTTTTAAAAAAAATATATTGAAACCTTACTTTCTGGATATTTCTCATACTATGTGAGTATTTCATGGAAAGGGTGGGAAAAATATACATTAATATCTCAACACATATAATGGCCCTGTTTCCATGTAGCAAGAACTTAGAATTATAATACTGGGATGAGGAACTATGATGGTGCAGACTGCCAGTTGCGTTCATTTCAAGCCAGTGGGGTTGAACAACTCTCTGGACTTCTTTGGGTTTGCCATGGTGAATCCAGCAGTCCACCTTGTCTGTTCCCCAACAAGCCAAAGTCTGTTCATACATTTCTTTTTGGGCTTGTCTGGGAAGAGACAAGGGAGAATGCTGAATTCTGATATCACAATTAAACCATGCCATTCTTTGATTTGTTCATCTGCTACTGTTTGAAATGAAAGTGATCAGGTAACATGCTTTAGTAGTCAGACTCCTGAAATCTATATTCAGCATGTGAAATTTTGAAGGTTCCTTACCTAGGAAATGCTCATATAAATTGCTGGAAATATAGTGTGGTAGATGAAAAAGGAAGCGAATTCCTCCACCCATCCTTTAAACTCCTCCGTCACAAAATCCATTGTGAACTACTGGAGCTCGCATGCCTAGGGGTAGCTCTATGATATATATAATTTTCATTTAAATGGCCCACAAGCTCATGTTTATATGTGTATAAGCAACTCTTCTTAAAAAAAAAGGATTTAGCACACTCCACAATGAAGAACTTGCTGAGTTTCATCTGGAAAGAATCCCCATTTAAGACACAAACAGACATCTCAGGATATGAGGTCTTTAACATAGTACTACACTCTTATTGACTTCAATAACCATTTTAATTGTTTTAAAACCAATGTTTACAAACAACAGCATTAAAAAATTCCATTTTGCACCAGTGTATTCAATCTACTGCATAGCTAGCCCGGGGAGATGGACAACAGTTCACCGTTGTTGGCCTTTCAAACCTGCTTGACAAGCTACCAGCTGAAGAATCTCTCTCAACTAGTATTAAGAGCATTCTAAATCTCTTAATGGCCTGCAGACATAGCAGGCTTTAGCAAAGGTATGCCTGATAAACAAGGAAGAGTCTGCTGCTACTCAGGCTTTTTGTTGGTGTACCGGCTTTCCCTCCAGCATCATTGCTTCTGATTTACATACAAGAATGGCTTCACACATGAAATATTCCCTGTAAAGAAGAAAGTGTTCATTGTTATATTTGCATGTGGATGTGAAATCATGCATTTGTCTGTTTTGCTACATGTAGCTCTCTTTGTCAATACAGGGCAGCTTCCAAACCTGTGCTGCTTAGCAACTGTCTATATCCATGAGGCAATGGTTTCATAATGGCTGCCCTAGATCAATCCCTGCAGGTAGCTCCCAGGTAGTGACCCTTTATTATAAGGGGCATCACTTATTTGCAGGCTGGAAAGCTTATCCTTTAGAGGGCTGTCTCTTATTAGAAGGGATATCCCCAACTTGAAGGCTGTAAAGCTTTTTAGTTTACATAAACTGATTAAGAAGCCTCCAAATCCATGACAGATTCACCTTTGGGTTGCCTTAAGTTGGAAATTGCATGGCGACACACAACAACAACAAATGACAAGTTACACATTTGATTTTCTTAAAGTAACAAAGTGACTTTCAATCCAAAAAGAGGACTGATATTGACTGATATAGGCAAGAAATCAGAAGAAGGCAGAGACTGGGAATGGCAGCTATGAATGAACTAGATAAGACCCTCAACTGTAAAGAATATTGGTGAGTATCAAAGTCAGTTACAGCAATGGTTTTCCCCATAGTCACCTATGGATGTGAGAGCTGGACCATAGGGAAGGCTGAGCGAAGGAAGATTGATGCTTTTGAACTGTGGTGTTGGAGGAAACTTCTGAGAGTGCCTTAGACCGCGAGAAGATCCAACCAGTCCATACTTCAGGAAATAAAGCCCGACTGCTCATTGGAGGGAAGGATAGTAGAGGCAAAGATGAAGTGCTTTGGCCACATCATGAGAAGACAGGAAAGCTTAGAGAAGACAATGATGCTGGGGAAAATGGAAGGAAAAAGGAAGAGGAGCTGACCAAGGGCAAGATGGATGGATGGTATCCTTGAGGTGACTGGCTTGACTCTGAAGGAGCTGGGGGTGGCCACGGCTGACAGGGAGCTCTGGCATGGGCTGGTCCATGAGGTCACAAAGCGTTGGAAGTGACTGAACAAATAAACAACAACAACAGCAAACCTTTCCATTTCCTTCCAAACCTGCCAAAAATGCTATATGTATTGTGCATTCAGTTCTCCTTCTCCCACTGAGTGTGGAGTTCTAGAGAGCAGCATATCTACAAAACCAGCTACTTATGTGAAAATGCTCCTTTATTAATGTGGATATTAATCTCATGTACTTTGGGAGAAAAGAGGCTGCCTGTTGTGTGATGCTGAAGGGGGAGATTGGAAAGCAACCCTTAATAAGAATTAATAGAATGACTTGTAGAAGCCATCCATTCTGAACATAGGTAGGATGATTATAATGGGATTCTGAGCACCCCACCACTATTTGGGTATGCAGTTCCAGTATGTCATTATTTAAAACAACATTTATTTCTTTGCCATGTAGAATCATTCCACCCATATATATATTAGGCATTAAGGATGTTATTAAGTAATCAAAGATAGGGGTGAAAACCTAGAGAGGAAACTCAATATATACCCAAAGTTTAGATACATCTATAAGTGAATTCCTACCTCAAACAGAACTTTCTCTTTAATTCTTCACTTCTGTGATATAACCCTGAGAAGTTTTTGAAAGTCTCCTAAATTTCAAATGGATTCCCACAGAGGGTGCAGAGGAATGGGTGATCTTTCAAAAAAAGAAAGAAGGGAGGGAGGGAAGCGGAGGGGAGGGGTGGGGTGGGAGAAAAAGTCTATAAAAATGAACAGATCAAGATTTGCACTCAATCACCTGTACCATGCAATTCAGTTATTGGGCCTCATTAGGTTCTTTCTTTATGATTCAGGATACACCTCAGGTTTACGCGTACAATGATCCAAGAGCTATAGACCTAGTCCCTCTGCAACATTGCAATGATTTCTGCAGTGCATCTCTCAGAATGTGTTCTCCTTCATTTACATCTCCTAAAAAATTACTTATCTAAGTAACAGATTGGATTGATTGGGCATCATGTAGTTATTTTGATATCTTTCCGAGCTTTCTAAAACTTCAGCTTCTTACCTGTACTCCCCAAAACTTCCCAGTCACACTGGTTGGAAGATTCTGAGAGTTTTAGTTTAGAACATAGTTTTTCCAAAACTTTGCTATTACAATACATTAATGAAATCATGAATAGATCGGTGTTGGAAGAAACCACAAAGCTAATTGTTGATGGAAGGAGAGTTATATCCTCATATAAAGTTGCATCTCTACCTTGGCTATACAAAAGGTTTTTTTTTTGTTTTATAATAATTTACCAAACCTTGGTAGAAAAAAAGGGGGTGGTATGAGTATCTTGTTACGTTAAACAACAGCATCAGCAATGGATTGGATAAGTTCTAAACATTAGAGACAGTGAAAGGAGAGACAATGAAAGGAGATAAATTATTCAAATATTCATTTGCAAAACATTTGCTCATGTAACACTACTGGTGCACAGGGTTCTTTTTACCATAGGCAAAACGGCATGCATTGTCCCTAAAGAACAGATGCAGTAACATGTATACACACATCATTTGCAGTTGAAAACGAAGCGTCATTGAACCGAATGCACTTGTAATAGCAGGCAGTAACTTATTTGTTTGGAAGAAGTGTATGAAATGTCTGTTGCTAATATCCTTGTAGAAACATTAATGTCAAGTAATTTAGGCATAACAGTTGTAAACTAGGCAGTAGCAAGATGGTGGCTAGTTCTATTAGGGCAAATGCAGAACAGTCCACAAAACTGAGTTCATCCAATAAAAATAAAGTGTTTGACACTCCTGTCTCCTTCTTGGCTGGTAGAGATAATACTGATCCCAAGAATCTTTGGTGAAAAAGAAGGATGTTCTCTTTGATTACATAGACCTCAAGTAGTTTCTACCACGCCTTGCAGATGTATTCACCTTTTTGTATTACTTTTCCACATTTTTGTTTTCAGAATGTGAACGTTTTGTATATGCATTTCATCCTGTGTACAAATGGTAGCAATGCCAAATTCATTTTAGTTCTTGGTAGTAGTGCTAGATTTGGAGAAGTGAAAAGTAGTATGTGTGACTATTCCTGCAAGACAACATGTTGTAGTTAATTGCCTTCAAGTTGGCTTCCAAAGAATGAGAGACCTTCAAGACATCCTGTCATCAACAGCCCCACTCAAATCTTGCAAGTACAGGACAGTAGCTTCCTTGAAGGAGCTTCTCCACCTGTAACGTGGACTTCCTCTTTTCTTGCCATTTTTCACTTTATCAAGCACCATCATTTTTTCTAATGAGTCATGTTGTCTCATGAAATATTAAAAATTCAATGGCATGTTTTTGGTCATTCTGGCTTCCAGGAAGAGTCCAGGCGATTTGTTCTAAAGCTCATTTATCTGTACTCTTGCCCAACAAAGAGTATTATGCAAGTTCTATACTTTTATATCCGTGGAATCCAACCTAATGTAAAGGCTCAGCCCTTCTAATTTGTATCATTTGTGCATCGGAGACGAAGGTTTCTGAAGATTAAGAAAGAAATGACACTTTCTGAAAAACCAAGAAAGGTTCAGAAAAAACAACTCGTAATGTCCACCTCAGACAAGTTTCTAATGCCCAGATCATTTCTCCTCTGTTATTTCTCTCTGTCCTTTGTAGTCATCATAGTATTGGAGTATGGTAATAGTGTTATCTTAAGAAAGTCTTGCCATGATGAGATTGCTTAAGAAGCACTGATCTACAGGATTGTTAATGAGATAATGTAGATTTAATAGTACTGTAGTTCCTTGGAGTTCTGAACTACAATTTTCAATTCCACTATTCCAGTTGAAATTGCCATAATTGAAATTGAATTATGGATTACAGTTCTCCTACTGCAGTGGTTCTTAAACTGTGGATCTCCAGATGTTTTGGCCTTCGACTCCCAGAAATCCTAACAGCTGGTAAACTGGCTGGGAATTCTGGGAGTTGTAGGCCAAAACACCTGGGGACCCACAGGTTGAAAACCACTGCTCTAGTGCATCTATCTTACTGTAACTCTGCTTCAGACATGTGCAATTTTGGTGAGTGATGATGTCGTCCTTAATATATATACCATGTTTCATGACTATTTCTTCCACCTTTCATTGTGATAGAAAATATGTAAAAGAAGAAAAGTGCAACGTGTGCATAATGTTATTTGGGTGGTGGCTCCTCAGACTTCTTCCTAGAAGCATATAGGAATATGAAGACCCAGGTTCAAATCCTCATTTCACTGTTAATCTCACTGGTCAACATTGGACCCCCTAGTTTACGTTACCTCATGGCAGAGTTGATTGTAAAATTTGGAAGCACAATGCATACAATCTAAGGACAATGCAAGAAATGGTTGACTAATTCACCATCATTGTCCTCCTCCTCCCCTTCTCCCTTTCTTCATTTTATCATTGCCTAATAGTGTGGAAACTTCCTTCTAATCTTCAAATAATCATCCTTATTTTCTTGCCTTTAAGCAAGTCTAAGTGTACCTTGTATTCTGTCAAAGCAAAACTCATTTAGTTGCACCTCTGGCTTTGAAAGTTTTCCCAATCATAATTTGGGAAATAACAAGAACTGGAAATTTGTGTCTCTTCCTCAATAAAAAAAATAATATCAGATTTTGTGCTTGTAAGCTGTGATTTTTCTTTTAGCTTGTATAAAATGATTGAAGAATCCACACAGCCCTGAGTTTAATTACTCCCTTCCACAGTATTTCCAGTGATAATTCAAGTGATGAAACTTTTCAGAAAGGTCCCTTCCACTGCTATTTATGCACAGTAAAAGTTCTTTATTACAAATGAGGGTTTTAATTGTAAGCTTAGCTAGATAGGATGTAATTTAAAGCCATTTAGAATGGCTCAGCCTTCAAAGCAAGCACAAGATTATTTAATTAGTCATGCAAGCCACTGAACGTTACACATAAGACAAAACAACTAAAGTATTTATTACTTTTAGAGCTGTGTTAAACCTCACTCGAGCTAACTTTTCAATAAAGTGCATTGGGTGTTTAAGTACATTTTATTTTTTAATGTGCAAATGCTCAGTAAATTTTAGTTGGGAGTCCTGAAAGGCAGGAGAAGGAGTCCTTCCCAACAAACAACAAAACCCAAATGTCATCTTCAAGCTTTGTCCCAAATCATATTAATGTTGGGTTGCTGTGAGTTTTCCAGGCTGTATGGCCATGTTCCAGATGCATGTTCCATGTTCCAGAAGAATGCTTCTGGAACATGGCCATACAGCCTGGAAAACTCACATGAACCCAGTGATTCTGACCATGAAAGCCTTCAAAAGGATATTAATGTTGTACCATAGAACATCCCTCCTACCCACAAAGTATTACTTGAAATAGTTTCAATATGCCATACAAGCAGTTGAACATTCAGTGGCCAGAGTATAATGAGCTACCTGCATGAGCCATTTTGTTTTGTTATTGCTGTATCTTTCTGAACAGTTGCCATTGATGTCTCACATGTTACTCGAACAGTGAATTGGCACTCAGATTTAGTTTGGAGCTGTATAAGGTGCTGATCCTAGTTCATAAGGTTCAACGCCTTGGTTAGTCCATTTAACATTTGAACTAAAAGCCAGAGTGAATTGACTATGGATGCAACCAACCAGTACTACATGCAAACCCATCTTGATCCCACTTTTAATTCCTATATTTCTAGGTTTAAACAGAGCTTGGAAGAAACACAAGCAGCTGCCTTAAAAAAGGTAAAGTCATAACTGAACAATGTACTGTGTGCAAGTAAAACAACTCTGCTATAGCAATGGATAGAACTATTTTAATTGGGTTGCTGTGAGTTTTCTGGGTTGTATGGCCATGTTCCAGAAGCATTCTCTCCTGATGTTTCACTCACATCTATGGTAGGCATCCTCAGAAGTTGTGAGCTCTGTTGGAAACTAGGCAAGTGGGGTTTATATATCTGTAGAATGTTCAGGGTTGGAGACAGAACTCTTGTCCGTTTGAGGCAGGTGTGAATGCTGCAATTGGCCACCTTGATTAGCATTTAATGGCCTTGCAGCTTCAAGGCCTGGCTGCATACAATCAGGGCCAGCTAATCACCTCCCAACAAAGGATTCCCCCAAGCAGTAAGCAGTCAGACCTTGAAGCTGCAAGGCCATTAAATGGCAATCAAGATGCCAATTGCAACATTCACACCTGCCTCAAACAGACAAGTAGGTGCTTTCTCAAATTGTAGCAGTGCCCATTTTTCTCTTACTCATTCCACCTCCTAAATCATGGCCAAGTAGTCCTCTCAGTGTTCTACAGCAGAAAGGCATGCAGGGGAGAAGGAAGGTCAGCAAAAACTGTCTGCTCACATTTCTGCTGGTAGAAGCATCACATGAGTGGAAATCCAGTAAGTGAATCCTCCTGCGGCTAATTATTAAATTAAGATCCAAACTCATGACTACATTTATGATACCTCAGTTCAGAACCATTTATCTCAGGTCAATTTAAATCTTATCTCCAAATGTTCTTGCATTCCTGTGGTTTCTACTGTTTCCAACATAACACATTGCTTCTATCTTTCCAATGTCTTTTCCCCTTCTCTAAATATACTAAGGCTTCAATCATTTGCCTGTTTACCTTAGCACAAGCCCTATTGCTCCTATCATAATTACTTTTGAGTAGACATGAATATGGTTGAAGCCTTAGGTGTCTTCATAAACCAATCTTTGGGTGGAAAAACAACCATTATGAAAAGGCAAAAGACAGATAACAAAGCTATTGTATTCATTTGGCACAAGATTGTGCCATCTGCCTGGTGTTAAGGTTGCCAGAAGAAATGTAGCTATTAAATCTACTTTTTATGCCTTGCGTGTAATCTGCCCATAATTTATCCATTGTTTAAAAGTCACACAGTTTATATTTTGCCACAATGGCTACCTCTAATTTATCAGGTCCCTACTTTCTGTTTTTTATTGATGTCTTCTTCTTCAAGAAAGTATTTCTCAAGCAAGTTTTATTAAACAAGACAAGAACTTTAAATGCTAAATGCCAGGCAGTGATTAAATGAGATTCATTATGCAATGTCCCATGATTATCATGTAGTGTTTATTCCTTCAATCAGGGTTGGACAGCTTTGGGAGGTTTTCCTATGAAAAGGTTAATAAAAATACTTCAGTTAAAACTTGTGCGCCAGCTGCGCCCGTACCTTGGGAAGTCTGACTTGGCCGCGGTGGTCCACGCTCTGGTTACATCCCGTTTAGACTACTGCKARGCTCTCTACGTGGGGTTGCCTCTGAAGACTGCCTGGAAGCTTCAATCAGTCCAARYTGCGGCAGCCAGATTGCTAACAGGAGCGGGGTACAGAGACCATARGACCCCTCTGTTACGCCAGRTCCACTGGCTMCCGATTAGRTTCCGTGCACAATTCAAAYTGCTGGTTTTGACCTATAAAGCCCTAAACGACTCCGGCCCAGTTTACCTGTCRGAACYGATTCTCCCCTATGAACCATCAAGGCTATTAAGATCTTCCGGMGGGGGGGSSCTGCTCTCGGRCCCACCACCCTCYCAATCYCGGTTGGTGGGGACGAGGGACAGGGCCTTCTCGGTGGTGGCTCCCCAGCTTTGGAACTCCCTCCCACTAGAGATCAGATCTGCTCCCTCCCTCCTGATGTTCAGGAAACTACTAAAGACCTGGCTCTTGAATGCAGCATTCGAGGACTGAACCTATAACCGCCTTCCTTGTGGTGAACTGTGATGAACCGTGACTACGACTATGACTATGACTAGATTGACGACTTGGCTTAGGTAATTGTGATGATGTTGTTTTTATTGTACTTTATTGTACTATTTTAAATATGTAATGACTTTGCACTTTGTTGTACTTATATATTATTGTACTTCATATATGCTGTAAACCGACCTGAATCCCTCATTGAGGTGAGAAGGCCGGTATAGAAAACTTCTAAATAAATAAATAAATTAAGCATATCAACTACAATGGATGGACACTGAGGAATTTTTCTAGATGTTCCCACCAAAGGTAATAAATGATTGCAAAACTGGTTCAGCACATTGAATTACAGGATGATGTGAATCCCACATCATCCTAAATCAAGGGGCCTCATAACAGTTTCAAAACTCCTGAGGGATAGAATAGCTTTTATCACCAGAGAACTGGGGTGTAACATTGTGCTGAATTTTCAGAAAAACCTGTATGGGTTGTTGGATGTTGGCTATAGCATGTTGTGATTTATCAAAAATGTATTCATTGAATTGGAAGGTCTTAGACTGACAGAGGAAAACATCCATAATAATAACTTTGCTGAGATATGCAGAGAAATTGCTATGATTGTAATAACGAAAGGAAGAAGATTGGAAGTCAACACTTTTACTCTTATTTTTAAAATCCCCCTCCCACACTTTTTTCTCTTTTTCTACACCTCTTAGATTTTTCCTACTTTTCTTGGATTAATTGTTCCTCCACTTTCATTGTATTTCTTTCTTTTTGTCTTTTAACATTATGATGATAAGCAATAAATATCATTTAATAAAAAAGTATTCATTGTGTATTTTAAAACTTAATTTACTTTTTCATCAAAATGTGAAGGAACTACACACATTCAGAATTTACCATCGACATAGAGGGAAGTTTTGGTATGGAAGTTTGTGATGGAAGCTTTCTATATAGCTGATTGCAAAAACCAAGCAAAACTTGGTTTCAAAACAAAGTGTTGAAAACACCATGTATTTTTGGAATTATATATTTGGAATCCTATAACCCAGTGGTTCTCAACCTTCCTAATGCCACGACCCCTTAATCCGCTTCCTCATGTTATGGTGACCCCCAACCATAAAATTAGTTTCATTGCTACTTCATAATTGTCATTTTGCTGCTGTTATGAATAGTAATGTAAATATTTGATATGCAGGATGTATTTTATTCACTGGACCAAGTTTGGCACAAATACCCAATACACCCAAATATGAATACTGGTGGGATTGGGGGAGGGTATTGATTTTGTCCTGTGGGAGATGTAGTTGCTGGGATTTATAGTTCACCCACAATCAAGGAGCATTCTGAACTCCACCAATGATGGAATTGAATCAAACTTGGCACAGAGAACTCCCATGACCAACAGAAAATACTGGAAGGGTTTGGTGGGCATTGACCTGAGTTTTGGGAGTTGTAGTTCTCCTACTTCAAGAGAGCACTGTGGACTCAAACAATGATGGATCTGGACCAAACTTGGCACAAATTCTCAATATGCCCAAATGTAAACACTGGTAGAGTTTGGGGAAAATAGATCTTGACATTTGGGAGTTGTAGTTGCTGGGATTTATAGTTCGCCTACAATCAAAGAGCATTCTGAACCCTACCAACGATTGAATTGAACCCTACCAAACTTCCCACACAGAACCTCCATGACCAACAGAAAATACTGTGTGGTCTTTGGTGACCTCTTTGACACCCCCTCGCGACCCCTCCAGGGGTCCCGACCCCCAGGTTGAGAAACACTGCATAACCCATCATAGGAACTTCATGGCATATAATTCAGGGATAGGTGGTCATAAGGTTTTAACACTGGAAAACTTTTGAGGAAATATAAAGAAGGAGGGAGGTAGGTCATTTTTTGCTTATATTAAGAACATTTGGATGACGCAGTAATAATTCTCTATATAGATATGTAACATTCTGAGTGTGATGTTACACACTAGGAACCTTATCCCATTTGGGTCAGAAAGCAGGTAAAAGCGGGGCAGGAACTGTATTCTTATTGTAGCATTCCATGCCTTTCTGTATTGTTTGAAAACAGAAAATTTCATCTACCTCATAATACGTTATAGACTTCAACTGTCTCAATAGCAATGACCCACTTCATTTGCCATCACACGTGGAAGGGAAGTTTCCATTCATATGGGTTTCTTTTTCTTTTTTCTTTTTGAAAAATAAGGGTAACTACTACACAGTAATGGAAGAACAAAATCTCAAGGATTTGGGGAAATATTCAATATTAAGAATTTTCAAAAATTCATCATATAGATTTTTTTTTAAAAAAAATTACCATCAAAGAGTCCATCCTTGTGGAGTAATGATGGCAAGAATAGAATTGAGGAAAACTTAGGGCTACGCTACCCACTTGAATGTCCACAAGTAAACATCATAAAATGCTATTTATACAGAGAAATGCAACAATTTCCATCACATGTTAAACTTCACATCTTTTTACACTTTTAGCGAATAGAGATGACTGGAGTTTATATGTACATGGCTCTAAAAATGCCCCATTTCTAAACACTTTAAAAACAAGAGTACAACAATCAATCCCCATTTGTGGGACTCTGATTTTAAAGTGTGTAGAAATGGGAGAAAATCTGCATGCAATGAGGTCCTAGTGCCATTGTATAGCTTCAGTTGATATACTTTATATACTCAAGTATAAGCCTAGTTTTTCAACCCTTTTTTAGGCTGAAAAAGCCCCCCTCGGCTCATACTCGGGTGTGGATCTCAGCAGGAAGCTGTGAGGCTGAAAGAAGGGTTTCTTTCAGCCCCACGCCTTCCTGCCAGGACCCTCACCTCTCTGCACAGCAACCCAGCTCTCCTTCCTCTCATTCTCTCTTGCGCAGCACACACCTTGAAATTTACCAGTAGCTGCTGCATTTTCCACCCTTGGCTTATATTCAAGTCAATATATTTTCCCAGTTATTTGTGGTAAAATTAGGTGCCTCGGCTTGTGGAACTCGGTGGTTGCTGTCACAGGACGTCCAACTCTTTGTTTGTCATGCAAATCAGATGTTCCCATCTCAACATCTTTAAACTTACTCACCCAATGACACACAGTACTCTCACATCAACACAATCACCATAAACAGCTTGCATTCTCTGATGAATCTCCTTTGGGGTGACACCTTCTGATGTCAAGAATTCAATAACTGCACATTGCTTAAGTAGCATTGACCGACCGTCTGCGCAGGGTTCTATATTTCACACTTTAACAACAAAACCATTCAATGCTAAGGTTTCCTGCCAAAATGGAACTGTAGAGAAGAGTCTACTGAACAAGCCAGTATCTGCCACATACCAGTACTGCCATCTGTTGATGAATTACTAAGGTCAAGGCATTACTGTTCATTCAACCCTCGTAGAAGGCCTCCTGGTGTGAATGCAATTTGTTGATATTGTTTGTGTTAACTCAGCAGCCTCTATGTCTTGGAAGCAAAACATTAGGTGAGAAAGTTTATTCCCTGCTATTCCAAGACTGTAGTTGCTGGTGGTTGTTGAAGTAGGGGTGGGCAATCTTTTCAGTTCTTCAAGATTGACCATGGTGATGGTAGTAATTCAAAGACCACATGCCTTGCATGTACATGCACAATTTTGCCCTCGTCCTCTCTCACACAAGCCCAAATACAATCTCCCACAATCTCAAATTTCACACAAGCATAACATTTCCCTTCACCCAGTCAAAAAGGAACACTATAACTTCTGCTTTCTCAATTATAACAGCCAAAACAATTCCCTGTAGCCCACTGGAGGTCCTGGGGAGCTGAATATCAGACAGTGTTGCTCTCTGGGCTCCAGATCATGCCCACTGAGTAGAGTGCAGTTTTGCAGGTGAATGTGGCATGTAAAGAGAGCAATCCCTTCACACTGATATTCTCATCATAGCTGCACTCAACTCAGCCCAACAAAGAGCTGAGTGGCAGGCTTCAATCTGGCTTCGAGAGCAGCATGGGCACTGTGCCAGTCACACAGGAAACCTCAAAGGACTGCATGCATCTCATGGCCTGCAGGTTGCCCATATGTGACCTAGTGAAGTTGCCAAACCAGCTGGTGTTGTTTGTTGCAGTGCTTCTGAAAAAGCAGTCCTCATTAGAGGATTGATTCAGTGTTACAGAATAAATTCAGGATATGGAATTCAGCTTGGAAATATAAGCTCTCAGGAGCCTTTCTAGAAAGTTTAAAAGGAGGAGTATCATGCTGACATAATTATGTTACACTAGAGGTGGCTTGCCAACTATATGGGGAGGCAGTCTCTCCCAAAAATTTTGGGGTTAAACATCCTTTTGATTGATGCAAGAGATGCAGCTCCATCATGTTCACAGCTGTCATGAACTCTACACTAATGAAATCACCACCAAGAAAATCAGAATTCTTCTGTTTATCATTTTGCAGTTTTATAATTATGATTGATTTGTTCTTTTGTTCTGATGATATTGCCTATTGTTTTGTCCTCCTGGCAAAGCCCACTCTGCCATAGACAAATTTGAGGCAGTCGCCTCAGGCAGCAGATTTTGACAGCAGCAATCCAATCACTGGTAGCAGCTAGTAAGGCATTGGAAGAGGGAGCTTTTTTCATGTGGCCATTAAATTAGCCTGCTGCCCTTGGGAGCTTTGGGGAATGCTGTTACATCATTGATGATGAAAGAAAGATTCCACTGGTAGTCCAATCATCTTTTTATGGCTGGAATACAATGAAGTGCCAGATTGCTCTTAACCTCAAGCAACAAAATATCTTGGGCCATGAATAGGACACTATGGAAGTTGTGGAAATTCTTCCAAGTACCATATTAAGTGAGCCAAGTAACAGAGAAAATCACTACTAATCAGAACAAGGAATAAATGGACAAATAATCTAATCTGATTGCCATTTTATGAGATCCTCCTCTGATGCTTCCTTCACTGAGTGCCCTTCTACATATGCCCTAAAATGCTGAAGAAACATGGACAAAATGGAGTGGGTGTGCCTAAATGATGTTTCATGAAAATGCGAGCTGATTCAGATTAATAGCTTAAAAACATGTGTTAAAAAGATGTGCTTCAAACTTGATTTTAGCCAAAAAATGTGCATGACTGTGACTTCCTGATTTTGTTCATATATCCTGGTGTGGACTGCTTCAGCATGTGTGCACATTTTAAAATACTGAAACAGCTGATCTGGGCTGTAAATAAATGGAACCATGGACACACAGGTGGCTAAATGAAAGCACAAATAGAAAGCAATTACAATGAAAACTCTCTAAAAGCATTCATTTGTTCTGATATTTATTAATTTAAACAGAACTTGAATTTACAGTAGGGCGAGGACAGATAACAAGAAATCTGCTTGTGTGCCCATTTAGCATCTCGGAGAGAGTTAAAAAAAAAGAAATAAACTTTGTCTGGATATCCTCCATCCATCTTGTGGATTTCTAAAATCCACTACAAATGAAGGTTTCAGGACTGACAGATCTGTGTTTGGACTTGATGTCAGGTCCCACAATGTTTTGCCCCACTTATTTGTCCCATATTTTTACACTGTCTGAAGCACCCTGACACAGAGTGTGCTTCTACTACGGAATTACAAGTAATCTCTACTCTAATGCCATATTCCAGCCTATGAAAGTCTGGAAGTTCTTGATTCTTTAGTGAGGATCTGCTAGATAGCTCTGGTCCACTTCCTCTGAACTATAGTATTAGAATACAAATCCCAGGATTCATTGGGATGGAACCATGATGGTTAAAGTGATATCAAAGTGCTAAAACTGTATAGGAAAAATATGCTCATAGCTTTGAGTTGCTTCCTAAAGTATTTGAAAGCCCCTTTAATGGTCCGTATTGTTCAACTATCGAAGCTAAAACACTTCTTGCTATTTAGACCTGGTGAATCGCTTTCCCCCCTTGTAAGTTGAGACTGTCTCTCCCCTTATGTATCTATGTGTGTATGTGTATGTGTGTGTGTGTGTGATTTTTGATGGGAACTTGTATCTGGCACAAGATGCAAAGAGAAACCTAGCAGTTCTATAAAACATGTCTGAACCTTTATTATTATTATTACTATTTTGGAGTCCTCTGCATTAAAATATTTCTGATCTGACTAGGACCATGGTGTAATAGTGGTTGCAGGCTTAGTATTTCAGTGGAAAAGCTTACCTGTCATCTGACTCTATGGGAGAACTGGAAACCTGCTATTTACATCTCGACAGAACATGAATAATATATAGGTATCAACAAGTAGTTCTTTTAGATAAACTAATGTACAATTCTTCTACATCGTTTCATGTAAAGAAAGCTTTCTTCTGTATTCAGACGAAACATTTGTGGATTTATGTGGGCAGTGCTTACATTTACAATGAAGTTTTGAAAACACACACACACTTACTTCAATGCGGGCAATATGTACTCAGCTTTTATAGAAATTAGAACTGGAAAAAACTTCCTTCGTTTTTGCATTCTCTGGGCTCACTTTAAATTATAAATAGTCTAGTACCCACTTGAAGAACTTCGGTAAAGAACAGTAACATAAACCATTAAATGTTATCCAGCGGGGGCTTGTACCAATCAATGTGATTTAAGGGAACTTTAGAATAAAGTAAATGCTCTCATATATTCTAGTGATCATGAAATAATACATAGCTCTCAAAACTAATAGAAGGCAGTAATTCAATCAAAATGGTTGTGTTCACTTCATAAACCTCTCAAAATGTGGTGCAAGTAGATTAGGAATGGCAGCAAAGCTTGAGTGGTATTATCAATATATGATTTTTCCCCCCAAGGTAGCAAATGCACATGTTCTGTTATGCATCAAGCAGGAATGTGGAGCATTTTCTTATGGGCCAAGGGTCTATATGCAGAAGATAGTTTGATGGTGGGTACTTGCAAATGAATGAGTCATCATAAATGAAATTCAGCTAATATAATTCTATTAAGTCTGCCTAAATGAAATCAGTGGGAATAGCTTTCTCTTTCAGTTTGGTCAAAGGTTCAGCAAGCAAACCATTGCTTTGGTTAACTTTGGGTAGTTTGGTTTCATAAAGTGGCCAATTCCTGTTGATTGTAACAAGGGATACACATTTTAATTGGATTGATAACTGATTATTTAGTAGGAAAGATTTCAGTTTGGAACTACAAACTGAAATCTTTCCTACTAAACAATCAATTATCAATCTAATTGAAACTTGTATTCTTGTAGCAACAAATTGTAGATACAGTTGAGAGAATATTTTGGAAGGTTGTTTTGATTTGCATATGTTACTTCTAACAAAAATATCAAATAAGGCTTTTCCTTCTAATAACAACTAGTAGTTTTTGTATTTAAATAGCAAGTCATTTTACATCCTGCAGTATATCAAAAGGTGCATATAGGAAGAGCTTGGTAGTATGCCCAGATATTTAAATTCTGCTACTTCACTAATTGAATAGTTAGTAAACATACAAATGACTCACTAGGATATTTTTAATTAGTTGGCAACTTTGCTGTGCAATCGTGGGCATGTTTACTATCAATGGAATGTACTTCATGCCAAAAGTTAATATGTTTACAATTGCAGACATAACTGCAATAATTTTGACCCCACTTTGAGCCACATAAGATTCTTTAAATAATTCATAAATTGGCTTTTTAAATTTTGTTTCAATGCATTGCATACATAAGTATAAAACTGATAAAAAGAGGAAGCACAGGTGCAGGCATGTAGCCGGGGGGGGGGGGGCTTGAGGGGCTTCAGCCCCCCCCCCCCCAAAATTCTCATGGTGGTTCGCGAAAAGGCCTTACTGGTGCATTATTTAAACTGTTATGTTTATTCATGTCATGATCTGATCACCATACTCAATATATCCCATATGCATGGGGGTATTGGGGTAATGATACAAAAGGTTTGCTAGGCTAGACCCTCTTTCACTCAGACTCACCCCCCCCCCCTGAAAAAAATCAGCCCCCCCGAAACGAAATCCTGGCTACGGGCCTGCACAGATGGCTAAATAATTTTTTGGCCAAAACCAGGCAACAGCGATTGCATTTGCCTGTAGCTTTAAACAATTCTTCCTCTGTACGTGAGGCAGGGCATTGTGGACAAGCATACAGGTGCAGAGTTTATTTATTGCTTTACAGTATTTATATACTGCTTTTCTCACCCTGGGGGGACTCAAAGTGGTTGTTTGTTCTGCTCCATAGTGACACGAGGTGGATGATTCTTTTAGGTAGTTCCATTTTGCCAGGTTGTCTTTTGATCTACCCACTGTTCAGGGACTTCCAAGTTGCCCATTTTTTGTTTGCCCCTGGAGGAAAACCTTGTGGGGGCCATCCAATTGGGATTTCCTAGTTTAGCTGCCCAGAGGGATGCTGCTGCTGTTGCTGGGGGAACATTAAGAGGAGTGGTGGTTCTCATGAAGCTTTCCCTTGATTTGAGTCTACTGGGAGGAGGCTGATAGCCATGCAGTGGCTCTGTGTGAGTTGGGGTGAGTGGAGTCTAGTTTCACACATTAGCTACTGGGAAGGATCTACTGTTCCTCACCCTTACCCAACCTAATGAATCTGGAGCTTTTTTTGAACACCTAGAAGCCATAGGAAAGGAGAATTATTGGTTACACAGAAAAAAAACCTGGAACATATAGTATTGCATGCATAGTCAAACTTTAATTTTTTTGTATTTTGTATTGTTAATTTTTTTGGTTCACTTCCTGTTCTAGATATGTTCCAGTTTTGTACTGAGTCAGGCTAACAAAGATTCAATTATGGTTTTATCCCTCACAATATATGCTTTTCCCCAGACAAAATCATGTTGATTTTACATTTTCAGAAATGCTTAGAAGCTGCTACTCATAATTTTCTGAACATGTGAGGATTTTCCTTTTGAGGTGACTCTTTCAGTTGCTGCAGTCCCTCCTTCCTTCCTTTCTTTTAGTTAAAAAGCTAGATATATGTTTATAAAACTATGGATATATTACTAGCTGCGCATATTGGCAAAGAGTAATAAATCTTAATGTTCACTAGCAGAATGAAACTTATAACTGGGATGAGAGTCTTCCACACCTCTGCCTTACTTTTACTGGTGAGTGAACAGAGAGGTTTCAGGGGAAGTACTCGCATCCCCCACTCCTTTTAGCAAACGCAATGGGATGCACAGTGTAAGTGAGGGACACCACATGCACATGATTGGAAACACTGTAAAATGCCTTGCCTCTCATTAGACAAACCTTGAAGACTTCCTCACTTGGGAAGTTAAAACATCCGTGCTGTTCTGGTGTCATGGAGGAGCAGTCAATGATTTCTATTTAATTTATTGCCATTTAATTTTTACTACCAGAGAGGATAATATGGCAATTATGGTTTATTTGGTGGTTCCAGATATAAAATTTACTTTCTCAGATTCATTGGGTGGTTGTGCAATTTGTCTGTTTGCAGTATCCGAATTTCAGTGGGCACTCAGATCGATTTTCATGAGCTCTGCAAATTCAGCAAATGGAAAAAAGCCATTTTTGGCTCGGCAACCAAAAGATCCGGAATATCCGGCCCATTGGCAGCAATTGTGAACTTACGAGGCTCTCCTTTCCATCATTTTTAGGGCATCGGACTTAAGAAACCACCCTTTCTGCAATCCTTTCCCCTTATATCCTTCAATGAGTCCTGGTTTAAGGCAACAGGTTTAAAAAAACTCATCATTTCTGCAATCTTTGCTCCTTATATCCTTCAATGAGACCTACCTCTTCACACGGGGCTACATTCAGCAGCATTTGCTGGCTCTGCCCTTCTCTAGACACCTTTCAGCTTGTGAATATATCTTTTAAACTGTGGTGCCCAGAATTGGACACAGTATTCCAGATGAGGTCTAACAAAAGCAGAATAGAGAGGCACCATAAATTCCCTTAATCTAGACTCTTTTTGATGCAGCCCAAAATCCCATTGGCTTTTTTAGCAGCTGCAAAGGCTCAGAGAGATCAAACTGAAATGACAATCAAGAGCTATGCAGACCTTCCTACACTTCTAAACAACATGCTGCCAACAACTAGATTGATCAAATGAAGAAAGAAATGTAGAAGATAATTGACTATATGATTTCAATGCTCTCATGCAATTCCTTCACACAAACACAGTGTTTGGAGAGACCTAGTGCCATTTATGTCACTGATTACAAGTGAGTACTGTGAATCCAGCTTTCTCCTACCTAACTCTCGACATCACACAGCCTTGTTGTTGGAGACCCACCTTCCTCCAATGATTTGTAACATCATTATCTCTGGATCAGTCCAATTTAATTCAGTATGTGGTGTTCTACTCTGGAACTAAACCAATCTCATCTGTTTTGGACCCAGTACAAATTGATCTAAAATAGCTTGGTTTGATTTGGGATTCAGCCAAATCTGTTACACAACTATAACAAAAACATTACATGTGTTGTACAATCAATCCTAAGTAATATCAATCTGCCAAATGCAACATATGTCAAATGTAGAGTGCCATCACATGTAAAAGCCTGTATGCAGACACTTTGTATGTACAGAGGCTCTATATATACTTTGTACATTTTTTGTGCTCAAAAGCAGAATCCTACTGCTCTTGTGAATACATGGACGATGTGCTGTTGTGGGAAAACTAAAGACATTCTCTCTTAGAGCATGCTGCAGGTGTTATACTGATCAAATAGATTGGTTTGGAACTGGGAGGAATGGTTTTGCTGTGGGAATTATTAGACTGACATATCTGGAACTGGTCACCACAGAACCTGGTCTCAATCCACTCTGCAGTTTTCCCCCCACTTCTAGTAGAGATGAGCATCAGCATTCTGGAAGAATAGTAAAGATAAAGGTTTTCCCTGAAATCTAGTCATGTCCGACTCAGGGGGTTGGTGCTCATCTCAGTTTCTAAGATGAAAAGCTGGTGTTGTCTATAGACACCTCCAAGGTTATGCGGCTGGCATGACTGCATGGAGTGCCATTACCTTCCCAACAGAGTGGTACCTATTGATCTACTTACATTTGCATGTTTTCAAACTGCTAGGTTGGCAGAAGCTGGGGCTAACAGCGGGAGCTCACCCCACCCCTTGGATTCAAAATGCTGACCTTTTGGTCAGCAAGTTCAGCAGCTCAGCAGTTTAGCCTGCTGCACCCCCGAGTGCTCCTTCTGGAGAAGTTCAAGATGTGATGCATTAAGCGTTTCAGGGGAACAATCCCTGAATATTTTCTCCAGAATCATTTTATGCTGAATTTTGTCAATTCAATTTTCCCAACACATTCTAGATTGGTATGAACCTGAACAGTGAGCATTTAAAGTTCAAAGTGGTCATTATCCATTGCCACTTGAAATATATGAATCCCTTTTGAAGGAGCCACTGTTTGATGGAGATAATGATTAGAAAGACATCAGCAGTACATTAAGTATGCACAAAGACATAATCACATGCTAATAACCTTTTTGGAAAGAATTCTGTGAAAAACAGAGAATTCACCTACATTTGCTTCCACATGTCAGTAATGAAATAGTGAAAAAAATCTTTTTATCACCATGGGCACAATCCAGCAACATTTAAGCACTCTGAAGTCTCATTGATTAAAAAACAAAACAAAACAAGAAAGAAGGAGTTAAATGTGCATTCCTACCATAATTAAGAGACCATTCCTGCACACAGAAATAAATCCCACTGTGTTCAGATTGGCTTTCTTCTATGTAAGAGTGGAGGACATTAAGGGAAAAAACTCATTCTAAATTAAAATAATTTTTGAATCTTTAACTTGATTGAATTGTACCAAATTGCTTTCACCCCCAGATACTTTGGATTATGGATTTAACCTGTAATGTAAATGTAAAACCTGAAAACCACAAAAAGTTAGTGTTATGGTAATACCTATTGTCCTTGGGGAGTGTCTGAGGTTTTAGATGAAAACTTCTGTAGCTAAATTCCTTTTCTATTTGCAACACAATCAGCTGCCTAGTCCTTTTCTCTTTCATTTTTCTCTTTCTGGATGTCTCACACATGTATCTCCAATGACCATTTCTATCATTGTTCATTTGGTTTGGCTTATCCTGAGTTTTCTCTTAATAGTTTCAAATATCGTTCATAGTCCTTTGGGATTTAATTTGATTTTACAGTGAGTTCTCTGGGATTCCACTGATATAAAACCTATTGCAGGGAAGACTTTCAAAGATATAGGCTTGAAAACGTGTAGAATTATTGTTACTCAGGACAGATACTTTTTCTCCTACTGTTGTACAAATAGGAGATTTTAAAATCTGGAATTTAAGGTCAACTAGAGGAATATAACACATCAGCCTATTTTTTTTTTAAATAGCTAGAGAAGTGAATCTCATGGAGGATCATGGCTTATGCCTTTGATCCCACTCCTTTTGTTCAACCTATGAGAGCTGTTCAACCTATGTGGTAAGCCCAACAGAAGAAAGACATTCATTATTTCATGAAGATATGCTCCAACAATACATTAGTCTTCAGGGATACTGCAGTTAACAAAATCTTTGACAGTGAAACTCTTTTTAAGTTCCACCTAGATATTTCACCTTATCTTCTAGATGGATTTTTTGAGCAATGTAAACATTGTAATTATGGTGAAGGAAAGGTGGAGAAAATAGATTTTTGGTACTGAGTTCAACAACAGTGTCTACAATAAACAATAAAATAGATGCAAGCAAAACGTCAGGAGATAATACTTCTAGAACATGGCCATACAGCCCGAAAAACCTACAACAACCCAATGAAATATATCTTAAGTTAGAAAGGATTGTCTGCCTGGCTACAATGCCAGTTGATTCCAGAATCCCTTGTTGATTGTGCATTTTAAATAGGTAATGTCAAGGGATACATCTACTTTGTTAATTGATGCATACCTGTGTAAGCAAGTTGATACTTCACACATATATTTCTTATTTATATGTATTTCTGCTCCTTTCACCCACACCTGTCTGAAACAACTCATGCCAAGACAACTCAAGACATGATAGGCATGTCTGTTTTAGGGTAACCACAGGGCAGCAACTATTCCAAGGCCCACAGCAGCAACTTCCAAATCTACATATTCCTAATTGCAAAGTCTAGCTGCTTCCAGACTTTGGAACTTTCTCCCTCGGGAAGTCAAGATGATACCATCCTTGTTCTCTTTTCACTAGCAGTAAAAACATTTCTGTTCTTCCAGGCCTATGACAATTGATGGAAGTTGGGCTGTTAATACCGCGTGAAAGTGTTCTGGAGATTTTTAAAGGGTGGTGGTGGTGTAATTCTTAACAAGTAATATTTTTAATGTTTAGTGTTTTAATTTACAAATTGTTTATTTATTTTTAACTGCACATTGATACTTTTATTCTAAAATGTTATTACATTTAACTACTATTGTTTCTAATATGTTGTTAATCATATTGAGGCCCAATTCCCCTCCAATTCCTTTTTTCCTGGAAATTTCCAAAATTGGGAGGGGTGTGTGTGCTGCTTTCAATCTGGTAAGATTGGGTTCATTGGCTCCAATGGGGAAACTTTTCAGGCTCATTTTCCATCATTTTTAGGCCTATCAGGTTGAAACATGCATCACATGTAGGCCATATTTACAACTGCAAGCCTGCCAAGTTTCAGAATGTTTCACCAACCCACTGATTTTTGGGAAATTTTTGAAGTTTTTACCATAACATTTTTTTAAAAAAACACAAAAGGGGGTCCTGGGTATTGAAGTCCCAACCTGTGCGCACCACAAGAGTGAAGGGTAATGGGCACAGTCTTCTGATTGGCTGAGAAAGACATGCAACAAACACACAGAGAGAAACACCTCAACTCCTATCATGCCTCAGGAGAGACTGCAGAGACTACTTCAATGCCCATGGTATGCAAAGTGCTGCTGGGAAAGCATGTTCCCAGCAGGGTCCTCTCTGGAGGAGAGGCCTAAGGAAGCCATTCCCACCTTTTCCCTTTCTTTCTCTATCTCTCTTTCTGGAATCCCACCGGGGGAGGGAATGGGGGGCTTCAGAAAGGGTAGGAGGAGGCTGCTGGGGGAGAAAGAAGAAGATGAGCTGCCCACTCTTGTCTGATTTATAAGGCTGCCCAACCACCGTTGCTTCCATCTCAGTTAGAGTGCCAGCCAGCTCCATCACCCGTATTAGCCAAAAGATCCAGCTGCTTATAATCCCTTCTGGTTCGCCAAATTTTCCTGAATTGGAAAACACCAAAAAGAATTCTGAACACTCCTTAAAAACAGACTAAATCGCAAGGATTTAGGTATTTATTTTATTGCTACCAAATGGCAAATGACAGCAACCCCATTCCCATCTAAATAGAGAGTAGAATAGTTGCAAAACAGCTGGTCTTTAGCTTTTATGTACATGAAGGATTAAGCTACAACTATCAGAACTAGCTGTGAGAGGAATGCGGATATCCCTCAGAAAGTTTTAATAAGAGATGATACTCCTGGTCCTTTTTAAAAAAGAGACAGGCCTGGGCATGCGGTAGGCATGCAGTGGAGCTGGCTGATTCTGTTTATGATTGGAACAGCTTGCAATGAAAAGCTGTCATTTTTTCTCAGGGAGGGAGCAACTAGTCAAACTGGTATATTATCATAGCACAGAACTCATACCTATCACTGAAGTAGCTGTGATGTACTGGCACTTGCAAGCATTTGGTTCAAGCCTATGTGAGCAGTAAAGGACTCCATAGTTGTCCAACTGCAGAACTAACGGGATGATTCTTCATAACAAGCTTTTGGCAATTTGTAGTTGCGAGTAGAGGGCCACAAGGATTTTGCATAGTTTGTGTATGCCTCAGTCTTTCAAACTCTTGAACATCCACTCACAAGCAATGTTTATACAAACGTGTTTTCCCATTCCCATACAATACATATTACTGACTAACAACTTCATTCAGGCTGCTTATTTCTTCCAAATGAGGAACTCCTTTCCATCAACAGCACAGAGAGCCATCTGTCTGTAAACAATGCTGGCTGACATTTTTTAAAAAAACTTCTTTGCAGTTGGAATATTCCTACTTGTTCCACTGCATACAAGTATGAACCAATGACTAGAAAAACTCCCTCTATTGGTTTTGGTTAATTCCAA
The DNA here is from genome assembly GCF_025583915.1 of Anolis sagrei ordinatus. Lineage (NCBI taxonomy): Eukaryota > Metazoa > Chordata > Lepidosauria > Squamata > Anolidae > Anolis > Anolis sagrei. Next base: position 167,984,698 of record NW_026847438.1, on the reverse strand, counting down.
CCCTCTCATAACCAATGGAGTTTTCCAGAACAACAACCTGTCTTTTACCACTAGTATCACTAATAATTTTCCAAATGTATTGAATGGTGACAAACTGGCAAGACCACTGCATTATTAAAATAACATGTACTGCATTTTACAACACACTCCTGTACATTTCTGTAATTAAGAAAAATCATACATCCTAGGAAAGCATAGGATTACAGTCTTATTTGTGTCATAAAGGCAAGTTGGGTAGAAATTATTTAATTTGATTTCATAAATAGATATAGACAACTATTGTATGCACAATGACAGATGTCTCTCACTGACAAGACACCAATCTCTTCTATAGAGAGTGGCATCCTAGTTTATGATGAGCAATAATAGGAACAATCAATATGCTGGTTCTATATGTAAGGGGCATCAATGGGGATAATTTGGATAAATTAGGGCACTCTTGACTCGATGGGAATGATGAAACTCAAAGAGTTAATATTACAGGCATGTAAAGATTAAGGTATGAGAATTACTGGAAATATTTTTGTATTTACATACTGCTCAAAGCAGCTTGTTGGATGCTTTCATTTTGTTTCTGACTTATGGTGATACTAAGAATACCCTATCATGGGATTTCCTTGGCAAAATTTATTCCGAATCTTATGCCATTGCCTTCCTCTGAGGCTGAGAGCATGTGATTTGTCTAAGGTCAACTAATGGGTTTCCATAGCTAAGTGGGGATTCATATCTTGATCACTCAGAGTCTTAGTCCAACACTCAAACTACTGCACTACTCTGGGTTCTCCAAAATGACTTATTAAAACAGGGTACAGCAAAAAAAAAATATATGAATATGATTAAAATGACAAAGTTAAAACAATATAAAACACAATTAAAACATAGTAGAGAAGATAAAACTAAGTTTCTTTCCATCTGAAACATCATGTTCCACAAAATCTTCAAAAACGATATGTCATCAAATTATTCCCAAATTAGTACCAACCAAATTCAATGGCTAGAGAACAGAAGGCTGTCAAAGTTAGGGGCGAGGCATGTGAACAGGGTGTGAACCAGAACTTTCACTGAAAAGTCAAAAGGAACATTGTGTCTTTTCAAAGATAAATGCCTGATTAGATACGCCGATAATTTTTAGACTTTATAAAGTCATCCTTCTGTATCCACGGATTCTGCATCTACAGTGTCCACCACCCACAGCTTGAATTTTTTTTTAGAAAATCCTAAAAACAAACCTTGACTTTGGTATTGTATTTAAGAGACACCGTTTCATTCCATGATATATAATGGCCATTTAAACGTATATATCTAAATCTATTATCATTCATCTGTTGAATTACTTTCAGTATTGTTTGAATAAAATGTTATAGATTAGCTACTCACACATTTCTAAGAAAGAGGAAATAGATTACCAAAATGATGGTTGGAATTTGCAATCACTGTTATAAATGCTTAAACTAGATTTGTCTATTTGTAACTAATTTCTATACATGTTCCCTGCGTATTCAAGACTATAGTAGCTAGGGATTCTCCTGACTTATTGAGAGCAATGAGGGTCTGTTCGCCTGTTGATCAGGGCATTGTAGACTGATGTTTCCATTCTCTTCCCATGAGCATTCATTGGTGCAAGGAGGAATTATGACAGGGATCCTTCTTTTGAGCGTTGAATTGCTCATGGGAGGGAATGTTGTAGTTCAGCCTGTGATTGTGTCTGATGTCAATGGGGATGAAGAGTTTCAAGCCCAAGCCTTGCTGAGAGGCCTGAGGTGTCTCATGAACTAAGTGCTTCTCCTGCAGATTCACAAGGTCAAATTCCTGGAAGGGGCCCATAGAAGTCTTTCTCTGAGAAACTGTCTTTGGAGGATGATTTGTCAGGTACAGAATTTAATGAGGGTAAAGATAGAAAGCAATACTTTTGTAAACTGAGACAGAGTTCTCAGAATTGACAAAGGTCAATCCGTCTGCTGGAAAAGAAAGATAAGAAATCCTTATCTGGTTGTAAGGCTAAGCGAAATGCTTTCCTTTTGGTTCTTGGGCTAGGAAAAGCTTTATATTGATACAAAGGAAAGGTTTTATCTCAGTCTCATCAATGTTGGAACTTCATGACAGTCTTGTTTCCAAGTGGATTTCTAGTTTCATGTTTCAAATTTTGTCAGGTTCCTGTTCCATGTATTGCATGCCCATGCAGTCTTGTTCTCTGGATTTTGCATTCTTGGATCTTGTGTTTTTACCTTTGTACCTCGAAGTTCATAAACTATCTTTGTATCTTTGGACTATACTGTTTTGGACTATACTGTTTTTCCTTATTTATTGCTTTGCTTACATATATCCTTCAATAAACTCCTAGCTGATGTTACTATACTGGTATGGTGTTTAAGGACAGGGGTGTTCCTGCTCTGAGCTATATCAGGGAATGGAAATATCAGTCTGCTTTGCCCCAATTGGCAGGAGAACACATCCCCATCACTTGCAGTATCTGCTGCTCAGTAAGTCAAGATTGAGGGGAAAGGGTGTCTGGTCAGGAGATATGACTGATGTCTTTATGGGCAGGGGGGATGGATAGGAGAAGTGGAGGAAATAGGGGAAAAGTGTCCTTAATAGTAGGGACAGGACCTACTCTGGCAAGATATGTTTTCGGGGATGGTCAGCCATCACACAATGTCTCCCCATTTTCCTCTACTTACACATGCTATCTTCAATCAGGAGTCAGGGGAACACCTGACTCCTGAAAATGGACTTTTATCTCTGTCTTCTCACACTGGTCAGATGGATTTGCACACATAGCCACTAGAATTGGCCATGTGTTGAAGGAAGACATCCATAAGCCTGTGTTATGCCAGCATGAGAAAATGGGGGAAATTCAGTGTGGGATAAGGTCCTTAGCTAAGTATAGAATCTTGAGTGACAAAGAACTGCATACAATTTGCCTTATACAGTATTATGCAAGTGCGTGAAAGATGGTGATGAACCCTTGTGCATTCTGTCTGCTGTCAAAACACTAACCATTGATGGGAAGCTTCAAGCCCCTTGCTCTTTCTTCTAAAAGTTCTTTACCTTTAAACTGAGCGTGCACTTGACAATCCTTCAAAGAGAAAGCAACATCAAATACAAATCAGTGTTCTGTAAAGTTTGATCCATGTCTATCCTCAAAAGGCACTAGAGAAATGTTACGATAGAACAAATGTAATTGGCTGCCACTTGAAATATTCTTCCCCATCTCATATCTTCTTAGAATGGGTCGTGTATGAAATCCAACATGTCTGCATCCAGTTGACTGCATGATACAGTTTTAAACTAATTGGTACATTTAATGCATAACATCCAGCTCTAAAGTGGTATAGGAAAGCAGTTGGGGCTGTGATCTAGATGAGAATTTTTGTGTTTAGGGAATGGAGGGTTAAACCTCAAAAACTCTGAGGATGCCTGCCATCGATGCAGGCAAAATGTCAGGAGAGAATGCTTCTAGACCATGGCCATATAGCCCGAAAAACCTAAAACAACCTGGTTAAACTTCCCTTCCTAGCTAGAGTTTTAAATTACTCCCCACTCCAGCAACTTCATTGGTTCCAGTGCAGTGCCCCACTTTTTAGCTGCCAATAGGAAGAGAGGGGAAAAAACCAAAACATCTGAGAGGAAGTTTCCACTTTATACAGTAGAATTAATCCTTTTAAAGAAAATCTTAATGCAAGAAATAATGAATTTGGCATCTTGCTCTGATCTTTGGTTTTCTTTTCAACGGCTGGGCTGGGCGGTTTCGTTTCGTTAATTCGTAATTCGTAAATAATTCGTTAATTTTTTCAATTACAAAACGATAACGAACCATTCTGGAGCAATTATTAAAAAAAACGAATTTTCAAAAACGTTTTGTAAATGCTCCGTATTTCGATATTGTATTCGTTTTGTTATTGTTTTGAGGTCGTTTTGTTATTATTTCCGCATGTCTGGGCCAGTTTTATGGTTTAATTAGTGAAAAAAAATTATAATATCACACCAACAGTCAACAACAGAGGGAGAGGGAAGCTTCAGAAGGTTTTGGAGGTTTTTTAGCGTATTTCGCGGTCGCGTCCGCCATTAACGAATCGATTCGTTATTGTTTCGGAAATCGATTCGTTCATTTTTTACCATTTACGAAATTTCGTAAATATCGAACTTTTTAAAAGGAAAATTTTGTAATTATTTTAAATATCGAAACAAAAAACCCCAAATACAAATCGATTTTAGAAACAAATTTTTCCGTTGTTACCCAGGCCTATTACCACTTATTCAGTAGACACATTCTCGGTTTTATAGACACTACAAATAATAAAAATATACAAGAATTCACATACACCAGGGTTCAATTTTCTGTTGTAGAAGCACCTGAACCATTTCGAAACACACAAATATATGCACATCTATACCGGTTTCTGTAGCTAAATGAGGCCCATGAAGATATCTATCTGGACACATCTTTATATACATACCACTCACACACCAACTTTGAAAATTTCCCACTTTCACAATTCCCCTTGCTAGGGAGTGTAAAATACAAGCAAACTCAGAATTATACCTTGCCTCTTCTTCTCGTTTCCCAGAAGGAAATGTAATTGTGAAACCCAAGTCAACCCTAGTGTTGCCAAGAGCAGACAGGCCAACACACTGGAGCATTCACAGACACCGTAACACAATTTTCTCTACTGTTGTCTTGTAATTATCTCTCCCATGAAAGGTTTGACTTGAGCATCGTGCCCACAGGCAGAATGATAAGAATATGTTAAGCTCCTTTTTCTTGATAAAAAAAATCTTTTCCCTCAGTGTTTCTTCAACACAACAATAATGAAATATTAATGGGTATTAAAGCCTCTCTTAGGTCAGGAGTCCAATATTTTTCAGCTTCTGTTTCTTTAATCTTCTTTTCCTGATTAAGCAATTTACTCATCATGAAAATGCAGGGCGAACCATGTACATTCATGGTCTAAAAGATCTCTGTGCAACCCCCATGATGGTAGTTGGGCTCCAAAATATCTGGAGGGGTCTGTTATGAAGCATAATATGCTATAGAAAGAAAATATTAGTATTCCTTTATCAACTTAGAGTGTGCCTGTTTTAGACTCATAGATACAGGGCTTAATCTGCAGGATTAGCCTCAGATTGGATCAAATCTGGATTTCTGTCATGTCCAGAAATAGTTTCAGGTTTAAATATGAAAGTTGAGCAATCCACAGTGGCTCCTGTATTAAAGAGCACATCTATACTGTAGAATTAATGTAACTTGATACCACTTTAACTGCCATGACTGCTAAGGAATCACGGGAGCTGTAATTTGCTGAGAAACCACTACTCTTTGGCAGCGAAAGCCGAAGGTCCCATAATTTCATAACCTCAAGCCATGACAGTTAAAGTGGTAGCAAACTGCATTATTTCTACAGTGTAGATGCACCCACAGATAGTTTTACATAGCACATTTGTGTTGTTTCTCTTGTTGTTATCATCTCTGCTGGAAATAGCAACCTCCCAAGCCTTTCACTATTTGTTAATGTATATATTTGCAAACTTGTATTCTATATGTATATTGATTGGCCAGTTTGACTTCTCTCTTTGATGTGGGAGGGGTTATAGACATGTTACTGTACTGAGCATGTTCAGACTCAGGATTCCATTTTGTATTCAGTGTCTGCTTACCACCTCTTTGAAGGTGCATGTGTTTTCATCACACCTCAGTGGAGATGGACACAGGTATCGGTTTGTTCTTCAATGAAATCAGGGTGCTGTTTGGACTTTGATGGATACAGTATAACTTGTGGATTGTCAAAGGCTTTCATGGCCGGAATCACTGGGATGTTGTAGGTTTTTTGGGCTGCATGGTCATGTTCCAGAAGCAATCTCTCCTGATGTTTCACCTGCATCTATGGCAGGTATCCTCAGAGATTGTGAGATCAGGCATCCTCAGAACCTCTGAGGATGCCTGCCATAGATGCAGATGAAACATCAGGAGACAATGCTTCTAGAATATGACCATACATCCCGAATAACCTACAACAATCCAATAACTTGTGGACTTCAGTGAGTACAACTATACTTAAAGACTATTAATAAAGAATGATATCCTGTATACTCATCACAGAGAAGAAACGACATCCTATCTATAACTGAACTTCAATCAGAAATGTGCCTGTATGATAAATGAGTAAACAAGATACGTTATTTTTCAAAGAAGATTGTTTTTTATTATCTCTGAGTGCATACTTTAAACCAGGGGTCCTCAAACTAAGGCCCAGGGGCCGGATACGGCCCTCCAAGGTCATTTACCTGCACTCAGGGTCAACCTAAGTCTGAAACAACTTGAAAGCACACAACAGCAGCAGCAGCAGCAACAACAACAACAATCTTATTTCATCAGCCAAAAACAGGCCCATACTTCCCATTGAAATACTAATACATTTATATTTGTGAAAATTGTTCTTCATTTTAATTATTGTATTGTTTCTAAGTATTTTCTGCTCTACAAATAAGATAGGTGCAGTGTGCATAGGAATTCATTCATATTTTTTTCAAATTATTATCCGGCCCTCCAACAGTTTGAGGGACTGTGACCCTCTGTTTAAAAAGTTTGAGGGCCCCTGCTTTAAACAAAGAGTTTTCAAGGTAGTTTTTATCTTTTTGGCAATTACAACTGTAATTTCAACTTCAAAGAAACAATCATCCTCTGCTAACCCAAATATATTTTTGTAGTGGCATGCCTTCATCCTTGGCAGTTTAAAGACTTGGTTCTTCAGCTTAACAGCTGAGTTACCTGTGTGCCATTACATGAATGCTTGTAAATATTCTAACAATGTCATGCTTTTCCTGACTAGTGGTTTTCAAAAGGTGGTCTCCACATGTTCATGGAGATTCACGTTTGCCAAATGGATGTTACATCATTTTTACCTTTTCAATAAGGTTATGGTGCAGTTATTTCCAATAAGTTATGAAATTTCTAATATTCATATCTGATAAATGAAGATGGTGTCAGTTTTAGTTCCGCTACGGTAGGGAGGTTCTGATTGTCTGATGGTGATAACCTACTACTTCCATCATCCCTTATCACGTTATCCTTTGCAAGGTTGTCTAAGGGAGATGGGATTGAGAATCCACAGGGTCATGGTTTTCTGTGCTGAGGACACAAATGAAGTTACCTTTTAAAAAGCAGGGCGACAAATCGTATTCACATTGTGAGGACCTTGGAATGAATGGTCAAATTTAAAACACCTCTGAATGAGATATTTTTATTGAAGGGTTCTGGTATGCACACCCCCTCCCCCCACCCTCACATAGGGTGGTAAGGCTGATGATGGAGGTGAAAAATAGCCAAGAGAAAGTATAATTTTAAGCAGTTTGTTGATCAAAGTGGAAAGGAGGGTATGGATGTCACAATGCTTGCAGCTATGTGACCCATGGGAAATTCAGTCCAGCCATAAGAATAAGGAGAACAGGAGGTGGAGAGGAAGGGAGGGAGACCCTCAGCAAATTCAAATAATAACAAAAATGGTCACATAACGTTGGTTGTTGTTTAGCATGCAGTTAATGTATTTGTGCAATGTGTGAACTAATCGCAGGGGGTTTATTTTAGATCTATCAATTAAACTGGAAAACAAGGATGTTTTATATATGGAGCATATGTGTATGCGGTGGATCCCCCCTAATAAAGGGATGTGCCCCCCCTTACTCCCCATACCATCCCTTTTATTCTATTCAAAAGGCAGGCCTGTGAGGACTGGAAAAAGAGGAGGATACTGTCTCTTTATGAATACTAATAAGGAAATCAAGGGGGGGAACGATGGCACTTCAAGTTTCATCTTTCTATTTCCTAAAGGCGCAAACTGTGTGAGTTGTCACCTTGGTGTATTCAGTGCCTCTTGAAGCACTAGACTCCTCCAGAGAGAATGTCAGCCCCAGCTCTGGGCAGTTTTGACAAACAGAGTATATATTGATACATGATAAAGTATGCTAGAAATCACCCCAGCGCTAAAGGCTACTATAGTTTTAATATCATCATTTGAATTAACAAGCATTCTGTGGAGAAATAATGAGCTTTCATTATTCAGAACATCATCCTTACCGGGGGAACTCGGAAACCATTAGCTCTTGAGAACTTAATGAAAAGATGATAAAGAATGTTTTTTAGATAAAAGTTTGAACGGGTGCACTTGCTAACTGAAGTAAAATATTGATGCATCTTTGGATGATGAATTAGTGTGGTGGAGTGTCGGTGTTTGGGTATAAAGGTGGTGTGAGCAGGTGTGTCAGGCTGCATCACACCTGCAGGTGAACTTCAGCAAAAAGGAAAGGGGGAGAAAAGGCTGACGGCTTGTCAGTGTGCAGTGATTTGAAATCTCCAGAATCCACACACTATGATTGGTCTTTTGTAATCCCCATCCAAAAAAAAATATCAAACAAAATTGTCAATGGAAAGAAACACTATGTTTTTTGTAACATCCTCAGTTATTCCTACAAGTGGAAGCTCTGAGTGGCGAAACAATGATGTAAACAAAGGCAAACAACTCACACTTATTTATTCATTCATTCATTTATGACCTTTATATGCTGCCCTTCTCACCCCGAAGGGGACTCAGGGCGGTTTACAAGTTATATGTAAATACAATCTCTCTCTCTATATATATATATATATATATATATATATATATATATATATATATATATAAAATGCTCTGTTTTGAGTGACATCATAACTCAAAAACTGCTGGAATAATTGCTGTCAAACTTGGCCACAAGACACCTACTAACTCAAGGAGTGACCATCACTAAAAAAAAAAGATTTTGTCATTTGGAAGTTAGTTGCCTGGGCTTATAGTTCGCCTACAATAAAAGAGCATTCTGAAATTGAACCAAACTTGCCACACAGGACTCCGATGATGAACAGAAAACACTAGAAGGGTTTGGTGGGCATTGGCTTTGAGTTTTGGAGTTGAGTTCTACATTCAGAGAGCACTGTGAACTCAAACAATGAAGGATCTAGACCAAACTTGGCACAAATATTCCATATTCCCAAATATGAACACAGATGGAGTTTGGGGGAAATAGACCTTGGCATTTGGGAGTTGTAGTTACTGGGATTTATAGTTCACCTACAATCAAGGAGAATTTCGAACTCCACCAACGATAGAATTGGGCCAGACTTCCCACACAGAACCCTCATGATGAACAGAAAATACTGTGTTTCTAGTGGTCTTTGGCAACCCTTCTGACACCCCCTCAAGACCTCCCAAGGCTCTTTGTTAGGAGGGTTTTGATTATGTTTTCTTGCCCTGGTGAAGGTAATTGGACTGGATGGCTCTTCCACACAGCCCTATATCCCAGAATATCTAGGCAAAAATTCCACATTATTTGAGTGTGGACTCGGATAACCCAGCTCAAAGCAGATACTGTGAGATTTTCTATCTTGATATTCTGGAATATAGGGCTATGTGGAAGGAAGGAAGGAAAGAAAGAGGTAGAAAGGAAGAAAGGAAGAAAAAAAGACAAGGAAGGAAAGAGGGAGGGAAAAAAGGAAGGAGAGAAAGAAAGGATAAAAAAAAAGAGGGAAAGTTGACCACAGCAAGGCGTGGGTACAGCTAGTATTATTATAGAATCATAGTTTTAGAAGAGACCTCATGGGCCATCCAGTCCAACTCCCTGCCAAGAAGCAGGACAATCGCATTCAGAGCACCCCCAAATGATGGCCATCCAGCCTCTGTTTAAAAGCATAGAAGAAGCCTCCACCACACTCTGGGCAAAGAGTTCTACTGCTGAACAGCCCTCACAGTCAGGAAGTTCTTCCTAATGTTCAGGTGGAATCACCTTTCCTGGAGTTTGAAGCCATTGGTCCGCGTCCTAGTCTCCAGGGCAGCAGAAAACAAGATTGCTCCCTCCTCCCTATGACTCACCCTCACATATTTATACATGTCTCTTTGTTCTCCTAGTAATATCTTACTAATATTACATGTAATATGAAATATATAATTATTATATTGTATTATTATATTTTATTACATTATAACATTATTATAATGTTATAACATGAGTTATGGCTGCAGGAGCAGTTCAGTTTATCACATGAACCTGCTATTCCCAAATAGTCATGTTACCATTAATCGGGGATATATGCCACATTGAGCACTATCGATATTACAGCTTTATTCATTAGCACAATCGCTTCGATTCACCAATCTGTGATCTTGCAATCATACTTCCACACATCCATGCAACCCTGCCTTCCTGCACTACTGCTGTTCCTTAATTATTTTTAATTTTTAATGCAATTGTACAATTCCAGCATTTTAAAATAAAAGAGGCAAATATTTATTTATTTATTTCACTTATATACTGCTTTTCTCACCCCTAGGGGGACTCAAAGTGGTTTCCAACATAATCAATGGCAAAATTGGCAAATCTCTATTTTTTCTTTGTTTAAGGGCAGAAAGGGGGCAAAGGATAGCAGGGAGGTGGTGGCCATACACCCCCACCCCCCGTGCCCAAAATCAAGGGGTTTGGGCAGCTGTGTGGTCTAAATCTCGAGAAAGCAGGCATTTAAAAATGCCGGTTTTTCTCAGGATTTAGGCCTGTCTGGAAGGACCCTAAATGTTGATCCTACACAGATATTTATTAGGATTATTATTTATTTTATTTATATACTATGCTTTTGTCACTTAATTGTTATGTAGCCATTAGAAATTAACAAGCATAATACAACACAACACAACAAAAATAATTGCAACTGAACATTTTGAATTGCTGCTATCTTAAATTACATTTTTCCAGTATATTTTTGCAAAACAGAACAAATTCCAACTCTAATAAAGGCACTAAAACCCCAAGGAGATGAAATTGAAATAACCTAGATGAATTCTGAATATGTGAGCAATAGATTTGAGCAGAAAATGGAAATATTTGGTAATATTTTGGAAGTACGAGGAAATCATGCTAACACATTTGCCTCACTCTATGGAGTAAGGTGGCAAGGTGGAAAAAAGAATTCCTGTTCTCCTGGAATGGCAAATATAAAGTATTTCTGTATGAAAGAAACTCATTTTTCCATTCAAAGATTATTGATCTTTTACTTTAGCTTAGGCAGGATTGAACTGTTTAGGTCAAGGTCAGTTAGTGGAGCTTTGGAAATTCCATTTGGGTGGTTTGCTACACGTCTCCAGTAAAAAAACAACAGCAACGTCATGCAATAAAGAAAGAAAAAATATATAAAAGTCTAAATTTTATTGGGTGTAAAGCTCTTAAAGAACTGCTGTTCACAAAGGGTATAAAAGATCACTGAGTATGAATGCATGCTTCCCACTAAAATGTGTTAGTCCTGCTGTTTGTTTCCTTTTACTATTACGATTTGCTTTCTTTCAGTTGTTAAAATCCTTGTCCTTACAAGCACAGAGGGATTACAACTCACTTCCACCTGTAGACAACTGGAGCAAGCCATTTGTCCTGTTGACAGAACCAAAGGGGGGTTGGAGGTTGTGTGTCTCTCTCGTCCCAAATTGAAATATTTTTTTATTTTATTTTTCTGTAATTTATTTATTTATTCACATCTGAAAGATAGCAGGAGACAGGTTGATAGGAGAAAACAACAGGAATAAACTACCACAATAAATAGTCTAAAGTCAGATTGTTTGTTGCTAACAGATGCATTTAGGTAACTGCGGTTACCTCAAGAGGTGTTATCTTCTGGGGATCCTTATCATAATTTTGTTTTAAATCCAAACAGCTGTTGTTTAACTACCACAGACCACAATTTATCTACAGCTTGAGGCCATAAAGGTAGCTTTATTACACACTTTGTTTTTCCCTCCCCTTCCCATTTGATTTAATTTCAGTGTGTCAGACATCAAAATGCTATATACAATTTGCATATTACGGGTATGTACTGCCTCAAATTCCCATACCCAGTTAAATGGGAGAGCTGATGCAGAATATCAAACTGGGAGGGAAGGGCTAGGAAATTCGTAAAAAAGGTATTATCTCATATTTGACATACATGTAAACTGTTCTGTCAGATGTAGTCCCTTGGAGAACAAAGGGTTGTTTCTTTCCTAGAATGGGAAAAATGAATTGAGGCTATTAATACACCCTGTTTTTCAGAACTAAGCCCCAAGGCTTAAAAGAATAAAGTTTTAAGTCCCATGCAAATGCTGGGTTCACACATGAATCAAATGACTTCTAGACTTCCAATGATTCACAGGTGAATGTGTGAACAGGCTGTATTGAGAAGATTTGAAAAAAATTGAAAATACAAATGTAGCTTTGAATTCTCCAAAACTCTCGGTTCAGCTAGCAGGAGTGGACAACTTGTGGCCAACCTGTTGTTACTGAGTTGCACACACCCGCTCAGCCTCAGCCAGTATAACAAAATGTTGAGGGATGATGGAAAATGTAGTTCAACAACACCTGGAGTTCCACAGTTTAACAAGCCCTGGTCTACATCTATATAAATAAAAATGTAATGTTTGTTTGTGGGATCAACATAACTCAAAAACCACTGGATGAATTACCGCCAAATTTGGCCACAAGACACCTACTAACCCAAGGAGTGACCATCGCTAAAAAAATTGATTTTGTCATTTGGGAGTTGTAGTTGCTGGGATTTATAGTTTACTTACAATCAAAAAGCATTCTGAATTCCACCAATGATGGAATTGAACCAAACATGGCACACAGGACTCCCATGACTAACAAAAAACACTAGAAGGGTTCGGTGGGCATTGACCTTGAGTTTGGGAGTTGTAGTTCACCAACATCCAGAGATGTAGACTCAAACAATGATGGATCTGGACCAAACTTGGCACTGATACTCAAAATGGCCAAATATGAACACAGATAGAGTTTGGGGAAAATAGACCTTGACATTTGGGAGTTGTAGTTACTTAGATTTATAGTTCACCAACAATCAAAGAGCATTCTGAAGCCCACGAATGACAGAATCGAGGCAAATTTCCCACACAGAACCCTCATGATCAATAGAAAATACTTAAGGCCATCCAGTCCAACTCCCTTCACTGGGGCAAGAAAACGTAATCAAAGCCCTCCTGACAAAGAGCCATCCAGCCATAAATATATAGATACATATGATTCACACACAGAGAAATATAGTATCATAGATTTGAAAGGGACTCCTAAAGAAGGACAATTATATGTTGAATGTTCCAGAGTAGGCAAACCAGACAATCTCCACATCAACACTGACAAAGAAACAGCAGGAAATACTGTTTACCCAACAAGCATAAAGAAATTACATATATTAGAAATCAACACTTTCTCGTTACTTTATTTCCTAGATCACCTGACTGGGCCACAGCAACGCGTGGCAGGGGACAGCTAGTCTATATAAATAAAAATGTAATGTTCATTGTGGGATTAATATAACTCGAAAACTACTGGATGAACTGACACCAAATTTGGACACAATACACCTATCAGGCAAACGAGTGACCATCATTCATGAAAACACTGAAAAACACAGCGGAAGAGACTTAAAAAGCCAACCCCCAACAAAAATACATTACAACACATGCACGAAACCACATATATATATACACACAAACACATATATCAACATATACAGAAATATATGCACACACATATACACACACAAAACACATATGCCCAGACTGGGCAACAGCAACACATGGCAGGGGATGGCTAGTTTAGTAATATTTCTCACCCTGCTCTGGATTCCTCCACTGCTAAGAGGCTAGACTAGATGAGCCAGTTCTATGAGTCTTTATTCATAAACTGGTTCTAAGGTCTAAAAACCCCTAAGGTACCACAGCTCAACTTATATTGGAAACAAAGATAACCAAAAAACACCAGGTGCTGTTGGTTATGTTTTAGAGAGGAAGAACCTGGCAAAACCACCTTGTTCAAGAAAACCTTATGAAATATATGGGGTTGTCATATATTGATATATAACATGAAGCCCCCTTCCACACAGCTGTATAAAATCCACATTGAACTGGGTTAAATGGTAGTGTGGACTCAGATCACCCAGTTCAAAGAAGCTATTGTGGACTCTCTGTCTTGATACTCTGGGTTATATGGCTGTGTGGAAGGGCCTGAAGACATGTAAGTCCAGATGCAAGTCAATTAGACTGGTTCCTCATTAGGGAGAAAACAGAAGCAAACAAAAACTAGATTTTTATATTGCCTCCCACCCACAAAATCTGAAGTGTTGCATTGCCTTTGGAAAAACAATCAACTGGGTAACAATGAAAACAAATTTAATCGGGACTAAATTCAATTTTAATTTTGACTAGAGTAAATTTACTAAATGAAATTTTGATTTATCAATGGATCAACTGATGTTGGGAGCATCAATTGGATTTAGGCCTCAGTAGTTGGGGGAAATTACCCCAAAATAAAAATAAAAATTCATTTGATATAAAACCCTCTTCTTTCAATTTGGGATTCCATTCCAGAATGACTAAAATGAATATTATTTGAGTCACACAAAAAGCAAACCGAGCATAAGCAAGAGAAATGCCAAAACATTTTTTAGTACTATATCTTCATTAAATGTCACCAAATAAAGAAGCTTTCAGATTTTTTCAAATATTTATCTTTTGTTTGTTTTTAATCATATTGCTTTTTAAGCATGAACCACTTTGGGTTTCAATTTTGAAAACAAATAAGGTAGAAATAATTATTCTGAGACTTAATCCGACCATCCACATATGCTATCCTTGGAAGTTGTTTTTGTTGTGTGACTTCAAGTAATTTTTGACTCATTGTGACTGTAGGATGAACCTATCACAGAGTTTTCTTGGCAATATTTGCTTGAAAAGCATTTGCCATTGCCCTCCTTTAAGACTGAAAGAGTGTGACTTGCCCAAGGTCATCACTTTTCCAATGAATCAATCATTTTCCTGTCAGCTTTCTTCACTGTCCAGCTTTCACACCCTCAAACAAAAATCAGAAATACTATGGTGTGACTGATTCTGACTTTGATACTCACTGATTTTCTTTACATTTGAGGGTCTTACCTAGTTCATTCATAGCTGCCATTCCCAGTCTCTGCCTTCTTATGATTTCTTGACTACAGTTTCCATTCTGATTTATGACTGAGCCAAGTCACAGAAAATAGTTAACCATCACCCACATTAAAGTTTTGGAGGAAACCTAAATACCTTAAAGACAATAGATATCATCTGATTTTGGAAGCTAAGCAAGGCCATCCCTGGTTGCATGAAATACCACCAATTAACCCCAAGTATGTAGGCAATGTTTCAGAGGAAGGAACTGGCAAATCCACCTCTGGATATTCCCTGCTTAGAAATATCTTATGAAAATCATGGGGTCATTATAAATTGACAAGTGATACATACACACAAGGTGATGAAAACATCGACTGAGTCAATGCAGATAATAGTTTGCATTACTGTTGAGCATAGCAGCATCCTGTACAAATGAGGACAAACAAACATTGTATTTTTGTGTGATATGTAAACCATGATGTGGCCCTTAATTTTATTGATGTAACTAGTAGGATGCTGGGTTTCAGTTTTGTTTTTTTAAAGGTGACATATTGATTTTGGGGGAAAATGAGTGACATTCATGATTATGTGAAACTATTTGTTTAAGGTATAAGTCATCACATTTGATCACCTGCTTCTTTTAGCTGAAGTGGGAATTTAAACACTGTTTATACTTCAGTGTCAAAGAAACAGGACCCTTTTGTTGCATTGTTATCTTAAGGGTGGACTACACAAACCTGTTGGCACTTATCAAAAGGAATCATACCATAACTCAGTTACTAATTGACCTTTCTAACTTCAACATCCATCAAGTAACATGAGACAGCTGGCTTTGCTGTTCTGCTAGAGCATGTTAACACACTGCCCAGGGAGAGAAAACTCACTTTAAAAATGAGAGAGAGAAATACAACACACCCATATTCTAATACAGTATGCTCACAGCCATCAACCTAATTTCAACTCTCTCTGACACTTAGCACTTATAGAAAGACAGGTGTGGCCAGACAGGAGAAGAGGAAATGTGAGTAAGATTTTCTTTACATGAGCAGACTAGCCCTGCGGGAACTATTTTCATTAGGGACAATATTTAATTTCAGATTGCTTATTTGAATATAGTGTTTTTATCCCGAGGATAGTTAATCTGATTACAGATTGCATATTAAGATGTCAACATGATTGTATTCCCCATGTTTAGGCGCTTACCTGAATGAATGTAGGCTGGTGGTGGGTTATGTTCTAGGGCAGTGATGGCAAACCTTTTAGAGACCAAGTGACCAAACTGTGTGGTGGTGGTGGTGGGGGGCATTCATGATGGCAAGCAGGGTCGGCAATGATTGGGGGGCATGGACGAGTGGCAAGTGAGATAGTGAGTGGGGGGCGGGATGGTGAGTGAGCAGGGTGGGGAGTAGTTGACGGTGCATGTGCCAGGAGAGAAAGCACAGTATGCCTCTTTCCTGACTGTGAGAGCCGTTCAGCAGTGGAACTCTCTGCCCTGGAGTGTGGTGGAGGCTCCTTCTTTGGAAGCTTTTAAACAGAGGCTGGATGGCCATCTGTCAGGGGTGATTTGAATGCAATATTCCTCTTTCTCAGCAGGGGGTTGGACTGGATGACCCATGAGGTCTCTTCCAACTCTTTGATTCTATGATTCTATGAAATGCATGCCATAGGTTTTCCACCACTGTTCTAGGAGCACCTTTTATGATAATATTGGGCCCTTCCATACAGCCTTATATTCCAGAATATAAAGGAAGAAAATCCCACATTATCTGAGTGTGGACTCAGATAACTCAGTTCAAAGCCGATATTGGGGGACTTTCTGCCCTGATATTCTGGAATATAGGGCTGTGTGGAAGGACCCCTTGAATTCTGGAGGTCAGCAGTATTTTCCAATGGCTGCCATTTTGGAATACTGGAAGCAATAACTCATAACTTCTGGTTGCCTTTCAGGATGTTTTGAGGTGCCTTGGATACTTAGATCTCAAAGGCCAATCTACTTGCTTTCACTTGAATTTGAATAGAACACTGCATGTAATCAGATATTCAGGGTTCTTCCCTCGCAAGGAGGACTCCAGTGGAAACAAAGGAAGTAAATCTCCCTTAGTTTATTCTCAAGTACAAGAACAAATGACTACATCATTCTTCTCCCTAGTTCACAAGGAGTATAGGTTTCTAAGTAGCTAAGTAAGTAAAACTTTATTTCTATGCCACCCTATCTCCCCATGGGGGCTCAGGGTAGTTTCAATGCCGTAAAAGTACCTCAAGAGACTTGACAGTCAAATACTATTCATACTTCAGGACTTTGTGTAGGAAAGTTAATGAGTACAAAAATATAAGTGATTTTCCTGTGCAGAAAAAGAGTTTTAGGGAAAAACGTATATTTCTGCAGAATTATTTCAGCACAAAACAACTCCCCCCCCCCCCCCATAAAACATATGCAGGAAAACCACATGTGTTTTTGGCACAGGACTCTGCACATATTTTTTGCCAATTTCATAAAGTTTCACACATTCCATAAATTTACATAATTTGTCAAAAACAGGCATTTGTTCTCAGGAAAACAATGTGTAGCTTTCCTGCATTTGTTTTCTGTACAAACATATACACACGCCACAAAACAAAAAAAATTACACACTTTTGAGGGGGAATCAAAAATACACATTTTGCGCCCCTAAGCATGATTTCTGTGTAGAAAAAAGTTATTTTTTCCAAATGACATCCACCCTCCATAAAATGTCAAAAATGTTAAGAAACTTGCAACAGATTCTCTTTTCTATAGTTGCTTGTCTTGGCTTCCTAATACTACCTTTTTGTATAAAGCTTTGGCCACATGCACTTTCCTGAATCTGTTGTGGTAGCCGGTCGGAGTCCGTATGGTTCAACTGGGCCAAAACTGCATTGAACCTGCTGGTCTGTAACAATACCACCCATGTATGTACCATCCACCACTCCCAGATAGCTGTGAAGCTCACTGAGAACTCAGGCATTGTGGGTGCCCCATGCCTATAACAGCAGAGGTGCCCACATGACCAGGAAAAAAAAAGGGACTAATCCTGTGTCAAACAGGAGCCCTCATGGAGCTCTGCAGCTGTCAGGGAGTGGGGACAGAGGCATGGACAGTAATTGTGACAGTGACCTATGTGAATAACAGACTTGTCTGAATCAGATTCAGTATATTGTCTGCATTGTGATATGAAGCTGTGAGGTTGCTCTGGAGTTTCAAGAAAACTCCAGAACATCCTGTGCATTTTACGAGGGGTATTTTTTAAGTAAAGTCCGTTTGAACATAAGTACACAACAAAAGTTTATTTCAAAAAAGTAAATTTATTTTCAGAAAGTACATACTTCACTCTATTTTTCGACATAATTGCCAAGTTTGTTCAAACACTTATCATACCTCTGAACCAATTTTAAAATACCCTCTTCATAAAAACTTGCCACCTGCTCCGATAATCAAGAGTACACTGTTATCAAAGAAGGGCGACCGGAGCGGTTCTCATCATGGACATTGTCACGGTCATCTTTGAATTGTCATACCCACTTATGCACTTTGCTTTCACTCATAACAGTATCACCGTACACTTCACAAATCTGTCGATGAATTTCTGCAGCAGGCAGGTTCCTTGCTGACAAAAACCGTATCACTGAGCGAACCTCACATGCGGGGGGTGAGTTGATCGTCTTAAACATTTTTAAAGCACAGAACAGAACCGTACAGGTTAGCTGAGCACAGTTGTTCCCGAGGCATGCCGGTACATGACGCACACGCTCGTTGTGGTATGCACATGAACTACTAGTGTCTACAACAAAATGGACCTTACTTAAAAAATACCCCTCGTATTAACATGAGGTTAAACTGGATTAACAGCTTTACCTAGCAATATCTGCCAAAAGTGGCATAACATTGTAAAGAGAGCCAGAATCCAATTGACTATGAATACAGGAATTTGACCCATTTAGATGAGCTTGAAAAAAATCAGGTGTGGGATTTCAATTTTACAGCAAACATGTGCGACAAGACTCATGAGTCTTTGCTCAGCAAAGATTCAGGATTTTTCATACTACATATTTCTAGTGCAATGATTCCTTTTTAAAATTATGATGAAAACATCCTGTGGAATTTGGGTATTTGAAATTTAGGGAGAGCCAATAGAATTCTTAGTAGAGAGCTTTTGAGGCCCCTTCCACACAGCTGAATAAAATCCCACATTTTCTGTTTTGAACTGGGATATATGGCAGTGTGGACTCAGATAACCCAGTTCAAAGCAGAGATTGTGGGATTTTCTGCTTTTATATTCTGGGTTATGTGGCTGTGGGGAAGGGCCCTTAGATGCCAGTGACCAAGGGCCCTTCCACACAGCCCTATATCCCAGAATATCAAGGCAGAAAATCCCACATTATCTAAATGTGGACTCAGATAACCCAGTTCAAAGCAGATATTGTAGGATTTTCTGCCTTGATATCCTGGGATATAGGGCTGTGTTGAAGGGCCCCAAGTTCCCAATACCAGAATCCATAGGATGAAACAGGCAAAGTGGAATCATAGCACTAGAGTTGTGTAGTGTGAAAGAGCCCTGAACACACCTCCATGTCTACTATACCACAGCCTGTCTATCTTGAGTAGGGCTGGGTGGAAGGATCAAGGCACATGTTGCTTGGAGCTACAATTAGCAAGAGAAAACATACGTGGAGAATGCATATTAATGATTGTATTTTACCATCAGGACTGACTCTACCACTGGTTGGAATAAGGTAACCAGGTTATAGTGCAGGATACTGTTGTAGTAGAATCCAACAGTCCAGTCTGGAGGAAGGGCGGCATGGTTTTACACTTCACAGAAAACATGTTTTGAGTTGTCCTTCTTTACCGTTGAAGATGATTCATCCAGCTAGTAAAAGGTAGGTTCCATATAACTCCTAGAACGATTCCATCAGTGTTGCCGCAAATCTCTTGGGAAGACAGGTGGACAAATGTCAGCATGCTGGAAGAAGCGAAGACCACCATCATTGATGTGATGGTCCCCTGCCATCAACTCTGCTGGACCAGCCACATTGCACGAATACCTGACCACCATCTCCCAAAACAGTTGCTCTACTCTGAACTCAAGAGCAGAAAAAGGAATGTTGGAGGACAGGAAAAGAGATTTAATGATGGGCTCAAAGCCAACCTTAAAAACTGTGGCATAGATACTGAGCTCTCTAGCTGGAGGTCAGCTGTGACCAGTAGTGCTGTAGAATTTGAAGAGGCACGACTGGAGGGTGAAAGAGAGAAAAATGCCAAGAGGAATGTGCATCGAGCCAACCCCTAGCGGGACCACCTAGAAACTGATGCCCTCACTGTGGGAGAACGTTCAGGTCAAGAATAGGGCTCCACAGCCACCTACGGACCCACCACCAGGACACCGGACTTGGAGGACAATCTTACTCAGACAATGAGGGATTGCCTAAGTAAAGTAAGAAAGTAAGTTAAAAAAGGTAGGAAAGCTGGGGCTCCATATATCCAGGCAGACCTTATTGCATCTTCCTCACTTTCCTGTGTAAGTTATGATTCCAGACAAGTTATTTAAAAAAAAGACTTGCATTCTGGGATGTGGATGCAGCTTATATTGTTGGCTCATGAAGGCTAAGGCATTTATAGCACTGTTCTGCGATGCTGACTCTGGCATGTTTTGTGAGGGATAATCATTAGTTCTTTACCTTATTTAATATGGAAATCATGTCAAAGGTAAATGCCAAGAGGCTACAAAATTACCCTCCTTATCTCCCATACATTTATCAGTTGATAAATGGAAAGACAGTGCTGCCAAAATAACTGTGAATGAATAATTTATAAAATGACTGATGCTTCGTGTATATTGTTTCAGGCAGGAAACAGTAGGACATCAATAATCAAAAGGAGCTGGATTAATTTAGCAGAATTCTGCGGCTAATATTTTTATCTAAATGCTACAGTCATGGACCTCCGTTGTCAGGAAATCCCTCCCTCAGCCACTTTATGTCTGATTCAAAGCCCACAGAAGTCAATGGGAGGCTTTCTCATTTGCTGCAGTGGGTTTTATGGCAGTCTTTCCACAGTGTGAAGAGTTTTCCTTTGTTCATTTTGCTCTGTTTGAAGTTCCTATTTGTACATTTTAGTGCAGTGGTGCCAGGGGCAACCCTCTTCATTAGACTCAAGTGACATTTGTCTCAGGTACTCTCTTTGAAATGGGTGCTGAGATGTCAGGTATGCCGCTTATTCAAGCTTGTGAAAACAAAACAAAACAAAAACTACAGCTCCCGGAATCCAGCAGCCATGCTGACTGGGGGACTCTGGGAATCCAAAAGTTACTTTGTCTTTTTTCCTTTTAGGGGGTCTGTTTTAGCCTTCAGATGTATGCCGTATAAGCTTCAAGCTTTCCATCCCAAGGTGGGCATTTGCGGTCTGTGTGGTAACCAATATTTGCCCTTGAAGTCCTTCAGCATGCCAGAAATATATGACCTGGAGTCTACTTCCAATTCTTTACTTCTCCATCCTGTACTTTTGACTGACTTTTAGCTTTTTCCCCTCCTCTAAGTGAAGCAGAGTGGGAAACTGCTAAATTTTTGTGGCAAAAGGGGCATTTTCTGCTGTTATTTTTTCCCATGAAAAAGTTAAATGAGGGAGTTTGGATGCTCAGGTGCAAATGTGACTTATATGGAGTATCAAAAAGATTGGAGACTTCATGCGATATGCAAGCCACACTTTCTCTACCACATTGTGTTTACATTCTTTACTTCTCCATCCTGTTTTTTCTTTTCTACTCAACATGTTTTCAAAAGACACATTTCAGTTAACAATATCTCTCACAAAGACTTTTTATGCCTACTCAGTCCTTGTTTCCTTCCTTGTTCTTTGTTTACCTGGAAGATTTTTTTTAAAAAAAAGAAACAGAGTTGGAAAGATGGTGAAGGAGGGCTAGAAAAACAGATTTGGGGTACCTGGTTATAGCAGTGGATCTACAGTAAACAAAACATTTGGCCATCCACATTTGTGGGTTTCACTTTTGCAGATACGATTATTCACAGATTTGATCAATATGCCTTTTCTAGGAATCTCTAAGTTCTCCAGTGCAACTTTATAGTAAATTTCCAGTGAGAGTTAACTATATATGAGTGCTGGAGAACTTAGAGATACCTAGAGACAACACTCATCTAAAGATTTATAAGTCTTCCTGAACGATTCTATTGGAAGTTGACCATAGTGTCACAGTGGAAGACCTAGAGGTTCCTACAGAGGAGTTCTCTCAGGTTAAAAAATAATATTTTTTAATTTGTGATTTCCCCCTAGAATAACCAACTTTTCACCATATCTAATAGTTGCCCAAACCAGAGCTTGGAAAGTTACTTTTTAAATGCAATTTGTTTTTGTTACTTTTAAATGGCATTTGAAAACTAATTTGTTACTGCTGCCTGATTCTATCTATCTATCTATCTATCTATCTATCTATCTATCTATCTATCTATCTATCTATCTATCTATCTATCTATCTATGCTCTGTTGGTTTTTAATGACATCATAACTCAAAAACCGCTGGACAAGTTGATGCCAAATTTGCCCACAATACACCTACTAACCCAAGGAGTGACCATCACTCAGAAAACCACCAAAAGCACAGCAACAGGAACTTAAAATCCCCAAAATCTTAGAATACACTACAGCGTATGCACGCAAATGACTTGCCTGAGCCTGCCCCCTCCTGTGCGAGGAAAAACAAACCAAACAGCTGTCCCACCTCTTTTGAGAAGAGACTGCAGAGGAGAGCATCTGTAGAGAGGGCTTCAATGGTGTCTTCCTTTATGGCAAAAAGAGGTTGGACTGGATGGCCTCCCCTGGGTCAGCCTAGCAGAGGAAAAACTTCCAAGTGGCAGGAAAGAAGGCTGTGGGCCAGCGGAGGGAGGAAGATGATGGCACCGCCTCTTTACTGGGGCAGACAGGAAGCAGAGGTCAGGGTTCTGGTGGGCAAGACCACTCTCCTTCCCTCCTCCCTTTCCCTTCCCTCCCCTCCCCTCCCCTTCCTGGCCTGGAGAAGGCGGAGGTAGGAGGGGTTTGATCTACAACAGGCCGGGGCAAGTTTAGGAATTGTGGGAGTTAGAATCCAAAATCCCTGGAGGACCCGAGTTTGCCCCTGCCTGGTCTACAACATGGAATTATTCCACAGCATTGAGCCATGGCAGTTAAAGGGGCCCTATAAGCCATCCAGTCCAACCACTTTTTGCAGTAAAGGAAGACATCATCAAAACCCTCCTGACAGATGACCATCTAGTTGGAAAGGAGCCTCAAAAGCCATCCAATCCAACCTCATTTGGCAGTAAAGGAAGACACCATCAAAGCCTACCCAACAGATGGCCAACCAGTTGGAAGGGAGCTCCAAAGGCCATCCAGTCCAACCCCCTTTGGCCTTAAAGGTGTGTGTCTGCGGTCAGACCATCCATCTATCCATCTACCATTCTATCTATCTACCTATCTACCTCTCTATCTATCTATGGTCTATCCATCTACCTTCTGTTCCATCTACTTTATCAATGTCCCTTCTGTGTATTGTTTAATGTTTGGAATTCCTCCGTTTTCCGAGGGCCACAGCAATGTGTGGCAGGGGATGGCTAGTGTTTTATATAATGACACATTTTACTATGGGCCTCATCACATTGAGGTCCAATTTACGGATGACAGCGTCATGCAGTGTGACAAATTTGGCGAGCAGCCAGGCAACCCACTGTCCTGCATCACCCATATTGTCCACTTACTGATCCTGCAACCTGGCTCCCCTCCATGCTAACCCAGTTCTTCTCTATAAGAACACAAAAAACCTCTCGTGTTCTCTTTTCAGTGTCCTAGGATGCTTGCAGCTCACGGGAGGATGGAGTCTCTCCGAAAATAGATGTGTGTCATCTGATGGCATCTGGCAGGCTCCGTCCTCCAAGCATGCTGCAAGCATCCTAGGATGCTGAAAATTACTGATGTGATGAGGTCCTAAATCACATGAAACAATGCTTATATTGTTTATTACTTTTAATTAGTTTTGTAATTGTGGGTACCTTTAAGATCTTGAAAGGCCTTGCCAAAATGCACCAAACACAGATAAAAAGTAAACTGAAAGTTCTTGTTGCTTCATTAATTTTGCCTTCGTTGGTTATAATACTTTTAAAATGTGATTTTGTTATTTCCTCATTGTCTCCCAAAAGGTAACTCATTGTAGGTATTGTTTAGCAATTCTTAATTTCCAAGCTCTCTAGACTGATTCAATTTTTCTTGTTTCTGGTTGATGTGGACTCACAGATTTAGTTATTCTGGAAGTGCTGTGCTGAGTTAATCTGCACCGAGCCAACATAGAGCAGATGGCTTTATTGTGGCATGCTTTCCCATGCCATAAAATTTATGACATAAACGGTGGCAAACAGTACTGTGCTGTGGAGACCATCGGTACAAAATTGTTAGTAGCATGGATTTAAAAGGGCAAACAAACATCCACCTGCAATGGAGCTGGGGACCTCTAACCATACCATTAGAATGAGCAGCTGGAATGTGTATCAGGCATTTTTTTAAAAAAAAAAACAGAGTTATATATATATATATTAAAAATGGTCAAAGAGTTGTCAATGAACAGATATACCTTTTCAGACCTGCAACTCAACTAAGGTGTTACAGGGCTATTCACCCTTTCCTGGGAATGAGTCTAATCGAATGCTATGGATCTTACTTTTCAATGTCTTTTGTAGGTTTGCACTGGTAATCCTCTTAAAATATTCCCAACATCCTCAGTTAAGACAAAAAGTTGACTGTTATGTAAAGAATTGTCTTTTGTCTACTTCTTTCCTCCCTTAAAAGCCAGGGTCAACCCCAGGCTTAGACTAACTTCTGAGGTCTTACGTGTTTCTGTTTAAGACATCCACACATCATAATTTCTTCCTTATCATTCACCAACCGATTTAGTTATTTATTGTTTCCATGCTACGTGCTGTGTAAATTTAAAGTGAACCTAGAAATAGAGTAAATAATAAATGCGTAACTAAGAGAAGTACGTTGTTTCACTTTTGATGATGGTATTCCAAATTAGGACTGAAATATCCACAAAAATTCACAGCATTTCCCAACCCCTCCTTCTTTCAAAACTACATTAAGGGCTACGGTTCAACAAATCAAAATTTCATGAAGGAAATTAATTTCTGCTTCAGGTTACACATACACCCACCCCCACACACAAACACCCTTGGTAGACAGTCAGGCTGTCAATCAATTTAGAAATTCTGTATATCGCTTTCCTCCGTATAAAATCAATGAGTGTAAATCAGGAGACAGCTCTAAAGAGATATTTGTCCATCAAATATCTCAAAGTCAGAAGGTTGGAAATAGGAAGATGAATATAAAATGTTAGTAGTAGAGAGAGTGCCCCTCCCCCCCCACTACACCATGCCTTTTCTCTGGTTCTCTTCTCCCCTGGTCCTTTTTTTAAAATTTATATCATCACACTTTTTGATCTCTGTATTTCTTTGTTTTGGCTTCCCAGGTACCAAGGGAAAATGGCTAGCAGTGAGTTCTTTTTTAGCTTTCCCTTTCTCTGAAGGCCCCCTGGCTTAGCCAGCTGGATCACACTGAATTAGTCAAGTACTTCATTATCTCCCTTCTCTGCACATATTGCTCCAGGTAACAAAATGCCCAAACAAGAGAGCCAATGCCTTCTGCCACACTGTCTGTGAAGTTGCATTGTTGTGGCCAATTCTGCAGATCAGCCTTGTGCTCTGGGAGGGCATCACTCCTCATCCCTCGCCTGCAGTGCTTCCCAATATCCATTTAGTCACAGCAGTTAGCTAACCATGTAGCTGTTGATAACATAGCATGGGTTTCTGACGTGCCCTTCCTCCCCTCCACCCCCCTCCCCAAACCCTTAGGAGGTCTGGGATTTCTCTCTGCAGTAAAAGGCCTACAGCAGGAATGGGGATGGGCTGCAGAGCCAGACCAATTACACTGTTGGGTTAGATGTGGTGCTACATGAGAATTGCTCTTGTTAGCAGGCCAGCAGGCAGGATGGAGGTTTTGCAGCAGGGCATTTTCTGCAGAGAGAAGCACTCGGCGGATAACTAGGTCAGGTGCAGAAAAACCAGCATTAGCAATCACCTTCATCACTCAGAAAATCTTTTTCCAGCTTGTTGTTGTTATTGTTGTTGTTGTTGTTATTATTATTTTAAAAGTCAACCAAGTAACACCACATTAGCTTCTCATCTTGATTTAAATTAATCAAGATGCAGTATTTCAGTGGCCACTGCCTCACACGTTTTTGAACCACACATTGCTCTCTTTCTTCACTCCCCAGGATGCCTTTCTTAACAGTGACCTTTAGTTAAGCTACAAACCACCTTCAGGCAATTCTCTCATGTGACGGGAAAGATGGGCCATATTTAAATTCCATGGCAGAGAACAGAACAAATCCACTTCTGTTCACTTCTTTAGCTATGTGGGGAGGAGGGGAACACAATTTTATCCACATCACCTAAATTTAAAATACTGTCATATATTATAGAGGCTGAAGAGGGCAGGCAGAGATATGGTAGGAGGGATTGTAGCTCATTGGCAGAACATACAATACCTGGAATATCGGTATTTTTTAAAAAGAAATAGCACAGGTGACGTGAAAGACCCTGCAAAGCCACTGCCATTGGCAAAATTACTGTTTGGGATTGCTGCACACGAAATCACTCAGCCAGCATGTTCACTGTTCATGCTGTCTCAGGGAATCTGAGAAATATAATCCAAAAAATAACTTTGCAAGGCTCTCTGAGTGAATAATAGTGGTATAGATGCACAAATAATTTGATCTGCGAGTATACTGCAGGTTCCTGTGTTCTTACATAGACTGTTTTAAAAAATGTGCATGTGGAGAAGGACAATACCATAACTGTTTACATTTAAAACAGTAGAAAATGGAGAAGCTCCATACCATCTGGTTGCCTCTAGCTTTAAGACAAAAGAAAGATCTGTTGTTTTTTTAACATAGCACAGTCAATTCACAACAACAAAATTTCATTCAGTTATATTAGGGCAGTGTTTCTCAACCTGGGGGTCGAGACCCCTGAGGGGGTGAGGGGGTGTCAGAGGGGTCGCCAAAGACCATAAGAAAACACAGTATTTTCTGATGGTCATGGGGATTCCATGTGGGAAGTTTGAGCCAATTCTATTGTTGGTGGAGTTCAGAATGTTCTTTGATTGTAATGAACTATAAATCCCAGCAACTACAACTCCCAAATGTCAAGATCTATTTCCCCAGACTCCACCAGTGTTCACATTTGGGCATATTGAGTATTCATGCCAAGTTTGGTCCAGATCCACCATTGCATGAGTCCACAGTGCTCTCTGGATATAGGTGAACTACAACTCCCAAACTCAAGGTCAATGCCCATCAAACCCTTCCAGTGTTTTCCATTGGTCATGGGAGCCAAGTTTGGTTCAAATCCATCGCTGGTGGAGTTCAGAATGCTCTTTGATTACAAGTGAACTATAAATCCCAGCAACTACAACTCCCAAATTACAAAATCAATCCTCCCCAACCCCACTAGCATTCACATTTGGGCATATTGGGTATTTGTGCCCAGTTTGGTCCAGTGAATGAAAATGCATCCTGCATATCAGATATTTATATTATGATTTATAACAGTAGTAAAATGACTGTTATGAAGTAGCAATGAAAACAACATTATGGTTGGGGGTCACCACAACATGAGGAACTGTATTCAGGGGTCACGGCATTAGGAAGGTTGAGAACCACTGTATTAGGGGCTTTGAAATTAGGAAATTGCAACTAAGAGTTAGGTAGGTTTTTGTAAGTTTTTTGGGCTGTATGGCTATGTTTCAGAAGCATCATCTCCTGACGGTTCACCTGCATCTATGATAGGCATCCTCAGAGGTTGTGAGGTCTGTTGGAAAGTAGGAAAATTGGGTTTATATATCTGTGGAATATCCAGGGTGGGAGAAAAAAAACTCTTGCCTGTAGGAGGTAGGTGTGAATGTTTCAATTGGCCACCTTGATTAGCATTTAATGGCCTGGCAGTTTCAAGGACAGGCTTCTTACTGCCTGGGGGAATCCTTTGTTGGGAGGTGATTAAGTGTCCCTGATTGTTTTGTGTCTGGAGTTCCCCTGTTTTTGAGTGTTGTTCTTTATTTACTGTTATGATTTTAGAGTTTTTAAATACAAGCCATTGAAATCCACAAGCATGAGAAAAATTTCAACAGAAAGGAAAAAACCTTGAAAATGAACAAAATTTGGCTACCAGCCCGAAAACTTACAAAATCCCAGCGACTCTGGTCATGAAAGCCTTTGACAATAAAAAGAGTTAGGTAGTTTGGGTGCCAGTGCCCCTTGGGTTATGGCAGTGGTTCTCAACCTTGCTAATGCCGTGACCCTTTAATGCAGTCCCATCTGTTGTGGTGACCCTCAACCATAATATTGTTTTTGTTGCTACTTGATACCTGATTGTTTTCATGGCTACTTCATAACAGCCATTTTACTACTGTTATAAATCATAATGTAAATATCCGATATGCAGGCTGTATTTTCATTCACTGGACTAAATTGAGCACAAATACCCAATATGCCCAAATGTGAATGCTAGTGGGGTTGGGGGGAGGATTGATTTTGTAATTTGGGAGTTGTCATTGCTGGGATTTATAGTTCACCTATAATCAAAGAGCATTCTGAACTCCACCAGCAATGGATTTAAACCGAACTTGGCACACAGAACTCCCCTGACCAACAGAAAACACTGGAAGGGTTTTGTGGGCATTGACCTTGAATTCGGGAGTTGTAGTTCATCTATATCCAGAGGAGTGCTGTGGATTCATGCAATGAGGGATCTGGACCAAACTTAGCACAAATACTCAATATGCCCAAATGTGAACACTGGTGGAATCTGGGGAAAATTGACCTTGACATTTGGGAGTTGTAGTTGTTGGGATTTATAGTTCACCTGCAATCAAAGAGCATTCTGAACTTGACCAACAATAGAATTGGGTCAAACTTCCCACACAGAATCCCAATGACCAACAGAAAATACTATGTTTTCTTATGGTCTTCGGCGACCCCTTTGACACCCCCTCATGACCCCCTCAGGGTCCCTACCCCCAGGTTGAGAAACACTGGGTTATGGGGTTATGGACCCTAGTCCCAGGAGTCATCCCTGTCTGAAGCATGGATCTCTCTGTTGAGGGGAAACTAGTCAAAATGTTAAAGGCAGATTTTTTATTAAATGAAAAAAATTACATATAGCAACAGCTATACTAGCAAAACATAATATAATACCAGATGTCTGAGTTTAGTTTGGCTTTTCCTAGCAAATGAGAGGTTTTAAAGCAGGGATTTTCGGTCCACATCTCAGTCATTTTGTTTTTCCATAACACCAATTCTTACAAGTGTTTAAACAAGCATAATTGATCCCCTCCCAGTTCCAACTTCTGCAGCTTCTTTTGTGGAGTTCCCGCCCTCCAACTAGATTTGAACATATTTGCCAGCTTCTTAAAACAGGAATGTGTTTAAATGCAGGCAATTGTATATTTTAATAAAGTAATTAAAACGGAGTGCACAAATATAGAAGTGATTGGGAATAGCAGCCGTAAGTGGTCAATGATTAATTGAGAGGAAGAAGCTGTTTAGGTAAGTGATAGCTGTACGAGGACCCATTGCCCTTTCCCCTTTCTTTTAGTTTGCAAAATTTTAAGCTTGCTAGACCCCGGCGCATGCGAAATGCTTGAGAGATCTTTCAGATATTCAGGTGCTATTTGATCCCGGATATCAGGTGCCTTCAACCTTACTTCCTAACTCACTCAAAGCTTTCTGCGATTGCTTTGTTAAGTCACACGTCTGTCTGCTGCTCTGCAACAAAATACTCCAATTTCATCAAGCAAAAACCTTCTTAAAAGGTGCACCCTTGCATGACTCAAAAACAAAACTTTGCCTAGTTTTTAGTGCTGCTCATTCCGAGAGTTGTTTGCAGTTTCTCTGGGAGGGAAATCCAAACAGTTCTTGTTTGCATATATTAATTAATTTAATTTCTCAATTTTAATTTTCTATTTGTACCTCTCCATCCCATCTCAGTTTATGAGCAGACTCACTGGGATAGGTCCAGAACTTGTGAATTCAGGCCCAGAATGGATTATCAGTATGAAGTCTAGAATGTGTAAAGTAGTAACCACGCTGAGTAGCTTTAAGCAGGGATCTGATTGCCTCTCTCAATGCTGAGTAATAACATCTCATATGGTAAGAAGGGCACATGTTTTTTTTATTTGCAATTACTGTTGAAATTTTTAAAATGGGATTTTACTCTTAGTCATAGAAAGGAAGAGATGACTTTCCTTTCTACATCTGCTTGATTCTATTCACAGCCCAACAAAAAAAAAGTTTTTTCTCCATGTCTTGGTTTTTAGGCCTGGTTCTGGGGTTATTTGGGGTGGTGATTCAGATAATTGCACTGGATAACCACGTCAGCTGTAATTTCTTAGATATGGTTATCATGATTTTCTATGGGTGAGCAGATGAAGATTGTTATATGGTACATGTTCTGTATCTCAACAACTAGAGCTGATAGGGAAAAACTGGTGTCGTTTTTGGAATCAGCAGGTCAAATATACCCAGAAACAGATCATACATTTGAGGCACCAAAATGTGTGTTGCCAGTATTCAGCCTACATTGTTGATAAAGTTTGCAGTGATAGAAGTCTGCAGAAAGAGATATTTGAATTGTGTATCTACTTTGACCCCAAATTTCAATATTATTTGTAGGCCAAATTTGATGTGCATCTTTTTAAAACAATTATGCTACCTGCTAATATAAATAGAAACTGTATGTGTGAAAGAGATAATAGATATGGAAGGAGAATTCAACAGTTTCCTTCTCCTCATCTGATGAGTAGATAGAAATATCTCTGCTGAAGTTGCTAATTGCTGCAGGAGGAAAGTTCTCATTGGTGCCAATATTTTGTAAGAAGCAAATAAGCTTTTCAAAAATGCTGCAGAACAGAAATTGATACATCCCCTCTCTATGGCACTGTCATTCATTGAGACTAGGGACCTCATCACATTGAGGTGGGGATTCACCATGGATTGATGCGAATCTGGTAAGGCTCAGCATGGGGAACCTGGCGCCCTGCATCACTTGCCTTGCCCCTCACCTCATCCCATGGGGGAAGTGTTACCACCTGGCTTCCCCCTGTTGTTTCCTATGCACCACTGGAATTCTTCTGTGTTGCCGGCGATGCCTCTTACAACACTTCAACTTTCCTTGAGGCATGGAGCCCCACTGGAAGTCGATTGACATCATGTGATGGTATCCAAAGTGTCATAGAACAGGCAATTTTGCTATCTGGGGGGTTGTAGAAGTGTGCACATATATAAAGTCTTTGCTGCTATGTGCCTAAGTTATTTCTGACATGACAAACCTAAGACAGAGGCTGAGGGTATGTGACTCACCCAAGGGCACCCAGTGGGTTTTCATGTCCAGGGAACTGAACCCTGGTCTCCTGAATATTACTCCAATGCTCAAACCACTACACCACATTAGCTATCTATAACTATACTTCTACAAATATATTTTCCTTCTTGACCCTACATCTGGTCCATGCCTAATTCTGTTTAACAAACAAAAACAACAACAACCAAAATCCTACAATGAGAGCCATTGTATAATGGTTATATTATTTGAATGTGAGTTTATGTGTGCAAAAATGGTATAAGTCGTGTAATACACTCTCCTACTGACTACTGCAGAGATGGTGACAGTAAAGTGTACAGACCATCTATTCATTCCCATTTTGAGATGTTCAAAACACACCCATGTCCTTTAGGCTCCCGCAGTTCTTATTTTTTTTTGAAAGGGTGATTATTTGTCTCAAATAGCCCCAGACCACACAAAATGCTTCCAAAAATTGTGTTTTTACATTCTGATGGGAGTCTTTGCAGTAGGAGAGTGGAATGCCTTCTAATGACCAGCTCAGTTGGTCCTCTCTCTGAAGGTATACAAAGGCTTTTCTGTTTAGGCAGGCTTTGAGATTCTTAAATCATGTGGTTGAAGAGTGTTTTCAATACGTTACATTTATTTTTGTTTTCAATATTTTAAACATGTCTTAAATTGTCCTTTTAAACATTGTTTTTGTTTAATTGGGTTTTGATTTTTGTAAAATTGAATTCTAAACTTTGTTTCAAATGATGGCAAACTGCTTTGGGTCCCATGTAATAGGAAAGGTGGGGTACACAGTACATTATTAACATTGCCATTCACTTCTCAATGGCTGAATAGATACCAGAGCCAATTCTGAGAGTGATGTGACATTACTTCTGGAAAAATATGCCCGTGGGGACTGCTAGGTGTGCATGGGGAAAACAAGAATATCACCCCTAGTGCAGTTGCCCTCTTGCCTGAAGCAACTTTAAACCACTCTTTTGCACATTTAAAGATGCACATTTTCTATGGGCACTAAACTAATGGATATATTAGTGCTGTGCATAATTTTGTTTTTAGTTAGTAAGTCGTATCTAATTCATATGTTTCTAATGGACAAACATATATGTGATACCCAAGGGCACCCAGTGGGTTTTCATGACCAGGGAATTGAACCCTGGTCTCCTGAATATTACTTCAGTGCTCAAATGACTACACCACACTGGCTATCTATAAACTATACTTCTACAAATATATTTTCCTTCTTGGCCCTACATCTGGTCCATGCCTAATTCTATTTAACAAACAAAAACAACAACCAAAACCTTAGGATGAGAGCCATCGTTTAATTGGGGTGGGGTGGGGGAGGAACCCACGCAAAAACTTAAGAATCAATACTCACCCAATACTTTTTCATTTGAATTTTGTAATACTCAGAAACCTATCAAAGTCACTTTCATTTTTAGTATGAGGCAAAGCCAAAAAGGCTACCACTCCTCTTTAATTTAATGGCCTCTTGCCACGAGGAGAGGAAAGCAGCAGGGCGCAAAAAGCTGGGTAAATAAGACTGGGAGAGAACAGAATTCTGGGAAATGTAGTTTGGGAAGATGAAGAGCCCTATGACAGAGAATTCAAACAGTGCTTCCCTAAACTACACTTCCCAGAATTCTGCTCAGCATCAGAAAGCTCCAATCAGGATAGGGGAGAGATTTTTCCTTCTTAGAAGCAGTCTGGTCCCAATAAATTCTTGAATCTGCAAAGAGAACTGACTGATACTTCAATACAAGTAAATAAATTGGTGCTGGGCTGGGAAAAAATTCCAAAACTGAAGTTATATTAGTTAATATGAGAGATATTCAATGAGATAGCTGTTGTGGCTTTTTCATTATAAAAAAACACATTTTTGTCAGAAAAATTCCCAAACCTCAGATGTATGGATAGTTCTGAAACTTGAAGGGAATGATCCCCTATTATCTTGTGTCATTGTATAGAAAATTCAAGGAGATAGCTCTTGTAGTTTTTTTAATATTACCATGAGACCCCAAGGTTTCCTTAACCCTCATTTTACCAGGGCTTTTAAAAAAGCACTTGGTTTTTTTTCCTTTAAAGATATTATAAAAAGGCAATGAAGGTCATGCAAGCCCTATGGACCTCAAATAATTGTCCATTCCAAGCCCAAATCTATATTAGGATTAGGGCTAAATAAAAAAGGACTCGTAAAAGGCCTGTATCTTGCTGGAAACATTGGCCCCTTCCAGACAGCTGAATAAATTCCCACATTTTCTGCTTTGAACTGGAATATATGGCAGTGTGGACTCAAATAACCCATTTCAAAGCAGATATTGTGGGATTTTCTGCCTTTATATTCTGGGATATAGGGCTGTATGGAATAGCTGCTAGGGTACACATACACTGGAAAAATAATGCCATTTGACACTGGACTGCCATGACTTAATGCAATGGGATCCTGGAATTTATAGCTTGGGCACCAACACGCTTTGGCAGAGAAGGCTAAAGACCTTCAAAACTACAAATCAAATCTTTATTTCGGTCATAGACCAGCACAGGAAATAGAAATCACATTTTCATACAAACTTGGTACGTTTAGTACATTAAAAATATAAATATAACTACTGAAGCACAATGTGGGTGATGGAGCAGAGGGGGAAACAGGGTAAAAACATACAATGCACAGATCCATCACCAAATTGTAGATTAAGAGAAGATGATTACTGGACACACAGTTAACTTTTGGGACTAATCATCCCCTGGCGGATTTTGTATACTGCTGTGCAGAACTTTGCAACATTGCAGGTTGAAGCTGAATTAGTATCTGCAAGTAGGAGGGAGGCATAAAATTGTCCTGAATGGCCTGGGTGCTTGTATATCAGAGCTAAGATAAACCTGGCACTGATATCCCTGTAGAACAGGCACTGAAGGAGCACATGTTCTATTGTTTCTACATGACCCGAGTCACAGGGGCAGAGTCTCTCTGGGAAAGGGATCTTCTGGTAGCGGCCTTCAAGTACAGCTGATGGGAGAGCATGGCATCGAGCCAGGGTGAAACCCCTTCGATCAATAGGAACCTCTAAGTTTGTTAAATATGCCATGGGTAGGGAAGATATCTGCTGTCTTCACTAATAAGGAAGGTTGGAACCGAGGCCAGATCTAGTTGGCGTTCTGAGTCTATGATACATTTGAATCTGCAATATGCTTCAAAACTACAATACTCATGATCCTATAGACTTGAGCCATGGCAGTTAAAGTGGTCTTAAACTACACTAATTATACAGCATAGATGAAATTACCATTAAGCTCCTCAGCCTTTCCATAAGAGGAAATAAAAAGAAAGATTTGATTATTCTTTCCCACATCCACCTTATGCAAGTAGAAATGGAAACAGATCCTGGTATGCTAGCTTTTTTGTGGCAACAAGGGATGGATGTTGAGGTAAGTACACTATTCCAAAATAATCAAAAGACCTTACTTTAAAATGTTAAAGCATTACTACACATTCAACATTTTTACATTTGCTTTCTTTAGCATTAGACTCTTGTTTCAAGAAACTCATAGATCATCTGTTCGTCCCTCCACTGCCCATTTTAAAATTTGGAATAAGTCAAAGCACAGCAGCTTGGAAAATGAATAACTGGCTTCCAATTCTTCCCCTGCCATTGCCGTTCACCCCAGAGGCTATTGGAGGCAAGGTTTGCCACTGCATGTGGAAAGCAAAAGGAGGAGGAGGGAGTTGAGGGAACACCTGAGAAAGTAGTGGAAATGCATCATTGTTGCCTTTAAGGTAAGAACTGGGACAGTGCGGTATTGTTGCGCTCACCCTCGGCCCCTCCTTCTCCTGCCTGCAAAGCAATGCAATGCTCAGCTCAGCATACCTGTCATTAGGGAAATCTTTTGGAAGAAGCTCAGGTTTTTGTCTGTTGATGTTTGGAAAAAGGAAAACAAATGCACAAAAAACAAATGCCTTGGGAAAGGCAGACGCCATAACCAACAACAAGAACCTTCAGGGACCTGGTGGTGGTGGTGGCAGGTGGGAAGTCACTGAGTAAATTCTGTGTAGCTGCTGGGCTTTGTGTGGGAAGGTTACTCGCTTGCATGCTGCTGTTGCTGCCATTCCTGCCACTGCCTGGAAAGTTTTATCTACTGATCAACACTGTGCGCCCGAGGGCTGCTGGGACACCTCTCCTTTGGCTTTTGCTGAAATCTGCAACTGTATAGCAGAAGGGCACAAAGAGAGGAAAAGCAAAATCAGCAAGATCTAATCCCGGGGAGTGTAAGCAGCGGCTCAGACCTTTCTTCCCTTCCTAACCTCTTGTCTTGCAGCCATGGCTGCCTGCTTGCATTAATTACCTCTCGCTCCCCAAACACATTCATTCTGAGCTCTCTTTAGGGTTCAGAGTGCAGAAACCAACTGACCAGGGATGAAAGCAATTAACAAACAGGTTATTTGGAATTAACAGCCCTTCTTTAACCAGCTGTCTACGATTGCTTACCTTTGCGACAAAGCACTTTCCTGTCTTGTTCCCAATGTTCTTTTTTCTCTTCTTTATTCTTAAAAAGCCATCCATTTTAAAGGACATTTAAATTTGTGTTATTTTCCCTCATTTTCCCCCTGGCAATGTAGCCAAAGTGCAGCAAAATTCTGAAGCATTGAATTTTGTAACCTTACTGAATAAATTCAGATATAAATTGGCCAAATGGGACAAGAAGGGAATGAAACTTCCAAACTAAAAGTACTGTATATACTCGAGTATAAGCCTAGTTTTTCAGCCCCTTTTTTAGGCTAAAAAAAGGCTAAAAAAACCCTTGGCTTATACTCGAGTCAAGGTTATTTATTATTTCACTATGTTATTAGTATTATTTTTAGTACATTTATTATTTTACTCTATTGCTGTTATTAAATTTCCATTATTTACTCTATTATTATTATTATTATTATTATTACATTTATTATTTTACTCTATGTATTATTATTATTATTACCTTTAATTTTTTTTACTGTACTATTATTTTATTACATTTATTATTTTACTCTATGTATTATTATTATTATTATTATTACATGTATTATTTTACTCTCTTTATTATTATTGGATGGATACGAAGGTACATTTACATTGAGGAAGGTTAGCATAATGGTTTGGACAGTTGGACAGTCTTATCTTAAATTACAGTTTTATGTAAATACTCGAAAACCTTTAACCTACTGATGATTATCAGTAGCATCTGCATTTCTCACCCTCGGCTTATACTCGAATCAATACATTTTCTCAGTTTCTTGTGAGAAAATTAGGTGTCTCGGCTTATATTTGGGTCGGCTTATACTCGAGTATATACGGTAGATCAATACTGGGAAAGGATAATTGGACAGAAAGGCAAAACTACATAGACATTGCAAGGAAGAACGGAAGCCATCCAACCTTTTTTTTTCTTTTTCTCTTCTTTCTTTATTCATTTTAGTTTCCCCACTTTCCTATCAGCACAATGTTCCCCCACTTTCAATGTATTCTATTTCTATTTCATTCTTTTTATTACATTCTTTTTTATTTTGATTTTTTAAAATTTTATCTATAACAATAAAAAACATTATTAAAAAAAGTTTTGAAATTTTAAGATTTTGTTTTGGTTTAGGTCTAAAAATTTCTTCCCGATTTGGGATCCAATTAGTTGTGATTTTTCAAGGTGACACATGCTTTGATTACTTCTATCTTGGACTATTGCAACACACTCAATATGGGGTTGCCTTTATTATTTATTTATTTACCATATTTTTATACTGTCTTTCTCAGCCCGGAGGCGACTCGGCGGTTTACAAAAGGCAAAATTCAATGCCTCCAATAACATAAAATGTAATTAAAACATTAACATATAATATAAACCATATTAAAACAATAAAGCCAATAAAAACAATAAAACACAAGTCCTCAACATCTCATTACTAAAATCATTTTCCATTTGCATCGTCTAATAATTCCATGGATCTAAAATAGCCTGTTACACTGCATCTGTAAAAGTGTGATCAAAAAGCCAGGTTTTGACTCTCTTTCAAAATGTTAGGAGGGAGGGGGCCGATCTAATGTCCCTAGGGAGGGCGTTCCATAGCTGAGGGGGCACCACTAGTCGCCACTGCAAAGGAGACGGGACCGAGAGCAGGGCCTCCCCATATGATCTTAGAGACCTAGATGGTCCATAGGGAGAGATGCGTTCGGACAGGTAAGCTGGGGCAGAACCATTTAGGACTTTAAAGGCTAAATCCAGTATTTTGAATTGTGCCCAGTAGCAAATTGGCAGCCAGTGGAGTTGGCGCAACAGAGTGCTTGTACGCTCCCTGAATGCCACTCCTGTTAATAACCTAGCTGCCACTCATTGGACTACTTGAAGCTTCCGAACAGTCTTTAAAGGCAGCCCCACATAGAACACGTTGCAGTAGTCTATATGGGATGTAACAAATGCTGTTTGGAACTGTTTGGAAACTTTAATAGGTTCAACATTCTGCAGTTATGGGAGCATATAATTCTCTTGTTAAAATAGCTTCACTGATGACTAGTTTGTTTTTGGGCACAATTCAAAGCGCTGGCCCTGACTTATAAAGCCCTACATTGTTTGGGTTCTGTTGAAAGACCATGTCTCATGATATGAACCTGCCATGTTTTTCAGAGGGAGTCTTTTTCTCATCATAGTCCTCTTTGTTGAGGACATGAGAAGAAGCATTTGTAGGGGCTTCCAAAGTAATAATGATTAGGACTAGGCAATGCTAGACACACTTGTAAAGAGAAAGCAATGAATATGGAGAGAGTTACTTTCAAGCAAATATGGATAGGATTACTTTGTGTGGCTTTTAATTTGTTGAAACAAATGTTTGGGATAATCATTATAAAATTTGTAATTGAAGACGTGTGAAATAATAAAATGCACATGAAAACCCAAATTAAAACTCTCAGTTATATAGGTACAAGGTTTGCTAAACACTCTTACATGGAATAGCCTTCAGAGTTAGCAAGAAATCATAGAATCATAGAGTTGGAAGAGACCTCGTGGGCCATCCAGTCCAACCCCTTCCAAGAAGCAGGAAAATTGCATTCAAAGCACTCTCGACAGATGGCCATCCAGCCTCCATTTAAAAGCCTCCAAAGAAGGAGCCTCCACCACACTCGGGGGCAGAGACTTACACTGCTGAACAGCTCTCATCATTAGGAAGTTCTTGCTAATGCTCAGGTGGAATCTCCTTTCCTGTAATTTGAAGCCATTGTTCCGCATCCTAGTCTCTAAGGTAGCAGAAAACAAGCCTGCTTCCTCCTCTCTATGACTTTCCCTCACATATTTATACATGGCCATCGTGCTTCCTTTCAATCTTCTCTTCTGCAGGCCAAACATGCTCAGCTCTTTAAGCTGCTCCTCATAGGGCTTGTTCTCCAGATCCTTTATCATTTTAGTCACCCTTCTCTGGACAACTGTCAACATCTCCCTTACATTGTGATGCCCAGAAATGGACATAGTATTCCAGATGTGGTCTGACCAAGGCAGACTAGAGGGGTGGCATAAACTGGATCTAGACATTATGGTTCTATTTATGAAGGCCAAAATCCCATTGGTATTTTTAGCTGCCACCTGACATTGTTGACTCATGTTTAACATGAGGACAAGATCTTTTTCAAACATATTGCTACCGAGCCAGGCATTCTCCATGCTGTATCATTTTTTTCTGCCTAAGTAAAGTATCTTGCATTTGTTTGTATTGAACTTCATTTTGTTAGTTTTTGCCCTTCTCTCCAATCTGTCAAGATCATTTTGAATTCTACTCCTGTCTGGAGTATTAGCTACCCCTCCCAATTTGGTGTCATCTGCAAACTTGATGATCATGCATTCTAACCCTTCATCTAAGTCATTAATAAATATGTTGATCAGAATGGTAAGATTTGAAATGCCAGGTGTGATGAAATGCCTACTTTTAGACCAGAGTAAGCTTAGGAATTAGGCCCAGTGTTTTTGGCAGCCATATTGTATGGTGCCTGGAGGCAGCAGCCATCTTAGGTTAGTCATTTCCTAGTGGAGGTGGAGCTTAGAAGCAGCCTGGGGAGAAATGTGGAGAACCCTTGTGATTGGCTTGGAGAAAGTGAGCGGGGCTTGGTTGAAGGGCAGGAAGAAAAAAAAAGAGCCTTGAAGAGAGCTTTTTGAAATCTGTCCGTTAGTTAGGTTTTGGTGTTTGAAGAAGATAGTTAGGTTCTGGAGTTTGAAGGAGAGAGTTAGGAGGAGGAGAGAGGAAGTTAGTGAAGCAAAGAAGTTAGTTAGAGAGTTCAGAGAGTTATTAGGGAAGAATAGCTGGTATAGTGATTATAAACAGATCCCAGGAAAAAGACTGTTTGAAGTAAAAGTATTCTAGTCAGGAAGAAGTCTGCTAGTTTCCCGAGGGAGTTAAGAGTTATTATTGCAAACCAAGTACTGAACTGTTTTAAAGTAACCAAATAAGCTTCATCTCATTCTTGCAGCCATTATGCTTAAGTGCCTGTGTTTTGGAAAATCACACAAATAAACATCTTTGTTCTTTGTTAACAAACAACTGTCTCAGTGTGCCTCTGTGTGAAGAAGTTCCATAGCAAGTTAGGGAAACAGAGTTTCCAGATTGGTGGCAGCATTTGAGTCTTCAACCTTTGATTAATTAATCAAATAACCAAATAGTTCCCTCACATATATTGGTGGCAGCGGTGGGATGGCTGAATAAAGGGTCCCACCTGCCAGAAGATCATTTGAGTCTGAGACAACCTCTAATTAATCAATCTAATTAACAATAAGTCTCTACAGCAGGCCAGCCAGTGATTTCCAGTTTTGAGTGACATGTGTTTCAGCACTTTGGAGAACTTCCATACACTCTAGGATTAAACCACAGAGTAGATTCACTGCACCTCAGCCATAAAAGCCACCAACCACAACTGAGGACAACCTTCTCCAAACAGATGTCCTCTAGGTGGCTTGAATGTCACCTCACAATGTCTGGTAGTTATTGTGAGTGAAAGGCCAGCTAGAAAGGATGGGAACTGTAGTGCAGATAAATGTGTAATGGGCTATATTTGCCCTAGTCTCAAATCAGCATCGCTTAAGAAGTGCTGTATTTATCCTTGCCAGCTTTTAAAAACAAGAACTCAGTTGAATAAGTACAAATCATCACTATCTTGTGCTTCAAATGTCAATTATGAAATTAATCTGGTTGGTGTTCACGAGGAGTGGTACTAATTGCAGGCTCTGCAGGCAGTAAGAGTCTCCGAGCTTCAGTCATAATGTATTATATAACATTTGCTTACTTAGAATATAATCACCCTATCCATTTACCAGGAAATTTGTTCTGTGTCATTTTCCCTCGTTTTTGCCATCAATACAAACTTGACAGTGTAGCTGTAAACAAAACAACAATATTAATACATATCTGTAACTAAATGCAAAGAAAGCAGCAATTGAAGAAGACTTGCATAGAGGAATCCAAAGCTTAACTGTTCAGAAATGATCCTTCTCTCCTGGTCCCGTGTTCAGTGAGATTTATTCTGAAGCAATGTTTTGTCTTTTGAGGTTTTGACATTTGAAACATCTATCACAGAAATGATCTGCGAATTCTACTCTTTTGGCCTGTTGCTTTGGATGAATGCCCTCTCAAACATATATATAAGCTACATAAATACAAAATAAAATCCATGCACAGCAAATGCTTTCTTCCAAGTCATTGTGGTTTGTTGTAGGTGTGTGCCTCTTTGTTTGAATTCAACAGTTAAAAAGTACTTCATTTTGGCTGGATTGTGATATAGGGAAGGTTTTATTTCTTAATAGGAGGCTGGAAAATTTCCTACTTGAACATTCAGAGTGAGACACAGTTGTTTTATTTCTTTTCTAAGTGCCATACATAAATAAATATTAAAAAGCAACAATCCAGAGGAAAGTCAGAGGAAATAAAGAAAATGTATATCTATCTAATGGATTTTTTCTCTCACTGAAGAGATGAGAATTATGCAGTTCTCCCAGATGTTTCTGAATTGTAATTCCCATATTTCCTTACCATTGTCTATGTTGAATAGGAGGAGACTTGCAATCTGAGAACAGCTATATGGCTACTTCGTTTCTACCCGTCATAGGACTTTATCACACGAGGCAGGCAAACCAGCATTGCTCCTAGACTGTCAACTTTGACGATGGTCTGTATCACATAACATCTTTAGTCCACCAATCTGCCTCCTCCCTGTGATTCTCTTATCCTTAGCAATAGCCTATTAACCCATCAATAGACCACAACCCTGCAATGTTCTCATCATCTACTTTGGTGTGATTTGTCCATTCTGCTTCTGTGACAGGGGTAGAATTACATTTATATTTTCTTTCTTGTTTTTAAGGGCTGATATTTCAAAATAAAAAGGAACACTGGTATTGTGGTAATTTAAGGTTATAAGGGCATGCAGAAGTACAATTGTGGGTCCACAAATGAGCAAGGCTGGCAAGGGAGCAGGCCCTGGTGAGGCAGTGGCCCGGCAAGCAGGGAGGTCCATAACTGTATTACACAAATCTAATGAGTACCCCAATTTTGGCAGGAATATTTAGCAAAAAAAAGTGTGTATTAAAATTGTGTAAATACGATATTCCTTAGAAAGGCAAAGACAACTGTAGGGTCAAAGGGGAGGGGACAGCCCTGCAATATGAAGTGGGAAAATAAGAAAATAAAATGAGCACTATATTGGGAAAAAGGTGAAAAATAAATCAAATACATACATACGAAAGAGATCAACCAAGAGAAAAAACGATATACTCAGTTCTGAGGGATATTCATTCCAGAAGCATGGTTTCTTATACTTGTACTGACCATTCAGCACTTCTTTGAGTTTTGGTTATCCTTTCTCTGTACCGTGTCTTCCCTTTTTTCACACTCATAGTCATGCTGCTGGTCAGTTTTCATGAACGTAGTGTGTCAGACACTAAAACATAATGGCTGAGATCTTACGCAAAACATCTGCATACACAGTTTCACATCATCCTCCCTCTCTGGCAGCTGTCAAACACTAAGAAGTGAGGAGTTAGGTGATTCAGGGTATGAAGTAGCAGCTGGACTCAGTAGGTGGAGGAGAGAAACAAGGGTGCGGCTCATGGATGGAATGCACCCTTCTTTTTCTTTCTCCTGGGAGTCTAGTGGCATTGCACCCCCATGGTCTGAATTACATTCCTATTGTGGTACAAAGCAACAGCAGCCCTCCTAGGACTTGACAACTGCTTGGAAGGAGGTTTCAGAATGGGGCATAAGGAAAACAGCTCCCTTGTACTCACACTTACACATACTAAAAGGATGTAAGCCATTGTGCTGGCCACTAG
Organism: Anolis sagrei ordinatus; assembly: GCF_025583915.1. Lineage (NCBI taxonomy): Eukaryota > Metazoa > Chordata > Lepidosauria > Squamata > Anolidae > Anolis > Anolis sagrei. The sequence goes on along the minus strand of NW_026847438.1, from coordinate 167,941,931 downwards.
ATAGTATGGAACCATTTCTGGAACACAAGTTGTCACTGTCCTGCAGACTTTTCTTATAAGAAGTTGTCAGATAATCTTCTGGTGGTTTGAATGCCCCTGTCTAAGGAACCTGTCATGCTCACACCTCATAAACAGTAGCTAAGACTGTGCACTCATTTGATACAGCAATTACAGATGCCATAAGGTCCTCCAAGCATTTCTCCCCGCTGATTAGCATGATTTGGCCAGCTTGAGCTGCAGCCAGATGGCCTTCATCCATCTCCCAACTTGTGCCAAATGTTTGCATCAGTTTGGTAACTGAGTTTCTACAGAGAGGGAGATATAAAGCATTGTATGAAGGCACAGTGATCCATATGGGCTAACCTTTTTGCCTAGCCAACAACCTCAGGAATAGGTTTATTGTTCACAATGAACACAGCTGGACATACTATAGCCTCCGTCTATTTTAATCCAGCTGTGTTTGTTGTGCTTTGTGTTCTTGCCCTGAATGACCAAGACTGCTACCACGCAGAGACTGCTCATTCTTAGACTTATGTAGGAATTGCCATTGAGCAGTGTTTGGAATGTTCAGGTCACTCATTGTGTCTGCATGTGACAACAATTTTAATAGATGCTAGTTGATGCAGAGGGAGGTTTTTGTCTTCCTCTGCAACTAGCAAGGAAAGATAGCAAACTGTAGGTCTTGGGGACAAGACCTGGATTAGAATCAAGGATATTCCTAATCCAGGTTGGTCCTCCTTTTTTCCTCCAAATATTTTTTATTTAAAACTAGTCATCCCTTAGCCATCCCCTGCCATGTGTTGTTGTGGCCCAGTGTGTGTATATATGCTTTGTGTGTGTATATATGTGGTTTTGCACATGCATTGTAATGTATTTTTTAAAATTTTGGCTTTTTAAGTCTCTTCCACTGTGTTTTTTTGTGTGTGTTTATGAGTGATGGTCACTCATTGGCCTGATATGTGTATTGTGTCAAAATTTGGTGTCAATTCGTCCAGTGGTTTTTGAGTTATGTTAATCCCACAAACGAATGTGTCATATATATATATATATATATATATATATATATATATATATTACACGACATTTATATGCTGCCCTTCTCACCCTGAAGGGGACTCAGAGCAGCTTACAAGTAATATGTGAATACAATATATTATTACCATAGCACCATATTAGTATTATATATTACTGTATTCACTGTACCATTATACTGTAATATTATTCGTAATATTGCATATAATATAAAATATATAATTATAATATATTATTAGTATTATATTGTATTACATTATAATATTATCAATATTATATGTATATACAATATATTATATTATATTATTAGCCATCCCCTGCCACGCGTTGCTGTGGCCCAGTCTGTGTATATATTTGTGTATATATGTGTGTTTGTGTGCATATGTGGTTTTGAACATGTGTTGTTATTTTTGTTTTGTTTTTTGGCTTTTTAAGTCTCTCCTGCTGTATTTTTCGGTGTTTTTATGAGTGATGGTCACTCGTTGGCCAGTGTATTGTGTTCAAATTTGGTGTCAAGTCATCCAGTGGTTTTTGAGTTATGTTAATCCCACCAATGAACATTACATTTTCATTTATATAGCTTAACACAGTGCAGGAGACAAGGTGGAACTGTCTTCCTGGCCCCCTCTCTTCACTCTGGTCTTTTGAGGTTTTGTGCATTGTAAATGAGCTTAAAGACTTCAAACTTGATTGTTTTAAAAAAAATCAGAGGCTCACATAGGGTTGGTGTGGATGGAAATCTGGATGGCAAAATAGGTCTGCAGTCTATATTCTCTTCAGGCCATTGACTGGCAGCTGTCATATATATAAGCTGATCGTCCTCTAAGCTCTCATTTGACAAAAACATACACATAAAGAAAAATAGCAATACATATGCATACATAAACATAGACATACTTAAACGGCAATTACATAACATACTACACACCATAACAATTTTACCCTAATGCTATGTAATTCTAAACTACAAACATATACACATACATTAGATTTAAAAGTGTATTTCCTGCTTCCTTTTTTGGTTTTTCTATTGTCTACTTTCGCTTGTTATAACAAATAAATATCTCAACAGTTTATATTTTCTACAGGTTGGGTTTAGTGAATCTGAAGGGTTTTTGTTTGTTTGTTTTTTACAATGTTATTGTTGCAATACACACCCAGGGACCAGATCAGGACCACAGTAGATGACAAAGGGTTAATATGTCTTCATCCTACATCAGCATCTTGACTAGAACTAATGGGAGTTTCTTCCTGAAAACTGGAGTCTTCCTCAAGGTAAATTAGTTTCACATTCTATCCTATCTTACAAGTCTGTTTTGAGAGCAAGGTGGGAAACAGGAAAGCCATGCACACCTGCTTGAGCATACTGGAGGAGAGGTGGGTTATATTTAAATCACAAACAATTAAGAGATATGGATAGCTGACAGTGTGATGGGATGAACTTCTTTGTAAGTGTGAATGAATGAGTTCTAAATAAAGACATAAACATGATCCTGAATGTTGGATACTGCAAGTTTGATCATGTTGGGAGTAAAACTCCTTAAGCAAAGAAGAATTAGAAATGGACTCAACTAAACAGAAGCCTTAGCTACCTAGAACAAGGCCCAAAATTTTTGAGGTTCACTTATCTGGAAATGTTTATTCAAGCATAGTGGCAGTGGCAATACTGTGAAGACTATCTCAAGCTGCTTGATTTTATTTGTTGGGTTACAAGATATGGAATATGCCAGTAATAAATCACAAACAATGACAATGTATGGCAAAGCACTGTAGGTAAGTAGACTAAAAGAATCTTTGGCTTAAAATGGCATTTATTTTCACTTCAGTATGTTTGCAAATGAATGTGATGACATAGTTATTTTCATCCAATATTATAATTTATGAGCTTGCCTCTTAATTTTATTTTTTATTATTACAAGAGCAGCTTTCTCATGGATAACAAGGTTCTGTTTACTAACAGCCTAGTCCTTTAAACCATAATCCTCTATTTGTCATGGTGCCACATTTAAATGAGAAAATATTACAGTGCTGCACACAGAGGATTATAGCTGTGAAGTAGCTGCCTGCACTATTTACTGTTCCATTAAAACAAACACTACACTTCTTAACTCTTTGGGTGGCAATGAAGCTAATGCTGAAACTATTCAACTAATTTTGATATAAATTTGACCATATTATTTTTTTCCTTTTAAATCAGCAATAAGCTGGTGGTCGCTATGTTAGCAGGCAGGCAAATTGATTTTAGGTTAGACTTTAAAGGCACTGTCCAAGGTGTGCATATACCCAAACGAAGGATCAGCACTGTGGATAGGTCTTTTAATGTCTAAGTTAAATCCCATGGGCATGGGAGGTACATGTTATCACAGATTATTAGAGTGATGTAGCCATTTCCGATTATGGGTGCTGTAGAAAGTAGGCTTTCCAAGTCAGCAACCACCCATCCCTGAGATTGCAGGTTGGATCAGGAGAAAAGCACTTATATGAAGTCATAGGGATGTATTTCTGTGATGTCACAGGGAGATGTCCTTGTGTAACTACTGCAAATTGTGTGTGTCATGGATGTGTTCTGAACCACTGCCCCAACATATAGATAGAGAAAGTCCAGCTGACACACAAGTATCTGCTCACTGAGCCAGTGAACTGTGGGGCCAGTTGAGAGTGCGCATGAGATGGTTGCTCAGGCTATAAAACTCCTCATTCTTTTATATCAGCAATGTGAATGTATCTACGTTTCTGGAAATCTGGGAAAACTGAGACCTGACAACTTAATTAGACCTGGAGGACAGAGCTGGCCACTCTATGTGACCTGCTCTACCACAAGTGCAATGACCACACAATGGCCAGACTTATATTACTGGTGTTCAGCTGCCAATCTGATTGCTAATCTAATTGGTTTGCTCAAGGAGCAAAATATTTGTGGCTGGCATTGCTTATTGTAGGCTATAGCATTTCTGTGTTTCTACCAAGGTTCACTTTCATTGACCTGTCCAGAAGATGCTAGTTGCATGGTACAAGTAAAAAATTGTCAGTTTTTGTTATAGTCATTGAAAAGCAATGTATCACACACATTAGTAAAAAAAAAAAGATAAACTATATTGAGAAGACTTGAAAAACAACTGTCTTCACGGTATACACCTAATAATAGGAACTATCATTGGACATTCTAGTAGCAAGGAAAGTAGCAGCACTATTGCAATATAGAGATGATCCCTTTGAACTACCTGTCATCTTAACATTTCCATAATGCTCTTTTGGAGCATAACTCTGTGATATTTTGAGAATATGCTTATATTGGTTCTCTCTTAGTTGCATCTTTCTGTTAGTTGCACCACGAGATTTGTAGTATGACTTAGGAGCTACTTAGCTATGAATGGAAATGCTCACAATCACACAACCTTGTTGTCAAGTCACTTCAAAGTAGTGTTCAACTCATTGTGAAGCTGTACATTTCGATAAATGGGGAACCGCCACTTATAGGCTGCAGAGAACACTTCAAAAGTGTGTTGAAGTGGTGTGATAGATCAAAAGTGCTGCTGCAGTGAAGTTAGAACGTGCACATATTTTTGTGAGTATGTTGGTCATAATTTTCAGCCTCTTCACTTCCTCATCGCCAAGCCCCTATTTGTTCAATTTCTGGCAAGCAGTCCAAGAGAATACATAACTTCCTACTCCTTCTTGTTCTTTTTTTAAAAAAAACTGTAATTTAAACACTGCAGTTTCGCAGATAATGTCAGACACTAAAGGGATTTCTTTTCCAATTGAGCATTTACTTACTGTTTGTAAAACTTCTTAACACCGCAACAGGTCCTGTATGTCCCTGCATCCCAAAGCAAGGTTTACCAAGGACAAGCACCTTTCCTTTGCAAAATATACAAAAATGTGAAAATGTGAGAAATGCAAAATATATGTTTGTTTTTAAATTAACATTTAAGTGTTTGTAGGGACAGTGCTTGTCTACTTTGGAAATAATGAACTGACACAGAAGCGAAGCCACATCTCAAGAGATTGTGAATTTTCAGAATTGCACAATTCTTCCAGGAAAAAAAGGAGGAGGCATGGATGAAAGGGAGCTTACACAAAGGAAAAGTGCAATAACAGTAGCTTTCTTGACATACTCCAGCTCTCAGCAAGTCGGGCTTGCAATGCCAGAATTTGTTTTTATGACTTCGTGCAGCAACGTCTCAAGAATGCTGGGTGCTGCCAACAGTGGTGTCAATATTTGCTCCATTTCTACTTCCCTTCCTCTAAAGGTGATGACTTTAAAGTTATTTAATAGCTCTAGATTGTTCGACTTTTTTCTTGAAACAAAGGGGGATACAGTAGCACTTCTTCCATTGTACAATGTTGCTTGTTTAATAGATGAGTATGAGAAAAGACTGTAAGGGGAGTCCCCCGTTAATGTGAACTCTTGCTGTTTTATAGTGGTTGCACCCTGTATAGTTAAGGTTGAAGCAGCTGTACCCATTACATACTCCTATTTCAGGGGTTTATGACTCAGCTGTAAAAATTTGCTCCAGGCTAAAAGGTAGCTGACAGGGTGTTACCTTTACTGTAGTTAAATCAACAAGAACCAAAATTGCAAATTCCAAAGAAGATCACCTGCTCTTCCCTTTCTTCAAGTTTCCCGTAGAAATTTAATTTCTAATCTTTCTGATGATCTCTTTCAGATTGAATGATGTCCTCTCTGCATACAGTGTCTGAAAAGTGATCAATATTGTATCTTGAAACAATTGATTGGCTAGGGAAAAAAAAAAGATCCTTGCTGCATTTTTTGGTCTTACTGATGTGAACTTTCTGTGAAATGCATGAACACTGAATTCAAGTTGTCATAATTAGGTTATCACATGATTTCTCTCTCCAATTCACAAAACATATCAATTCTATACATATTACAATTCACCAGTGCAATTTCAGACAGATTAAACACATTTGTTCCTGACCGCCCTCCTTTCCTAGGACTGGGAACCAATGTGTTGGATAAATCTACTTGTTAAAAATATCTAGCAAATTATTGCAAATGAGATGAAAAAGCAAGGCACAGTTTGGGGATACAATAAGTAGGGTTTCAAGAAGAAGAATATTCAAGAACAATATCTCCAATTTGCTTCAAAAGAAGGCTTAGTTTAATTTACACTGCAAGTTATAGCAAACAATATTTTAGTAGTGTTTGGGGAGAAGGTATCAGCAGCTAGGAGAATAAATTTCACATATTGGTGGAAAATATTGAAACTCTCTCCACTTCAAAAAAAATCTGATGGTAAAAAGGTTATATACTTTGTTAAGGATGATGGAAAATGATTGGAATTTTGACCACTTTTGTGAATTCCCTATTCTGCAACCATAACCATGGTCTAGTATGGTCAGGGCTCTAGGTCCTCCAGCATTTATTCTCCAGTGGAGACATGGCATAATAATAATAATAATAATAATAATAATAATAATAATAATAATGGCATTTAAGGTGGGTCCCAGCTAAATTTATTCTCCAGTGCAGATGTGGACCTTGAGAAACTACTGTCACAAAAAGAAACTTTTCAAGATTTGCAAGAGTGGTGTGGTTTGTAGGTGGTGGCTACCAGCTTCTTTGAAGTGCCTCCTGTCAACACTGTTACTTCTTGAATCCCCTTCTACTATAATGGTGCCTTTTAGTGTTACTGCTGAAAAAGGATGTGGTCTGAGCTCTGGAACAAAAGTTGTTATCTTAGTTGCAATGCTTGCCTTACTCTTGTATCCTTCAATGGGACACAGTCATTACTAACTTATAGTAGATTCCATTTGTGTCCAAAATTGTGTCCTCCAGCCTAAATCCCAAACCTCAACAGTTAAGTTTTTATGACTCAGTAGTACACTTTGACTGAGGTGAATAATGGGATTTAAGCATTGATGTATAACTGCAGAGGAAAGAAGTGTGAACATTAGTAACGGAAAAGTCTTTGGGTTTTCTGAGAGCTGGAAAATATGCTGCTATCATAATTGCCATGAATGCAGATTCCTATAAATATTTCTAATGATGGCAGAGTTGAGGGGCTGCGTGAGGCTGGATCTACACTATCATTCATTGACACTGCCATATAATCCAGTTCAAAGCAGATAATCTGGAATCAGAAACTGGATTATATGACAGTGTAGATGGGGCCCGAGTCTCATTCACACTACAAATTATATCATTTGATTCCACTTTAGCTGCCAGAGCCTCATTTTATAGATTCCTGGATTCTATAATTTGGTGAAATATTTACACTTTCCAGCCAGTGAGCTCTAGTGCCTCACCATACTACAAACCCAAGTATTTCATGGGATGTTGCCTTGACAATTAAAGTGGAATGAAAGTGCTATAACTCCGAAGGAGACCTTGGATAGCATTTATACTGTAATTTTTTAAACCGTTGTTATAACCTCACAAAAGTCAACAATGTCATGCTGCCAATAATTTTAGAAAGTTAAAAATGCACAAGTCAAAATTAAATATGAAATTGTATCACTTTAACAAATGAGGGCATATAAATCTGATTCAGAACAGCCAGCAGCCCTTGCCACTGCACCAAGAAGAGGAATCTAAATGAAGCACGCAATTAGAATGAATTAGAAATATTCTTCATAAGAGCAAAATGATTGTTATAATGTACACATTAAACAGGTATGTGATATCTCGTCCAGCTGCATTCTGAATGCAGTTCCTCATAGAACCCTGAAATTTGTAGAGATATACAGGTTTGAACTTAAAGGCAATATTTCTTGATTAGATTATCATTTTTACAGCTCAGGTAGGATGATGTAGGAGTGAACTCAACCCAGTTAATGACCATAAATAATGGCAGCATTATTCCTTTGTCTTGTCCTTTGCACACACTAATATGCCCTGACAGCTAGCTTTGCTCTTTTATTAACTCTCTGTCAGCTGTAATCAGTTACGGTGAAGTAAGGCAGCGAAATTTACATGTGCCAAGTCTCACCATTGCTGCTTTCAGAAATATTCCAGAATTCATCCCACACTTCGTCAGGAGGTACTTGCCAGGATGGGAGACACACACAAAATGAGTGCTTAGTGTCTTCCCAAGTTGGCTCATAGAGAAGGTCCAACTAACAGAATTTTCATTAAGACATTTATGTTTGGAACAAAAAGTGCAGTTATGCTGATAATAACCAGAGAGGATCATTCAGCCCACTAAAAACTGATTAAGTAATATTTGACCCCCACCACAATCACCTGCCACAAAAAAAGTACTCAAATAGGTCCTGGCCATAGACATATGTCTCCTGAGAAATAAAAATATAATCTAATATAAAGAGAAGCATTCTGCTTCCAGAGACCAAAAACTAAAGGCTGCTCTTCAGCTTAAGTATTGTCTTCTCAGTTGCTTTGGTTCTTTTTCACTTTTTCATGCAGATTTTGGGGTATTTTGGAATTCTGTACCATTTTGAAATGAACTGTACAATACCACCACTTTTTCTTCATCTTCTGGCTGTTAGGTTAAATACTTGTGGGAATAAGAAAGGAGAGTGGAAAAAACTACCATAAACATCATAGTTGAATGTTGTGATAGATAAAGAAGTTGCATGTCTTGTTCTTTATTGCTTACTGTGGAGCACACCAGAAATTAACATGTAAACTTTCAAGGCTCCTACAGGAGGGAAAAAACCAAAGCGACTGAGAAGACAATACTTAAGCTGAAGAGCAGCCTTTAGGTTTTTGGTCTCTGGAAGCTGAATGCTTCTCTTCGTATTAGATTATATTTTTATTTCTCAGGAGGCATATGTCTATGGCCAGGATCTGTTTGAGTACTTTTTTTGTGGCAGGTGATTGTGGTGGGGGTCAAATATTACTTAATTTCCCATAGTCCCCCAAAACAATTCTAATTCAAGACGTTGTAGAACAAACTCTAGTCTTCCAGGTGTTTGGGATTTCAGCTGCAACATTTCTTGATCATTGGCCAAGATAGCTGATGATTCTAGGAGCTGAAGTCCAAAATACCTGTAGGACTTCGGTTTGGGAATCACTGTTGTAGGAAATTCAAATGATAATGTTAAGCAGAGGTGCAATGCTGGCAGCACTCTGAAAGATTGTTATATTGGACCAGTGAGGAAGGATAACCCCAAACACATCACAGAAGAAAAGTAGAACATGTATGGCCAAGCAACATTAGCATATGTTCAAGAAAACAAAAAAAAAATTAATGACAAAGAATGTACAACCTAGAAGAAGATGCAGCAGTTTGCTTCTGCCCAAGACTTCTGACAAGAGAAAAATTCAACTCTCTCTTGTCCTCTCTCATTGCTGAGTTAACTCAGGCTGGATCTACACCACCCTATATCCCAGGATCTTATCCCAGATTATCTTCTTATCCCAGATTATCTAGCAGTGTAGATTCATATAATCCAGTTCAAAGCAGATAATCTGGGATCAGATCCTGGGATATAGTGCAATATAGATCCAGTCTCAGTGCAACTTACCTTTGGGCTTTGAATTCAGTTTATAGCAACTTGAGAGCACTGAAGACAAAGAGCAAAAGGAAAGAGAAATTGAGACATTTTAAATGTAAACATAGTCAGACAACAGAAGGGCTGTCCCTGCCAATTCAAGATTATTGGAGAGTATGCAAAAAAGCCCTTTCTGGTAAGAAATATTTTCATGTATTAGCAATTATAAATGAAATAACATTCTGTAGGAACCTACTGCTAAGCTGCCTCACTCTAAACCTGTAGAAGAAAAAAGTACTACTTTTAACCAACCCAATGAGTGTAAGCATAGTAGGTATGCTTTTTTATACATAACTAGCCGCCCCCTGCCACACATTGCTGTGGCCCAGTCTGGTGATCTGGAAAATCAAGTAATGAGAAAGTGTTGGCTTCTAATAATTTCCTTATGCTTCTGAGTAAACAGTATTTCTTGTTGTTTCTTTGTCATTCGTGATGTAGAGATTGTCTAGTTTGCCTCTCTGGAACATGCAACATATAATTGTCCTTCTTTAGGAGTCCTTTTCAAATCTATGATACTATAGCTGTCATGTACGTGTGTGTGTGTGTGTGTGTGTGTGTGTGTGTGTGAATCATATATCTATCTATATCTATGGCTGGATGGCTCTTTGTCAGGAGGGCTTTGGTTATGTTTTCTTGCCCTGATGAAGGTAATTGGACTGGATGACCTTAAGGCAGCATTTCTCAACCTTGGGGGTCGGGACCCCTGGGGAGGTTGTGAGGGGGCGTCAGAAGGGTTGCCAAAGACCACTAGAAAACACAGTATTTCCTGTTCATCATGGGGGTTCTGTGTGGGAAATCTGGCCCAATTCTATCATTGGTGGAGTTCAGAATGCTCCTTGATTTAGGTGAACTATAAATCCCAGTAACTACAAGTCCCAAATGTCAAGGTCTATTTCCCCCAAACTTCATCTGTGTTCATATTTGGGAATATGGAGTATTTGTGCAAAGTTTGGTCTAGATCCTTCATTGTTTGAGTCCACAGTGCTTTTTGGATGTAGGTGAACTACAACTCAAAAACTCAAGGTCAATGCCCGCCAAACCCTTCTAGTGTTTTCTGTTGGTCATGGGAATTCTGTGTGCCAAGTTTGGTTCAATTCCATCGTCGGTAGAGTTCGGCATGCTCTTTAATTGTAGGTTAACTATAAATCCCAGCAACTACAACTTGATAAAATCATTTTTTTAGTAATGGTCACTCCTTGGATTAGTAGGAGTCTTCTGGCTAAATTTGGCAGCAATTCGTCCAATGGATTTTGAGTTATGATGTCACTCAAAATGAACAGAGCATTTATATATATGCATACTAGCTATCCCCTGCCACACATTGCTGTGGCTCAGTCTGTGTATATGTGTTTTGTGTGTGTATAAATTTGTGTATATGTGTTTGTGTATATATATGTGTGGTTTTCGGCATGAGTTGTAATTTTCTTTTGTTTTTTTGGCTTTTTAAGTCCTTTATGCGGTGTTTTTTGGTGTTTTTATGAGCGATGGTCACTTGTTGGCCTGATAGGTGTATTGTATCCAAATTTGGTGTCAATTCGCCCAGTGGGTTTTGAGTTCTGTTAATCCCACAAACGAACATTACATTTTTATTTATATAGACTAGCTGTCCCCTGCAATGCATTGCTGTGGCCCAGTCTGTGTGTATGTGCTTTGTGTGTGTATCAGTGTGCATATATATTTGTATATATCTGTGTATATGTGTGTTTGTGTATACATATATGGTTTTGTGCATGCGTTGTAATGTATTTTTTATTTTTTGGCTTTTAAAATACCTTCTACTGTGTTTTTCAGTGTTTTTATGAGTGATGGGTCACTTGTTGGCCTAATATGTGTATTGTGTCCAAATTTTGGTGTCAATTGATCCAGTGGGTTTTGAGTTATGTTAATCCCACAAACAAACATTACATTGTATTGTCAAAGGCTTTCATGGCCGGAATCACTGGGTTGTAGGTTTTTTTCAGGCTATACGGCCATATTCTAGAGACATTCTCTCCAGACGTTTCACCTGCACCTATGGCAAGCAGCGCCCAAACACGGATCAAGGAACATGAAAGGCACTGCAGACACTACAGACGCCTGTACTTAAATTAAACAAAACTATCAGTAGCAGAATTTAGGGAAAGCAGAGCCTTCTTTCAAGTTACGCAATTCCTCCATTAAGAAATCTAGCAAGCTACAAGGCTAGAACTTCTTGTGCTAAAAAACTTCATATTAGTATTATATTAAAGAACCATCCTCTAGGAACAGACATCAGTGCTAATTAGTGAATTATGAACCTCTCAGTTTTCAAGCTAATTTTTGTGACACCTATTTCTGCCGCTAAGAAGAACATTTCCATCAACAGATCCTGTCAGGATGCACTAATTAAGGCTTCTCTTCCTCTTAACTTCATTTTAAGACAACAGATCTATGAAATAATGATTGTAACAGCCAGGATTTTATTTAGATTCTCAGTGCAGCCTAATTTGCATAAATTCTAATAAAGTATTATTAAATCTATTAACACTTGTCTATGGCAATTAATTTTACATTTCCCAGTTTGAATGACTATGTTTCATGGAAGTGAAGTTAAAGAAGCATGGAATATTTGTTCAGTTAGATGCAAAAATCAGCCCAATAACATTTGAGAAAACCTTAGACTATGTAAAGGATGAGAAAATATACTCAGAGATTACATAGAAATTTCTCGACTCTTTAGAGAAGGGAGATTGAATCCAGTCTCCCGTCAGATGTTTATTTTATAATGTATATGTGATATATAAACCTGAGGAACATTATGATATTTCATTACCAAAACCCCACCATATGATCCCCTGGAGAAAATAGCATTTTAAAACTAATATTGATTATTTAGTACAAACTGCAAAGATCATAACTTATAATGGAGGGAGGGGAAAAATCACCAGGGAAAGATTTAAAATTTTATTTTTATTTATAGGTTCTTGCAGGTTTCTGGGGAGTTGGTCAGTGTTCCAGAAAAAAAATAATTCAGGAAAGTCTGTTTATTTACTATGTGATAACCAAACCTTCTTTATTTATACAAACTCTTGCCAAGTTAAAACCAGGGAGAAACGTTATATACTGTGGCTCTTCAGAACTTAGGGCATCTTTCATTCCCTTTCTTGTTAGGGTTCACATCATCTACAGGGTAGATTTAGAGTCCATCTTTTAATAGTGGAGTCTGACAGAACCAGATTTTGACAGGGGGTTGTAGTGTGTAGAGGTCTCAGACTTAAATCCGGGTACATTCAGAGCTGTGCTCATTCGGCTAGCAAAGACTATTGAGTTCTATCTAGAACTTCCTCTCCAGAAGGAAACCAAGGAAACTGAGAGCAGGTCTACACTGACTCATCCCAAAGCTGATGTGGTGTGGTATATGCCAAATTGGGCCCGAGATGGTTTTCATATCCAGCCTCCACCCCTCAGCCATTGCAGAGGCAGAAGGGAGTCCCAACCACCAAGCAGCACTGAAACAGTTTGCTACCATCACATGGCCATCCTTACCATCCCCTCCCGTTGTCTGAATTACAGCAGTCTCCAGGTTCGACATAAGTCCTATAAGGTGGATGTTGCCTGCATTGATGTGACTAACATAAAATGATGAGGGAGGGAGGAGAGGAAGAATTTCCCCTCCTCTCCTCCTTCTTTCCCTGATTGCTGTATTTCTGTGACCAACATCACGGCAGGCAACGACTGACTGGCATGACCCATGTTGCACCTGGAGACTGCCACAACACAGAGAATGAGAGGAGATGGTACCGCGAGAAGATCCAACCAGTCCATACTTCAGGAAATAAAGCCTGACTGCTCATTGGAGGGAAGGATATTAGAGGCAAAGATGAAGTACTTTGGCCACATCATGAGAAAACAGGAAAGCTTAGAGAAGACAATTATGCTGGGGAAAATGGAAGGAAAAAGGAAGAGGGGCCAACCAAGGGCAAGATGGATGGATGGTAACCTTGAAGTGACTGGCTTGACCTTGAAGGAGCTGGGGGTGGTGATGGCCGACAGGGAGCTCTGGCATGGGCTGATCCATGAGGTCAAGATAAGTCAGAAGTGACTGAAAATAAACAACAAACCTTCTACCTTCCCTGGTACCAAGAATTTTGGTAGCTATCGGGGGATGTGGTGAATCTGCAAAAATAATTTTCCCCTACTTTGGCCTGTAGGAATATCCTATCTTCAGTCATTTACTCTATAACCAGTCCACAATCAACATTTAAACCTGTGTGTGGTATCCTGAGCTGGAATCAGAATTGAAATGTGTGCAAGCATTGACTTGTTGGTCTATGTATCGATGGGACTTTGTAGCTTATTCTTGGGTATTTGACATAAAGTGAACCCCAATGAATTGCCTGGGTAGAAGTGAGGAAGATAAACCTTCTAGCTAGATGGTTTTGATTTCTTGTTCACCCAGAAGGTGAGGCACATTCTCTCAGTCCCAGAAAATCCCATGACAGATTTGCCTTAGGGTTGTCATAATTTAGAAGTGAAATCACACAACACAATTGGAGCCAGGCAGGTCAACAAAATCTTGCTCATTTCATTGTCAGTCAAGGCCAAGGGCCTTTTTCTGAAGTGTTCAGGAAAGAATTAGTTCACAATTTGAAAGAATGATGTGAAGATGCAGAACTGCATTTTGATCTTGGAGATTCAAGGCTGCATGAAGGAATCATGAGGAAATGTCATGTGCCAGACAAGTTATGTGGTGGAGGTAACTGCCTACCTTTCTATTTCTCCTCTTGAATCTGTGAGGTCCAAACTCAAAGAATATGGGACACTGCTGAACTGGAAAAATAAAGAGCTGAAATGAGAAAAAGTGCTGTTGAACACATTTCTGAAAAATGAGAACATCATATAGTTTGAAACCGCAATGGTGCCTTTGGACTTTGAATTTAATTATTATCTCAAAGAGAGGAATTTTAAAAAATCAAGTTTTCCCCATTGCTTAATTCCCAGCTTGAAAAAACTCCTCCTCCTAGATTTCTGCAGGTCAGACTGCCACTGAATGTGAAAGGAAGTCTGTAGGGGCACAAAAGTATGATTATCGATCCAGACACATTTCTATGTTCTTTTCCAAGGGCACACTCTTGCAGTCAAACAACTTACTGGTGTTGGCCTATAACTCAGTTGGAAAAGATTCTAACAGCCATTCTGTTATGTAGACTCCTGAATCTTGAGAAATTGCATAAGGTTGTTGATTCTTGAGCATGCATCCTCTACCTCAGCCAATCTTTTACAGCCAGGAGCCTGTGCAGCTAAACAACATCAAAATTGTCAAGATGGCAAAAGTAAATGCATAAACCAGGAGAGACTGTAGCATTTTTCATTTGCCTTATTCTCTTCTCACTACTGATTAATTAACTGTGCTTTGAACTCAGTTTGTAGTAGTTGAAATAAGCTGAGAACAAAGTGGGAAATTGAAAGGAGGAGATAGAAACTGGGACATTTAAGAGGAGCTGAAAAGGTGGGATAACAGAGGATTAATCAGGTCTGTTATCTGCCGAATTGGGACAGTTGTAGGTGCATCCCATTTTCTTTATCTCTTTCTGCCTTTGTCTATTTCTCCATATTGAGAAATGCCTGATTAATTTTGCCAGAGATCTGAATTGATCTCTTCCTGGTAAATGTTGAGTTTGTTCCAAGGAGCACTTCAGGCCCATGGGTTTACATCTATTTTATTTGTAGACATTTTGTTAAAAAATGAACGTGATGTTATTGTTCTACCCTCCTTTTCATCCAACCTTAGTTTTGTAGAATTGTTATTAGAAGCTGATGCATCATCTGTTGTTATCTTCCAAACAAGCCCTTTGTAGAAAAGAGAATTAAATTAGGAATGCTGCTTTCTGACTTTGCTGTCAGGATGCTGTGCAAACAAAAGGGTTAAGATGGCAGCCAATTGATCTGCCGTTAAGAGGCCCCTTTCCTTCCAGTGTGTCCTCTAAAAGGGAAAATTCTTGTTAAAGCCTAATAGGGTTAAATGGAGCAACATTAGGAACAGGTCCTGAAAGAGAGACTAGAGACTCCAGGGAGAAGTTGAGAATACACTGCTAAGCGATTTGCAGTTGAAGAGTAGTGGAAATTGTCCCTGTAGACGTTGTGCGAAGCTACACATGTGGTATAGTTATCCAAGTGATAAATTGCATTCATCATGTACTTTTGATTGACTCACCTGCATTTTTCCCATTTATCTATATGTGCCTATATTATTATTATTATTTCAAAAATAACATCAGAGGTTTCCAGTTTTTAGATAGCTAGGACCTGTCTTTGAGTAGTCAAATTCTTTTTTCTTGATGTCATTTTTTGTCTATCCAATTAACATGGGTCAGAGGTTCGTTAAGAAAATTTGAACCATGATATAAGGAGGAAATTGATGTACTGTGCATTTTTCATGCATTTCTACAGGAAATTGGAAATAAAGGTTGGGATTCATGGAATGCATTTGACAGCCAGGGCAATCCTGTATTTAAGATTATTGCAATTAAAACCCCCTGAAGCTGTATAATATATCCCTTTACTGTTCAAATAGCATTAACATCTTTATCTTGCTCCTTGCTTTGCCACCCCCCCCCCCCACTTTCTTGGTTGCTCTACCTCACAAAATATAAGCAGGTGGATCATTTCTTAGGATGGAGATAAACCAATAGGAGAAGCTTAACTGGATTATTTTGTGCCAGGTTAGCAAAAATGCATCATGACGCTCCTAGTTCATCCTTGAAGTTGTCATGTTAAGGCTGTAATCTTAAACCCATTTACTACTGTAGACTTTAGAGATTTGCATTTGGGTGTTTGTGGTCTGGAATGTGTTCTATCATTTTCATTTCCAAGATGAGGAAGTGAAACTAGGTAAGGATAAGAGATAGTTCATGGTACAGTCACAAACAAACAAACAAAAACAAAACATGTGAATAGCAGCTGATTACTTATATGTATGACTTAGGGCCAAACAAGGATCTACACTGTTTGGCTTTTAAAAAATAAATAGCTGGCAAGGGGGCACTCATTCTCAACCGGATCTTGGAAGGAAGGCCCCTTGCTATAATTGTGACAGACCCATCTTAACATATATCCTGTTTATATTGGAATACAGCAGTGGTTCCCAACCTGTGTCTGTAGACCAGCAATGGTCCACAAGATCTAAAACATGGTCTGCAGTCTCACTGTTACTACTACGAATAATAATACAGCCCATTCAAAAAAAATTTTCTTGGTGTCTTCATTTTTAGGCCTGTTCCTGGGGATATTTGGGGTGCTAATTCAGAAAATTCCAAGTGGTCCCTGGTCAAAGTGGTTCCTGGTCAAGTGGTCCCTGGTCAAAAAAGGTTGGTAACCACTGGTGTACAGTAATGGAGTCTTGTCTGCAAATGGAAACAGTAGGAGTGGCTTAGGTCTGCAATATGGGGCAAAGGATTAAAGTTATAGCTATTTCCAGACACCAGAGTCTAAGGGTGCATCTCCACTGTAGAATTAATCCAGTATAAAAACATGGGTGTTCCGGTGCTGGTGCCTCATCAAATTATAACTTCAGAAATCCATAAAAATGAGCCATGACAGTTTAAAGTGGTGTCAAATTACTTTAATTCTACAGTGGAGATCCACCCTGTTTCCGGATTAGATTAATATTTTATATTTAAAATTAATAAGTCATTCACATAGTCACAAATGGCTTCTTGCTGCATGCTAAGACCGAAAGTGGATTTCTAGATTATCATCAGTTCTAGAAGCCGTTACTTCTAAGTTGTTATTTGTCATGACTTAGTAATGATTTAGTATTTCTTTGTAATGAATTGTGTCATCTAAGGAAGAGTGTGTCACCAAATTACATTGTTTACGGTTTGATGTTAGATTACTTTGGGATGTGGGAGGGTCGTTCTTGTATTTACGTTTACAGTTGGTTTAAGGCATTGAATGTTTGTGTTTCTGTCTTCTGGAATCTGCCCTGAGTCCCTTATGGGAGATAGGGTGGAATACAAATAAATTATTATTATTATTATTATTATTATTATTATTATTATTATTATTATTATTATTATTGTGGCACCAGCATTGAAGTGATGGTCCTCTGCCATCAACTCCACTGGACTGGCCACATTTTCCGAATGCCCTATCACTGTCTCCCAAAGAAGTTGCTCTACTCCGAACTCAAGAACGGAAAATGGAATGTTGGAGGATGGGAAAAGAGATTTAAAGATGGACTCAAAGCCAACCTTAAAAACTGTGGCATAGACACTGAGAACTGGGAAGCCCTGGCTCTTGAGCACTCTAGCTGGAGGTCAGCTGTGGCCAGCAATGCTACAGAATTTGAAGAGGCACAAATGAAGGGTGAATGAGAGAAACATGCCAAGAGGAAGGTGCATCAAGCCAACCCTGACCAGGACCACCTTCCAACCTGGAAAGCAATGCTTTCACTGTGGGAGAAGATGCGGGTCAAGAATAGGGCTCCACTGTCACCTACGTACCCACTACCTGGACACCGCACTTGGAGAACAATCTTACTCAGACAATGAGGGATCGCCTAAGTAAATAAGTATAATTGTGCCATGGACAGTGGATGAATATGGGATGTTGTGTAACGGGAGGTCTATTGTGACATCCCATCACAACACCAAAAGGGTTGTGTGTCCTGTCAAGGACATAGCTATGACAAGTAACTTGTATCTCTGATATAGAATCTTGGTTACTGTAGTTGAACATTTTATCACTAAACAGTTAACACCAACACATTCATTTTTGAACTAGCAATAACACGTTAGCTTTAAGACCCAAGTTTTCAATCTCTGGTCATAGCTCAAGTGGTAGAGCTTTGCATTCAGAAGGCCCTGGGTTCATGGTTCCATATATTTCCCCATATTTCTGGAGAAGGCTTGACATAAAACTAAGGAGAACTGTGTACACCGTGTGACTAACTTAGATGGATCACTCTTGTCATTCACACCAAATAAGGCAGCTTCCTAAAGGTACAAACTGCAAACTGTGAAATGCAGAAACAAACTAGTATATTTATAAGTCCTGGTGGCTCCCATAATTGTGACATGGTAAATTTTCTCTGGCTTTTAGTTGGGATATTAAATTGGGCAACTACTTTAAAGTTCTGACTAAAATTGAGAGTGGAATCATGCCATGTCTACATGAAACTTACCAGCCACCACTGATACATCTTGTCCCTTTCTTTAGTCACTCGTGTGTTCAATTTCAAAAACATCGAAACAGCCTGCAAACAAAGGCAACACTTTAACAAAAATGGCCTCAATATTCCACATAAAACCCTCAACAAAGAAAGGAAGGAATAAAGCAAAAACCTAATCTTACTAAAAGGCAGCGAAGAAAATCTTGTCTGGATGTACTACTGAATGTGCTGAGCGTTACAGATTTTACTGGGAGTTTTGACTGGCTTGCACTTGATAAGAATTTAGAAGACTGCTATGGGGAGAAAAGCAGAAATAATGTTACTAACCAGTCCACCATAATCATGTAGTGAATATTCCTGCCAGGCATCTTTATTTACACTTGTCATTTCCATCTATAATTATTTTATGTTTTCCTTCCTTTTGGCTCCAGATCCTTCGTACCACCTTGCTCTACTTCTTTTGCAGCTGTCAAGTTCGTTAAGCTTGCAATTGAGGCAACAACACTTTCAAAAGTGCTGAGGCAGGCATTTCTTTTTCTTCCTTTTATGATTTTATCATTTAACTTTTTTTCTATTTCTGAACACGTGTTTTCTTTTTAGAATCTTCCCTGCACTGTGGGAGAATAAAAGAGAATGCTTTTAAAAAAAATTCTTTTATTTGGTGTAATTTTAAAAGCCCATGACCTCTATATAAATAAAAATGTAATGTTCGTTTGTGGGATTAACAGAACTCAAAAACCACTGGATGAATTGACACCAAATTTGGGCACAATACACCTATCAGGTGAATGAGTGACCATCACTCATAAAAACATTGAAAAACATAATGTAAGGGACTTAAAAAGGCAAAAAAAAAAGCAAAAAGATGGTACAGCACATGCGCAAAAATGACTCCCCTGGCAAAGAAAACACACAATAGCATATCCACACTTCCGGACTACAGCTCCCAGCATCCCTTAAACCAGACCCTTTAGGAGAGGAGAATGATCCAAATGCGCTGTTTTCAAATGGCAAGCTTTGTTTTCCTTGGATTTGAGACCATCCCAATTCCTGCATATTTCCAATTTCCTATTCCTGGACGGGAACTTCCAGAAACCCTCTAGATAGATTAGATAGATAGATTAGATAGAGATAGATAGGTAGGTAGATTGATCGATCAGGAGGACTGCTGGGATTTCCAGTCAAAGAATAGGTAGAGAATAAAGAAAGGGGAGAAAGAGGAAGGGAAAGAAAAAAGGGGAGGAAGGAAGGAGAGAGGGGGAAGGAAGGAGAGAAATAAAGGAGAGAAAGAGGGAGGGAAGGTTGGCCATAGCAATGCATGGTGGGTAACAGCTAGTGCTATATAAACAACTAGCTGTACCCGCCACGCGTTGCTGTGGCCAACCTTCCCTCCTTCTTTCTCTCCTCCCTCCCTCCTTCCCTCCTTCCTTCCTTCCTTCCTTCCTTCCTTCCTTCCTTCCTTCCTTCCTTCCTTCCTTCCTTCCTTTCCTTCTCACCTTCCTTCTCTTCCTTTTTCCTTCCCTCCTTTTCTTTCTCTTACTCTTTCTCCCCATTCTTCCTTCTCTACCTATTCTTGGACTGCAACTCCCAGCAGTCCTCCTGATCAATCTACTTACCTACCTACCAACCTCTATCTAATCTATCTACCTGGAGGATTGCTGGGAGTTGCAGCCCAGCAATAGGAAATATGCAGGGACTGGGATGCTCTAAAAGAAATCCAAGGAGAAGAAAGCTTGCATCCTGCAAGCAGGGCATTTGGATCATCCTCCTTTCCTAAAGGGCCTGGTCTAGGGGATGCTGGGAGCTGGAGTATGGAAGAGAGTGTGGATATGCTATTGCGCATTTTTTTTTGCCGGGGGAGTCATTTTTGCACATGTTCTGTAGCATCTTTTTGGTTTTTTTGGCTTTTTAAGTCTCTTCCATTGTGCTTTTTAGTGTTTTTATGAGTGATGGTCACTTGCTGGCCTGATAGGTGTATTGTGTCCAAATTTGGTGTCAATTTGTCTAGTGGTTTTTGAGTTATGTTAATCCCACYAACTAACATTACATTTTTATTTATATAGATTACTAGCCGTCCCCTGCCACGCATTGCTGTGGCACACTCTGGTGGTCATGGGGTTCTGCGTGGGAGGTTTGGCCTAATTCTATTGTTGGTGSGGTTCAGAATGCTCTGTGATTGTAGGTGAACTACAAATCCCAGCAACTACAACTCCCAAATGTCAAYATTATATTTTCCCCAAACTCCACTGGTGTTCACATTTCGGCYTATTGYGTATTGATGTAGAMTTTGGTCCAGATCCATCATTGTTTGAGTCCACAGTGCTCTCTGGATGTAGATGAACTACAACTCTAAAATCAAAGGACACTGCCCACCAAACTCTTCCAGTATTTTCTGTTGGTCATGGGAGAACTGTGTGCTAAGTTTGGTTCAATTCCATCGTTGGTGGGGTTCAGAATACTCTTTGATTTCAGGTGAACTATAAATCCCAGCAACTACAACTCCCAAATGACAAAATCAATTTTTTTAAGTGAAGGACATACATTGGGTTGTTAGGTGTCTTGTGTCCAAATTTGGTGTCAATTTGTCCAGTGGTTTTTGAGTGCTGTTAATCCCACAAACGAACATTATATTTTTATTTATATAGATAGTAATAGTAAATGATAATAGGAATGATATTACATTCTGTTCCTGAACTTGAACCATCACAAGGACAGTTTAAGAATAGTTTGGACCTTTGATGCCACACGTTTTTAGCTCTATCATTCCATTTTAATTGACATGGTTCCATTTAATGGAAACCTGGAATTTGCAGTTTAGGGGTTTAGAATTCTCAGCCAGAATTTTCACCCAACTACCAAAACCAGAATTAATTTGGATGAAATCATAGTAAAGTGGGATCATAGTTCTATAGTTCTTTTGTGTGAAAAAGGCCTTCTCTAGCTGTCTTAGCATGAATAAGACAATTCTTATTTTCTTTTCCTCCTGAGCTCTTCTGGTTCAGATATATCACATATCCTATTGTGAAGCCTGATAGCTGAAATGTTGGGGGAAACATATGTGTACGTATGTGCTTGCAAGTCACCAGTCTTATAGAAATCCCCTGAATCTCACAGGAGTTTCTTAGGCAAGGAATACTCATATATACTTTTGCCAGTTCTTTCCTCAGAAATATAGCCTATAGCACCTGGTATTCATTGATGGTCTCCCATCCAAGGACTAACCAGGGTTGATCCTGCTTTACTTCCAAAATAATATGAGAACTGGTGCTTTTTTTGGTAGTCAGGCTTTAATCTTATAAACTGCCAATCTCTTATGTAAAATGGGAGATGGGATATGTCCTTTGGGTAGGGCAGTGAGAAGGACAGAGTCTGTCCAGAATATTACACAACAATCAGTTGTCAGTTTATTGGTTCAATTTCATTGGCAGATGGGGACAAATAAATTCTTAATGGTCTCGGGAAATACAAGCATGTTAAAATTCCTAAGTGGAAAATGTGCATATTTCAAGGTTAACTCAGTGCCTAAATAAAACAATAACCCTGATCTTAACTCTTGATACAGTACATCAAAATTATCATAGAATTATAGAGTTGGAGGAGACCTCATTGGCCATCCAGTCCAACCCTCTGCCAAGAAGCAGGAAAGCTGCATTCAAAACAGCCACAACAGATGGCCATCCAGCCTTAAAAGCCTCCAAAGAAGGAGCCTCTGCCACGCTCCGAGCCAGAGAGTTCCATTGCTGAACAGTTTTCGCAGTTAGGAAGTTCTTCCTAATGTTCAGGTGGAATCTCTTTTCTTGTAGTTTGAAACCATTGTTCCACATCCTAGTCTCCAGGGCAGCAGAAAACAAGCTTGCTCCCTCCTCCCTATGACTTCCCCTCACATATTTATACACGGCCATCATGTCTCCTCTCAGCCTTCTCTTCTGCAGGCTAAACATGCCCAGTTTTTAAGCCACACCTCATAGGGCTTGTAATGTGTATCAGATAATATATCACCACCTACTCAGTGCAAATTTTTAAGGTAAAGGTAAAGGTTTTCCCCTGACATTAAGTCCAGTCGTGTCTGACTCTGAGGTGTGGTGCTCATCTCCATTTCTAAGCCGAAAAGACGGTGTTGTTCGTAGACACCTCCAAGGTCATGTGGCCGGCATGACTGCATGGAGCGCTGTTACCTTCCCACCGGAGCAGTATCTATTAATCGACGCATATTTGCATGTTTTTGAACTGCTAGATTGGCAGAAGCTGGGGCTGACAGTGGAAGCTCACGCCGCTTCCTGGATTCGAACCTGTGACTTTTCAGTCAACAAGCTCAGCGATTTAACCCACTGTGACACTGGGAGCTCTAGTGCAAATTTTTATATAAGTGTTAATAAGTATTTGAAATCATCTAGATATTTTAGCTAAAGGGAATTTTGTTGTCATTCCTTGTGCTATCCTAATTGTTTTTATTGCATGCTGGTCTACTTTCTTTAGGAAGGAAAATTAGGTTATCAATGAATTTAATTAAATAGATTAGCAAACAGAAGTAAAAACAGCTGAGTTCAGTGTGACTCACTCCCAAGTGAATCAAAAAGTAAAAACAGAATAAAATATATTAAAGAAATCATTGAGCTAATCAATGTAACAGATCCAGGTGGGGTGTGCCTTCCACAAAGCAATTTCATCTCAAATTATTGAGTCAGTTTCATGAATTTTTGAACAAATCATTGTTTCTCCCCAACTCTACATCTAACACATGCTTTCTGTAGAGGAAATAAACAACAAATGACAACAAACATTGGAAATGAGCATATCCCCATGAGTACTGACACTGGCTGCTGCTGACATTCAGTGTGTTTCATTCCCGCTACCCCATTGTCATAGACGACGAAGCTATGCCAAACTGGACAGCCAAGGCAAATCTAATGTCAAATACATGTTATCTTGGTCTCTGATGATCACAAAAACATTTGACTGAAGGCATGCTTGGAGATGTAAACCTAAGATTTCTGTCTTTATGTTGTAGATTTCCTAAGTGGAAAATGCACATATCTACACATTTCTTTGTTATGGGAAAAAATCAAAGTAGTTTTGGTAGGAGGGCGTGCTAAGAAGGTCTACTGTTTCTAATTTATGGCAATCCTAATGCAAACCAATTGTGAGGTTTTCTTGGTAGAAATTGTTCAGAGGGGGTTGGTCTTCTTTTTCTCTGAGACTGAGAGAATGTGGCTTACCCAAGGTGGGGTGGATCCCCACTGCTCTTATTTAGAATCCCTAAATAAAGTTTAAATTGAATTTGAAATAAAGCAATTCCTACAAGCACATAGGATGACATTTAATTTACATTTAACAATTGGGGAGAGCCTATACATTGTAGCGCTTTGTAACTATATACCAGCATCATAATGATGGATCCCATAATTTCTTTATTTACTTGATTGATAATTTGCCTTTCTCCATATTCAGAACCCAAAATGGTCTCTGGCATTCAGAAACCATGATCCAGTCAAAATGTTATTTATACAAAGCTTTAAAATAAATATCAATGTATCATATATACTCGAGTATAAACCAACCTGAATATAAGGCACCCAATTTTATCACAAAAAACCTGGGAAAATGTATTGACTGGAGTATAAGCTGAGGGTGGGAAATGCAGCAGCTACTGGTAAATTTTAAAATAAAAATAGATACCAATAAAATTACATTAATTGAGGCATCAGTAGGTTAAATGTTTTTTGAATATTTACATAAAACTGTTATTTAAGATAAGACTGTCCAATTCTATAATAATATGGGAAGTGTCCGACATATGATCCAATACAACAGCCAGCAGAGTGATTTTGTTTGCTGTGGACTCATCTTGTTGTGTTTCAAATAATAATAATAATAATAATAATAATAATAATAATAATAATAATGGAAAATAATGGAAATGTAATAATGATAACAATAGAGTAAGATAATAAATGTAATAATAATATAGTAAAATAATAAATGTAATAACAACAATAATAAAGTAAAATAATAACTATAATAATAAATAGAGTAAAATAATAAATGTAATAACAACAACAACAACAACAACAGAGTAAAATAATAAATAACCTTGACTCAAGTATAAACCGAGGGGGACTTTTTCAGCCTAAAAAAAGGGCTGGAAAACTAGGCTTATACTCGAGTATATACAGTAATTAAAGTAAAATCAAAATAATGTAAAGTACTGATCGTGATACAAAACAAAAATGCACACAACCTTACCAAAATATTTTGTGTAACATAGATTTTCAACCAAATAACTGTTTGAATTGAAGGTTCTTAGTCTGCTGGCAAAAAGAAAAGAGTGAAAGGATCAGGCAAACCTCCAGATGAAGGAAATTCCACAATCTGGGAGTGGGCAACTGCTTGTGTAATCAGCACCAGCCCTTGAGTTCGCCTGTTACATGATTGTCAATTAACTCCCCATCCTCCAAGGCAAAGTGATATATATGTAGAGAGGACACCTCCCCTTCTCCATACTTCTGGTACAGGTGAGAATCAATTTGGACTGCTTGTATCTTGTCCTGGATGCACGGGATTTGAATGGAAAATTTGCTGCACTATCCTGTTGCTAGCAGTCTTACTGCCTGAGCTGATGTAATTGGTGTTGGGCTTGATGCTATAGATCAGTGTTTCTCAACCCGTGGGGTCCCCAGGTGTTTTGGCCTTCAACTCCCAGAAATCCTAACAGCTGGTAAACTGGCTGGGATTTCAGGGAGTGGTAGGCCAAAACACCTGGGGACTGACAGGTTGAGAACCACTGTTATAGATCTCAAGGATAGTTGTCACACAAGACTTCAACCTCCATGATAGTGGAGCTCATGGTTTTATGACCACCTAACATTTCATTAGTCCTATACATGTAATCTAGGCATAATTGTCTTTGGCATTCTCAAACAGAAGGAAAATTGTTATCAGAAATTGAAGGATTTTACCTCTGTTCCTCGTCATTATTAGATCTCTTTCTGTTAAGGTTTAGGTTATTGGAAAGGAGCAGCCTATTAAAATGTTCTCTGTCTCTGGGGTTAATGGATTGTGATGGATTCCTGACAGCTCTGGGAGACTTTTTAGTTGGTGCAATTGACACTCCTGTCAAAGCCCTTGTTGTCTCTGGACTGGATCAACTTGGACAGTTGACATCCTCCGTATTTCTCACATACACACCTGAGTTAAAAGCAAAGAAGAAAGCTTGAGTATAACTGGAACATAGGTGGAAAAAATAATTTACTTTGAATAGCATTAGTAAAAATGAAAATACTTCCAAAAATAAATTTCATATTTAGGATGCTACCACTTCAAATTACAGAAGAAGAACTAACTAGATGGCAACAAATGATTAATAAGTACTGTAATGGAAGTAAAAGGAACAGACTAAATAAGCAATTATGGTATAGATCGCAAAAGGAGGGTGGACTGGCGTTACCTAATATAAAAAAATATTACGAAGCAAGTAGATTAAGTTTGGTTATAGAAGGAATGGTCAAAGAAGAGGGAATAGATTGGCTTAGTAATGATTCAGGAAAAGTGGAAGATGAAACTTGGAATATATTTTTTAAACAGTTTACTAGAAAAGAAATGAGGGAAATTAGAAACCCAATGCTGAGCAATATACTTAAAGTATGGAATAAATATAAGGGGAGGTTAATAAAGGAGGGATCAATTATAACCCCAATAGTGATGGAAAAGAAGTTCCCAAAAAATTTAAAAAAAGTAATGGATAAAAAGGTAAGGGAAATAAATTTAGATAGGATAGGGGATTGGATGAAGGTGGAAATGAAGAGGGAAAGGATGTTGGAAGAGTTTAAAGAAATAAAATTGTCATGGTTTCATTGTATACAATTAGAACAATGGGTAATAAATTGGAAAAAAAATAATAGAAGTGAAAGCCAACTCAGTCAATTCGAACAAATAATACAGAAGGGAAGGACTGTAGAAGAACACGAAAACTTGAGAGGTATAATTAGCAAAATTTATAAGATATTAATTGAAATGAAAGATGAAAAAACAAAAAAGTGCACCCTTAAAGAGATTTGGGAAGAAGATTTAGGGATAAAAATAAGCGAAATAGAGTGGCAACAATTATGGGGACAAAGACATTTAAAAAATTTATCGATACGAGTTAAAGAAAATTATTACAAGTTAATATGGAAGTGGTACTTGACACCGGTAAGAATAGCATATATGAATAAAAATAACTCAATAAATTGTTGGAGAGGGTGTCAAGAACCAGGAACATATATACACATGTGGTGGCAATGTAAATATGTAAATAATTTTTGGGAGAAAGTATTTAGAGAAATAGAAACTATAATGAATATAAAATTAGATAAAAGTCCTAGTATAGCATTACTATCACTATATAACGATAAGCATTTGAAAAAGGAGGATAAAGAAGCGATAACAAACTTACTAACTATAGCAAGACTGCTTATAGCAGGGAATTGGAAAAAAGAAATGAATATACAAATAGAGGAGTGGTATAAGGAAGCATGGAAAATAGCAATAAATGATAAATTGACATGTATATTAAAGGTTAAAAAAGGTATATGGAAACAAAGCGATTTTGATGCTGTATGGGGAAGATTTGTGGTAAATGGATTAAAAAATAAGGAAGGAAAATTACCGTCACAAGAAGAAATGAAATTTTGGACAGATGAAATGTAAGAAGGGTGGCTTGAAATGGGTGGAGGGGAGCACTGGGGTGAAAAAAGGGGGGAAAAAATGAGAAAAAGGGGGAGAAATGTCAGAGTAAAATAATAAAATAACATGTTAAAGAGGTTGATGTACAAAATGTAATAGTATGTAATAAAGTGATAAATTAATAAAAAAAATTAAAAAAAAAGGTGGAAAAAATGTGGGAAGGCTTATTGGACATGGTTGGGATTATATTATTGAATCTACTCAATGGTGAAAATGGAGAAGAAGAAAAAGGTTGTTCTCCCCCAACAAATGGGAATGAGTGGAAATATTTTCAGAAATATTTCAAAAATGACTGAAGCCCATGTTTTAGAAAGTTGAAAAACCCTGACAAGAATAATCCTGGATTGTTGAGAATCTTTACTTATTGTGTGCAAATTTGCTTGCTGTTATTTTATGCAGAAAAATAACACAAATAGTATTTTCTATACAGGAAACAGCATTCTATATGCAAGAAATATTTTCATACACTTTAATATTCTTTCTTGTGCAGAAAAAAAATCTGTTTCCTGTGCAGAAAATGCTGTAATTGGGGGCTCCCTATGAACAAAATAAGTGCATAGATTATTTGCACTGGAAACAGCATTTTGTGCGCAGAAATCTGAATGTTCTTCTCAGAACATGATATTTCCATACAAAAATTGCTATTTCTTATGCAGAAAATGTTGTCTGGGTAAAACAATTATGTGTGAATTTTGCCCATGTAGATATAGCTTTAGTGATGAATTACAACCCTAGTCAATCATTGCAGTTTTTATTAGCTATTTCATCCCCCCCCCCCCCAAAAAAAAATCACCTAGAAGGAGATGTCATGGGACTCTGAGTAGCATGCTATGATGCTTTTGCAAGATCCTTTTAGGAAAAAGCCACCGTGATGCTCATCTCATCTACCAGCTTAGACAGAAAGACTAATTGGCTGGGAGTGGGTGTTTCTCATTTTATAACAAGATAGATGTCCTTCAAATCTTTATGCAACTAGCATAGCATTATTAATGAAAATTTGGAAGCCCACTCAGCTTCCATTTTTTCAGATAACCTTATATTTTTTAGAGACTATGAATGAAGTTTTTGGACAAGTCTAGCCAACCGCCTGCATTGTTGATCCTTGCATTTCATAGCTTATCAGCCAGAGAGGATCTAAGTGACTGTAAATGCTTCATTGAAGAAACAAGAGATTCCAACTCCTTTATCAGTAGGTATAATTTGAATAATCCTAAGAACTCCAGCTTGGACCTAAGTGATACTGTTAAGCATAGGTCAACAAAAACCATCTTTTCCTTGCTTTCTTCTTCCTCACTTATAGCCAAATATATTCACTGTATTTCCTTTGTAGAGATTAGTAATTCCAGAAATTCTTGATTAATACTGATTTCCAGAGCCATTTCACTCAGATTTTAGGCCTTGTTCAGGATAGAAATAGCTTTGGGGGAAGGAATATTCCAGCTGCCATCTTCCCTTACAGTTGCTTTTTCCCCAAGTCATTTTACATCTCTCTGAAGTTGCGAAGAGAAGCTGAGAGCCAGCATGGTATAGTGGCAATGCTTACAACTTAATGGTGTAACATTAGAAAATGTTGATAATTTCCACTTCCTTGGCAGCCACCTCACCACAAAAGTCAACATTGACACTGAAATACAATACTGCCTGAGCTCTGCGAGTGCAGCTTTTTTCAGAATGAAGCAGAGAGTGTTTGAGGACTGGGACATCCATAGGGATACCAAGGTGCTTGTTTATAAAGCTATTGTCCTCCCGACCCTGCTTTATGCCTGCAAGTCATGGACTGTCTACAGATGTCACACGCAACTCCTGGAACAATTCCATCAGTGCTGCCTCTGGAAAATCTTGCAAATCTCTTGGGAAGACAGGCCCCAGGAACATCCACATTTAAAAAATACTAATGATCCTGAGATAAAGGGCTATCTGGAACTGCCTCTCCTCATGCCAGTAGATTCAGTTTTGGAAAAGTGTGTTGAGCCCTTTCTGCTACCATTCTGACTTCTATGCAGGATAGTGGGAGGGCAAATGATGATGATAGTGATAATAATACACAACTTTCTTCTTATGAAGCTATCAATGGACAGAAAGCTTAATTGTGACAGTATACATACAGAAAGGTAGATTGCAATTCCAGATTATGGATGTTACAGTCTTATATGGTAACAAGAATGCTATGTGGGGAAATGGAAATGCATGCATTTTTCCTTTTTGCAGCTTCATCATGTAAGCCTAAGGACTTTATTGCATGAACCTGCAGTGAGTTGGGTACCTTTGTTATTGCACCTCTCTTCATTACTGCAGTTGCACATATTTGCCAATTTGTGGTTCTGTGATCATACTTCTGCATACCTTTGTATTGCCTTCTTACACTGCCACTTTTTACTAATGTTTTATTTTTATTTTTTAAAGAACAATTGCATCATTCCAGATTCTGCCTTGGGAATAACATAGAGAAAGGCAGATAGAGGATCAGGAGGGGACTCTTTACTGCTAGCATTCTGGTACAGCAATGGAAGGGACCCATCACACCAAAGTAGGTGATGAGAATATTGCAGGATTGGGAGCTATTGATATGTTTTACCTGTCAATAACTAGGGACATGTGAATACCAAGATGGGGATGGGGTGGAAGTACACATGGCATCATCCAATAGGAACTATCACGCAAGAAGATGGTCCAGATGCACTGCAGGTTTGCCACCTTTGTGTATAAAGGTCATAAGAGTTTAGGCTAAATCTTACTTCTAACAATAGTTTCCAGCACTACTCCAGATTCTCAGCTGTTTATTGTATATCCAAGAAATGTGTGGCATCTTTGTGAAGCGGGAAGAGCAATGGGTAAGTGTACCTGAACCCTAAATAAAACATTACTTTTTCCTTGATATTATTGTCACCCTGGCATTTGCAGCATTTTGAGCAAGACTAAGCTGAGAGGCTACAGTAGAGTAGTCAGAATTTTAGATACGGTCAAAGTAATAGTAATGGCTACAGCAGATTTCTTCGGCTCTTGTGCTAAGAAGGGATGAATGCTCCGAACCAGATTTCTGAAAGCTTGTCAGAGCTGCATGAGATGGAAAAGCAGCTTCTGTGACATATTGATAGCTCTGGATGACAGACGTGATATTTATTGCCAAGGACAGCAATATATATGCATGCATGTGCGTGTGTGTGTGTGGACATACGTATGTTAAAACAAATGCAGACACTGGCGAATGATGGAAAGCCATGACAGAAAGTGCCAGAGAACAAATTTCTTCAAGAAAAGATTGCCACAGGAATTGGCTTCAGTGAAATTCACTTTTATCTGTTCTGATTTAAGGGCAAAACTATGAAAATAGTGGAGGAGTTAATGTTGGAAGTGTCATTCCTTCCCTTCCTAACCAAAGATTTCCAGACTTTTCAAAGCCATGTCAGATGACCTGATTGGAATGTACATATTTATTCAGGCAATATGAAGTATCTCTATCCTAAATATTGACCGTAGCAGGAAAAGGACATGGATTCTCTATTTCCCTCTAAATCCTTAGCACACCACCGCCACCATTCTCAGTACTATATCTCCCTCCTCCCATAAGTGAAAGTGGTTTACGAACAAAAAAAGTATCATAGGTAAAACACACAAAAGATTACCATTAAATGTTATCTGTCATTAGCATTAAAATAAATTTAAACACAGAAGCATTTCAGAAACACCACAACAGTACAACAATCTGTCAGAATAATTTCTTTTTTTTTTAAAAAAAACCCATTCAGTTCTCAAAAGCTTCCTATAATAAAAACAGTCTTTGTCTGATAACAAAAGAACAGTGAGGAGGAGACTACTGTAGTTTCCCATTAAGAGAATTCCAGAAGAAGGGAGGAGCAACCATCAAGAAAGCCCTCTCTCAAAATCTTCTAATTGTAAGGAACCATAGAGTCCTGTTGATACAGACCAGAATTGTATTGACTTTTCTTTTTGGCTACTGGTTCAGACTGTTGACCCATATTTAGTTTGTGGTCTACTACGATCCCTAGATCCTTTACATATCTTCAAGTCAGGAGTCACCCATTTCATATTTGTGTATTTCTTGCCTAAATATAGATACTAGCCTTTATCCTTCTTGGAATTCATTTTGTTAGTTTAGGTCCAGTTCTCCAGTTTCTCAAGTTCATTCTAAATTCCATTTCTGTCCCCTGTAATATTAACCAGTCCTTTTCAGCTTGGTGTCATCTGCCAAATTGATATGTCTGCCTTGCCTTCTATTCCATCATTTCAATCATTTATGAAAATGTTTAGCAACACAAGGCAAATCACACAACTCAAATGCAGTCCACTAGTCACATCTTTCCAGGATAAGAGTGAGTATTCTCTGGGTTTGGTGTGTTAACCAATAGATCCACCAGACTGTCTAGCCCACAATTCACTAGCTTGCAAAAATAGCATTTGGGACTTTGTCAAAAAGCCTTATGGAAGCCAAGATATATTACATCCACGGCATTCCCTTGATTTACCAAGCTTGTATCTGGTCAAGAAATTAGTTTGACATGAGTTCTTTTCAAGAAATCCATTCTGGCTCTCAGTAACCACTCCATTTCTGTCTAAGTGAGCACACACTTGCTGTTTAATTATCTGTTTTAGAACCTTTCCTGGTATCAACATCAAAGGAATTATGACCTCAACACAAAAGGGCTAAAATCAGCGGCAT
Source organism: Anolis sagrei ordinatus (assembly GCF_025583915.1). Lineage (NCBI taxonomy): Eukaryota > Metazoa > Chordata > Lepidosauria > Squamata > Anolidae > Anolis > Anolis sagrei. The sequence continues at coordinate 167,909,892 of NW_026847438.1, read as the reverse complement.
GTGCCAATTTTAGCCCAGGTCACCCACACAGACAGCTGGCTCCCATCAGATGGCTCTGGCTCAGCTCCATGGGTGAAGGAGGGTGGAGCTGGCACATGCTCCCAACAGGACAACCCAGGAGGGCTTCTGTGTTGACGTAGAATCCATGAGGGGAAACCATGTGCACCATATGCGCTCAAGCTTCCCCCGTCTGATAGCCCTTAGCTGGAGCCAGGTGATACGGAGCAGGGACGCTGGGTTCCCCATGCCCCTCTATGAAGCAGAGTGCAGTTGGTAGCCATCTGACAAGGTCATAAGTTGGTAGTTCCCCCAGTCCTTTTTTTTAAGCATGAGGATGACATTTTCCCTTCTCTAAATTGCTGGAACTTCCCCTGACCTCCAAGAATTCTCAAAAATCATTTATAATGGCTCTGGAAATATAAATGCAAGTTCCTATTGTACTCTTGGATGCAGTTTATCTGGCTCTGGAAACTTGAATTCATTTAGATTACACATTTTAGACTGTACTTTAAAAGAAATGTTTATTCTATTTTCTCCATTTAACACACACATTTCCTTTTGGAAGAAGACTGAGGCAAAGGCAGTACTAGTTGCTGTCTTGCAACTCTGAGCATTCACCTCTCTGTGCTATACTGAAAATGGCTTTTGGAAGTCAACTTCTGGGGATATGTGCAGTCCTTTCCCCTGCCATAACTTATAGTTAACAAAGTGTCAATAATAACAATCTCCAAAAAATGCAATTCATCATAGCTGAAGAACTTTTGGCTCTTAAGATGTCACTGGACTTTAATTTCCATATGCCCCTGCCACACTTATGAGGGATGATGGGATGAAGTAGTGTATTAATATGACATGGGTAATTGGTTCTCTATCCCAGTTGTATACCATTACTTAATGATATATGTCTCTAATGCAGAACTTTCCAAACAGTTCATGTTGGTGACACTATTTTTAGATATGCATCATTTTGCGACACTAGCAAACAAAAGGTTAAACAACCCCTTATAAGAGATACAGACACTTATATAAATTGTAATAATGAAATATATCTCATGAAGACCTTTCATTTATATTTTTTGATACTTAATTCACTTATGGTCTTGTCACATGGCTGCCAGAGTTGCTCCATGTCATCGAGGTGTGTGGAGAAACCAGCACCCCACCTCACTCATTGCCTAGCTCCAAGAAAGGCTGATCCCATGGAGGGAAGCGTCAATTGCGGGGCTTCCCCCCATGGCTTCCTATGACATCACGGGAAGTTTCCTGTGTTGCTGCAGTGGTGGCATGCGCTGGCTCCACCCTACTTTGCATTGTTTGATGGGAGTGGGTGGGCTCGATGGGTTACCTGAGCTAAACCAGTGTATGCCGCCAATTTTAGTGATGAGGTCTATAGACTCAGAAGATTCTCCTTGCAGTCATATGAATGCCTCCACACTGTAGCTGACACAGTGATGTGTTGCAACACACAGAATGAATAGCTCTGCTCTGATATGGCTGTATTATCAACTGTGGTTATTGGAGAAATTTCTGTTTCATTATATATATAGATTGACTTTCCTTATTAAGTTGGTGCCTAGAGCATGCCATATTCCAGATATACACATCATTTGGATACTTGTTCCAGCTGGCTTTGACCTCTCTAACATTAGCAAGTGACTCCCTTCCAAAGGTTCTTCTTTTCATGATGTCAGTGTACGGATAATGACAATGCCTGGATAATCTGGAATGACAACACCCACAGTTTTATTGAGTCAGGAAAATGAGATATTATGTCCATTGAAGTTTTCAAGAAACACAGCACTATGTACGTCAAAACCGAAGGGGCTCTGAGTTTAAAGCAGAGCATTTTAGACAGAGGCAATACATACAGTTTAATTACAAATGTTGCAGTGAAATCCAGGTTGATCCTGTTTCTCCCAAATGAGTTGACCACAATTTTCAGCTTGGCATGGCCTGAAAGCTTGAGGAATGTATTTCCAGTAATTGCCAAGCCACTCCATTGTTTCTGTGTATACATAAACACCAGGCTGTGATCATAGAGGTCATGCTCGAGTTGCTATCTGATATTCACTTCTGCTATAAGGATTGACTAAGCTGGTGTAGAGTGGCTGCAGATTTCCATTGACTCTGTTAGCCTTTTTGTCGGCTTCAGTGCCCTCATGCAGTTCCAGCTAGAATGGGAAAACAAAAAACCCACCTGTTAAAAGCACTGCGCCCACCCCATCATGCTCAGCAGGGATCCCTTCATGCCTTTACTGTTTGAATGTGAACTGGATTTTACAGTCCATTGATTAAATAGAAGACACTTTAAACAGTTCTGCAAAAAGAGCTCATTGAGTGCTCCTATTTGTTATCTTTTAAACAAGACTTTATTTTAAGGAGTATAAGGATTCGTTGATGGGAATTGTAGAGACAGCAGTGTGTTATGAGATTATAGCTCCCTGCACCACTTAACATTGGATAGTCTATTTAGCCCAGTGTTTCTCAACCTTCCAAATGCTGGGACCCCTTTAATACATTTCCTCATGCTGTGGTGACCCCCAGCCATAAAATTATTTTCATTGCTACTTCATAACTGTAATTTTGCTACTGTTATGAATCGCAATGTAAATATCTGATTTGCAGGATGTATTTTCATTTACTGGACCAAATTTGGCAGAAATACCTAATATGCTCAAATCTGAATACTGGTGGGGTTGGGGGAGGAATTGATTTTGTCATTTTGGAGTTGTAGTTGCTGGGATTTATAGTTGGCCTACAATCAGAGAGCATTCTGAACACCACCAGTTATGGAATTGAATCAAACTTGGCACACAGAACTCCCATGGCCAACAGAAAATACTGGAAGAGTTTGGTGGGCATTGACCTTGAGTTTTGAAGTTGTAGTTCACCTACCTCCAGAGAGCACTGGACTCAAACAATGATGGATCTGGACCAAACTTGGCACAAATACTCAATATGCCCAGATGTGAACACTGGGGGCATTTGGGGAAAATAGACCCTGACATTTGGGAATTGTAATTGCTGGGATTTATAGTTAATCTACAATCAAAGAGCACTCTGAACACAGCCCACAATGGATCTGCACCAAACCTGGCACACTACCTATATGACCAACATTGAATACTGGTGGGGTTGGGGGGCCCGTTTTTGAATTCTGGGAGTTGTAGTTCACCAACACCAAAAAGGAAGATAAGGACAGCCTTCTCTAAGACCACCAGAAATATGTTTTCTTTGATGATCCCTCTGAAACCCTCCTCATGACTTCCTCAGGGGTCCCGATCTCCAGGTTGAGAAACACTGGTCTAGCCAATGGGGGGCTGCATAGTTTCTATCCTCATTTTAAGTGAAATGTTACTGGGCCGCTTCTTAGGGTGCATCTGCACTGCAGAATAAATGCAGTTTGACATTAATCAATCTCACAGCAGGGTATGTCTTTAACATTGGATAGTCTGACTGCCATGGCTCAATGCTAAGGAATTCTGGGATTTGTAATTTGGTGAGTCACCAGCACTCTTTGGCAGAAAAGGCTAAAGACTGTGTAAAACTACAATTCCCATGATAGCACAGCATTGTGTCATGTCAGTTAAAGTGATGCTAAACTGTGTTAAATCTACAGTGTGGTTGTGCCTTTAGTCATCAGCTCTACAACAAGGCAGAATGAGGCAGCTATCTATTGCAGCCGATTTGCAGGATGGGACCATTTGCTTTTCTACCTCAGTCAGTACAATATCTTTGACCAACCCTGGGATCATCCTTCTCTTATGTTAAGAAAAATGAAATTCTCTTGTGTGTCAGTGGTATCTAGTGACTTCTAGTGGTATCTAGTGACAGTGAATTCATTTTGGGTTTTAGTCAAAACTTTAACCTAGCTGTCTATGATACTGAGGATGGTTTGAAGATAGGCTTCAGCACTGTGGATAGTTCCTTTAAAGCTAGCGGTCAAACACAGAGCATATTTATTGTTTCACGGAGTCTGGATATGGAACAAAAACAGATTGAAATGGAACGAGATCTGTAATGCTGTTAATAAATAAATAAATAAATAAATAAATAATAAGATCATTTGTTTTTCCTGAAATCTCTTGAGCTGGGAAACCACTACATGGTCCAGAATCTTGCCCCAAAATGGAACCCAAGGCTCTTCCAGATTGGTCTAAAGAAATGTGAGTTCTGAAAAAAATTCCTTGGTTTTTGCCAGTCCTTGTCCCCTGAGTGTCTACTCCATCCATTGTTTTCCTATTTATAAGGGTTTTTTGGATCTAAAATAAGGTTTTTTGAAAATCTTTTTTTTTTACAATGCTTTATTTACTGAGGTGATCTAGGACAATTTTCCTCCCCTGATTTTTTTTTAAATTCTGAGAAATAAGGGACTCCAGCACTATAACTCTTAAGAGTTTTTTTTAAAGGAAGTGAAAAAAGAGAGAGAAGAGAATGATACTTTTTTTGTTCCAACATGACTGAGAATTAGAACTATGGAAAAAAAAACTTCCTGACACATATGTCCTGTCTAGAGGCGTCCCCAGCCTTCTGTGTTTTCTTCATTTTTTAGGCTAGTGTATTGCAAGTAATTTAATGTGTCTGAACTGTGAAAAGCTATTATGAGAGTTTCACAGGCTACTGCATTTTTTTATTTCCCCATTTACAGATAAAAATAGAAAAGGAGAAATGTTGCTTGTAAATGCAATGTGTAATTCAGCTTACCTCCCTAATGTCGATAAACAGATACTGTGTACTTCTTAATCTTTAAATCATTATTCCTTTCAGATGTCCAATTGTTGTCTGTCAACTAGTCTTCATTATTTTTCTTTGCACTCTCTTAGAATTGTAAATGAAATTGGCTAATATTTCAAGTCGTTGAAGAATATTACAGCAAATAGTAGGCTGCAGTTATGCCAACCAGTGTTCAGTCAAATAAGTTTTATGGAGCTATTTTATAAATGGGTAAGCACCAACACAACACAATTATTGAACATTAGGTCTTTATTTTATTTCATGTCATTCATGTCTTTCCCCCAGTTATGGGAACAATATGCTTAAACTATTCAAAACCAGCTTTCACTGTGTACATGTATGTTCATTTTAAAAATAACTTTTATTTAAAGGAAAATCATAATACAACAATAATGAAATGAACAAACAAATTATAAAGTTATACAAGTGTGGGCCAAAAGTTTTTGCCTCCTGTGTCATAAAAATGTTATGAATGAACACATAACAGCAGAAGTTTATTTATTTATTTATTTATTTACAGTATTTATATTCTGCCCTTCTCACTCCTCAGGGGACTCAGGGCAGATTACAATGCACATATACATGGCAAACATTCAATGTCATTAGACATACAACATCTATAGACAGAGGCAATTTAACATTCCAGCTTTTCCAGCTTAATGAGGGTATTCCCAATTCTGGCCACAGGGGGAGCTGCTGCTTCATGGTCCACTTGTGACACCGAGTCCTTTGATGGAGTACTTCCTCATTCTTCCACATGCTGCTGGAAGGTTTTGTGGTGTCATAAATTAGTTAAATTAGCCTCCCTGCGTAAAGAAGTACCTAAATTTCCTACTTGACAGATGGAACTATCTTTCGGGCTGCATAGGTCAACAGCAAGCTAGACTATTAATGGTTGGGAGCTCACTCCAACCCGGGCTGGCTTTGAACTCATGACCTCTCAGTCAGTAGTGTTTTAATGCAGCTGGCTACTAACTAGCTACACCACAGCTTGGTCCAGATCCACAGATCATAGCCTGAAACTACTGTTCAACATAGTCACTATCAATTTGTACACATTTGCACCATCATTTCACCCAGTCACCAAAAACCATTTTGGAAAAATTCAGGGTTTTGCTTTGTGACCCATGATTTTAAAGCTGGGTTGTTGTAGGTTTTTTTGGGCTATATGGCCATGTTCTAGAGGCATTCTCTCCTGACGTTTCGCCTGCATCTATGGCACGCATCTTCAGAGGTAGTGAGGTCTTTGTACTCATTTTAAAGCTGTTTTAATGTGATTAATTTTGATCAGAAACCATGATTGTTTTTCAGAGGTCCAAACAGGTAAAAGTCAGAAAGACACAAATCATAAACATTCTTCAAGTGATTATGGATTTCCATAAGTGCACAAACTTCTTCCGCCAGAAACTCAATGATGACTCTTTCTTTTAGCTTCAGATTCATGGTTCTAATCAGCCAATCAGAAAAAGAAAAGACAATATCAGTAGAGTAAGGTTGCCTCTATCATATCATGCATAGATAGTCCAGTAGCTGTGAAAGAAATAAAAGTTAGAGCGATGGAGGCATTAACTTTTGACCCACCTTCATATGTTTTTTAGATGTATGTTCATTTAAAAAATAATTAACCAATCTGTAGTCCTGACAACCTTTAAAATTCTTAAAAGACAGACTATAATGTTGAGATTAACAGGTACAGTAATGTAATTCACTGGGGGTTGGTTCCAGAACTGCTGTGGATACCAAAATATGTGGATGCTTAAGTCTCATTATACACACTAGCATTGTAAAATGGTGTTCCTTATATAAGTGGCAAAGTTAAGGTTTGCTTTTTTTGGATTTTGTTCGAAAAAACTTTCAAGATTAAATTCATGGATGTAGAGGGCTGACTGGTACTGGAAAAAATATAATTAACCAAAATTTAGATAACCTATGAGTATCTTATTTTGTCTGAGTGACCCAAGAACTAAACAGGCTCATAAATTGCTAACAGGAAGATGTCCAATTGCTAAATTGATGTCAGCTGCATGCCTGCAAGAGGAGTTAAAATTTCACCTTCAGTGAAAATTTCCACCTTAACTCTCCTCCTCTTGAGAAGGCACCCTACAACTGATACTGAGTAGGCTTCCTGTCCATTGCATGCCTGTAGAAGACCTTTTGGATTGACTTGCCACAAGGTGTCACAAGAACAGAAGGCGAAAAGGTTAAGTCTCCCAAAATTTGTAGTCTTCTGGTCTCATGACAATAAGGTTGAGATGGGGGAAATCTATGTAAGTGTCTGACTCATAGGACTTGGTCAGAAATCTTGGTCAGATTTCTTATTTCTTGCCATGCTGTTTAAACATAGAATTTTGGAGGTATTTTGCCTGTCTTGGGGTTTCATCTTAGAACAGTGGTTCTCAACCTGTGGGTCCCTTACAATTTGGTGATGGATCTGGGCATTGTATGTTTTTACCCTGTTTCCCCTTCTGCTCCCTCACCCATATTGTGTTTTTAGCAGTTATATTTATATTTTTAATGTACCAAACATGCCAGGTTTGTATGGAAATGTGACACTATTTCCTGTGCTGGTCAATGACCGAAATAAATGTTTTGATTTGATTTGAACCTGTGGGTCCCCACATGTATTGGCCTTCAGCTCCCAGAAATCCTAACAGGTGGTAAACTGGCTGAGATTTCTGGGAGTTGTAGGCCAAAACACCTGGGTACCCACAGGTCGAGAACCACTGTCTTAGACTTTCTTGTGTAGCTTGTAACTGTACAATAATAACCAGAAGCTGGTAGGTATAAAGGGAAAAAAGAGTGACCAAAAGCCCTTGATAATGAAGCTGCATTAGTTCTTTTGCATGAGGACTTAGGAGGTATTTTGAAACAGCCGCACAGGAGATGATATAAGTGTCAGTGAGTAAGTTCTGCTCCTCCTTGCAGAGTTTGGGCAATTGTTCTGGGAGTGACACACACTCAGCTCACTGGAGAGTGAATGCTGGGCAAGGAACTCAAGCTTGAGCAAACCACAGATACAGATAGAAGGATGAATGGACAGGCAAAGTCCTCAGATAGAGCAAAAAGGAGATTCCTACCCACACATTTTTGAACAATGTAAATATAGGGTGAGGCCAGGCATGGAGCTCTTGCTGTACAAAGCTGTGTTAGTTTATATTCCAAGTGTGGATGACTTCTGAAATGCAGTAGTAACAGAAGGCACTCTCTTTGAAGCCTTCCAGCAGAAATGATCTCTGGACATGTACAGGACAAAGTGGAAGGCAAGAAAATGGCTCCCCCTTTTTTCTCCAGAGCAGTGATGCTTCTGATTTTGGACTATTCAGTGTGTAAAGAAGGTGGAGTGGAGGCTGCAAAATAAACTGAGGGGCAAATATTGCTTTTCTCTGCTATACACATTTCTTTTGGAGTGTGTCACCATAAGACCTAACTACACTTTATGACTTCACTGTAAGAACTAAGTCCCATTGAAAACAATTGGATTTCCTTCTGAGATGAAGTGAAATCTTATATTATACTAGCTGTACCTGCCACGCATTGCTGTGGCCCTCCCTCTCTGAAGTGGCTCCTTTCTCGACTGCTTGGTGGATTTTTTTCCTCGCGCAGGAGGGGGGGTGGGGCTAGAGGGAGTCTTTTTCACACTTGCGCTGTATCATCATTTAACTTTTTGGGGGTTTTAAAGTCCTTTCTGCTATTTTTTTTTTGGGGGGGGGGAGGTTATGAGTGATGGTCACTTGTTAGTCTGTTAGGCAGGTAGTGTCAATTCGTCCAGTGGTTTTTGAGTTATGTTAATCCCACAAACGAACGTTACATTTTTATTTATATAGATTGATATTGTTCAATTTGAAATTTGTGAAATAATGAAGAATTGGGACTGGAGCAGCAGGAGAAAGTATTTTCCATCAAGTTTTTTGTTTTTTTTTTGTGTGGGAGGAAACGCTTATAGAGATTTGGTACTATGCCTCTGGAAAATGAGCAAGGTGGCTGATTTGTCCTTTTGCCTATGATCATACAGCGGTAAATGGGAACTTTATTACTTTGAATCGAAAGAGGCTTAATGTCTTCATGCTGAACTGCCGGCTCAAACCAAGCAGCACCACAAAAGTAAAGATTAGATCTTGGCACTCAGAGCAAAGTTTATCATCTCATTAGTGAGATTGCTGTGAATTTTGAATGAGAAATCAAACAGTCAATTTTAGCTGAGCTAAATTAAAAGCAACACAGAAAAATGGCAAAGTTTTAAGTTGAGAGTTGTTTCCCTTTTTCTGCCCCCTCCCTTGTTCTTTTTCCTTGCTTTTGTTTTTAACCTAAAGGAACTTCCTCCTTTTGCCCCCTTTAATAGTGAGCCAGGTTATAAAGCTCTGCAAACAAAGAAGTCCTCCAAGAATTGCACTCGCATTCCCAATGTAGACAAAGCAATTTGCAAGCGTGTTATCAAAAATGTATTTAAATGAATGAACATTGGTATAACTTCAAGCAATTAGGAGCACGCTAATAACAATAGGAGGCTTCAGCTGTAAATAATTACTCTTGCCTCAAGGCGTCTCTTTAATTCTTGGGTTACCGAATCTATAAACAATAATCAAACTGCAAAGCCAGTTGGGTTGTTATTGGGGTGAAAGAAGGAAAGGGAGGAGGGCTCCTTCCTCCATAATATTGGAAAATAATATAGTTCAACCTATGATGACACTAAAAGCAACATTGATCTTGAGGCATCTTGGTCTAGAGGCAAAGACCTAATGCAAAGACCTTAGATCCATTGATCTAAGTTACAGACATCCTGAAACTGTGGTGCTGATTTTTTTTTTTCATAACTACAAAAGGTGCTTTCATCTGTTTGTGTGTGAGTGTATGAGAGAAAGGTGTGTGTGAAGGGGAGTTGTTGCTGTGACTCAATAAATGGGGACATTAAGAGGAAATGTTATAATTGTTGCTCCCCACAACCTTGTTAATGACGAATGTACAGTTAGACTTCCCCTCCCCATGCAATTGAGGCTAAACTGTTGACACAATTTATTCAAATGTCACAACTAACACTGAACATAATGAGGGATTGTAATTGCAGCTATTGCAGTCAAGATAAGGATTTCTTTAATTAGAATTAAGAATATGGTGACACAAGGGTATAAAAATGAGGAACACAAAACAAATGGGTGAGAATTAAAGTTTTTTTTAAATCGAGGCTGAGTCTTCTGCTTGAGATTTTAGAGCAAAATCACCCATATTGTGAGATATTTTACATTACTTTATTCTAAACAGGCTCAGATGCTTTAGAATTGACTTGAACAGTTCTGACTTAGGTTGAAAAGTGGCAAAGTTGGAAAAGCCTTTTTTCTTTCAACTTCAGTGTCTCAATTCCCCAGCCACCATGATCGACTGTGGGTATGTACACTGTGGGATTTTGAAAGGTGCAATCCATAAGTGATATTTAACCTTTCATTCTGTGTTGTTTCATTGATAACATTGGCCAAGACACATTTTGGGGCCTCAAATGTTAGACCTGTTTGTAGGTATATTTGACCTGCTGATTCCAAAGATGGCAACAATTCCCCTCTGTCATCTCTAGTTTTTGAGATACAGAAAATATGTCATCTACCAGTAGCCATCTGCTCATCTATAGAAAACCATGATAACCATATCTAGAGTTGATACGGTCTACCCAATGCATTTTTCAGAATCAGCACTCAAAATAAACCCAGAAAGAGGACTAAATATTAAGCTATCGAGATTTTTTTTGTTAGACTGTATAATTATTCCAAAATTGCTATGAGAAATAGCTCTGTCCCTGTGGGCAAAATTACAACTTTGAAGGGGTGCGGACAATTTAATGATGAGGAAAGCAGCTTGTCTACATAGGGACCACCAAACGCAGTGCCCAAACACGAATCAAGGAACATGAAAGGCACTGCAGACTACTTCAACCAGAGAAATCAGCTATAGCAGAGTACCTGATGAACCAACCTGGACACAGCATATTGAGAACACAGAAATGTTGGACCACTCTAACAACTACCATGTGAGGCTACACAGAGAAGCCATTGAAATCCACAAGCATGTGGACAGTTTAAACAGAAAGGAAGAAACCTTGAAAATGAACAAAATCTGGCTAGCAGTATTAAAAAACTCTAAAATTGTAACAATAAATAAAGAACACTACTCAAACACAGGGGAACTCCAGACAAGAAACAATCAGGGACAGCTAATCACCTTTCAACAAAGGATTCCCCCAGGCAGTAACAAGTCACACCTAAAAACTGTCAGATCATCAAATGCTAATCAAGGTGGTCAATTTAAATATTCATACCTAGCTCCAACAGACAAGAGTTCTTTCTCCCACTCTGGACTTTCCACAGACATATAAAACCAATTTTCCTAGTTTCCAACAGGCCTCACAACTTCTGAGAATGCCTGCCATAGATGCAGGCAAAATGTAAGGAGAGAATGCTTCTAGAATATGGCCATACAGCCTGAAAAACCTACAACAACCCCGTGATTCCGGCTATGAAAGCCTTTGACAATACATCGAAACCAGCTTGGTTGGGAAATATGAAACATGCCCCATGAAGATTCTCACTGTTTACCCCTATTTAAGCCCTTTTTAGTTAGAGGGATTAATATTTTATGTACAGTTTCGGGTGGGGGGGGGGGGAGGTAAGTCTAGACAGCCTCTTTGCTTTCTAAGCTTCCATTGCTCTGCCCCTTTAAACATCCCTCTGGGAAGTGTAAACCTTTTTATGACTGAAAGGTGAAGAGAGATGAAGGCCGGAAAGTCTACAAAACAGCACACCCAGTTGGAACTGTATTCAAGTCCAGTCAATTAAATATTGAGACTATCTTAGAGACTGTTGAACACCACACAAGAAAGAGACAATAAGAATAAATAAAGATTCAAGAGCCTCAGTCTGGCCAGAACTGTGTTTATCTCTCAAAGACTTTACCTTTCCTCATAAAGACTTTGTAGTGAGACACAGGAGGGGAGAAAGTCTAAAATTCTTGTCAGTTAGTAAATTATTGTTTGATTCAACTATATAGCCTCCAATCTGCTCCCTTCACAGCCAGTAGTTACAATAGAGTGAGGGCAGAACACACACATACCCAGCACATGCCACAGTTCCACTAGACTGAGTCACCTATTACAATTTGAGAGGTTTCAAAACAGAAGGAAGTGGAGGAACCTGACAATGAATCTGTTGTGTCCATTTAATTTGGTTCTTGCCATATTAAGAAAGTATAGAATGGAAATATAGAAAATCTTTTGGACTTCAGTATCGGAAAAAGGCCTCCATAATGAAATGGGGGCTGGAATTCTGTTGGGTCATTATACTTGAGTAAAAATAGCTTCACAAGCAATTAAGCTCACATGCTTACTTACAGTTAAGCATAGTCTCTACTGAACTCACTGCAAGCATTCACACAAAGTCTTTATCACACTAAGCTCCAGTTGCCCAATCACCAATGGCAGATAAATTCCAGCATCAGCATCCTTGTTATCACATCACTTTTGTGGCATTGCACTGAAATGCCAATGTCTTCTGCATACCCTCATAGCTCTGCCCTCTTGCACTACTACTACTGCTCTGTATTTTTTAAATAAAGGATTTTCACAATTCCTGCAATGATTAAATAAACAAGGCAAATATTACTGTAAATAATAAAATAAGCACCTCAGGAATAGCTGTCACTGAGAGTATAGTATCACCACTAGGTTTGTAGTGGTTACAATTTTCCCTCACTGCTTGGAAAAATACCAGTTTGCTGCTTGTGCCTAATTTGAAAACTAACAAGGAAATTAAAAGAACCAAAATTAAACCTCTTTAACTTTTGGCTGGAAGGTCTTAGGAGATAACTGTGCCAGGCTAATGCTCTGAAAATGTTTTAAGTGGAAATGCAGGAGTACTTATTACCAGTGGAGAAATATTTTAAACTGTGCTTGGTGCTTCTCAGACAAGACTCACTTGATAATCTAATTTGGAATAGTACCCAGTTGAATCAATATCTGCCTCCTGACAAATATTATTAAATATCTGCTTGATAAGCCTATTTACAACTAGGGATAATAATTTCACTGCTGTGAGATGGTAAATGAACAAACAAAACAAAACAAAATAGACTCACTGATGGCTTCCTTCACTCACAGCGTCTGTGTGCCAAAGTTGGAAGACTAAGATGAAGAACATAATTAAGGAAACATATGAAGGCTAGCACGGGGTTTGAGATTAATTAGCTGTGCGTCAATAATCTCATCAATATCCGATTAACAAATGACACATTGCCCAATGAAACATATTGATTCATTCACACTCCACACTGTTAATAAATTGAAGCTGCTTTGCTAAATGAGAGAGCTGACAAAATAATAACTTCCTAAAACTTTCCCTGCTACTTGTGTTTAAAAACATAAAGTCAGCCTGAAGTATGCTGAAATTTTGCTACTCTGTCACTGGCTTTTTAGCTATGAATGGAAAGTAGCCAATGTTTATCTCTTAGATTAATGTTAGAATCAGTTTAAATAGCAGGAATACAGGGATGACGGGTAAAGTTTTCCAGGATTGAGGATCCTGAATTCAATCCAGATTTAGACATATTTAAAAGACCATCAAAATCAATGAGACTTTTATGACTCTTGTAAAAACCCATTGACTCAATGTTCCAAAGCATAATTTGTTCTGGTTGAGCTGTGAGGTAGAACATTGCAAAGTTATTGTATTAAAATTAATACACTTGCTTTCACTCATGCAGCATCTACACTAGATGCTTAATCCGGGAATGGTCTGGAACATTACGCTTTGCCTAGCCTCAGACTGATGACAGCCACATGCACTGGACCAAACTCCCTGCAATACTGGTGTCCAGGTGATCCAGCCAGGCCAAGATTGCATTGGCCCCATTGGTCACCCCCCTTTTTCTTAAAAGATTCTCTCATTCTTGCTGATAATGCAGGTGAACAGTCACAACCACTTATGGCCATGCTCTTGAAGGGAGCTCCATGACCGGTGAGAAGAAACATAAGGAAGACCCATCCCTATCCTCATAAAAGGTGGTGGCAGTAAACAATCCATTGTCTACATGCACATCACTACCACCATCCTTTACAGGCATCCAGATGGCCCCAAATCACATGAACACTCCAAAGTATCCCTTGACTATGCTTGACTACAGACCTTGATGACAGCCACATGCTTAACTACAGACAGTCCCCAGGTTACAAACATTTGACTTGTAAATTGCTCTCATGGTTAAGAATGGGGTGAGACAACAAGAAGTGAGAGAAATCTACTCCTCGGAAGGGAAATTCACTCCTGAAAGAGTTATCATGCAGAAATACGCACACACATAATTAGTGGGAGTTACACTTAAAACTGCTCTGACTTACATACAAATTCAACTTAAGAACAAACAAACAGAATCTAACTTGTTTGTAACTTGGGGACTGTCTATAGCTGTATTTACAAAAGTATAAGGAAGGAAGGAAACTGGTGTCAAAAATAATTTAGGTTTTGGTGTATTTTGCATTTCCAAATAAGAGATTTTCAACTTCTACTGATTATTTACAAATTAAAGAAATTAGTTACTTTAAAAAATCATCTAAATTCTGTCCAGTGCCAGGTTATGGTAAAAGAGTTTTATATCAGCAAATAAATAAATCAAGACCCAAATAAATATTGTGTGATTACATAAAGAATAAGGCCTCCTGGTGGCGCAGTGGGTTAAACTGCTGAGCTGCTGAACTTACTGACCGAAAGGTTGGTGGTTCAAATCCGGGGATGGGGTGTGCTCCTGCTGTTAGGCCCACCCAGCTTATGCCAACCTAGCAGTTCAAAAATATGCAAGTGTGAATAGATCAATAGGTACCGCTTCTATGGGAAGGTAATGGCATTTCATGCAGTCATGCAGGTCACATGACCTTGGAGGTGACTAAGGACAATGCCAGCTCTTTGGCTTAGAAATAGAGGTGAGCCCCCCCCCCCCCAATTAGACATGACTAGACTTAATGTCAGGGGAAACCTTTACCTTTACATAAGGAATGGTTGGCGAGAAAGAAATCCCAGATCTTTTAGTTCCTTTAGGTCAGTGGTTCCCAACCTTTGGGTCCCCAGGTGTTTTGGCCTACAACTCCCAGAAATCCCAGCCAGTTTACCAGCTGTTAGGATTTCTGGGAGTTGAAGACAAAACATCTGGGGACCCAAAGGTTGAGAACCACTGCTTTAGGTGAAGATGAGCTATGAAAATTGCTTGAAGTCAAAAATACAGAAAGTTATACCGATAAAATGTTCACAGCATGCCTTCCAAAAAAAGGAAGAGAAGGAATAATAATCTGATTATAATATTTAGCCTTATGACATAAGTTAAGGTGATGGTAAAAGAAAAGCGTACTATTGCCAAATGAGTTCATAAAACAGGCACTTAAGATCGATTGGATAATGGAGAACTAGTAAATGAAGTATGTCAAATCACCCAAGAAGTTCAAGCAAGGTAAGACAAAGCTGGGGTTTTTTGAACTGTTGTTGAGGTAAAGTTCGAACAATGGTGTGGCAGGATGTTCTCGTACTTTTGTGCCTCTATCAGGCATCCCTTTTCTTGGGAACCAGCCTTGTTGGCTGTGATTCTTCCTTTGAGGATTTTGTCAGAATTTGTAATTGGCCAGAGAGATAAGTGTTTGCGCTGTCCCGATAGCAGTGAGCCACTTCTTGTGTCGCACAGTTTGGCCCAGTGTTCCCTGAAACGTTACACACAGCGGTTTGATCCATCCGTATTTTGCACTTAACTAACTCTCATTAGCTTTTTAGGGTCTTGTGATATGCTGAATAACCTGGAACACCTAATGATTTTATTACCAGTCTTAATATTTAGAGTTCCCAGTAGAGTCATGTAGGGTTCTTAATGAAACCATTATTTACAGGATTAAAATCTCTTGGCAAATTCCCTTCCTTCCACCTCTGAACTCCAATTAGTACACATTCATAACCCTCTCTTGGAAGAAAAAGGGCTTTATATACTGTTCAACATTTATTAATGTTTTATGTAACGTGGGTTTAAAATGTGAGCTATAAAATAAAAATAACACAGTTTAGCACTTTCTGCCCTGGCTGATTTTGCTAACGCTTTACTCTTTCATCAAAGCAGCCTTCCAAAGAATTCATGCTTTCTAATAATTATGTTTGGAACCAAAAATGGTCCAGATACTGTCTCAACATTCGCTACTAACAAGTTATTAAGTTGTTCTACTTGAGTCAGGATACATGTATTGGTAAAGTGTCAGATTATTATTTTTTTTAGAAAAACATTTTCACACTTTTGTTCTCAGAAATCTGTTTCCCATTAAGAAGTCTTGCAAGTGAGATAGTTTGTTTTACTTTCATTTGTATTTTCTGGCACCAGTGGGTTCCAATCTTCTCATTGGTTGAAGCACCGAGGAGAGAGTCATAAAGTTTTTCTCTTCAGATTAATACTACTTCTGGGTTCAGATAGAAAGAATACATGTTTGAATGGTGCCACAGAGGAAAATTTCCTTCTTACTGAAAAACAGCATCTCAGGGGAAATCAGGGAAAAGGCAAGGCCAAACGTTTCTCTTTCAGTTATCCACTTAGTATAGACATTATGTGAAATGGGGAAACCACAGGTTTGAAGATTTAGAAGTGCTTTTTGTTGACACACCATAGAGATGACTCAATTTGTGGCTCTTACTCTATACAGGCCTTCTTCCCATGAAAAAGAGAAATATGGTTAGCTCCACCTGTGGCTCAGTTTTAGAGACATACTAGCATTGTCCTGTGGGGACCCTCCAAACTCTGTTTGTCCATGTTGTTTTACATATACATGAAACCTCTGGGAGAGGTCACTCAGAGTTTTCAGGTGTGGTGCCATCTATATACAGATAACACCAAACTCTACTACTCCTTTTCACCCAAAGCCAAGGAAGCTATCCAGGTCCTAAGCCAGTCTCTGTTATCAGTAATGGACTGGGTGAGGGCAAACAGATTAAAACTTAGAGGTGCTCCTGGTCAGACAGAAGGCAGACCAGGGAATTGGGATCCAGCCTGTGCTGGATAGGATCATATTCCTCCTGAAGGTACAGACTCTCAGTTTGTGGTGGTCAGGAGTGCTTTTGCACATTTAAAACATATGTGCCAACTCAGTCTGTTCCTTGAGACGCTGGACCTGGCCATGGTGGTACATGCCTTTGTTATTTCTGATTAGATTACTGATTAGAACACACTACATGGGCTGCCTTTGAAGACTCTTTGGTAGCTTCCAAAGTTATCCTTGTCTGATAAATTATATCCTCTCTAGCTATTTCTAGGTTCACCAGTGCAACTCTATGATATTCTTGGTCCAGTAGTCCTTCATTTCAAAAGGATTTGTTATATGCACTTTTGCCTATCCATATGAAGTCCAGGAAAATTGGCGGGGTGGGGGTGGGGGGGCAAACTATACTAGAATCATATTTGAGACTGGATGCAAAACAGAAGACCTATTTCACATTTAGCTTAGACTTTATCACAGGAAAAAGATGGGTTGCAGTTATTAGCACATGAGGCAAAGGAAATGCTTTTGTTAGTGATGGATTTTGAATCATATTTATTGGGACTTGAGCAATAATTTGATTTCTTTACAAAGGTTTTGTAAAATATTACTGTTCAGTTCTTAAAATAGTTGTATATGCATCATATATCAGGTATCCCCAATATTCCTGTGGCAACAATCATGCTAGTTCATGATGGTTATAATTATATTAATCTGAAATTTCACAAAATAAAAGTAAAAAGAAATCACAGTACGTAAGTAATGAATATCTGCTCTCCTTTGGCCAATGGCAAGTGATTAAGAAACTGTTCAACAATAATAGTATTGCACTGCTGAATAGGAAAGTGTAATATGGATCCAAACAAGAAAGCAGCTAAAGTGTGGGGAATCTTTTCTGAAGAAAACTTCTGTATATACATTATAAATGTGTGAACAGTATTGCTGAACAATCTGCTTCTATATTAAGTGGTATGTAGAATTGCCATTTTAATTCTGCTCACAGCAGATTGCAAGAAACGAAATGTTTCAGCAGTACTGACCAAATACATTGTGAAGGCAAGCAAACAGCCGATGTTCAGTTATTTATTTTGGTGTGATAAAGGTCAGATCATATGAAGCCAGAATGCAAGAAGAATCATCCCCGACTCACCCTCATACCATGAAACTGGCATTTCCTCTTTCCAAATTCTTTCTATTTTGGAACAACATTTGCTCTTGCTTTGAAGGAGCTACATAAAACCGAATTTTTGCCACATTGTGGGTGTTAGCTGCATTCAGCCTTCAGTGTACAATTCACTCATTCTCAACCCAAATGGTTGGCATTGTGGTTGAATGCCTTTCACAGTTCACCAAGGTGCAAATCCTATGAGATCCTGAGCCCTGCATGCCGTGTGAAGTCATTAGGCATTACAGGTGTTCTTCACCCATAAGGTTTTGGCTTTTCACAACCTTTTGCTCAATTGCTATTTAATAAGACAAGGAGACCTCAGAGGTTTTACTAGAGAACACATATAAGCAAAGTACTTGGAACGCATTTTTGCAGGAACAGCTCTGGCAACAGCACCATTACTGACATGAGTAGCGATATTTTGAAAGCAGTTAACAAGGGCAAGGACACACATCTGCCTGTAGGGAATTGTCCTCAGAAAACCAGCAGCAAGAAAACCTAATTAGAAACATTGGGGGTAGGAGGGAGAGAGAAAATCCTGCTGTTATTAGAATTCTTGCCCCGTGAATCCTGCAGAAAGACCGAAGTTTATAAGCTTTAGCTAGCGTTGTATTTTTTCCATCCCTTTCCTAATACAGTTCACAGCAATTCTGCCCCAGTCAGTATAGAGGATGTTTGACTCTGCATTGGATATTTTAGCGCCAACTCCAACCAAGAAATGTAAGCAGAGCCACTCCATATTTAGCTCAGCAAATGATGTCTGTAGTCATGTCTCATGGAGCTTGTCTTGTCTTTATTGACCTATGGTTTGGCTAAATGGTGAGTTTTCCAGAGTGAAAACTCAAATGAGCTCCTAATAGTTTGGTAGAAAAAGGAGTTTCAGCTGATGTTGTTTGTTATGCAACCAACTAGTAACAGGCTATACCTGATGAATTTCCCTCTTGACTACAACCATTAAAGGTGCATTAAAGGAGGCTGAAAAGGATTACCCACCCACCTGTGTAACTCTAGGAGAAATTAGAAGATAAGGCCTGGTGAGTCAAGGATCTGAATTTATTTAGGGAAAGAAATGCATATCTGTCTCCCACCCTGACAAACTCTGAAGAGAAAGTCATAAGCTCAGATATACAGGTAGTCCCCAAGTTACAAGCAAGATAAGTTCTGGTATTCATCTTAAGATGAATTTGTATGTAAGTCAGAACAGATACATTTTAAAAGTGTAACTCTAGACATATATATATATATATATATATATATATATATATATATATATATACACACATACACACACACACACATACTTTGGATAGCCTAGGGAAGGATGAACGCCCCTGCAGCATTTGTTCTGCAGTCTGTGCCCCTTTTTAGAAGATTTCACCTCACTTTCTGTCCTTGTGATAATTGGATTTTGAAAAATTTGGCTTGTTGTGGAAACAAGGATTGGTGAGAAAGATTCAGTGGAGATACTTTTCCCCAATGATAACACTTTATGAGTAATTTCCCTTCCTAGGGGTATATTTCTCTCACTTCCTGTTGCCTCACCCCTGTTTGTAACTATGAATCATGTGTAAGTCTGAAGTTTGTAACTTGGGGACTGCTAGTATTTGTACATCAGTTCATCAGGGTTGCTAAATCACGACTGCAAAGTGTATGTGTTGGGAAAATTCCATCAAGCTAACACATTACGGTTTCGCCTATACCTTAGGTGTCATGTGTCCATTGTATAGCCTTCTTAATAGTAAAAAAAAACAAACCCTTTCCTGAGTTCTTGTTATATAAACCATTCCTCACTCCTTTGGCCTAACAGGATTTTCTGTTAGTCGTGGGGGTTCTGTGTGGGAAGTTTGACCCAATTCTATCATTGATGGGGTTCAGAATCCTCTGATTGTAGGCGAACTATAAGTCCCAGCAACTACAAATGTCAAGGTTTATTTTCCCCAAAGTCCACCAGTGTTTACATTTGGGCATATTGAGTATTCATGCCATGTTTGGTCCAGATCCATCATTGTTTGAGTTCACAGTGCTTCCTGGAAATAGGTGAACTACAACTCCCAAACTCAAGGTCAATGCCCACCAAACCCTTCTAGTGTTTTCTGTTGGTCATGGGAGTCCTGTGTGCCACATTTGGTTCAATTCCATCATTGGTGAAGTTCGGAAAGCTCTTTGATTTGTAGGTGTACTATAAATCCTAGCAACTACAACTCCTAAATGACAAAATCAATTTTTTGGAGTGACAGTTGCTCCTTGGGTTAGTAGGTATCTTGTGGCCAAATTTGGCAGCAATTCGTCCAGTGGTTTTTGAGTTATGTTAATCCCACACATGAACATTGCATTTTTATTTATAAAGATGAATAACAGTAGCAAAATTACAGTTATGAAATAGCAACAAAATTAATTTTATGCTTGAGGGGGGTCACCACAACATGAGGAACTGTATTATGGTAACGCAGCATTAGGGAGGTTGAAAACCACTGCTCTAAGAGTTGTCATGTCAGGAAATCTCATTAGCTATCATTGCTCCTAACTACTGATAAAAACTATCCTACCCAAATGTGTGCAACTTCCTTTTCAGAAAGATAAATACTTTAAGATTCACTTTTAAAAAGAATTGTGTTCATAGCTGCAATTGCCCTTTCCTTTTATTGAGCACATATGGAAAGAAACACAAACATTTTTTAAAACTTTCTTTGATCAGAGCCCTTTCTACCATATGTCACTGTTGTTTCTAGGTAGATAAAGCTTAATGTGTTCCCCCTCCCATTTTGTGTACAGTATGCTCCATGTTATAAAAACTCCAGTAAATTATTCATGTAAAAACCTCTGTAAATATTGTCAACCTGCAGAATAAATGATTTACTAAAAGGTCTCTTGGCTGAGTGTAACAGCTTTATTATTATTACTTCTTTTGTAGAGCAATCCTTATCATGCACTTCCCTCCACCTCTACCCTTCTTTTCTTTCTCTCTTAAGACTGGCTCAACTGGGCAAATGCATTTGTTGAAACTCACAGAGGTACATTTGAATCAACATAAATAATGAAAGACTCCATAACAGTATTACTAATTAAGCCATCTGGATGCTGGGTTAGGAGTTGAGCCAAAGGTGCAATTGTTTTCCTCACTTGTATTGAAAGGCCAGATCCTCTTGCCATGAGTATTTGTCCTGCTGTATTGTCTTTTTTGGGGGGTTTACAGCAGCTTGGGAATTGAGGCCTTTACTTCATGGTCAAAGATGCATCCCTGAGGTAAAATATAACATTAATAGGCTCTTATAATGTATAATTCACAGTAGCTGTAGCATCCCGGGAACCAAGCCAGACTATATACTGGCCTATGTGATGTCCTTATGCCTACAAGTACATCTAGTGTTGTAGTAGAGTCTGCTGGCAATGTTACAACTGTTAGTAGGAGTAGTAGAGGAGGGAAACGAGGTGCCCAGGTGTTAGATGAAGAGCAGCAAAAGAAGAGAATCCGGGAGATACTTATGTCACCCACAGATGAGGAATCCTTCAAAGGTTTCTCTGGCAGTGAAATAAGTGAGGAGGAGGAAGGAGATGGGAATAGAGGTTTTAAGAGGACTACTTGAGAGCAAGAGTCAGACGAGGAGCGTCAAAGAAAGAGGATCGGGGACATACTTACTGCTCCCACTGAGGATGAGGATTTCATGGGCTTTACTGGAAGTAATTGGTCTGGGAGTAGTGAGGATGAAGAGGAACCACTGGACTGGACACAAGTTCAGGAGATCAGGAATGTGTGTATGCAGCCCACCTCCAGTGACACCTTTGAGGGTTTTTCTGGTGGGGATTGGCAAGCTGATAATACCATGGATTTGTGGGGTGATCTAAGTCTTGACAAAAGGTGGAAGAGTTGGAGGGATGGGTGTTGGCATTCAGCTGTGGAAGCTAAGTCAGCTGACAGCGATGAGGATGGGGTGGAGGGCAACTCATCAACTGATGATGAGTTGTAGGATAAATGAAAGCACTGGAGTAATTGAACTTTTCAGTAGGCAAAGTGTTGGTTTCCTGCCTTGGGTTGTGTCGCTGCCGCTTCTCTTATTGGGCTTGGGTCCTGGAACTGCAGGTTGCTGTGTTCTTCATGTGCTGACCGGCTTGGACTCTCGTAAGTGTGGATTTCCCCTCTCCTTGACCTCGGACTGCTTCTGACGATGACGCTGCCTTCTGGACTCTGGTATCTTCAACTGGGACTTCTTTGACTTTGGACTGCTTTGGGATGACGGCTTCTCTTCACGGCTTTTTGTTTGGGCTTTATCTTTGAACTGTGTGTTTTTGGTGCATTTTGCTAGAACTCTTGTTTAACCCGGATTTTTTGCCAGTTTAATCCGGTTTATTTTCTAAGTTCGTTTTTCAAGCTGCAAATTGCTGAAAACTTTGAGTTTTGACCAGAGGCACTGAAATAAGTGTCTCTGAGTCTTGTTTATTTTCACTAAATAAACTGTTGTTTTGATTACATTATTGTGTTTGGCTCTTTAAGGCATCTGAGTTCCGACATCTACATTGTAGAATTAATACAGTTTGAACCCACTTTAACTGCCATGATTCAATACAATCGAATTCTGGGATTTGTAATTTGATGAGGCTGCAGCACTCTTTGGCAAGGAAGACTGATATACCCGATAAAAGTATAATTCTCATATCTGTGAATCATTGAGCCATGGCAGTTAAAGTGGAGTCAAACTACATTGATCTTACAGTATAGATGAATCCTATGATAGAGTCTGAACTTTTAAGTGCCAATTGTTGCTGTGCTTTAATGGGTGCAGGGAAAGGGTGATGGAACTGCCATCCCATTTGGATAGAGTACTAATCAAAATTGGACCTGATCCAGGTATCCAGACAGCCCCTAAGCCACGAGATACCGCAGAGTTCCCAGAGAACGCCACAGTGTCCAAATGATGCCTCAGGTTAATCTGGATTAATGCAGAGTAAACCAGGATTTCCTGGTTTACTCTGGATTTAAAAAGCAGCTGAAAAGATTGGGACCTTACTGCTTGTTCTAGATCTTTTCAGGTGTTGGGCCTGTGAGGAAGGACTCCCTAATGACATCACATGGGGCTAAAATTGGTGATATGCACCGATCTAGCCCCGGTCATCCATGTAGCCAGCCAGCTCCCATCATACGATGATTCCGTGGGTGAAGGGGAGTGGAACCGGTACACCATCGCAGCAACACGGGATACTTTCTGTGTTGCGATTGACTTTGATGGGGGGAAGCCATGCACTCCACATGCATGCCATGCACACACTAGGCTTTCCTCATGTATCAAGAGCTGGAGGCTGATTGGGGTAAATTGTTGGAGTAATAATGAAATATGATGTATATACTCAGTTTTATCCGTTTTATCATATCTCATATTTATTTACTGTAGTGTTATAAGTGTCTTACTTGATAAGACTAGAGTGCAATCTAGTCTTATCAAGCCTTGTTTGGTTTGGTATTGTGATATGGCCTAAGGGCTAATCAATAAAATTACTACAACAGCCAGAGGAACTGGGCAATGTGGGGTGTGGGGTGGCAGATTCCCCATGTCCTTCGTTGAAGTGAAGTGACGGCTGTGTGACGAGGAGGTAGATTGCCTTCTGTGATTCCAGGGGGCAATCCCTATTGCCATCCCAGTTCTTCCAGTTCTAAGAGCTTGGAGTACAAGGTTGACCTCCTCCCCCCAGCCCCCCATTTCCCCTGTAAATTTACTGGAGGGGTCTGACTGCATAATCAGTCCCCTCTGAGAAATCTTCTGGAGAGGGGAGGGGGAAAATCCCAGAATCAGATCCCAGATTATCTGGTTATCTGGCAGTGTAGACTCATATAATCCAGTTCAAAGCTGGGATCAAATCCTGGGATATAGGGCAATGTAGATCCAGCCTGAGATGATCTAATACATGAAGCAGCATCATACCATTGAGTCTGCAAACACTATGATTTATGTGGAAATATATTACTTTGTGTTAAATAACTTATTCACATGCATATTTCAAAAGCTCATCGTCTATTGTTGGATAAGTTGCAAGAAGAATGATTTGTTGTGTTAGTTAGCCTTAGGGTTGGTCATGTGTCAAAGCAGAATTTATGATTTTGTCATAATAAAAAAACCCTGTAAAAACATAAAATTTTATGAAGCCATAGGAGTAATAATTTCTTGTTTCAAAGAATTATGGATATGTTAAAATTCCTGCCTTCAGAAATTTACTATGTATTAGGTAAACAAATTCTTTGTAATACTATAACCCGAATCACAATTATATTCACACATGCACTCAGTGTACTTTGAGAATGGGTCCATTAAAGCTGATGTGTGAACAGACCGATGCACTGGCATTTAATCTGGAGCACTTTACACAATATGTTTTGCAGCCTCAAATCGCACAACTTTTTATGAACTGTACCATTTCAGGCAGCAATGAAATAGCATTGTGTTTGAGGTACCACTCCACTCCAAACATTTTGCTGAAGAGAAAAGGCTAGTATGTCAAAATGAATATTTAAAGGGTATATTCACACTACAAAATTATACAGTTTTAGTACCACTTTAACTTTGAGATCTACATCTTACAGAATCCTGGGATTTGTAGGTTGGTGAAGTGTCCTTCCTTGAACTGCAACATTGAGGTTCTTTAGCAAAACATATTGCGTACTCCATTAAACAACAAATCCCTGGATTCTGTAGGGTGGGACCATGGCAGTTTCATGCTATAATTGTGTCATGTGGATTTACTCAAACCTAGACTTCTCTCTGGCAGGGTATATTTATACATGTAAGGAGTATGTTTTACAGAGCTTGCAAAAGTTATTTTGCTGCCTGGAATGCAGCAGCAAATGGCATCCTTTCTATCTAAAATCATTATATATAATTGCCAGTGCCAACCAAGTTATCTTGGCACCTGAGGCAGGAAACCCATAAACATCTCTTCATTTCCTTGGACCACTGACTTATTTTTGCTTAATGTTAGGGTCTGCCCTGAGATTTTATGCAATAGCAGTCAAATCCAATTGCCTATCGAACGTAATGTCATATATGCATTATTACTGAATATTTCCTCTTTAGAAATGCAGACATATATTCTTCAAACATATTCAAATGAGAAAGAAGACACATTCAAAGTGATCCATCCATATTCCATTTTCATTTGATGCAAACCATGGATGTGTTCACATATGGAGTAGAGGTGCCACACTCGAGCCTCCTGCTTCCATTTAGCCTACTCATGTGAGAGCCAAAGTAAGAAGAGGCAATGTGGACAGCCCACTTCAACAAAACCCCCTCCCATAGACCTCAACTTTCCAGTGTTGAGCTGGACAGTATGAAGGGTGGAGGAAAAGTTATAGCTATTTTCACTTGAATCTGCATAGAAGCTATCACATGAATGACAATGCCGGTTGATTGGAAGCTTCCACTTTCATTTGAGCAAATGCACACAGAAGCCTCCAGGAAATGTCAAGGGACAGTGACAATAGGGTCAGGACTTGCACATATGCCCAATACATGAGATCTCCACTTTTCACCCTTCATATGAGTAGGTTCAATGCCTAGATGGACCTTAGATCACTGAAGCATTCGGTGATGACCTCATTGCATTTTGTAATGGACTTTTATATTTGCTGTACTGTGAAAGCTTTGTAGCCATGAATGGAAACACAAACAATTGCACAACATTACTATTAAAACACCTCAAAACAGTATTCAACTCATTGCCCTTTTCAATAAAAGCCCTGCCCAACTTACTAGGCAGGGAGATTGTGGCTGTGGGCACTTCTCCACCCGCCATTTTTCCTGGCTGGCTCCTACCTAGTGCCCTCTTGTGGTTTCACATGCCAAAGCCGGTACGCAAACAGGCAGCCAATCAAGTTGAACCTCCTGGTTCAATCTGATTTGCTCTTGGTGGCAGACCTGAGTGAAGACCCCTTTACTAAGATCCACTCATGTCCAGTAACCCTGCTACTCAGTTGCCTTCCAGTGCCTTCCACCCTTTGTTCTGGGTTGTTTCATTGTCATTTAATGTTCTTTGTGACAATTTGATGGCAGGTGGCATGGGCCCTGGATCTGGTTATGGCTTGTTCTCCTTTGGTAGAGGGATCTTCCTATCATAAAAAGGGGACATATCAGTACGAGTAGCCCAGAGCAGTGTTCAACAGATACCTGTCTGATGCCCCCCATGTTGGGGCACCTGTAGTTTCAAGGGCAAGAGGCCACTATAGATGATAATATAATCCAATAATATAAACCATAAGAATGTTTTTCATGCATATACTATAGTCATAGAGCATTCAAGTGGCCTGTTGCCCTTGTACTTTGGGGGATCCTTTCTCTGTGTTTATTGCATCTGTAGTTTCAACATGCCCTCTGGAGTCCATTCTGGTACCTTTGTGGTGTTGGGACAGGCACTTGTGCTGTCTGATCTGTTGATTCAGGACCCATGCATGTCTGCCAACCCTCTATTCAGCTGTAATCAATAAATAAGTTGTGCCCTTTGTTATCCCAAGGCACGGGTAGGCAGGGAAACATTCCAGGAGAGAGAGAAGCCTGTCCTAGAAGCAACAGATATAAGTTAAAATTAAGGAGTAGGCCTGGGTAACAACGGAAAAATTTGTTTCTAAAATCGATTTGTATTTGGGGGGTTTTTGCTTTCGATATTTAAAATAATTACAAAATTTTCCTTTGAAAAAGTTCAGTATTTACGAAATTTCGTTAATTTCGTTAATTTCGTTTTTAGAATATTTTTTGAATTTTTTTGAAATATTTATTTATAAATATTTTTTGAAATATTTAAAAATGGAAAATTAACAATGCTTGCCCTGTTGTGGAGCGAACACAGCCACAGGACAGGGACAAACTCACACACACAGGCACACAAGGGTCTTTTCTTTTTTTAGAATATTTTTTGAATTTTTTTAAGAATAAAAGAAAGATATTTTTCAGAAATATTTAAAAATGCTTGCCCTGTTGTGGAGCGAACGGCAAAGCCTCCCCGCTGCTCCCAGCCTAGGGAATGAATGAATGCAAGCAATGAATGAATGCAAGCCAAGCCTCCCTCCCGAACCTCCCGTCTCCTCGCCTTCCCCAGCAATGAGCAACGCGGCCACGCGGAGTCGCTTTTAAAGGGCAGCCCGCCCAATCACAATCAGCCACGGTGCTTGGGAGCGCAGGATTGGCTCCCAGCGCACCCAGCATCCTCCATCCCTAAAACGTCATTTCCGAAACGGGCGGAAGCCCGTAAAAAAGATGGAGGATGCCGTTTCGATATTTAAAAACACTTCCGGGTTTGAAAATATGTTTTGTAATCGTTTTGTAATTGCTAAAAATAACGAATATTTAACGAATTACAAAATTAACGAACGAAACCGCCCAGGCCTAATAGGCAGGACTCCATGGGGCTCCCTTTTGGCAATGTAGAGAAACGGAGCTCAGAGTGCCTTTTGAGGAATTGGGGTTACCCAACTCCTAAAGGCACGAAGTGGGGAAATATGGAGAAAAGACAGACATGAGGGGGCGGGGGGGGGGGAGGACATGGGATGGCAGAAGATGGACATTGACAAGTGGGAAGAGAGTAACGTGCTCCATAATGTGATATGGTAAAGAAACTGCTGCYATGAGTTTAGGAAATGCATATAACTGGAGGGAGAGTGATACTTTTCACCACTTCATTTCCCCATTCCCAAGACTTCTGTCCATTCAAGTTCTAGCAAGCAGTCCAAGGCCCCTTCCACACAGCTGAACAAAACCTTGAACTGGGATATATGGCAGTGTGGACTCAGATAACCAAGTTCAAAGCAGATATTGTGGGATTTTCTGCCTTGATATTCTGGGTTATATGGCTGTGTGGAAGGGCTGTGTGGAAGTAACAATGATTGGGAATTGTCATTTCCTGCAACAGAAGCAATCACTTCGCCCTTCCTAATGTTATAGTTATCACAGTATTTTGACTTTATCTGATGTAAAGAATTCTGGTTTTGTTGTTGTTTTGTAGGCTATTTCTATGGATTCTAATTTTTAAGCGATTTCCATAAATGGAAAGATGAGGCACACTTTTCATACACATGCACACATTCAGACCTTTACATAAGCATGGCAGGTTTGTGTGCAGTTTAAACTTTGGTTTGTATAACTGTTTCTAAATGGTGTAAGATGTAAATTATAGAGATGAATAGCAGCAGAATCCCTCACCTAAGCAGAATTTAAACTCATTTTGAATTGTTGTTTTTTTCATGTGAACCTGTAATTTCCCCAAATCCCATCTGTATAGTCCTACATGCTAGCCATAAGAAATATAATTTAAACTGGCCCTTACCCATTCCATTGCTTCCCACACCATGCTTAACATTAAATTGCCTTCTTGGAGCTGCAGCCTCACTAGTTCCTAAAGCAATAAAACATCATTTTTGCTTGGCTGGTTTTTAAAAAAATCAAGGAGGGGGGGGGGGTATCAGTTGGAGAAGATTGGCAGCATTTTAAAAATTTTGTTTAAATCTATCATTGTAAGGTGAAGCTTGACCTTTCCTCTGGACATCTCTTGATGAGGCAGCAATGGCAACAAAGCTTGTTCTTCCCTGAGGTAAATTTCCCACTTCAGCAGAGTACAGCTTTTGCAGGTATGTGTGCAGTGTAACACATGTGGGCCTGAGCGCCATGGTGCCAAAGGTATTGCTGCATTTGGTTACGGCTGTTGTGTAATTAACTCTCTGACTCAGATAAATCTTTCCCCGTGAGAGAAAGTCATATGGGGCAACACCCGGAGTCAGTGTGACTGCAAAGGTGCACCTCCCATATAGCACACCTGCTACTCATCAGTTAACAGCTGATAAAATCTGCCCTGTTCTCTCTTCACCAGCGTGAAGTTGTGAAGCATCCCTCTGTCACCGCATGTTCATCATACCAGGGTCGATGGATGCTCAAGCAAAATTGGTTTATCTGCCGGTTATCAGCTGCCTTTAGCATATTGTCTTCTTGGGGACAGAGGGGAAAAAAGAACCCCACAAGCCAATAGAACTTAACCTGTTGGCCTTGACCCAGCTATATCTGGAAGGCATTCGTCAATAGCGCTGGCCTTTTCTACTAGGAAATCTTTTACTTGCTTAGAACTTTAGGGAGGATATATTTATAGCAATGTTACATCTACTTGCTGACCTGTCACTGCAGTCTTAAAGGCTGGCAGTCTCCTCATCTTCAGAGCTTGAAAAATCTGCTTTTTTGGACTACAATTCCCAGAATCCCATGCTTGTTTTCAGGGGTGGGAAATTGTAATTAAAAATGGCAGTTCTCAGTGGTGGCATATTCCCTCCCAAAAGGTTACTGTGTACTGTGTACTGTGTGGGTATTTATGTGTGTGTGTGTGTCTAAAATTATAGGACTTTATCACATGCCCCCCACCCCACGCCAGTGTAGTTTTGCAAGCAATTGTGGCAAAATGGCAGCATGGCACTCTGGCGCGGCATGGCTTCCCCCATCACAAGGTGGAAATATCGCCCAACTGGGGCACCACAGGAGCCTTCCTGTGTTGATGAGGAAGCCTCCTAGGACACTTCCACACCAGTTGAGGGACATGACCTCTGCTGGAAGTTGAGGAATATTGTGTGATGGGTCGCATGTCCATCTGTCCATCAACTGGCTGGCAAGTGTTCTAGTACACTTAAATTGGTAAGTGTGATCAGGTCCAAAGTAAAAAAATGACCCCCAAAAACTGTGTTGACATATCCATAAGTCAATGTGAGAACTGTACTTTAATTTTTATCAAAAAAAAAAAGAAAAGAAAAAAGAACTCATCCCCTTCTCCAAGTAGATTTTGGCTGATCTATCTGGAGAAATCCAAAAGAAGCACCGACACTCTTTATTCCCTCCACCACTCCAACACTTTTCGCCTTTTTGAGTTCCTAAGTGTGAAAATGGTGTTGGTGGGACCAGAGGCAACTGGCCCCCTGAGGTGGCATTGGCCCTTTCCCCTCACTGCAAAATGACCCTTGAGTTATCCATGGATCACATCAAAATCCATCATTTTGATCCTAAAACCTGCCCTCGATTAATACATGAGGCTGACTTATACATGGGTATATACGGTTTACATTTGGCTCCATTATTAAACCCATTACATTTATCAATTAAAACAAATATTGCTGCATGAGATGAAAGTTTTCCATTTGGTTTTCAGCACAGGACTTTTTAAAGAAGCATCATTTTTTAAAATCATCAGAATATAGCAGTTCTCAATCTTTCGTTCTCCCCAAGTCTATTTGCATCACAAGATTACAGTGCTATTAGTTCAATTTAATTGCCATGTTTTTGTCTTATAAGGGGAGGACATTTGAAATTCTTAGCTGAAAAGTTCTGCTGTTGCACCAAACTAGGATTCCATAGGATGGGACCATACCATTTAAAATTTAATAACAGCACTGCAGTTGTGTAATGCCAATTGGCCCTAAGTGTTTTGGTCATAGTCAATTTCCCCAAAGGCAATGCATTATGGAAACTTAAGTTCAAAACATGTGGAGGACCAAAGGCTGAGAGCCACTGGTGTATCATAAGGATTATGATGTGTTCACCTTTGATGGGTTTGGAATATTACACCAATTTTCCTCCCTGAGGTTTTTTTTTTTAAATTGAACTTAACCACTTCTCAGTACATATCACAGTATTTGGCCAATAGGATCTTGTTTTCCTGTTACTTAGAAAAGTCAATTCCTAGAGAGCATGTGCATGTAACCCACTGTGCTAGTCATTCAGCATATTGGACTCCTAGTTTATAAGAATTATTGTTGCAGTTGTGGGAAATGATCTTTTCAAGGATTGGTTGCTTTTTGCAGGATAAAGACTTCCCATCCACATTGTAAGTTCAGTTACATACAATTGGGTTGACTTCTAAGAAATGTGACCGTGATGGGCCAGGCTAATTTGAAACTTGAGACAAAGGAGATGTCTCAGGGTGATGAGGGAAAGGGAGGGGGGGCACTTACACCTGTAG
This sequence comes from Anolis sagrei ordinatus, assembly GCF_025583915.1. Lineage (NCBI taxonomy): Eukaryota > Metazoa > Chordata > Lepidosauria > Squamata > Anolidae > Anolis > Anolis sagrei. The sequence continues at coordinate 167,879,005 of NW_026847438.1, read as the reverse complement.
TAGATACCAAAGATAAACGAAACTTCCACGTCATCATTGCTATAGAAACCAAACTAGGGATACAGTTTCAAAAAGGAGTGAGAAACCGTTGGCTTCAGCTCAGGTAGGTTTTTCTAGCAGTTCTTTAAAGGCATAACAATCAAGATTATTACTGTAAAAAACTTTCAAAAGTTTGGATATTGAAACAATTGTGAGTTGGTTTCACTACAGCTGCCTTCCATATTGCAAATGACTTTATTAAGGTGTACTTACTCATTGACAATGCCCCTTTTGCTTTGTCTTACATACAAAGTGATGCTGATGTTGTTGGAACCAAATACTGGAAGTTGTGGGGACTTGATATGTGAAATACACTATGAAAGCTTTTCTGTATCACAAAAGGCATTTGACTCAGGGAGTTTGTTGATCTTTTGGCATCTATTTTTTTTAATGAAGATAGACTGTGTGCCTTGGGTTTGGCTTGCATTTTCTGATTTCATGCTTCTTTATTGATGTTGTAGTTAGTAGAACAATTGTCGTGCTTAGAAAGCAAAATGGAGTTAGCTGTCAGTCAAAATGGTGGTTCCCGTTTTAGACGCAGACACATACACTGCTCTTTCTTGATTTATTCCGATGCTCAGATGGAAATATTTGTTGATTTTTGTGTTTACAGTTGATTTACAAATCTGAAAGGAAATCAGATAAATTTGAGTAAGTGTTGCACAGATATTCCTCAAGGGACATTAAGCTTCATGAAACCCCAGTCTCTATCCTCAGCTTGGTCAGGTGTTTGGCTGGCTTTTGCTAGAAGTGTCAGATCTGCATTGTAACGTCTTGAGCCTTAGGCTAGAATAGCTTACTTGCCAGCTGCTTTGAACAATCAACAGGCTAATTTTACCTTTGCCTAATGAAATTCAAAATGGAAACATGAGAGATTTCCTTACAACCTTGTAGCACACCATGTAAAAAAAGTTGGATCAGATGACCAGAAAGATTTGCTGTTGTTTTCAGAGCAGTTTATGATATTAGAACCTGTTTAGGAAACTGATCCATCTTCAGGATTACAGTCTTCTTCTTGGACTTCTGTGGAATGTCATATTGTATATAATGGGGTGTTTCCTTTGATAATATTGGTTATCTGATACTACCACTTGAAGTGGAAGACTGCTATGGAAAAGAAGGGGACCATGACTGTTTCCTGCAGAAAATTGCCAAGAGCATTTTTTATTCACACTAGGAAAGAGATATAAGTGCCTCATATATTTCCCTGATGGGAATAGTAGTTTAGGTAGTTACTTTTCAGGAAATGCAAAGATACAGAAAGAGGGACGCGTGGCTTTAGAGCAGTACATGTGAAAAAGATATTGGAGTCCTTGTGGACAACAAGTTAAACATGAGTCAACAATGTGATGCGGTGGCAAAAAAAAGCCAATGGGATTTCAGCCTGCATCAATAGGAGTATAGTGTCTAGATCCAGGGAAGTTATGCAACCCCTCTATTCTGCCTTGGTTAGATCACATCTGGAATACTGTGTCCAATTCTGGGCACCACAATTGAAGGGAGATGTTGATAAACTGGAATGTTTCCAGAGGGGGCAACTAAAATGGTCAAGGGTCTGGAGAACAAGCCCTATGAGGAGCGGCTTAAAGAGCTGGGCATGTTTAGTCTGCAGAAGAGAAGGCTGAGAGGAAATATGATGGCCATGTACAAGTATGTGAGAGGAAGTCATAAGGAGGAGGGAGCTAGCTTGTTTTCTGTTGCCTTGGAGACTAGGATGCGGAACAATGGCTCCAAACTACAAGAAAGGAGAATCCATCTGAACATTAGGAAGAACTTCCTGACTGTGAGAGCCATTCAGCAGTGGAACTCTCTTCTTTGGAGGCTTTTAAGCAGAGGCTGGATGGTCATCTGTTGGGGGTGCTTTGAATGCAATTTTCCTGCTTCTTGGCAGGGGGTTTGACTGGATGGCCCATGAGGTCTCTTCTAACTCTATGATTCTATGATTTTGCCAAGGAAAGAGATAAGAGCATTTCCCCCATATCATATTGGGTTGATGGAAGTTGTTTTTTAACATTTCTGGAAAATCTCCTAATAATATTGAACTAAACCATGTAAACAAGTAGGCATCTTGGTGTGGATAATCAAGATCTTATTACCAGGGTGGTTATCTTTTCTGTTTTTGGGGTGTCATATTTTTATTGGCCTATAATAGTCATGACCCTGATAATCGTATTAGGTGATCTTCAAACCCATGTCTAACTACTACTTTCTATTTTAATTTTTGGATCTGTCTGTGTCCCATGTGCTAGCCATTATTCTACCAAGTGTCTCATTGTCTGCATTTTTATGTTCATGAATGAGTGAAAAATATTCCTACTAGAACCACCTGGCTATCATACTCACCTTGAAAGGTCATTATCAAGAAGAAACTGGTTATGGTCTATATGTATTCAGCTCACTCAGTGCTCCTGCTGACTTCACTATTATAGTGGAGAGAAATTTGATCTCAGAGAACGTCTCTTAGCCCACAGAAACACTGGGATTTTTTGTGCTAATGATTTATTTATTCATAAATTTGAAATGCTGTATAATCCAAAATTGTCCAATGTGTGGCTGAGATATTACCCTCTTGCGTTCTGATGGTTCAATGTATTATTATTTATTTTATTATTAACTTTATTTATACCCTGCAAAATCTCCCGAAGGACTCGATGCGGCTTACAAATGCCAAGGCCACCAACAAAACAACAGCATACAAATACAACAGTAAAACTCATAAAGCAAATAATAAAACAGCAAGCAAAACAATAAAACACTAAAAACAATAACACCATGATGCATTTAAAACTTACAAACTTGGTTTCAAGCTCACAATTAATTAAAATATTGTGTATAAAATATTTTCAGGATATATTATAAAGTATAAGGTAAAGATTTTCCCCTGATGAGCACCTCCCCCAACTCTGTCCAACTCTGGGGGAGGTGCTCATCTCCACTTTTAAGCCAAAGAGATGGCATTGTCTGTAGACACCTCCAACGTCATGTGGCCGGCATGACTGCATGGAGTGCTGTTACCTTCCAGCCAGAGCGGTACCTATTGATCTGATCACATTTGCATGTTTTTGAACTACTAGATTGACAGAAGCTGGGGCTAACAGCAGGAGTTCATGCTGCTCCCGGATTTGAACCTGCAACTTTTTGATTAGCAAGTTCAGCAGCTCGGCAGATTAACCCACTATACCACCAGTGGCTCATGAAACATAAATGAATTGTGTATTTAGATATGGGTCCTATTTCCAAAATATTTCATTTATGTATCTGCAGATATTCCAAAATTCAAAATAAATAAATAAATAAATAAACAAACAAACATATAAATTCCAAAGTACTTCTAGTCCCAAGCATTTCAAATAAGAAATGTGCAACCTGTAGAATTGTGGATTTTATTTGATTCTGATTTTTTGAAAAAAAAATCCAAAATTATAGGGGGGAAAACCTAAGATCTTAAAAAGTGACAAGAGAGCAAAAGTTGTAGATTTCCTCATAAAGGGAAGATTGTTTTTGGTGCTCACTCCATAGAAATCTGAAATCAAATTCCTGTTTATTCAAACATAATTGTGAGGTTCTCCAACCCAATTTGGGTTTACACATCTTTCTTCTAGGTACTGCATTTTTAATAACAACACAGCAGATTAGCAAGATGTACCTCATATTGGGAATAGCTGTAGCTTTGAATGGTGCAAATAAAAAAGGTCATTTCAGTAAGTTTTTGATGAAAAGATGCCAAAATTTAGAAGATTAATTAATAAAAAGAGTGAGGGAAAGTCCATTTGGGAGTTTAGACTTCATGTGCAATATTCTCTACCAAAAGCAATACTACAAAATAGTAATATTTTGTACTCTTTTACAAAAGATTTTGTAAAGTAATTTTCATCAGTTAAAAAAGGCAACAAACACTGGTGTTATTCCTTCCCATTTTTTTTTGCATACATATTTTTCCATTATTGCAAAGACTGTTGTGGTTAGTAATATTTTGAGTCGGGTGTGTGCTATTTGGTAGCATTATGGCTGTTACACATGCTAATAAGGGGTGACTTAAACTGAAGACTTGCATAAGAAGCTATGGCTTATCAGTTCATCCCTGGTGACTCCTGCATTAATGCATCCACCCACACTTTAGTCATCTTCCTTGTGAATTGGACATTCTTTGTTATCCTAATGTTAATCATTGTGACTCTGACTGCTAAACTGGTAAACTTCGTGAAATGATTCATTCTTTGGTATCTATTGGGACTATCAGTGGTGGGATCTTCTTCTATGTCAATTTTATCTCTTCTCTCTACTCAAATACCTATCATTAGATAAACTGTTGGTGCAGACAGATCTATGATCCATCTAATTTGCTTCTGATGTGAGTGTATGAACCACAGAAAACTTTCATGACTGTATTAAATAAAGAAGGGCAGATCGTTTTAGTTATGGAAGTTGCTAATTTTTTATTTGAGGGTTGTGCAGGAACCAGCTGGTTATCCCTCATTGTTCTACCATGTTCATGTAACCACTTGCTTGAAAGAAACATCTCTTTTCATACAGAAGGATTTTTTATATAAAGCCTGTATACCGAATGGTGAGGATTTGAGAGTATGTGCAGGAAGATTTATTATGTTCTCCTTGATCATAACCTCTGGAGCAATAAGAGATCCATTCACACTTCATAATTTTATTGAGATTTGAAACAGCAAATCTCAAAATGGATGTTTAGTATTCACAAGCACAGTCCTAAAAGCTGGTTGTGATGGCAATTATACATAATATCTGGGGATGGGAAATAAATTTGCATTAAAAATAAGGGAGCACTACTATTTTCCTACCACAGTTGGCCTTCCATATCCACAGGTTTTGCATACTTGGATTCAACCATCCATGGTTAGAGCATTAAGATCAGCTGGGGAGATCCTGCTCTCAATCCTGCCACCATCGCAGGTGTGATTGGTGAGGATGAGAGATAGGGCCTTCTTGGTGGTGGCCCCTCAGCTGTGGAACTCTCTCCCCAGTGAGATTAGATTGGCCCACTCCCTCCTGGTGTTTAGAAAACTAAAAACTTGGTTATGCAGACAAGCATTCAGTGAGTGAAAACAATAATGTAGCAGATGGATGATAAACATGGGATCAGTGCAGTGTCAAAATGTTTTATGTTTATGTTTTATAGTTTATAGTTTTTAATGATTTAATTCACATGTGATTGTTTTAGATGTGTGGTGTATTGTTTTATGTATGTGAGGCTTCACATTTTCCATTTATTTGATTTTTTTTGGTCGTGTCAGGAGTGACTTGAGAAACTGCAAGTCGCTTCTGGTGTGAGAGAATTGGCCGTCTGCAAGGACGTTGCCCAGGGGACACCCATATGATTTTGATGTTTTTATCATCTTTGTTGGGAGGCTTCTCTCATGTCCCCGCATGAGGAGCTGGAGCTGATAGAGGGAGCTCATCCACCTCTCCCCGGATTTGGACCTGCAACCTGTTGGTCTTCAGTCCTGCCAGCACAGGGGTTTAACCCACTGCGCCACCGGGGGCTCCTTTATTTGATGTGAACCGCTTTGAGTCCACCCAGGGGTGAGAATAGCGGTATATAAATGCAATAAATAAATAATAATAAATGTTCAAGAGAAAAATTCCTCAAGAGCAAACTTTTATTTTGCCATGCACCAAGCACTATCCTGTTGTGTAGGCATACCCTGCTGTAGCTTCATGCTGTTTCATAGATCCATAGGCTCTCTTTGGCACTCATATGAGTTGTTTTCCATTTTATATAAGGGACAGTATTTTACTACACTATTGTATATAACAGGACATGAACATTCATAGATGTTAGTATCTATAGGGGATCCTGGAATAAACTCCAGCGGGTATTGAGGGCCCACTATGGTAGCAAAAGTGTGTGCCTGTCTTTTCAGTTTCTTGTAATTGGGAAGAATCTACAAGTCCCAGAATCTGATTTCTTTTTTCCTTTAGGAATTTTATGCAAATAAATGTGCAGAACTCACACATTTTTCAAAGATCTATATTTATGAAAAATATGCAATCAGAAAATTTGGTATTTTAAGAAGGAAAAAAGTACATACACTAGGAAAAATGTGTACCAAAACATTTATTTATTTAGAGTTTTTATACCCCAGTCTTCTCACCTCTGGGGAGGGACTCAGGCTGGCTAACAACATAAAATTCAATACAATAAGAAAAACATTATAGGTCATCAATATAAAATATATTAAAATACACTTCATACAAATTACAGCAAAAATCATTTCGTCCAAAAGAATCACAAATTCATTGCCATCCGCCAGAAAGGTCAGTAGTTATTGACTCAGTCATCATTCTGTGAATGCAGTATCCCAAAGCCATGTTTTTACCTGCTTTCTAAACATCAGGAGGGAAGAGGCAGATCTAATCTCCATCGGGAGGGAGTTCCAAAGCCGAGGGGCCACCACCGAAAAGGCCCTGTCCCTCGTCCCCACCAAATGTAATTGCGAAGGCGGTGGGACCGAGAGCAGGGCCCCTCCAGAAGATCTTAACAAAGAAACAAAGAATCTTTTTGCAAAGAAACCAAAGTCTGACAGTAAGAAAATGTAGGTAAGATTTGGAGACATGCAATAAAATTGAGGGTGAGATCTTTTCTACTCTTCCCAATGATAGTGCACAGATACCACTTTTACTGTCATGATTCAATACTATAGAACCTTGGGATTTGGTGTTTCATAAGATATATAGACTTTTCTCCCTGAGAGCTCATTTGCCTCACCACAGTACAAATCCCAAAATATCATCGGATGCAGCCAGGGCAGTTAAAGTGGTCTCAAAGCACCTGCATAATGTGAAAAAGGCCTCACAGCTTTTCTCATCCCAAATATCACCGCACATTTAGAAGGATTAAGAGCTACTAGTTGTGCATTAGTTGTGCAACTAATGCTATCATGATGCCGTTCATTTGCCGAAACTCCTTTGGAATAAATATAGAGTTTCATAGAATCCTAGGCAGAAGTGCAAGCAGACAGGTGAGTCATATCCTGTCTTTCTACATCTGTGGTTTATGGGCAGCTGCATATCATGATGAGTAGAATGAAACAGATTATCACTGACCTACACTGAACAGCATGTTGTACTATTCTTGTATTGTGTAGCTTCTAAGAAGGACAAAGACAAGCATAGAAAGAAATGAGGGCATTAGCTACTGAAACTGAGGTATAACAATAACAAATGCTAGAATGCTATAGTAGTCTCTCAGTCAAGTAGGAATTGATAGATGTCAGATAAATGTAGTTTCTGGTTGCTTGAGAGTTACTATTAAAAATAGACATAATTAATACTATACTATATTATACCACAAACTCTGTATTGACTTGATGTTAACATGGAAATACAGTAATTTCATCTCATCACATTAGAGAATGAATCCACTTTAAATCCAGTTTCTGCCTCCTGCAGAATTCTGGGGTTTGTAGTTTAGGAAGGAGCCTTTAACAGCTTCATTAAACTACAAACCCCAGAATTCTGCAGAAGGCAGAAACTGGATTTAAAGTGGATTCATTCTCTTTAGTGTGATGAAGTATGTGCTGGTACAGCTGTACCAGGAGCTCCAATTCTGTTTGCTTTGCATTAAATGTTTGTTTGCAATCCCAGGCTTGGGATTTTGCAGCAGGGTGGCTTCCGGTTGTTGTTTGCAATCATAGAGCAAGCCACCTGTCAATTATCGTTAGGGTCCCTGGTCCCACCCCTTTTTGAGTTTTAGTGGGAATAGGAGCCATTTTGAGTCCAGTCCACACAGAGAAGCTTCCATGCAGGACATAATTTCAAGAGCTCCTGTAGAAAGCTTTGTCTTCTATGGCTTGGCCGGGGAGATATACAGCCTACAGCCTGACTGGAGTTATACAGCCTTACAGCTCCTCTACTGAGGGACTTCAGCCAGCCATCACAGCAACCTGAACTCCTTTTTCCCTGGAAGTCTACAAAGCTCTGCCTGGTAAGGGTCTCTCGTGGAAGCCAGAAGCAGTTGGTACCAGGTGTAAGGGCTCCACACCAACAGAGGAAAGACAGACTGCCCAGATTAGAAGTTAAGGATTTCCCCATTAGTTAATTACAGTTAAGAAGATAGTGCCTGTTCCCAGTGAACAAGATTGCAAGAGCCAATAGACTGTTAAGAAAGCTTGAAAGTACCTGTTTGTTTTCATCAATAAAGAACTTTGTTGGGCTTACTTTAAGCCTCTATAGAACTTTGTTTTGGGGAGGTCCAAGGGCCTTTAATCTGAAGCAGCCCCGGCGTCCCGTTGGGTACACAGAATGTATGTCCTGTCTACAGTCATATGCACAGGCCCAGCGTGCGACAGCACAAAGTAGATTAAAAGCAAATTAAGACAGAGTCATGTATCACAGTTTTACTGTATTATGAAAACAGCTTTGTGAATGCAGCATGCAATTGTAGTTAAATGGTAGTCAAAGTTTTTAACTTAATGAACTTCACTAACAAAAGTGTGGGCTTACTCATGATGCAGCACACCAAGTTTAACTTTACATTTCCACTAACATTCATTTTATTTTACTTTTTGTTTGAAGTATTATTTATTTGATTTTTTTGCTAGTTGCTGGAGAGTTCTGATTACTTGATTTCCAGTTAATTGAGATTCTACTGTAAATTGGGTTGTACCAACTAGGGTAGGACCACTGAATCCATAGAAAAGTAGCAAGTTTTACACTTGTTTTAGATTTGTAAATTAACATAGATATTAATTTAACTGGAGATTTTTGGGGGGTTGGGAAAAACTGGAAAATGTTTATATGTCTATGACTCCAAACTCCGTTTGTACCCAGTTACAAATACTCTTGTGCTTGCAAATTTGAAAACACAGTGCTGTGTCCCTGAATCCAAACTCTCTCCTCCTCCTCTGCACCCACTTTCAAGTGCCCTTGTGCGATTGGCAGACATATAGTAACTTTCTGCACCTGTAGTTCTGCTGTCTTAGGGCACTGAGATAGGTTTTCCTCACTCAGATTGGCGTGTTAAGTGTGCCCCAGAGCAGAGTGCCTCAAAGTGTGAAGGCAGCAAATGCTTTTAACAGCGCCATCTGATTTGTCCGCGTCAAGCTCTGGAGCATAAGTGGCAGTGTGAATTGTGAATTTAAGTAATTCCTCCATGCCAGGATATTTAACAAGTCCGCTTCTATTGTTCCAGTGTGCAAGAAAGCTCTTTTTAAATTGGTGAGCAAGGCATGAGATATAAATCTCACACTAAGATTTATGCAATTATGTGATAAATGATGTTCAAAGCTGCAAGCACCTCTTATCTGTACAGATAAGATTGTAAGTCAGGGGCCCTTTGAGTCATAATCAGGAATATATATGTAAAAATAAAGGTATGTTAATGTTTTTGTATGTACATATTTTTGCATCAAAATTCCTAAACTTTCAAGAAGCACATTTTCTTTATTTTAACATAAAAAGCATTTTGTGTTTGTCTGAAGCATTACATGTAAACCTGGCTAGTGATCTTATACTGATAGCATTGCTTTCTGAATTGATGTCCAATTATTGAAGATAGTTTGTTCTGTGCTTTTAAGTAGTTTATGACTTATGGTGACCCTAAGGCGATCCTATCATGAGGTCTTGTTGGAAATATTTATCCAGAAGAGGTTTACCATTGCCTACCTCTCAAACTGAGAGTGTTTAACTTGTCCAAGGTCAATCAGTAGGTTTCTATGACTGATCAGGATTCCAACTCTATTTCCTCGGAGTCCTAAGACTTCTTCACACAGGGCATTTTAGCCACATTTTGCCACTTTTAATTGCGGCTTGGATGGGGCCTGTCATGTGCCATCACATGACACATGGCAGGACCCGCCCACATTCCTCCCAAAGCAGCATTTCCTCCATCACTTTCCTTCCCCTTTCCCTATATGATGGGGGGAAGGGCAGCAGGGCAATACATGTTGCCACCCTTTCTCCCATCTGATGGGGGAAGAAGGGAGGTGCACGGGGTGCCACAAGTTGCCCCACGGGTCTTCCTTTTTGTGCGCTTTCCCTTTTGTGCACCCTCCCTTTTTTGTATCTTCCCTTTTGCACGTCTTCCCTTTCGCACACCTTCCCTTTCATCAAAAGGGCAATGTGAAGAGCTCCCTAGTATATATCTGTGGAAAGACCAGGGTGGGGCAAAATACTCTTGTTTGCTAGAGCTAGGTGTGAATGTTTCAATTGACCACCTTAATTAGCATTTGATGGCTTGGCAGTGCCTGGGGGAATCTTTTGTTGAGAGGTGATTAGATGTGCCTGATCATTTACACTCTGTTGCTTTGCTATTGTAAATTTAGAGTTTTTAAATACTGGTAGCCAGATTTTGTTCATTTTCATGGTTTTCTCATTTCTGTTGAAATTGTCCACATGCTTGTGGATTTCAGTGGCTTCTCTGTGTAGTCTGACATGGTGGTTGTGAGAGTGGTCCAGCATTTCTGTGTTCTCAATAAAATGCTGTGCCCAGGTTGGTTCATCAGGTGCTCTGCTACGGCTGATTTCTCTGGTTGAAATAGTCTGCAGTGCCTTTCATGTTCCTTGATTCGTGTTTGGGCACTGCGTTTGGTGGTCCCTATGTAGACTTGTCCACAGCTGCATGGTATACGGTAGACTTTCTCATTACTTTATTTTCCAGATCATCAGACTGGGCCACAGCAACGCATGCCAGGGGACGGCTAGTCAACAATAATTTTGGTTTATTTTTTAGTTTATCATTATTGGAAGGAAACTAAAACAATTTAACTCACATTTTCCTTTCTCTATCCATAGGGAAGCAGTAGTCAATGTATAAAAGCAAAAGATATATGCTTGTATACATTCACAAAAAGTGCAAAAATTGTGTACATGAGGAAAGCACAACTTGATAGCTTGTCATATTTTTTGTGTTTTCTGTATAAATAGAAAGCTGGAATAAATAATTTTTTTCTGACCCAGCACAGGAATGTTGTCCTGAAAGAATTATTCCTATAATCCACTTGAAACCAATGGTCAGGATCCATTTTAATGTTCTGTCCAGCTATGGCCAGAGGAAGAGCAGAATCCACAGAGCTGGATAGGAGTGACCTTTGGCATCCATGGAACTAACAGATCTTTGTGCCATTTGACCTTGGCTAATTAGTGGCCACCTTGGTTCATGAGGGCAGTGGTAGAACACTGCCAGACTGTGTGAGTTGTTCACAGTTAGAAATACCAGGTGCCTCCCTGTGTGGACTGTTTTTAAAAAGTACAACTCGCATAACCAGGGGCTGCATAAGTACATTACCATTACAGGCAGTCCTTGAGTTAGAAACATCTGACTTAGAAATGACTCATAGTTAAGAACATGGTGAGGCAAGAAAAGTGAAAGAAATCTACTCCTTGGAAGGGAAATTCATTCATGAAAGACTTACCATGGAAAAAAGTGTCTCCACTGAAGCTTTCTACAATGAGCCAAAACAACTTTGCAACTTACATACAAAGTTAACTTAATCTTGTGCATAACCTGGAGACTGCCTGCATTAGATTCTGTTCTAATGTTGAGTAGTGTCATTTAGGGGGTGCAGCAGGTGTAAGGTACACTGGATGATACCATCAGAAGGCAGACACAAAATATGACATTCTATGCAGTGTTTCAGCTGATATATAATATCCCTATTGTTAGGTATAACTACAATTCCATTTTTCATAAGCCTTGCTTTTATGAACGGCATCGATATACCCACAAGGCTAAAACTCTGTGATAACTTCCTTTTTGAACCTTCTAATAATGTGCATGTGTTCTGTTAAAAGGTGTGATTTTTATCCCATTACAATGATGCTTAAAATTGTGTTGGCTTGACTTCACACACTACAAACACATATGATTGTTTTTGTTGCTAGTGTTTTATTTTAAAAATTATTACATTTTCTGCTATTTTAGTTAGAATGTTTTAAATGTAATTTTTTGATTGTTTATATGTTGATAGCATCATATGATGCTTGTGTGAGGCCGCACTGAGTCTCCCTTCAGGGGGGAGAAGGGTGGGGTAGAAATACATGAAATAAATAATAAATAAATACTTCTAATATGATCTGGTGAGAGAGAAGGTCATGGAGGTTACACAATGAGTTACTGCATTGGATGGTACCAACTATTGACAGTATTTCCAAAATTTACTTCGCTGTGGATGGCTGTGCACAAATTTCATTTTATATATAGTAAAACTTCAACTAAAGAGCATTCCAACATTTTGAGTTAAGTCATTCCTCAGCCCGGGTTTTTGACAAATGAGCTAACACCAATGGGAGCTCTAGTATGAGACTATAGGGCTTTTAGACTTTAAAGGAGTAGCCTCCGTGCCTCGTACTCTTGTTCACTTTGGGAGATTGCTGTCTGCTTTGCTCTTGTCCACTTTGTTGATTTTGTGTGGTTTACTTGATTTTGTGTGGTGTGTTTGGCTTCATGAAGAGAAAGAGGGAGAGATAGTAAGAGAGGGAGGGCGGCTGGAATGAGTACAGAATGAAGTTGTGCTTCCTTGCCACAAAGTTGTGCTTTATTTACATTGTTATTGATAAAGTATATTTTCTTATTTTAAAAAATGAAACAAAAATGGGGGGTTGGAGGTATGGGACAGATTAATAACATTTCAATGCATTTCAATGAGAAAATCTGCCTTGAGACAAGAGTGTTTTGAGCTAAGAGTTCGGTCGTGGAATGAATTAAACTCTTAAGTCAAGGTTTCATTGTATATACAAATATGATTGTACTTGTTCAGTGTGTTTTTAAAGATATGGAAATATGACCTGTTGGGGAGGGCTATACATAATAGACAATGGTATTTAATTTATTGTACTTCCTCTCCTTCCCCTCCACATCAGACCTGTACACATATCCTTGAAGAAATATAGCTTTTTCTAACATTCTTTATGCATTATTCAGAAGAAGAAAAAAAAGGTGCAAATCCATTGTCTTTCTCAGTTTTCAGGTCACCTTTAAGGGAAATCAAATTTTTAAGAAAGTGACTAACCTGAGCTTTCAGCTAAACCTAGAGGCAAATCAGTAACTTGATACTGAAATGTCATTCTGTTGCGTGCTCAGGAGAGTGAAGTGAATAATAGGAGAGAATTAATCCACCCACCCTCAGTCAGGCATCCATCTGGAATGCAATATCCCAGTTGCTACCCATTAAGATTTTGCTAAGGAAGACTACATCACTGGGCTGAGAACTTCAAGGGCATTTTAAGCTATATGCGCAATGTTTTGTGTTTAAAGTGTTACTTATACTTTTTCTGAGGCTTATCTGAGGATGGCAACAAACACAAATCCACTACAAGTCATAGTACATAAATCACAAATATATATTTTTTGCAGCTTATATAATACAATATTAAACATATATCCAACTTATATAATACAGCATTGAGTGATATACAAAAAACTTCTATTTATACAGTGATTTTACACCAGTCACAAAAGTAGAGTCTTGCTGTAAAGCAAACTTCTCTTAAGGGCATAAGATCCCTTACTTTCTCTAAAGATACTGTTGAGTGGAGCTTCCAGTCCCTTGTAAGAGGATATCCACGTAAAGGATTTCCAGACTGTCTAACGTCTTCCTCAGGTGGAGAAATGTGAAGAGTACAATGAAGTTCTCCAGACTTGATGGGACAGATGTAACAGAACCGTTACTAATCCTTCTTAAAGTAATCAAATGTAGCAGGTTTAACAAAACATTTCTGCATTTCTGGGAATGGTTATCTGAGGACAAGAAGCAAGAATAAGCGACTGGATACAAAGCTATGCAGCCTCTGAGCATATGCAGAATTTTTTCCATAGGATTGAATGTGTATTTTCATAATGCATATCACTTTGTTGACATGCAACGTACTCAGCTGATGCACATATATGCATTCCCGTGGGAGGGAAAGTTTAAAAACCTGCATTCTACTCTGCTATTAAGCTATGGATGCTGCAGATCCTCAAACCAGTTTGAGGCCACTACCTGTAGTTGTGTAATCACCATCTGGAACTGGGTCCATGGGTGTTAGGCTACTCATCCAACCAAAGGAAAAGTGTTCTTACTATACATCAAGGGAACCACTGACGACATAGGGAAGCTGATGAAGAAACACAACATACAAACTAGTATCTACAGACCCACTAAGAAAATCCAACAAGTGCTATGTTCAGTAAAGGACAAGAGGGATCCTCTCACCTCTGCAGGAGTCTACCGGATACCATGCAGCTGTGAACAAGTCTACATAGGGACCACCAATGCCCAAACATGAATCAAGGAACATGAAAGACACTGCATACTACTTCAACCAGAGAAATCAGCCATAGCAGAGTACCTGATGAACCAACCTGGACACAGCATTTTATTTGAGAACACAGAAATGCTGGACCACTCTCACAACCACCATGTCAGACTACACAGAGAAGCCACTGAAATCCGCAAGCATGTGGACAATTTCAACAGAAAGGAGGAAACCATGAAATTGAAGTATTAAAAAAACCTCTAAAATCAGGACAGTAAATAAAGAACACCACTCAGAAAACAGAGGAATTCCAGACAGATAATAGGCCCGGTTTCGTTCGTTAATTTTGTAATTCGTTATTAATTCGTTATTTTTGGCATTTACGAAGCGATATCAAAACACTTTTTCAAACCCGGAAGGGTTTAAAAATATCGAACCGGCAACCCCCATAGATTTAACAAGCTTCCGCTCGTTTCGTTAATGGGATGGAGGCTGCTGGTGCCTGGGAGCCAATCCGGCGCTCCCAAGCAGTGCACCGTGGCTGTTTTTGATTGGCCGGCGAGCCCTTTAAAAGCGGCTCCGCGCGGCCGTAGCTCATTGCTGCAGAGGGCGAGGGAGAGAGAAGAGGTCCGGGAGGGTTTGCATTGGGTTGGCTTGGCTTGGCTAGCAACTGGATTGGATTCATTCCTTGCTCATTCCTTGCTGATTCATTCCTTGCTGCTGTGCTTAGTGCTGCTTATATTCCTTGCTTGGATTCATTACTTCTTCCTTTGGTTTTTGTGAATTTGTTTCTTAATTTTTTGGTTAATTTTCCATTTTTAAATATTTTTTAATATTATTTTTAATATTATTTTAATATTATTTTTAAAAAATATTCTAAAAAAGAAAAGACTCTTCTGTTGGTGTGTGCTCTCATTTGCTGTCTCCTGCCTGTGTTTGGTCCACATCAGGGCCATTTTTTGGTTAATTTTCCATTTTTAAATATTTTTTAATATTATTTTTTAATATTATTTTAATATTATTCTTAAAAATATTCTAAAAAAGAAAAGACTCTTCTGTTGGTGTGTGCTCTCATTTGCTGTCTCCTGCCTGTGTTTGGTCCACATCAGGGCCATTTAAAAAATACAAAAAATATTCTAAAAAAATAAAAGAGTCTTCGGTGGCTGTGTGTGGGTTTGTCATTTGTGTAGTTCCAACCAGTGCGCTCCTTTTGCCAACACAAAGTGCTATAATACAGTGCTCGCTCATTCATTTGTGTAGTTCCAACCAGTGCGCTCCTTTTGCCAACACAAAGTGCTACATACACTGCTCGCTCATCATTTGTGTAGTTCCAACCAGTGCGCTCCTTTTGCCAACAGAAAGTGCTATAATACAGTGCTCGCTCATTTGTGTAGTTCCAACCAGTGCACTCCTTTTGCCAACACAAAGTGCTACATACATACACTGCTCGCTCATCATTTGTGTAGTTCCAACCAGTGCGCTCCTTTTGCCAACCCAAAATATTTAATAACGAAGTTTTTAATAACGAAGTTTTTAATAACGAAGTTTCGGAAGCCGCTTTTGCGCATGCGCAAAGCGTCCGTCGCTTTAACGAATCGATTCGTTATAACCTTAACGAATCGACCCCCGCCAATAACGAAGCTTCGGAAGTGATTTTGCGCATGCGCGGGGGGTCCGCCATCTTAACGAATCGATTCGTTAATATTTACGAAATTTCGTAAATACCGAAACTTTTTTGGGGGAAAATTTTGTAATTATTTTAAATATCGAAACAAAAAAACACCCCAATTACAAATCGATTTTAGAACCAAATTTTTTCTTGATCAACCAGGCCTACAAGATAGGTCAACCCTCCTGTTCAAGGAGCTCCATTGGCTTTGAAGCTGCAAGGCTATTCAATGCTAATCAAGATGGCTACCTACAACATTCACACTTGCCTCAAACAGACAAGAGTTCTTTGTCCTGCCCTGGACATTTCACAGACATATAAACTCCACTTGCCTAGTTTCAAATCAGATCGCACAACCTCTGAGGATGCCTGGCATAGATGTGGGAGAAACGTCAGGAGAGAATGCTTTTGGAACATGGCCATACAGCCGGGAGAACTCACAGCAACACACTGAAAACTGTTTCTACTATTCAATTTGGATCCAGTCAAAGTGGTGAGTATAGATGTGCCCTGAGATTCACCTCAATAAGATTTTGAGCAATATCAAGATTCTGTGGAACATAATTTGAAAACTATATTTCTACCATTTTATTATTAAATCCAAACTTTTAAAAGAAATATAAATAGGGAACAAAATCTGGATCAAAGTCTGATTTTAATTATAGGGATTGCAACTGATATAGTGTTTTTTGGTTTTTTTTGTTGTTGTTGCTGCCTGTAGATTTGAGCATACAAAGGAATAAAGAAAATTTAGATGAAAACTATGTTGAGTATTCTTTCTGCCTTTCTTGGATCAAACCCAATGATACTGCTGGCTTCCAATTATCCCATAAACATTCCATAATATTGAATAAAATCAATACTTCTCCTCTTCCTTTTATTAACAATATATCATATTCCTTCCCATTTTATTTCACCAAACCCAACTGCCAGTTCTATTTTCATTTCTTCTGATGATGCTTCTTTCATATTACCTAGATTGTGTGAGTTATACATTCTTTGTGTAGAAAAAGTCTATCTAATTGACTTGCTTATTTGAGTTTATGGCTGTATTTTCTTAGCTCCAGACTACTTTTGTGTATCAAAGTTTGAATAATACGACAGATCAGTCATGCTCCAGCAGTTACTGCTTCCTTGCATGAAGTTAAAATGAACCCTGTTTACACTGAAACCTTTGTATTTAGTGAGACTATCTTACATATTGTTAGGCCTATTGAATCTACTGGGACCTCTCTTGAGTGTAAACTTTTTTTTGAGTTCACACTAGTAAATTGCTGCCCACAGAAATCACTACCTAATTTCAGTTACGCTTTAGAAGCCCCTAACGTTTTACTCAAATATTTGGGTCAGTATGCAAAGAGCTCTTAGGTATCCTTAAGGCTAATGTTTC
The DNA here is from genome assembly GCF_025583915.1 of Anolis sagrei ordinatus. Classification (NCBI taxonomy): domain Eukaryota; kingdom Metazoa; phylum Chordata; class Lepidosauria; order Squamata; family Anolidae; genus Anolis; species Anolis sagrei. The sequence continues at coordinate 167,861,699 of NW_026847438.1, read as the reverse complement.
ACCTTTCCTTCCAAAAAGAATGGATGGAAATAATTACAATAAGATGTTTTAGTTATATGAATCCAGCTTTCCCAATTAATGAATTATTAATACATAGTGTTGGGTTGTTCTTCTTTGATTTTTTGAGTGAGACGTTAGCCAGAAAAGGTAAATATAGTTCTAATTAATACCTTGAAAAAAGCCGCCACAGAAGTATGTGGACACTGCTTACTTGCAGCATGACATTTTGCCAGAACTTGAAAATACTACTCTTTTGGATTACAATTCCCAGATTCCTGATTTTCACCACTCCTGAAAAGGTAAAGATAAAGGTTTTCCCCTTGACATTAAGTCTAGTTGTGTCCGACTCTGGGCGTTGGTGCTCATCTCCATTTCTAAGCCGAAGAGACGCCATTGTTCGTAGACACCTCCAAGTCATGTGGCCGGCATGACTGCATGGAGTAATTTTACCTTCCCACTGGAGTGGTACCTATTGATCTCACATTTGCATGTTTTCAAACTGCTAGGTTGGGCAGAAGCTGGGGCTAACAGCAGGAGCTCACCCCCGCTCCTGTGGATTTGAACCAACGACCTTTTTGTCAGCAAGTTCAGAATCTCAGCGGTTTAACTCACTGTGCCACTCCTGGAATCTATCAGAAAAAAAGCAGCTTTCCCATATTCTAAATCTCCTTGTCCTTACTGTAGGATTTTGGCTATTTTCATTTTCTGGCCATTCAGTGTGTGGCAGAAGCCAAACACAAATTCACTGCACTGAGTGTATTGATATATACAGTCAATGTCAATGAGGATATAGTGTAAAATAACTGGGAGTAATGAGAATGTATAAACAAATAGTCTATGTTCTTTCACACTGACACATATATGACACTAATCCAGGAGCCAATGCCAGAGGCAAGTGGAGTATGTTATGAACTACTTGAGGTATTCCTTCTGGGACTACTCATATGGTATGATTTCTGTCTCATTGCTTTCAGACAGACTTCACTGATCTATTACTAACAGTAGCTGTATTTGTGGAGGTAGATAAGTGGAGGAAACCAATTCTGAAGATCTGAGATTAAAGCTTTTCAACCAGGATACCCCCCGCCCCAACTACTGAATATTTTTAATGAACTTTATAACAAATTAAACAAGACATTATTATTATGTCTCATGCAATTTGATAATGCACACATCTACTACCCATATTAGCAACCTTTATGGCAGATTTGTTACTTACACAAGAAATAGAATATTGGTGTGCTTATCTTAAGCTCTGTATTTTGCAGGTTACACTGACACAGAAGTAAACCACACTAAATTAAGTCAGACTACTTACAAGCAGGACGGAAGCCTTATAATTAGAACAGGCTCTGGAGAGGACATTTCCTTTTGCACTCCACACAGTCTCTCTCTTTTAATAATTATAATTGTTATTTTCGTTCTAAACCGATTGCAAAAGTGAATATATGAATATTCTGTAATGCACTATGTGAATTTAGCAAATACATGTCTGTTTTTTTAAAACCCCACACAATTCTTTTTCCCAATTGACTGTAATAATTCCCTTTGCGCTCACAATATTTCCCACTCTTCGATATGGGCCTAACTTCATAGTTCCAGATATGCAGTAGAATCACTTGTAGCCTTAGGCAAGTCACCATTTCTCAGTGTTGGTTCCTCATCTTTTAAATTGCATTGAGAATGATCTGTAAGGATAAAGAGGAACGAAAAACCCAACAATGTTGCCTGTAGAAATACACAAAAATGTTTCTTTGCACATTTTTCTATTAGCAGCAGTAGAAAATGCACTCGGTTCCTTTTCTAATTCCATTTGCAGTTGTGCCATTGTACTAATTCCATCTGTGACTGAGAGTGTTTCCTAATAAATGAATTAGCTCTATGATTAATGCACATCTTCTGGTACAGCTTAAGGAAAAAATGGTATATTTGAGTGAGAGCGAATGATAACACAGTATACAATTTCAAATGTAAATTTTGCTAGACTTATTACTAACATGCATCTTTTCATGCTGTTTCATTTTGTCAATTTTAATCCATGCACATAATTTAAATGTTCTTTTAAAAACAAAATCTTAGTGGCTAAGAGAATAAGCCCCTGCCTCAAGGAGTGCAATACAAAGTCCATGGTTTGAATCTATGTTGAGCTACTAACTCAAAAAGAGATCATAGGTAAGGCTTTCTCATTTAGGGCTTGTCTGCATTGACTGTACAGCCTACATTGAGTCTAAAGTCCCTCCATGATGTCCAGGGACTCCCGGTCTTTATTGTGGAGTAAACTATTTTTTCTGATTTAAGTTGGATTAGAATAAACCAACTCCAGGAATTGCTACAAAATTTGAATGTGCCACGAGGTGGCTGATAATATTTTAGCATAAATGAAATGTGTTGATCTCCATAATACCACAATAATATAATACAATACAAAACTTTATTATGGTCACTGACCAACACAAAGCAGGGCACAAGCATCCTGAGAAGGGGAAACACAGCTCCCCAGTGAGGCAGTTATTAAAAACAGATTAGAGAACAGTTTAAAATCACAGTTAAGTGTTTCTCTACCGGGGGGGGGGGGGGTTGGCACCCCGGGGGGTCATGAGGGGGTGTCAGAGGGGTTGCCAAAGACCATCAGAAAACACAGTATTTTTTGTTGGTCATGGGGGTTCTGTGTGGGAAGTTTGGCCCAATTCTATCATTGGTGGGGTTCAGAATGCTCTTTGATTGTAGGTGAACTATAAATCCCAGTAACTACAACTCCCAAATGTCAAGGTTTATTTTCCCCAAACTCCATCTGTGTTCAAATTTGGACATATTGAGTATTTATGCCATAAATATTGAGTATTTATGCCAGATCCATCATTGTTTGAGTTCACAGTGCTCACCGGATGTGAACTACAATTCCAAAACTCAAGGTCAATGCCCACTAAACCCTTCCAGCATTTTCTGTTGGTCATGGGAGTTCTGTGTGTCAAGTTTGGCCCAATTCTATCATTGGTGGAGTTTAGAACACTCTTTGATCATAGGTGAACTATAAATCCTAGCAACTACAACTTCCAAGTGACAAAATCAAATGCCCTTCCCAACCCCATCAGTATTCAAATTTGGGCATTTTGGATATTTGTACTAAATTTGGTCCTATGAATGAAAATACATCCTCATATCAGATATTTACATGATGATTTATAACACTAGCAAAATTATAGTTATGAAGTAGCAACGAAAATAATTTTATGGTTGAGGGTCACCACAACATGAAGAACTGTATTAAGGGGCCACGGAATTAGAAAGGATGAGAAACACTGGTCTAGATGCACCCAGAATGTGTCCCTTCCTATCCTATCCCCTCTGCAGGCCTTTCTGTCCTGAGAACTTAAACCAGAAGGCTGGAGGGAATAATTCAATGTTACGGGTTCTCTCTTGTGGAACTGCGGTGAGGGGAAAAGAATTATCTGAAACTGATTGGTTGAAACTTGCATTGCTTGCATAAGATATCACAGGCCAATCACTTGCCGTTCCCTCTGGTTTTTTTAAAATCCATATTAGGACAATTTATGATTGACATAGGATTTTAACACAGGGGGTAGCAAATTATGAAATAGCCATTGATGTTATGCAACCTCTCACATGATGAAGCTGTTCCCAGATATTGATGGGCAAAACCTTTCATAGCTTACTGTTACTGTTATGGCATGCTAGTGAAGTCCTTCTCTCCCATTCTCTCCTTGATGAAAATGAAATATTTCTATTTCTAATTCATTTTAATCTAAATTGCAAACAATTGTGAAGTTTAAATTAAAGAACCTTTTAAAAAATTAAAAAGAGGAAAATGGCACAATGGAAGGGTGGAAGTGCAGCCACAGGACCTCCCACTGTCCAGATGTTGCATTGCATAGCACTATGATGAAGATGATGCATATTCCAGAAAGGTGCTATTATCCTGGTCACAGAAATGCTGTGAGATAGTGGCTTCATGTGGTAAAACCTTAAATGGTTCATACCTGAAAGATAGTAACTATCTTGTTCTGCTGTTCAGAATTTGGCCCAGCTCACTAAAACTACTCTTCTGGTGATTTGCAAAAACACAATGAAAAACTATCTGTAAATACTCAGTTCTTGTGGGTTTTTTCGGGCTATATGGCCATGTTCTAGAGGCATTTCTCCTGACGTTTCGCCTGCATCTATGGCAAGCTTCCTCAGAGGTCTGAGGTCTGCTGGAGCTGGGAAAAAGGGGTTTATATATCTGTGGAATGACCAGGGTGAGACAAAAGGCTTTTGTAAGTTGGGCTAGGTGTGAATCTTTCAACTGACCACCTTGATTAGCATACAATGGGCTGACTGTGCCTGGAGCAAACTCTTCTTGAAAGGTGATTAGATGTCCCTGCCTGTTTCTCTCTGCTGTTTTTGTTGTTGCAATTTTAGAATTTTTTAATACTGGTAGCCAGATCTTGTTCATTTTCATGGTTTCCTCCTTTCTGTTGAAATTGTCCACATGTTTGTGTATTTCAATGGCTTCTCTGTGTAGTCTGACATGGTGGTTGTGAGAGTGGTCCAGCATTTCTGTGTTCTCAAATAATATGCTGTGTTCAGGTTGGTTCATCAGGTGCTCTGCTATGGCTGACTTCTCTGGTTGAAGTAGTCTGCAGTGCCTTTCATGTTCCTTGATTCGTGTTTGGGCAAGGCTGCGTTTGGTGGTCCCTATGTAGACTTGTCCACAGCTGCATGGTATACGGTAGACTCCTGCAGAGGAGAGGATCCCTCTTGTCCTTTGCTGAACGTAGCATTTGTTGGATTTTCTTGGTGGGTTTGTAGATTGTTTGTATGTTGTGTTTCCTCATCAGCTTCCCTATGCGATCAGTGGTTCCCTTGATGTATGGCAGGAACACTTTTCCTCTGGGTGGATCTTCATCTTGACTCTCGTGGCTTGTTCTTGGTCTTGCTACGTTCAGCTATCTTGGTCTTGGTCTTGGTCTTGGTCTTGCTACGTTCAGCTATCTGTAAATAGCTGAACGTAGTTCAGCCTCTTTACCACTTGAATTCTTAAACTCCTGCCAAAAAGCACCTACCTGTTTCTAGACATCACAGCTAAGCAACATAGGATCTTGCCTTGTACCCCAGCTCTGGAAGAACAAGGCTGATTCTAGCTATTTATGGCAGCGTACAAAGAGAGTCTCAAGGAAGCTCTTAGGGTCATTATTCACAAAGTGATGCCCTGCCAATACTTTCAGAAGGATGTTTTACACACAAGCATTGCTTTCCCTTGAATAGCTTTTTGGTTTGTAGTTTCATGTGCATGCAAAGAAAGGGAATGGATGTGAAAAATCTTTTTAATAATTTTACATAAATAAATATTCATATAGTAGGTTAAATATTTTATTGTATATGTTATTTTGTACAGTATGACCACTATATAGACAGTTTCACTTATTTTGTTATTTCCTTAAGGCTTGCTGTATAAGCTACACTCTTGCCTTAGTACCTCCATAATAATAATAATAATAATAATAATATAATAATAATAATAATCTTTATTTGTACCCCGCTCCATCTTCCCAATGGGGACTCGGTGCGGCTTACATGAGGCCAAGCCCAAAACAACAATTACATAAAATAAAGCAAAACTGAAAACGTAAATAATAAACAATAATAATGCAATTACATAAAACAAAGGACAACGTAGCAATATAAAATTACGATAAAGACAATCACAGTAACATGGGCGAGCTACATGTAATGGATAAAAGAAAATTGGGTAGAAACAGATTAAAAACTCAGGCGAGATAAACAAGGACAGATTATGTGCAGAGGAGAGTTTGTTTTAGTGGAGGTCGTGGAGCAAAACTTTCCTATGGGGGGAATGCACTCCAATAACAAAAACCGTTAAACTAAACACTAGTATGAGGATGTAGATCTCATCAAATGCGCAGCAGAAGAGCCAGGTTTTGAGGTTCTTTTTAAAGGTTTCTAGGGTAGGGGCTATCCTAATCTCTCCAGGGAGTGAGTTCCAGAGTCGGGGAGCCACAGAGGAAAAAGCTCTCTCCCTTGTACTCACCAAGCGAGTCTGGGAGACTGGCGGGGGTGAAAGAAGGGCCCAAGATGGTTCATGGAGAGAGATATGGTCACGAAGGTAGGCATATTTCACATAATAGGGTTTGCTATTATCTACAGTTTCATGTATCTGCATGAAGTCTGAAGATGTATCCTCCACGGATGTGGCCATACTGTATTTTCCTATAAACCACTTTGGAATTTTAAATTGAGAAGCTATATATAGAGAGAGAAGGAGGGGAGAGTATTACACACACACACACCTCCAGTATCTTCTTATAGAGTTAGGAAAATGTATTTCTGCATCAACAATAAGATGGAAGAGATATCCTTTGGTCTTTACATAATATCAGAATCATCACCATCCTGTGCACAAGGATCAGAGAACCCATTATCCCTGATCACTGATCTTGCTGGTTGAGGCTATTGGAGGATGGAATCCAATATCAACCTGGGGGGCAGGGAATAGTTACCCATGTTTCTCATGACAAATCATAAATGGTTCAACAAAGATCTCTTCAATTTGAAAAGCCATTGGTTTGCATCATGGCATGGGACATCTTTTCTAGCAACATAAGCAAAGAGCATTCTTGGATGTGCAACACAAGTCTATGTGATCCTTTGAATCCTGGCCCATATTACAACATTCACTGCACAGATAAATAACATATGCTGAAAACTCTTCTCCTATTGCAAATGTGTTTAGATGCCACTTGCTGTGGCTGTCAGGGCTGCCACATATTCTTTGGTATTTCTCAATGTTGCCAACTTTTGCTATTGTTTAAACATTTCTCTTCTGATGCTTGTCCTCCACCCACCCATAGAAAGAACCAATGACACTAATTCAGTATTAAGCCTGTATTAAGGCTGCATGAAAGAAAGGCGATCCCTCCCGCCTCTTACCACTCCTGCCTTTGGCAATATCTTTCTCAAAGTATTCTCTGCAAACAGAACTGCTTAACTTAAATTAGGACAAGGTCAAATATGTGCAAGTTGAATGATCATTTATTTATCTAGGTTTTTCTGTGGGTTTTCTGTTGTAGGCAGAAGCATTCCTTTGTTTTCTGTTTGTACGGCCTCCGATTGGGAAGACAAGCATGGATAGGGAGGTAAGCGATTAATTTTTGAGGGGAAATTCAAGATAATGGTTTTTTTCCTTCATAATATTATTCATAAGAGTGACAGAATGGAAGCAGGCAGGCAGTCAGGCACTTTCCCCCTGTTTTCTGTTACTGAGAAGTGAAGGGGAATGATTAACGAGAATTGTAGACAATGTAGTACTAATAGAGAAAGGGGGACCCACAGAAGTTAAACAAAAGTGCCTTCAAGAATTTAGAGTATTCCCAGGGATCTATAGTAGAACCTCATTGTGCCTGTCTGCTGTTTCTATTTTTGATTAGATTTATAAACACAGCACCACATATTTTCATGTGGTTTTCTAGCCCAGGGGCAGAACGAGATTGACTGCACTGAAACTGTGAGGCTTGTGAATTTCGGGCAAGGGACAGAGTGAAATAAGTAGTGTAATTGTTTTTGTGGAGTGACCGTGGGACCTCCTCTGTTCTGAATTACACATGGTTCAACCCTTTGACCTAACCAACCTCGGCAGTGCCTGGTAGCTCTCCTAAAGCTGTGCTGAAAGGTCCTATCAGTGACATGTTGGAACATTATCTGTCATGCGAGATGTGTGCCAACAACCATATTAAACTACATTAATTACTACCAAGACTCATGTTTGTGACAGTCTCTGCCTCATTCAACCCATCATAGCAGTGCTTATTGTTTAAAGCAGAAATACAAATGGGCAGTTGGTTGAATCAAAACATAATGAAAGCATTCTGTTTTAAATTTACACTTTTAAAATATTGATTGATTTGTTTAAACCCTCTATTCTGCTCTTCTAGCACCCCATTCAGGGTGGTGAGTGCATTCTTATCAGTTACCCCATTTTTAAAATCAGCAATCTGATGTTGTTTTAAAAACAGCAAAATAAACAGATAAAATAAAAATGTGTTTGTCTTTTAATTGGGAAAGTGCATAATTCTACAATGATTATGTTTATTCCTCACTACTGTTTTAGAAGTATTTTTCACCAAATAAAACTTTATTTTTATTGTATGGATGTATCTGTATGGTAATTATATGTGTACATGCTATATATGCATTCAAACCAGAGTTATGTTGCTGGAAACAGTGCTTCCTAAGTTATCTGATATGGGAGGAGGGGGCTAGCATTGTTTTTTTCCCCAATGCCATATTTGTGTCCCATGGGCTATAATTGGTTCTTTCATCATGGTAACTCTCCAGGGACGAACAGCTAATAGCTTGTGGACTGCTTGCATTTCATGGACCACCACTTTTCAGTAGCATTGGCCTAAAGAACTCTGGATTAAGTATATTAAATGAAAACAATAACTTGGAATAGGTTTATCTAGAGAAGCAATTTGGACCTGCAATTTTATGATAGCACTACTGTTTGGGAATATATTGAATAGCTGGAATGAACTGACCAATGTAATCATTTTGGCATGTACATTGTATATTCTGTATATCCTTTGTAGAGGTTCTGTACAATCTGTGCACCCCCCCCCCCCATATACAACATGAAGAGAAATCAGTGGTTATTTAAATTTTTGCCTTAGCTCTTTGACAAAAAATCTTTTCAAAAAGTTACTTTTAAAACCTTTAGTGCCAGCTTGTACAACAACAAGAACAATAACCATGGAACTACAGTATAATTGACTCCCCGTCATGTGGCATATTCGTACTTAGCTGTAAATTGTTCACTTTGCCTAAAAGCAGACAGGTGCAGATTTGCAAGCTGTTTCACTTCGGATGTTGTTGCTTAAAGAGAGGGAGCGATGAGCCAGTGACTGGTTGCAAGTTGGAAGGTTCTCACTCTGCATGCATAACGAAAAGTCTAAAGAGGGCTGAACTGTTATAGAAGACCAAGCACATTAGCAGGATTGACTCACAGGAGGAAGATGTATTACATTACATTAAAGTAAGATTCCAGCCATATTTCCCTAGGAAGATAGAGCTTTGGAAACCAGGTTCTGTTTTATGTTTAAAGACTAATGCTCTCACTGAAGTGAATGAAAGCAGAAGCCATGGTACCTGTTCCTGTTTACCATCATTACACTCCTTGGAGCATTTCAAGCATTGTTAGGTTCCTGGAATCCTATCAGATTGACAATATATTTCCAGCTCCTGCTTCTCTTTGGGCTGTATCCAGACAGGATCCCAAAGGTGGGGCGTGGATGAAGTGTAAGAATCCATGGCAGATGAATCTGCTGAGCTGGCTTGCTGAATGTTTGTAACCGCTGTTCCCTTTAAGAACACCTAATTTAATTTCACGAAGGAGACACAACATGCCAGCCTGTGTCTCAGTCTAAGGTATGTGTTTCCTAAAAGGAACTAAAACTCTGTCATTCCAAAGGCTCTCTTCTTTTTGACTCCCAGCCTGCGTAGGGACTGCTGTCTGGAAGTGGTAACTTTAACTTTAACTCTAAGCCGGCTGATGAGGTCTGTCTGTGTGATCTTCGCCGAGCAGATAAGGGTAGGGAGACAGCTCAGAGCACAGCTTGTTTACAGCGGGACAGGAGAAAACAGCGAGACACAAATGCAGGCTGACGGTTTCATGAAGCACAATTGGTTGATCACAGATTCAATCTGACTGCCCTGAACTGAGCGATGATCCGTACAGTATGCAAAATTCACTTTCTTGCTGGTCTGTGCCCACCAGCCTCGCAGCAGCTTTCGCAGAACCCCTGAGCCATGGCTTTGAGTGGAACCAGAACTGAACATGGCTTTGTTGTACCCAATTCCTTCTGACAACAATCACATTCTTTTAAAAACTTCATAGGTTTTACTTGTCACTGGTTATAAATGAGAGGTTTTTGTTGCTGCGGCTGCTGCGGTGGCTGCTACCGCTGCTGCAATTCTGCCTTTTCACACACAGACTTCATTACTGTGTTCTAGAATTAGTCTGCAAAAACATTGCAAATGCAAGCGTCCCCAAAAGGAAAATATATTTTATTCATTTCCTTCACTATTTAAACTATGAAGTTTGGCTCCAAAGAATGTGATTGCTCAGTAAAAATGCACAATCACATTAGATCGTAAGAACACAGTAAGTGTCAAACTGTCCCCATTAAAATATGCACTGTTAATTTAAAGGGGGAGAAAATGGAAATAATCTTTCGAGGTAATATTACACTTGAAAATCATGCCACTGTACAGCTGAGACAGACCATGGATTCTCTCTGCCAAGAAATCACAGGTTTGCACAGGAAAAGGCAAATGCTTAAAACAATTGAATCACAAGAGATCAGAATGCTATCATGCCAAAGCTCTGTACTTGTAATGCCATCAGTTCTCCCATCCTATCTCCTTTACAAACATGTAAATAAAACCACAATCTTGGCTACAGGGTACCAAAGTCAAGCTGCTGGAAGGTGGGGCAAAGAAATATGTGTCACACTAAAAAAAGGATTCTGATTGCTTAGGCAATAATCCATGCTCTGGCATGAAAAACACACACACCTGGCTGATATCTGAACTGAGCTATAGCTCCTCCCTCTGAACAGGTATAAGAGTAGCTGAGAGGTAAATTCAGTTCTTCAAAAACCTGTGTTCAGTTTTCCACCATTATGGCATAGTTGGGTTCTGGTTTTGCTATATATTATGAGGTGCATACTCTAGATATGGCAGGTGAAAATTAGGACAGAGTATCGAGTGACATACATTAGTATAGTGACTGTGAAATTACGATCTACATAGAACAGGTTGTATAGCTTGTGTAAACCAAATTCATCAGTTTCCTTCAGTATGTGCAGGTGATTCCCGGAGATACTTAAAAAAAATTGTTGACAGTAGTCAAAGAAACACTTGTTTTAGTCTATTTCAACATAAAAAGGGAAGAGGTGGAAGAAAGGACTCTATATGCCTGTTTTTCTTTTGAGCTTTCATGAATTTAAATCTCCTTTCTCAGGTGCACTGTAGGAGTAAAATATTTAAAATAATAATAATAATAATAATAATAATAATAATAATAATAATAATAATTTGCAGTATTTGTATACTACCCTTCTCAACTCCGAAGGGGACTCAGGGCTGTTCACAGTGTTAAAAGCACAGAGTATTTAATTACAGCTACATAGTTGTAGAGATAGGATTGGGGAGCTATTTTTTGTTTGCCTTCAAGTCATTTTTGACTTATGGCAACCCTAAAGTGAACCCACCATGGGATTTTTTTTAGAAATATTTGTTCAAAGGGATTTTATTTTGCCTTCCTCTGTGGCTGAGAGAGTGCAACTTGGTGCTAATTGTGACACTAGCCATAAACAGTTAAAGAATTGTTTAAAACGATACAGGTCTGACAGGCAGCTGGCCTCCTAGTATTGAAGTGTCAAAGCAATGCATTCTGCTTACCCAATGGTCAGTTTACTTGAAGTAGAAACATTTTCTGATGGGATTTTTTTGTGATCTGTGCAATGGTAATGGGAACTCATATAATAGTTTATGTAATTTGCCAAGAAATTGTTATCTCTGATCATGTCACTGATCCAGATTTTACTATTTTAATATGTGAACCCCCCCCCCCCCCCGCCCCACTTCCAGAACTGTTAGGGACTGATTCCTTGAACAAGACTGTACCGATGCTCCATGGCTGCTTCCCTGCTTTCTCTTCCTTATAGAGGAGCTGCTAGTTTTGATTTCTGAAGCCCTAAATAATCTGAACCAAATATCTCTCTCATTATTTCTCCATTATGTTATGTCATAATCTTTTAGGCTGTCCAAAACCGCTGCATGCTTTTTAATAGTGCTATCTGGAGGCCACTTTAAGATGTCAAACATAAGCAATCTTAGCATGAGACTTGCACTACACACACACACACACATTTATTGTTTTTTTTATTTCAACTTTCCTTAAAGTGGCAAACATGATTCTCCTTAGTTTTATCTCTCTAGGAAATCTATGTGGTAGGCATCAGGTGTAATGTTTCATAAGAGATGTCCTCTATATGAGGATTGTGCAGTTTTTCTTTGTATGTAGACGAAACAAGATGCCAAAATCCTATATTTGGAAGTATGGGTCCTTGCTAAAGAAGGTAGTATATGCATCATGTATTTTATGAATGTGGGAGATACCTTAATTTCTACAGAAAAACACATGGCTGATAAATATTTATTTATTTATTATTTAAACCATTTATATTTTGCCCTTCTCACCCCGAAGAGGACCCAGGGCTACTTCAATTTGATAGAACAGAAACTTGTTTATAGCTACTTCCTGATCATCAAGCCTGCATATCTTGAACTTCAACTACCAATGTTTTTGCCTTTTAGAAAGTATGACTAACATAGTAGCAGGAGTTTCATACCATTGTAACAATTATGGGTCCATCCTCTGGAATCTAGGGTTGTTCCTTATGGAGGTATTAAAATTATTTGTTCGGGAACTCTGTCATTGTACTTTAGGGGAGTAGAATGAAGCTCTCAAGGAGAAAATCCTAATCATCTTGCTAGTCTACAAGACCAAGGATGCCCTAAGACAGATGTTCATTGATCTAGGGCAGGAGTCTACAAACTTTTTAAACAGAGGGCCAGGTCACAGTCCCTCAAACTGTTGGAGGACCGGATTATAATTTGAAAAAAACATGAATGAATTCCTGTGCACATTGCACATATCTTATTTGTAGTGCAAAAACCACTTAAAACAATGCAATAATTAAAATGAAGAACAATTTTAACAAATATAAATTTATTAGTATTTCAATGGGAAG
>NW_026847438.1:167746535-167848726 GCF_025583915.1 Anolis sagrei ordinatus | reverse complement strand
GAAATGAAGAACAATTTTAACAAATATAAATTTATTAGTATTTCAATGGGAAGTGTGGGTCTGCTTTTGGCTGATGAGATAGGAATGTTGTTGTTGTTCTGTGCTTTCAAGTTGTTACAAACTTAGGTTGACCCTAAGCAAGGGCCAGGTAAATGACCTTGGAGGGCCACATTCGGCCCCCGGGCCTTAGTTTGAGGACTCCTGATCTAGGGGGAAAGGTTAAGGCAGCCACCTTATTTATTTATTTATTTATTTACGCTATTTGTATACCGCGTTTATCAGCCGTGACCGGCGACTCTGCTGACCGCGGGTCTACTCAATGCGAGTTTAAGGTAAAATTGTGGTCACCACTACAACGAACTTTAACATGACAGGAACATGCCAAAGCATCACACACACAATATAACTCCAAATCAGCGCCCCCCCCCCTCACATTAAAATCAGCTCGGATTGTCCGTTCTTCTTTGAGGTTCAAGTGTTGGATAAACTAGAAAATGGGATTATACTATCGTGTGGAATGTCCAGGGTTGGACTTTGAATGTCCAGGGCTGTGTTGGTTTTCCTTCTTGTGTTCCTAGAGGTACTGTGAATGTTTCAATTGGCCTACCTTTATTTGCCAATGTCTAGACCATTCTTACCTGGCCTCCTGATTTAGTTGCAATTGCACCGCTATCCGGCAGTTTCAAGGTCTTGGCTTCTTACTACGGCACTAAGCCTGGGGGAGTCTGATTCCCTTTTTTCTTGGGAAAAGGTAATGTAGTAGCGGCCAGGGCGCCTTCTGGATTGATTATTCAATCTACCGTCTGGAATTGCGCCCGTTTTCTTGAGTGTCTTCCTTCTTCTGAAACATCCTCTACAGGCATACGAGGGGCCTAGCTCTCTGATGTCCGCTGGTAGGGAATTCGGCAATGTTTTCCAGATAGAGCTGGAGAGTTTATTAAGATGGACTGGATAGCCCCACCATAGGTTTCAAAGATCATACTTATCCGCTCCCTGGTTCATTCATTTTCATGGTTTCCTCCTTTCTGTTGAAGTTGTCCACCTGTTTGTGGATTTCAATGGCTTCTCTGTGTAGCCTGACATGGTGGTTGTGAGAGTGGTCCAGCATTTCTGTGTTCTCAACCTATGTCCAGGTTGGTTCATCAAGTTCATCAAACTCCAACCATCTTTCTCCTACCCTGGACATCCCACAAACTCCATTTTCCTACTTTCCAACAGACCTCACAACCTCTGAGGAGAGAATGCTTCGGGAACATAACCATACAGCATGGAAAACTCACAACCTATTAGAGAAGGTTTCACGTTGGATCTGGATTCTCTGACATGGTGCAAACAGGAAAGATGTTGGGAATTGTGTATTGTGCTGCAGCGGGTACTCGATCAATCACAGCGGATGCCCCCAACTAGGTAAAACATCAGGGGGCTTGGGCTTTTTTGGGGAGGGATTGGGCAGGGTGAAGGGCTGGGGTTTGAAATATTTAAAAAACAGATGTAATAAAGGAAAATCTTATTAAATAACATCACATTCTGGGTGTTTTTCTTTAGTACAACAACCAAATGTGTGAAAGTTAAGCTCGCAAATGTGGAAGGCCAACTGAATGATACACACTTTTTCATTGCAACCACATGGCGTCACTGTTTTACCAAAGACTCTCTTGAAGCTGGGAAGCCAGGGGAAGGCTCTCTCTCCATTAACACATGCCTTTCTATTTAGCATCCTGGACATGAACAGACAGCCAGGAACGTGTTGTTGTTTATTCGTTCAGTCTCTTCTGACTCTTGGTGACCTCCTGGATCATCCCAGGCCAGAGCTCCCTGTCAGCCATGGCCACCCCCAGTTCCTTCAGAGTCAGGCCATTTCCTTCAAGTGCATTCGGAGAGGTAAGTGGGGCCGGAACCGTTTAGGGCTTTAAAGGCTAAAGCCAGCACCTTGAATTGTGCCCGGTAGCAGATTGGCAACCAGTGGAGCTGGCTCAACAGGGGGGTGGTATGCTCCCTGAGTGCTGCTCCCGTTAACAACCTGGCTGCCGCGCGCTGTACCTTCCAGTACTTTGTTTCCCAAATGAATTGGGGCATCTTTTTAAAACAAAAACCAAGTCACACATAAACACATACACATAGGAGATCTTAGTCACAGAGCTCCTTGTATATGACCTTTTGGTTCATGATCACAGTGCAGTTTGCTTTCTGCATGTGTTGGACTACAGCTTCTGGTTCCAAGTCAACCATGGTATATTGGTTGGATTATGGGAAATGCCATCCAACAGATGTGGAAGTCATGGGAATGTTAACATCTTCTTTAGCCCTTAGATGTTCTTCACAAGTGAAAAACATCTTGCCTTGAAGGCACACCAAATATCAAGGATACTTAACTCATGTTGTAATTCTGACCTAATGTTCAACATGATGCCTAAGACATTAAGGGAGTCACATATCAGTATTAGTTAATTGTATTTGAATTGGTTCACCATGATGAGTCATAAGTGTTAAACAGATTGCTACTTATATTAACTTTTTAAAATATTCTAATTCCTTTAATTTTATTTTTAAAAGAAGAGATTTAAAGCAAAGTAAAAAAATGGCAAATGCAGATTACTTAAAACAACAAATAATTTAAGGTATTGTTGAAGGCTTTCATGGCCGGAATCACTGGGTTGTTGTAGGTTTTTTGGGCTATATGGCCATGGTCTAGAGGCATTCTCTCCTGACGTTTCACCTGCATCTATGGCAAGCATCCTCAGAGGTAGTGAGTGTTTGTGACCTCACTACCTCTGAGGATGCTTGCCATAGATGCAGGCAAAATGTCAGGAGAGAATGCCTCTAGACTATGGCCATATAGCCCAAAAAACCTACAACAACCCAAATAATTTAAGGATGATGGCACACTCCAAACATTTGGAAATCTAAAAATCTTTTAAAAATGGATTGAAAAAAATAGAACAACTACCCCACTTTTCTCTTTCTTTTATGTAAATGTCTTAGCTTGCCTCTGTGACACCATACTATCACTTAAAATCAGAACTCATTTGAATTATAGTTTAATTATTTTGACAGATTTATTGGGACTATGGAATAAATCTTTTTATTCTTATACTTTCCCCTTTTTCCTGCCATACTAAGTTAAACACAGGAACTAGACGTAATCAATTACAGTAAATATTGCTGTTTCCATACTAGCATTTCTGAACAAGTAGCACACTCAATATTATACTACCCTTGGTTTTATATAAGTGAAATCTTTTAGTTTATTTTAGGTCACAAACAATACAACCATTGGTTTAGGGTACCCCATTCAAGTTTGTGTTAAGGCTTGAGGGCAAAAGTTTTGAGCTGTTTTCTGGGTCACATAAAATAGATTGTGGAAGCAGAAAGGAGGGGAAGAATAGGTATGGTGTGCAATTCCAGTTTCTTAGTCAAAGTGGCCTCAATGAATTGTCTTCTCTAAGAAGGACTGCTTTCTAGCTCTGTTTTTGCTGTGATTATTCATTTGCTGTCACCAGAAGTCCCCTTTTTCCATGTTTCTCTTCTCCTTATGGAGCAGAGGCATGGGCAATGTTGATTCTACCCATTCCTTTTGCTTCTTATACTCAATGATTGCACAAAGGACGCTTCTACACTGTCCTTATATCCTGGGATCTGATCCCAGATTATCTCTTTATCCCAGATTATATGGTAGTGGAGACTCATATAATCCAGTTAAAGGCAGATAATCTCGGATCGGATCCTGGCATGTAAGGATAGTGCAGAAGGGGCCAAAGAAGGCAGGGAAGCAAGTGACAACAGAGGAGTAGCAGAGATAAGGGATTCTGGAAATTGGTGGTAGGTCCCTTGGCAAGGAATGGGCTGTGGCAGGTATCTGACTGTACCAAATGCTGGTGCTTGATGCACTACATAGCAGGAGTGTGGATCATGCTTCTCTCCAGATATTTTAGGATTACAGTTCCCAACATTTCTTACCATTGAACATGCTATACAACATTGCTGGGAACTATAGTCTCACAATAGCCGGATTGCCACCATTGGTATATGTTCATGAAATGGATAAATGGTATAATGTACCATCTATGGTTGTCACATATCGACCTAGTAAATTATCTCTTCAGTACCTTAGCTGAGCATGATGCTTATTGCATCTGCTTTCACTCTTTAAGTCAGTAAAGTATAAAGTGGACCTAGAAAAAGAACAGACTCCAATTTCTCTGAAATTTGGGATATCATTAAATCATCCCTTTGCTGAAATGTACCTAAATGAGATTAGATTGATTTGAAAGTCATAAATTAGTCTAAAACTCAGAAATCTGCTTGGTCTAAAACCCAAAAGCTACCTTGGAGCCTTCATTAAGATCAATGTAAGTGTAGAAAACACTAGGCAAACATTACTGACTGGTGATGGGTGCTTACTATTTCATACTGAAAGAGGTTTACATTAGAAGTACAAGCAGTTTACATTAGAAGTACATTAGAAACAAATATAAGAGCAATAGGCTGCTGGAGCTCCGTATGTGTGGGTTTAACTTTTTCTGAATTGGTTATTAGCAGATGTTATGATTATATTCTCTCTTAAGAATCTGTAGATCCTTGAGGGTGTCTATGGTCAATGTCTACCCCAAAAGAGCAAACCCAATGTGGCTACTTTTACTGGATGGCTGGGTGCCCTATAGTGACCTCAGCAGAAATGACTTCAGCCACAAGGCTTTGTTTGGGAAGCTACTTCTGGTTGGTGAAGCTGCGGTGGTGATTCTCAGGAGGACAATGCACCAGTGCTAATGTACTGTTAGCCTGGATGGCCATGTGGACTGCAAAATGCCTTTGGGGCACTACCTCACCAATACATCCAGATCTCCTATGGTATATCTGCCTGGGTAGCTCCAGAGTAGATTGTTTCAGATTATTTCACCTGGTAGAGGTAGTTATAATCTATTATTGCCTTCATGAACTCAAAGGTAAGAATCATCTGATCCTCTAGTTATTGAATGGCAGCTCCCAGAATTCCTCTCTATTGGATATGCTGGCAAGACTGCTGGAAGGGCCAACCCAGCTATATCTAGAGGACCAAATAGTTCCCATCTCTCTATATATGCTGTCTTCCTGATTTGGTATTGTTTTTGATGGTAGTCAGCCATCTTGAGTCACCTTCGGATTTGAGAAAGGCAGGTTAGAAATATCGTAAATAAATAATAAATATATACGATAAAGCATAGTGATAATACAAATGACCAATTTCTTGGTATAGTAAAGAATGTACTTGATGCAACATGACCCTGAAGAAACAAAAGGGAATAAAAATACATTTAGCCTTACAAATAAGTAGGCGTTTGGAGAAAACTTTCCTATATGCGTGCCTGCTCCAGAGAATGTCTCCACTGAATGCTGAATCCAAGGGCAAGTGTTCCGTTGATAATGATTCTTTGTATTAATTATAATTGATTTATTTTTAAAAAGAAGTATTTTAGCATGACCTTCATTTGGCATTTGTCTTAACTTTTCTTCTACTGTTTTTATTTAATTCTTCCACTTCTGTTGTTCAATTAGTGTTTGACCCCTTTAGCAGAGATGTAAATTAAATGACATTTCAATGCCATCCCGTATTTAAAACACTGTGTTAGTTGTGGATCATAAAGGGTGATCTTCGTTCTTAAGCTAATTTATTCATTTAACAATTTCCCTCCAGAAGTTCCAGCAGAAGGCTCTGAAACAAACTAAGCAGAAGAAATCCAAGTCGGCTGAATTTCTGATGGGTGAGCCTTGCTTGATGAGTTATTGCTCATAATTTGTGTAAGGATTAATTAACTAATTACAGACAAATGGCTGTGGGCGAAATTTTGCTCTTGCTTGTCAGGGTGCAATTTGTAATTATTTTAATCATTTATCCCCCCCTTTTTTATTTTAATAAAGAGTTAATTTTAACCTAATTCTGTTTTGGTGCCATTTGATGCTGATAACACTCAAGCCTTTCAGTAAAGGAATTAGTAGATAGAATTTTCTGCTTGTCACTGTCTCGGGTGCTCATCTGACCTTGTTGCATTTTCCCCCAATAGGAGAAAACGAGGGAGTTGCAACAGAAGGTATTACAAATCCAGCTTTTAACATCAGCAGTATAAACCTTTCAGCATATCAGACTTCAGAGGTGGATGTTATTCGATGTGACAAGACGGATAGCACCCTTGTAGCTTGCCAACAAAAACTCAAGCAGCAAGCCCGGTCTGAACCAAGAGGTGAGACTTCACTCTTGATCATCATCCAATTGAATGACAGTGGTTCTGTTCTTGATCTAACCTGTGCATTCCATGGGATGTACCAGACGTTCCTCTTGCATTCCTCAGAAGGAACTACCTTGGAAACCAGGAAGGTTAAAACTGGAAAGCACAAAATGATTGCTGCAAATGTCTGATGTTAAAATGTCTGAAGATCTTTCTTTCTTTGTTCCCCCCATTGCCAGCCACATTCTTGTTAGAGAAAAGTAATACAAAGGCATCCTACATCAACAGATAAGATGGACTGAAAGCAAAATAGAATGATTTAAGTAGCATTAACTCATAATATATATATCAATTAGATGACAGAAAACATTTGCAACAGGAATCTGTATTCTGGTTGTCAATGCATTTTTATTGTGTGTCTTCAGGTAGTTCCTGATTTTTTTTTCTGTGTCAGAAGCGACTTGAGAAACTGCAAGTTGCTTCTGGTGTGTGAGAATTGGTTGTCTGCAAGGACGTTGCCCAGGGACACCCAGATATTTTACCATCTTGTGGGAGGCTTTTCTCATGTCCCCGCATGGGAAGCTGGAGCTGACAGACAGGAGCTCACCCCATCTCACAGATATGAACCACCAACCTTCAGGTCATCATTTCAGCTGGCACAAGGGTTTAACCCATTGTGCCACCACGGCTCCATGAATTAGTTCCTGAAGTAGGCCAGTCTTAAGGCTAGTCTATCATTTTCCTGGTAAGATTTGTTCAGTGGAGATTTGTTTTTGACTTCTTTTGAGGTTAAGAGAGTGTAACTTGCCCAAGGTCACCCAGTGAGTTTCCATGCTTGAGTAGAAATTTGGACCCTAGTCTTCAGAGTTGTAGCCATTATACCATGTTGACTCTCAGATGATACAGAGAAAGATAGAGAGAGAGGTAGCAATGCATTATTGTAACCTATGTATATTACAATTTGCAAATCCCAGTCTTGGGTAAAAGAAACTGGATAAAAAGAATGATGATGACAAAATGATGATATAGTCATTGAGTACTTATTCTTTTGTTAGTATGACATCAGCAGCATCTCCTTCAGTATGGATGAGTCCCTTGTCTGCAGCTTTTGGATGTGTTTAATCCTCAATATTTGTATTATGGCTTCTCAAGTATGTCAGAAGCACTTCATATGATCCAACTTCACAGCCCTATATTTGCTATAGAAATACTGAAGCTGAGAGGCAGGGGCTTATCTCAGGCCACCAAATTATGTGCATGGTTAAGATGATACTGAAGCTTGCCAACTCATATTTGTGTAGCACAATCCTGTACATATTTACTCATATGTGAATGCTGCTGTACTTAGTTTATTCTCTTGAAAATATGCGGTAGGGGTTATCCGTAGCCATTACACTTCAATAGCCTCTGTATTAGGAGTGAAAAACACTCCTTCAACTCGGAATGAAGGGCTTTACTTTTGTGATATAGTACCTATAAATCTTTGTCCCTAGTTGATGTGGGAAAATAAAAAGGTTTTTTGGCTGCTTGGCAAGCCAAGTAGAACTACTATGATCTCTTTCCTAGGAGTCAGGTATTAGCTTATATGTAAGCAGAAGACACTAAATTCATTCCCTGACATTTCCAGCTTTTTAAAATGGATAATAGGTGAAATTAGAGAGCTCTGCCCAAATCTGTGGAAAGTCATTGACAGTTAGAACTGATATTACTGTGGTAGGCAAAGGAAATATACACATCTAATATAAAGCAGCTTCCCGTGTTCTTCCTTTATTTATTAAAAAATTGAAAATATATTTCTCATTTTGTTATGAGATTTTTACCTTTTTGTTATGAAATTTCAGGGCAGCAAATGGTTAAAACAATATTAAGAATTTAAATGATAATCAATAATATAAAGAAGCTGAAGACATATTAAAGAGCTTAAAGAAGTCAAAAGCTCATCAAAGGCTAAAACAATTAGAAGAATGCACACGTTCTTTATAATGATGCAGTGCTTTCTATATTACATAAATAAATGATAAAATTGGCTTTAAAAGCTTTAATAGAAATCCGTCTTGACATGGTTTTGAAAAACCAATGCTGGCATCAGTTGGGCATTTAAGGGGAAGGCATTCCACAAATGAGATGCCACTGCCAAGAAGGCCCTCTTCTATGCCTTCCCCTCTTGTGTGCACCCCAACCCATAGAACACACAAGGAATTTCAGTCTATGGATAGGCACATACAGGGAAAATTACTCATTCGGGTTTCAAGGTCCTTAGCTCTTTAAAGTTTTGAATGTCATCAGTAGTACCACTGGAGATATTACAGCAGCAATATGTGAGACAAAATACACAGGGCAAAAAATAATGGGACCTGACAGCAAGCCCAAACACAGACCTGTCAGTCCTGGTAAATGGTCCCCCGCCATGTTAACATTTTCATTTGTAGTAGATTTTGGAAAGCTGCAAGATGGACAAGGGACATCCAGTGGAAGTTTACTTTTAAAAAATGGACTCTCCGAGATGCGCTGGACCTCATATGCACTCATGTGGATATCTAAATGTACACATAAGCAGATTTCGTATTATCTCTCCTTACCCTTCTGCAAATTCAAACTCTATCTAATTTTATAAAGACCAGAACAAAGGAATGGTTGCAGAGAGTTCTCATAGTAATTGAGCTTCTATTTAGCCACTGGTGTATCCTGTTTGTGCTCCCATTTAGCCACCTGTTTGTCAGTGGCTCTGTTTGTTTACAGCCTAGATCAGCTGTTTCAGGATTTTAAAGTGAGGACATATGCTGGAACAGTCCACACTAGTGTTTACAAACAAAATCATGTGTTTTCCTTGGCTGCATCGATATACAGTATGTGAATATGCACCTTTTTTGGCCGAAATTGGATTTTAAGAACATTTTTAACATGTGTTTTTCAGCTGTTAATCCAAATCAGCACACATTTTTATGAAACATCATTATTTATTTATTTATTTATTTATTTATTTATTTACAGCATTTATATTCCGCCCTTCTCACCCTGAAGGAGACTCAGGATGGATCACAACACACACATACACGGAAAACATTCAATGCCATTTTAGACATGCAGGACAGACAAACAGATAGAGGTATATCTGCATTTTCCAGTTTCGGCGCCTGGAGGTTATGCTCAATTCCAGCCACAAGGGGGTGCTGTTGCCCCATCTACTATGATGACGAGTTCTTTGATTTTGCTTCTTGTTCTTTGTTTGCTGGCATTTTATGGTGCCATAAAACACCTCCCCACTTAAGCAATACCAAATTTCTCTACTCACAGCTCAGCTGTTTCCGAACTGCTTAGGTGGACAGTGAGCTGGGCTGATGGTCAGGCACTCACTCCGACTTGGAGTGAGTACCTTCCCCTTCCCCTTTTTCCAGTTTCTTCCTCATTTTAGTGCATGTATAGTAGGCCATAAAAGTTTCTCAAAAAAATCTTTAGACAAACTGAAGATGAATTCTACAGCTGAGTGTAATTTCAATCACAACTAATCCATCTTTTGATATTAAATGACTGAAAACCTTAACCCCTATGCCTGCAATACATGAAGAATGCCTTATGCAGAATACCTTGTTTATTTTCGAATGTTATTATTTCAGCTGAGAAATTGCACTCCAGTTAGCCAAAATATTTTAGGGAAAATTCTCCGGCAACAAATAGAAAATTAAAGAAATCTCATTCCATTCAAGTTCAATTTAATAAGATGTCCCACGGATGGCTAAATGAGAGATTCCAAAATTCTTAGTTTCTCTGCCATCGTGCTGTTTTTCTCTCTCTTGCTTGTCAATACAATTTTACCTTGTAGCAATTCCTTGCCTTTAAGCACATCCCAGGCCTTTCTTGTGGATTTAAATTTTTGATAGTTAAACCACTTAATAAAAGCTGCATCAGCTAATAGTGTTTATTAACGAGCTCCATTAACACCAGCAAGTATTATTTTCTCATACATGATTCAACCCACGGCAGTTCCACAGAAAAGCCAGCAGGTCTTATACTGGCACAATGCCCTCTGCTGCCTGCAGTAAAAAAGCACTGCCAACAGAACTATACAGTGCAAAATAAGACTGACTTGACAAACAGCAGCAGATGCAGTCAGTTTCCCAAGGAGGGATATAGCAAGCAGGCTAGATGGCAGAGAATTTGATTCTGCCTATGCTCCTGAATATTATCAGGCGCCTGTCAACAACACTGACAATTTAAAGCAGATTTAAATGTCTGGACCTGAGCATATCTCCGTTTTTCTTGTGACGGTTCCACTTCCAAATGCACTGGGGGAATTATTGTCAGAATCTTGAATGTGGAAAGTTAACAGGCCAGGTAAAAATTGGAGGTGAAAAGTTTTTTTCCTCTGGCAGCTTGGTAAAGTGGACTTCTGTGATGTCACTGGAGGAAGGAAAGGAGGAAGGAAGGAAGGAAAATGAAAGGAAAGTAGAAGGGAGGGAGGAAGAAGGGAGGGGGAAAAGAAAAGAAGGGAAGAAAATAAGGAAGTGAAAGAAAGGATATGCGGGGAGAAAAAAAGAAAGAAGGGATGAAAGCAGGGGAGCAGCAGCCTCTGGGATATCAGGGCAACTGCTGCTATGTATGCTCCTGTTCAATAAAGATCTACCATCCTGTAACTTAAAAACTATTCGACCTAGTTCTATGGGGTCATGAAGGCTGCAGTTTTGCAAGGCTTGAGCCTTCTCTTCCAAAGAGTGTGGATGCCTCATCAAACTACAAATCCCAGGATTACATAGCAGTTAGCACAATTAAATTACAGATGACACCCCTCAAATAGGAGCTCCAGGTGCTCCTGAAGCAGCTTCCCCTGTTGTTTTGGTTTAGCACTAAGATCACCCTATTATATGAGGAGTCCCTGGTGGCGCAGTAGGACTGAAGACCAACAGGTCGCAGGTTCGAATCTGGGGAGAGGTGGATGAGCTCCCTCTATCAACTCCAGCTCCTCATGCGGGGACATGAGAGAAGCCTCCCACAAGGATGATTAAAAACATCAAATCATCCGGGCGTCCTCTGGGCAATGTCCTTGCAGACGGCCAATACTCTCACACTAGAAGAGACTTGCAGTTTCTCAAGTCGCTCCTGACACCCAAAAAAACCACACAAAAAAACAAAAAATCCTGTTATGTGAATGTAATGTGCACTCTGATTTTGGCATGATAATTTGGCCAAACAAGGTGAGCACTGGATGCGAGTAAATACAGTAATTGTACATGGGATTCTAACTAGGGTTTTCATACAATTTTATACATTGGTGAGATGCTGTTTTTTATGCCTGATCATAAGATCAGTATGCATTGTATCACCTATAATCTCACGAGAACAGTAGTTTCAGACTTCTAGGCTATGTCATTGCGCAGTATTAGGTAAAAAAACATTTCAAAAGTGATAAAGGGAAGCATTCAAACTGATTGGGAAGTACTAAAAAACTCTAAAATTATAACAGCTAAACAACAGAGAGGAAAAAACCAGGCACAGATTAACACCTCCCGGCAACAGATTTTCCCAGGCTCAGGCAGGCCTTCAAATGCTAATGAAGGTGATCAGCTAAACATTCACACCTAACTGCAGCAGGGAAGAGCTTCTTGCCCCACCCCAGCCATTCCACAGATATATAAACCCATTTTTCCTACTTCCAACAGACCTCACAACCTCTGAGGATGCTTGCCATAGATGCAGGCGAAACATCAGGAGAAATGCCTCTAGAACATGGCTCTATAGCCCGAAAAAACCCACAAGAACCTAGTGATTCCAGCCATGAAAGCCTTCGACAATACATTGATTGGGAAGAGCTAGCTTTCTGTGGTGTGATGAGTCAAAGTGCAGTGTTTTCAGATCATAAGAATCATAACAAGTGGATGTGATAGGTATGAATACAGTATGCAGTCTTAAACAAATATGGGATGCATACTGATATAAATGGATTATTTCCCAATTATGATAAGGTCCTAAAACTCTCATCAGCCCTGACGCCTATTTTCATTGGCAAGAGATTTTGGGCACTCCAATAGCATTTGCTTTGTTCAGCCACACAGAGATTCAAGCCCAAAGGCTTTTGTTTCTCTTTCATGCTTTTTTTTTTTGCTTGATAAATGTGTGAGCAGACTCAAAGAAATTCACTAATATAAGAATCATTGTATGAAGCACTTATGGCAAGCTTGTCCCCTTATTTCCTAGACAACTTTTGAGGAAGCCTTCCTTGCAAGCTCGGCTCATTCAGGAGCCTGGAATACTCTTTGATAGGAATTTTCCTATTATAGACCCCATCTACACTGGCATATAATCCAGTTTGTACTGCATTATAATTGACAGTGTGGACTGATATTTTAAATTGAATCACATCGAACGGGATTGTATGAGTCTACCCTCTCATATAATCCAGTTCAATGGCGTTTGTCAACAACACTGACAATTTAAAGCAGTCAGAAATTGTCTTATATGGCACTGTAGATGGGATCTACAAATTCAGTATACTTGTTGTTGAGTGCCTTCATATTATTCCTGACATATGGCAACCCTAAGGTGACAACATCAGTAGGTTTTCTTGGCGAGGTTTGTTCATAGGGGCCTTGCCTTATCCTTCCTCTGAGGCTGAGAGAGTATGACTTGCCCAAAATCACCCAGTGGGTTTCCATGGCTGAGGTGGGATCTAAACCCTAACTTCTACCGTCATAGCTTAGTACTAAGCACTGAAATCACCATACCAAACAGAAAGCCACTCACTCAGTAGGCTTACCTTCCTAGAAATAAATCCCATTGTACTCCATAAATCTTCTGCGTTAGTTTGCACTTTATAAACTACTAGCTGTCCCCTGCCACACGTTGCTGTGGCCCAGTCTGTGTAAATGTGTTTTGTGCATGTATGTGTGTGTATATATTTGTGTATATATGTGGTTTTGCACATGAATTGTAATGTATTTTTTGGCTTTTTAAATCTATTTTGTTCTGTTTTTCCAGTGTTTTTATGAGTGATGGTTACTTGTTGGCCTGATAGGTGTATTGTGTCCAAATTTGGTGTTAATTCGCCCAGTGGTTTTTGAGTTATGTTAATCCCACAAATGAACATTACATTTTTATTTATATAGATATAGTTCAAGCATCCAAAGCCCACATTCCTCCCAAAGTGGAGGGGGGATCCACCACGAGAAGGAAAATGTTTTTTGGGTAGTTCCAATGTAGCTACCCACACTTTCTTCCCCTTTTTCCAATATGATGAGGAAAAGGCAGCGGGGCAATGTGTGTTGCCTCCCTATCTTCCATATGATGGGGAAAAGGGTGCCAACGCATCTTATCTTGTCTCCTCTATATGATGGGGAAAGGAGGGAGGGCGCACAGGGCACCACGAGGCACCCTGCACACCTTCCCTTTAGCCGGCAACTGCTGGCGCAATGGCACAGCCCCCGAGAGTGATTTGAAGAGGTCCCTAGGTATGAATAGTTTTTGATGCCTCAGTTTCTAGATATCTGAGAAATGAAAGAAAATTTCACAGAGAGAGATGGGGGTTAATATTCATATATATACCCCCCCCCCTTCCCGGCTACATCCTTGTTTACCCTATTTCTGGATTCTAATTATTCAGTTAACATTAAATCATTCAAAAGACAGTTTAGCATCATATCTAATTGGATCTCAAATTTTTACATATATCAGAAAAACTATTACAAGGTTTACAAGCTTCTTCATAATTACGTGAAGAGACCATTGTTCATTTCTAAATGTATAAACACATTTACAAGAGTTCTTAAAGATGCTGAATTTGGCTTCTGTTGTAATGTTAACAGCATGTTAATGTTTAGTGTAACTGCTTGTTTATATGTGCAATGTAAAGAAGCATAACACAGATTTCTCAGTGGACCTCTTCATTTGCATGTTATATGCTTTCAGATATTTAATTAGTAATTAGTTGGCAATCTATTCATGGATTCACATAATTAGTGAATGCTTACGATGGTTACCTAACCGAGATGTTCACAAATTTTAAAAATTTGGGAAACAAATCAACAATAAATGAACAATTATTTTATGTGCGAGCCCTTTTCTAGTATTCTGTAGAAAATTTAAAAATAAGATAGCCTTTGGCAACAAGCATATAACGAATAGCCATTTTTTTGAAAAATGTGATGGAGACTACACAGGGAATCTTCTCTGGAAATTTCCTTCTTGCAACCCAATGATGACTGAATGATACAATAAAGATAAATTGTAAGTCATCATAGGCTGGATCTACACTGCCCTATATCCCAGGATCTGATCCCAGATTATCTGCTTTGAACTGGATTATATTAGTTTACACTGTCAGATAATCTGGGATCAAATCCTGGGATACAGGGCGGTGTGAAATGGATCCAAAAGGGTTTTTTTCTCCATTTTAGGAGAGCTGAACTCTGACATTCAAAATAGTTTATAGGGATGAATGCTAGCTCAAATTAAACTAACACATGACCAATTCAGAAGCTCAGGGTTTTGAAGTAATGCATCTTCCGTAACATAGTTTATTTTTCAGTAACAATGGTATCAAGGGCATTATTCTTAAAAATAATGTATCATCTGGTAGCATGAGTTCATTTTTAGTGTGGAAAGAAACATTTCTCATCACTCCTCAAACTTTATAGGATTGTTTTCTAAAAAAAATATTTTTTGTTATTGTAATAGGTTAACTGTATCTTATTGCACATTTGAATACACATTTAATGTTTTTTAAATAATTAAAAGGTCATAAAGCCAACCCTTTCCAAAGAGCAGCAGAATTATTTTTTCTGTAAGAAGTAACTAATACTAGAATGGCTTGGATTCCTTTCCTAAACAATAAGTGAAACATTTATTTTAAAAATCTATGTGCAAAGTTTTAGTAAAGCTACTTTCAAATGTGTGTTGCCTAGGAATTTATGTCTACAATACAATACTGTTTTAACAACTTTATCTCTGTGATACAGCTGCTATCAAAATAATTTCTCCTTCTCCAATACCACAATGGAAACATGTGGAAACACTGTCCATCTATGCGTGTTAGGTAAAGGCAGGCTAACAATGGGTTTAAAGAAATGTCATGATGCTGATACGAGAACAGCTAGAAATGTGGAACAATGCAAGGAGGGTGAAGGAGGCCTTTGTTTCAGTGGGATAAGGCAAAAGATCTTGTGAGGATTAGATACTGAATTTTGCATCCAGTCTAATATCCTATTAGACACGTTGACTGTGTGTTGTGTGTTCTATTGTTTGTCACTTTGTACTTCAGAGTACTTTCAAAATATGTAATACATTGCATGTATAAAAGGACTATTCTATACTTATACAAAATTTAGGAAATGTATGCTTATAAGCAAACTTCCTGGTGAACATTTGAAATTAGATAAGAAACAGCATGTGCAAAATATATTATATACATGGTGCCAGATAGAGAAAACCAGTGCTAGGAAGCATACATACAGCATTCTTTGGCCTATATCAAATCCCTTTGTGCCATGTCTTTTTGCCTCTGTTGTTTAGGGAGTGCAAAGAGTTTCCCACTGTGGGTTGGTCGTGACCTTGCAGAACTTGAGTCTGCAAAAGGTTAAGTTTGGCACCCATTCATTTAGAATTATGGCTACCTCTACAGCTTTTGCCGTGGGGCTGGGTCCTCAGCCTATCCAACATATAGGCACTAGAAAATTTTGGCTTTCAAGATGTATGGGTGTCTGATCAAGTTTGAATTGTGTCTTTTTAACAACTATTGTTATACTGTTAGGGTTCAGATGCTTTTTTGAGAGGCGATGGGTCTTAATCTGCAGCCATAGTATGGTATGCAGGCCTGAAGTTGCCATTTTGTGGCTCAACTGGGGTTGAACATGACTGCCACAGTGGAGTGGCTTGGGAAAAGAGGCCTTTGTTTGAATGATTTGTTGACTCTTTTGTTTGAGGAGCACACTGGGCATCTTTCTCGTGTTTTAGTCATTCGCTTTGGTAGAAATTACTTGGGCATGCTTAAGGCTAGGGGGATGCATAATTTCCATACATTCAGACCACGTTGCTTGGAAACATGCTGGTTTGTCAAATTTGGTGTAGTGAAGGGGATCTCCAATGTCTTCAAAAGAAGGATAGCAGAGAGGTTTGGAATGCTTTGCACAATGGATGGCATCACTTTCTTGCACATCCTAACATTAATTTTTGCTAAAGGGCTAATGTCATTCACCTTTCAGAAGAAGGCAGCTTGATCTTCCTGGGAGACCTGCAATGGGGTGAGCTTGGAGGGGGGGAGGGGGGAAGGGACTAAGCAGACGCTTGTCCCTTGTCCATGACAGGTGCTTCAGAGTTTTGTGTATCCTTTTGTGAAAGAAAAGATTCTGGAATGGCCTCCATAGATCCTGGCATTCAGGGATAAGTGGAGAAGGAGTGTACCTTGAAGAGCTTTCACTCATTCTTATAAAGTTTTGCGAATTTATTGGGAGTGCCCTGGGTTTATCTTTCAGAAACTGGCCAGATGAGAGTTAACTCAATTATTAGCTTTCTGTTGGGGCTGAGATTTTGCAAGAGGGAAGGTTGAGGGGGTAGTCTAGGGTAGACACCCTTTTTTGTGTTAGGGGCATCATGAGAAACTTCAAGTCACTTCTGATGTGAGAGAATTGGCCATCTGCAAGGATGTTGCCCAAGAGACGCCTGGATTGTTGATGTTTTACCATCCTTGTGGGAGGCTTTTCTCATGTCCCCATATAAGAAGCTGGAGCTAACAGAGGGAGCTCAACCTGCTCTCACCATATTCAAACTGCTTACCTGTATGTCAGCAGTCCTGCTGGCGCAAGAGTTTAACCCATTGCACAATGGTGGGCTCCTGGGTAGACACGTGACCTCAGTTGAATCTGCATCAGGTTGCTTTCTCCTCTTGTGCTTTTCAGAGGCAATCAACTTAAATAGGAAATGGGTCAAATAAAGTGGCCCTTATTTAACCCAACATTTTGTATATGGTTTCATTATTTTACGGTTGCTCATCAATACCATTCATAGCTCTGAAGGATCCATATAGAGATACACATTGCCATTTTCTCTTTTAATACTCAAGTGAATTATTCTGCCAACATCTGAAAGGGAGTGTGTTTCCACACTGCTTGGTGCTAGAGGAAAACAATTACACTGAATAAGGTGGACTAGCTCTGTTATTGCGCTACATAAGACTTTGATTACATACTGCCAAGATTCATACCAGCCTCGTAGTTGTTGACAGATAAAGTAACAAAAATGAAACTCATTTATTTTTTCTTTATTGAGACCTCAAGGTAAAGCAAATTTTCAGGTCTTGTAGTTACTGCATGGAAAGAACAGAGACTGACAGTCAAAGTATGCCGGTCCAGAAATCTAAATTAAACCTAGTTTCATATCAGAGTTTCATTTAGTTCCTGAAAGGAGCTGCTGCCTGGATTATTTTTGTTAAACCTAAAACAAATATACTGTGGATTGCTGCAGTGTGTCTTGGATATGTTATCTTTGTCGTACATCTGGTGCTTGTATACCGGTACTTTCTTTTCTTCCACTTTGCTCTTAAAGATATATATATATATATATATATATATATATATATATATATATATGAATGAAACTATAAACTACTGTCTTATTTGTTAACCCATTCCCATAATATAAAATCCAAATATCTATTCTCTTTTTATGTATTTGTATATGGCGCAAAGTTGTTTAAAATTAAACTGGCTTTTTTTCATTACTAAAATGCACATTACAGGAAACTATTTTTGGCTATAAAGCATCACACATGTAAATGACATAATGCCTCCTTGACCAAGAGTGACCCTTTGAATTTTTTTTATCAAGGACATTGCCCAATATGAATTAGAGGGAGACCCTAAGAAGGGGGTAGGTATGCTTTGAATCCCAGAAGGCTGAAGGATGTTATAATGACCACTATTCTGGGAAACAAGAAATGACAATAATTTCCAGTGCTCCCCCAGGCTATTTTGAGAGGAGTTTGGGTGTTTCAAGGTGGGAAGTCTGCTTGAAAAGGGATATAAAGGCCTCCCCCTTTTAAAATGCTTTAAATGTATTCTGGGGCTGGAAAAAAAATCATTATCGGAAAATTTGAGGAATAGGGTTTCATAACCCTGGAGGCCATTACTTTAGTTCCCCAAAAGGTTGTATGTGATCCACAGGTCACATAATTCTAACTCCCACACATGAGGGTTAAATAAGGATTGCACAAATGTTAAGAGAGGATTTCCTATTGAGCTTCTATAGCACAAAGATGAATGTCTTCCTCACACAAAGATGTTGCATTTCTGAATCAAGCTTTACTGAACTGATGAAATGCAAATAATGTAAACTGAAGACAGTATTGTTTAGTCAGATCTGTGTAAGATGTTTTGCAGCTCATTTTGAGAAGAGTAAAGGATAAGCAAATAGGTAAAGTCTTCTATCCTGCTCATGGCAGGCATCTGCATGCTCTAGGGTTGGTGAGTACTCATGAGCAAACTTTAAGGGAATTGATGGTTGCAGAGTCCTGGAAGTCTGAACTTTGCTATAACTTTTGGGAAAAGCTTTCTTTTCTTTTAACTCATTCGGTTATTCTGAGGCATTGGATATGGGGTGACATGGGCTATCTTTCTGCATCAGCACTGGTATGTACCCTGGAAGTGAATGTGTAATTCATATATCATCATTGGGAACTACCTAGTCTGCATGGTGTAATAGTGGGGGTGCCAGAGAAAGTTTGAGAGGTACAAGTTTGAATTCTCACTGGTCTTTGGTAGACCATTCTATAAACACCTGATCTGCCTCATATGTTTGGTATAACGATTAAAATCAGGCGGAAGAAAACTGTGAGTGTTCCCTTGAGCTCATGGGAAAAAAGGTATGAGCTCAATTATAGCTGAAATGAACAAATAAAACAGCACACCAATATGGTGACAATGTCTGGTAGTGCTGATAGAGGTTTAGAATCACACATTTTCCTGGGCCAAATCAACTCCATGGCAGAAGCACGACACATTGAGCTGATTCAGCTTAACCCAGCTTTGAAACTCATAAACAGAAGTTCTGGGATATCCTAGAGCTTTCCCAAACTCCAGCGTAATCTGCAACTTTGGGCATGTGCTGTTTCCTATTTGGAAAGTGTCTGTAACTGGTTACACTGCAACCACACTTTTCCTGGGTTTGGGCAACTCAGGAACAGAGGATGGCATTTACCTTGTCCCCTCAATCTGCCATTTGTGGTGCCCACCAGACAGGAAAATGACACTCTTTGTCACTCAGCACCTGAAGTGATGATATCCAAAGTGACAAGGTGATCAGAAAAGGGAGGGGGGGAGTAGGAAACATTTCCTCCTTCATCACATTACTTTTTTGCTCTGGATATAGTCACTTCAAGTGGGCATCACCAATGGTACATTTCAGCCCTCCATTGCCCCGTTTTGTGACTTTTCCTCTCATCAGACGTATCAACCTTTGGAATATTTCCCTGTAGGCATCCTTGCCTATTTTACAGAACCAAGAAGTCTCTGTCCCCCATGCATTTTTTTCTTTTTAGAAAAATATTTCTATTGATGGACCACATCTTATTTTTTTATAATATTCAGACAGGATTCCTTATATAGGACTGCAACTGTATCCTAAAAGTTATTTAACATTAATTACCATTTGGATTTGATGCTCTTATATGGACAGCTCAAAATAAAAACAGACTCCATTACTAACAAATTACATTTTGAAATATAATGATAGAATAGGAGTGCAATAAGAAAACCCATTAAAGAACTTAAGAGTAAACAATAATAAATTTAAACCAACCAGCAAAGGAAAACTGCCCATTCTTTCAGTTCTCCAATGCCTCTATTCTGCAATAGATGTCATTTCTAATTTTTTAAAAAAGAAATTTGTGAAGAAGTAATCATGCATTTCTAGGATCAGGGATGACAGCTCGCTGCTCTAAGGACCGCCCATCAGAATGCCCCTCTTTACCATGCCAAGTGCCAAAACAGGGTGGAGACTGTCACGGACCCCATCACATTTTATTTTCAGATAAAATACTGAGTTCGTCATACTATTTTTTGCTAATTTTAAGATTTCTCTCTGTGATCACAGATCAGCTCAAATTAACAATAGGTCTGTAGTTTTGTGACCAAGGGGGGGCTGGAGCAATGAACAAAAGTAGGGCTGCATTGTTTGATGGCAGCCATGACTCTCTGTTATTTTATGGTGGCTGACAGTGAAATGACGGGTGGGAAGGGGGGGATTGTCCGTCTGATGAGGTCGTAAGTGAGGAAGGCTTACATGCATCCATTTCTTGATACAGCCATTTGAAGTGACTGGATACAATCAAGTCCACATCTTTAAAGGAGGGGACCCATGAGAAGAAAATAATAAAACAACCCATTTAGGCCATAAAATAAGATTGTGTGCTTGCTGATGTATTTCTCCTTTTCTTTTACAAATTTCATTAGTTCCTGGAGCAGTACGCCCAGCCAGCAATCAAAACTGAAACTGCTAAATGAGTGCTTTTATTCCATCAAAATCATTGTGTGGATGCTGAGCCCAAGTTAATACAATTGCTGTTCAGATTAATGAGGCAGTATTTGCTGCATCTCCTCTGTAATTAAACACTTCCATGGCTGACAATAATATTAAAGATGCACCAGATGTTGAAAACTCAGCAGTGAATCTAAAAGTGTTAAAATTGAAGGGGTCACCTGTGAAACACAATCTCCTTAACAGTCACATTCAGAACCCATCTCAACAATTATTTTGGTTTAGGATTAATTTTAGGTGGAGGGCTTTTTAAAAACTTCTATCAGCCTATCATCTACATTTTTGAATTTTCTCATTAGGTTCTGAGCAAAAGTAACATAAACTGAACTTGTTTCCAAAATTACCTTTCCTGACCTTTCCCTAGATGATAATTATGAAAGTAGCCAGCTTAGAAGACTTTTAAAAAACTCCTTATAAACTGGTAGCAGAAATGCCCCTCTTGCGTGCCAGTGTCGAATTTCAAAATTAACATTTTGGTTCATGTGCTTCTAATAATCACTGACCCTTACTTCATGTACTTTCCACAGGAAATGAATGCAGCAGAAATTACTTTGACCCTCTGATGGATGAGGAAATAAACCCAAGGCAGTGTGGGATGGAGGTCAGCAAAGAAGGTGAGGCAGAATTAAGTATGTAATTTTTGTGTCAGAATATTCTTTCCCATTCATGGAAATGAGGTGACAAAGATCACAAATTCGCTTCCATTTAAATATCCAGCCTACAATTTAAATTATAAGTCTTAGCTGCTCTAAACGTGAGGGGAAGCCTTGGTAGTTTTTGATGAAGGACAGTGTGTTAGCAAACAGATATAAGCAGCTTCCAGTTCAATTTGGTTTGGCTTTCTGTTTCCAGTTGTGATTTCTAGTGCAGTTGGAGTGGGGAGAATGGGCACCTAAACAAGCAATATAACTACAAAATTAAAATTTCCAGTTGGAGTTACAAAAGCAAATTAGTTGTGGGTAAATGGATCAATTTCCTTCTCTGGTGTGAGAGAAGTAGCTACAGGATCACTATCCACAGTTTCTTTTATCCATCCCCCTTCTTGGCAGGGAGTTGGACTGGATGGCCCACAAGGTGTCTTCCAACTCTATGATCCTATGTAGACATTTTCTAGGTCTTCCAGTATGACATTATATTATTCTTGGTCCAGAAGTCCTACATTTCATTAAGGTTTGTTATTAGCTGTGGTTTTGTGTGTCCATCAAAATCCAGGAATGTATCTTCAGCAAATATGGGAATCGTACTGCATTACAAAATGTCTTTTTGTAAATTACCCCAAGGAGCTGGAGTTGGTTATGAACATTTTATAATACTGTAATATGTTTTTAAAAAGAGAGACTTATAAAGAGACATAGATAAGTATATAGCAGCTCCTTGGTATTCACTTGCATTTGGTTCCAAGACCCCCAGTTGATACTAAACTCCCGGAATATTCGTTCCATTATATACAAATAGTGTCCTTTACATAAACAGCAAAATCTCAGTTTTTTGTTTTTGTTTTTTGGATTTTTAAAGATATTTTCAACTCATAGATGGTAGAATACATGGATCCAGAAACTGTGGGTATGGAGGGATGACTGGCTACAAATTGATGGAGAATGGAGTTAACCTCTGAAGTGCACATAGGTTGATATAAGGATAGCTGAAAGAAAACCATCAGCTTCTCAGTTCATTTTCTCACACTTACTTTTCAACTAAGGAGCCTGAAAAGAAGAAATAAAGATGTGAGGAATGTTCTTGATGAGAGAGACGCTATCTTAATGAGTTGAGAAATTCCTCCACAAGAGCTGTTGCCTCCAGTATAAGAACAAAAATAAGGAGGACCTTTTCATTGATGCTTCTGTGATTTGTATAGAAAGTTTCTGTGTAAAACTTCTGCACCTCTCCTTTGTGAAGCAAAGCATGTGCATGTACACACACAAACATATTCACACCCAAGCAAGGGCAGAAGAACTACCTGATGGATAAAAAGAACTCAGATACCCCTGTAAAAATGCAAACTTGTGAAAGTCCTCACAGCAAGTGTCAAGAGCTTCTGCGGAATTGACTCTCTCAATATGTTTAAAAATTACTGTTCCAAATGTAAGGTCACTTGTCAAGAGCATCAAAATGTACCTTATTTTTAAGTCTATGGAGAAGAAAATGATGATAATAATATTTTTTTGTTCTTGAATGTTAGAGAGGGATATAAAAAATAAAATCCAGAATAATTTTGATTGGTCCTTCAGCAGAATAGAATAAGAGATGAACTTTCTCTGTGATCAATTATTCCCCTGCTGCTTCAGCAATTATAAATTAACTAATTTAATTAATAATACCTCAAATGTCATTAAAACAGATACACATAACATACAGTATTTGGCATTCAAAAGGAAGGCACACGGACATAGAACAAAAACGAGGAAGACGGAGTATTGCAGACACAATGAAGTTTATCACAGGAGGTAGGCAAATTGCAACTATAGCAAGATAACAATGGCACTTATTATATGGAGCCATCCTCTTTTGTTGTTGTCAGTGAGTGATGAGGGTGGATGTTGGAAGATGTTTCTTTTGCAATGTGGACTCATTAACAGATTATTTCTGTTTGTAAAAGAAATGCTTTCCCAACTAAAGATGTGTTGTAATTACAATTTATCTGCCTCATGTGATAAACGTCTAGGTGAGAACTTTATTTGTTTCTCCACCCCAGAGAGAAAATCATTGAAATTATTCATCCTTGAGATAATTAAATGGCGTGTTTAAATTTCTTGGCCCTACTTATCTAATCATCAACTCAATCATAATTGGTTTGACATTGAATTTAGATGTTTTAAACTTTTCCGTTTTAATATATATGTTTACTTCAATTGTATGTATGTTTGTGCGGCATCAAATTGTTGCTTACTGTAAGCTGCTCTGAGTCTCCTTCGGGGTGAGAAGGGCAGGGTATAAATATAGTAAATAAATAAATAAATAATCCATCAGAGGAAGAGGTAGAAGAACAGGCAAAGCAAAGGGCAAAGCTAGATTCATGTAATTGTATTCCATTTAGAAAGGCCACACTCTTGTAACTATATAATTATCACAAAACAGTGACGTTATCCCTTAGACTGCAGCTGCGATGGAATGCAGTTACTTTTTTATTACTATGTTCCTGGTTTGAACATTTCCTGTTTAATTGTGCAGTCCTTTCTTTGAAAGTAGTTGTTTTACTCCAGAAACTTCATTTTGTGGTTGCCACCAACTATGTTGAATTAGTTGAGACTCTATGAGATATTCATTCAATGAAAAACTGTAGCAAAATGTGCTGAAGGATGTCCCACAAAAACAAAGTTTTTGCAGTTTAATAAACTTTTCCCATGTTTTTATGATAGAAATTGGCTTTTGTGTGTTTCAACGGACTCCAGTAGAACCCAAAACTATCACTGCATGAGCTCAGAATATTGTCTATGACTTCAAGAAATGTAACCAGTAATCACGATAATTCCTACCAAAGAACCAACTTAAATGATTTAAAGATCTGTCAGCCTACTTAGCCATTTGAGATTCGCCAACACACATAAACAAAGAAACAATCCAGCTCTTCCCTTAAAGTTATCAAAGTCATGCCCTTCTCAAACATTCTCTATTTATTGTACTTGGCCTCATGGATTGGGTGGATGAGCATCTTCATATGAATATTAAACATTCCCTTGGGTTGTTGAGTGGAACAGACAGAAGTCCTTAGAAAAGTCCATCCAATTTGTTCCTTTTGTTTGACTTAATATATTAGGCCTTTCTGTGTCTTGAGGAGCCATATCTAAGTGGCTGTCCTTTTGAATTTCTCTTCTTATGTCTCTGGCTGAGCTGTCACTTGAAAGCCATACAGAAATCCAATTTACTGAGGTATGTCAGCCACAGCAGGCAGCCCCAGGTTGGTTGAGATCTATAGAGCCACAGCATAACACAGAGCTTTCTTTATTCCAAACGTAATTATTTTGATCAATCCATGACACCCTGGATCGGAAGAAACATGTTTGCATAAGGCATATCCAGAAGATACATGCTCATTTTTGAAAAGTCCAATTTATGATACCCTTTTACTTTTGCTCTCCGCTGCTTCCTTTTCCTCCTCTTCCTCTTCTTGGAAAAAAAATGATTGGAAACAATACTTCAGATTTCTAAAGGGTAGTTTTATAATTTTATCATTTCCTTAAACCTGTACACTTGTTTCTTTTACTAAGTCTGGGACATAAGGAAGAAAACAAACCATGGAGGAATCTGCCTCCAGGAGAACATGTCTGGGAAACCTAGAGGTTTGCAGACAGGGGCCCATCCTTGGTTCCTACACCTGCAAGAAGACCAATGTGAAAGAGGAAAGCAAAGAAGTAATAATAAAATTGTAATCATAATTTGGCCTTAAACATAACTAATTACTTTTCACAGGAATTTTCCAGGATCTTTTTGCACCTGGAAAGCATGTTGGGAACACATGATTAGTTTTCGTTTCTGGAAATTGCATCTACAACTGAAACATGAAATACTTTAGTGTAGCACTCTAAGAAACACTGTCATTTATAGCATTTTGCATCTATCTATTTTTCATAATTGGACACTAACAAGCCGTGGGTTGCTGTACTTATTTAGACATATCAGAATCTATTCCTTTTCTTTCTCCCCCTTGTATTTCATTTATATACTCACTTCCATATTATCTGGATTTCTGGATCACTCTGACCTTCATTACTTCATTTCTTTTAGTGCCTGTGAAGCTGTATGAGAAACTTCTCTATGAGAAACTGATGACAATTCTAGATGAAGAGAGCGGCATGTTGGCATCACCTGGTAAACTACAAAAATCTCTCATTTAGAAAACCTAAATAATGTATATTCATTAATATAAAAACAAATGAAAATCTGGTTCACATATGCTTTGCCATCATTTGTTACTTCTCTGTTCTTGTATTCTTCAGATAAATTGGACTACAACAGTGGCAATCAACCTTCGGGGAATTGGACCACCAATACTGCACCCCTAAGGACCACTATTGTATGATCCCCTCCAACAAAACAGAAATAGCTAGAAATCTGCTTCTAGTTTTCTTTTTAAAATGTTTTTTTCCTAGTGTGGAAGGGGGAGGGCAAAAAACGCATTTTGTTTTACAGAAGAGTCGGTATTTTTGAAAACTTCCTAGAGCAGCATTTGTTTTGGGCTGGAAACTTTTTTTTAATTGGTGGCGGGTACAGGCAGGATTCTATATGACTGATGAGGTCAGATATTTCCTACTCTTAAATGATAAACTATGATGATAATGAGTCAGACTGTGGAAGGATGTGATATATGACTACTCTATATTTCATAGCTGAAAGATGAACTGTGAATTGTCTTTGTTCAAATTATGGGCTGGAGATACTGTGAAAATTCTGCCTGTGACATTATACTTGAAATTAACTGTTTATAAATGCTAGTAATATCTTCAATGATGTTGCAATCATAATGTTTTGAACATGTGTGTGTCTCAGTGATGTTGAAGTGTCTTCATTGATTGTCTGAAGATCTAATCTGTATTCTCCCCATCCTTTATGCATATAGGGTTATGAGGGTTTCTGTTTTCTCCTTTCACTTAAATTCACACATTTTAAAATTCCGTTTTCCTAGCGCCCACCTTGACTTGCACAATTTATCCAAATTACACAAGTTTCCCCTTGACTAAGTAAACTTGAAGGCCTCCTGGTGGCGCAGAGGGTTAAACCGCTGAGCTGCTGAACTTACTCACCGAAAGGTCAGTGGTTCTAATCCAGGGAGCGGGGTGAGATCCTGCTGATCGGCCCAGCTTCTGCCAATCTAGCAGTTTGAAAACATGTAAGTGTGAGTAGATCAATAAGTACCACTTCTATAGGAAGGTAACGGCACTCCATGCAGTCATACTGGCCACATCACCATGGAGGTGTCTACGGACAACACCGGCTTTTCGGCTTAGAAATTGAGATGAGCACCACACCCCAGAGTTGCAAACGACTAGACTTAATGTCAGGGTAAAACTTTCCCTTTCCCTAAGTAAACTTGTTGCCCTAAGCACACACACATATGTTCAAGTTTAAATCAAAGGAAAATATCTGTATCCCATGGTAGTAGGTTTTCAGGTCAGTCATATATTTAGATGGTGGAATTTTGAATTCTGTAATGGAACTATGTTGGTTGAGTAAAAGTAAAAACATAAATAGCTATTGATATTTCTGGTTCTTGTTTGCATAGAAAACTTAAGGAAAATGGAGATGAAGGGAAAAAGAGATTGTTTAATCAGATTTGTGTCTTGCAGCATATGGAACGACTAATGTGACAGTTTTCCATAAAAAGAGGAGGGAATAGATAAATATAAAAGCATGGATTTCTCTTCAGATAATTCACATGAAATGAGATATAGATAAACTGGTAACTGTCATTTTTAGTGATGCTAATATGGGGAAATGAGCAATAGAACTCCTTTGATTATTTGTGACCTAAAGTTCTAGAAGATCGGAATAAAAGCCATAGCTTAATTTTCAAAGCAATATATAGAGCTATAATCAAAAAGACTTACAAATACAAGAATATGTTTACAGTTGTGAGAATAATTGATATACATTGGATTTAGACTGAAATAGCCAATTAGTTTCATTTTTGTGTCTTTCCTTGTCAAAACTCATTTCCATTCTAAGCTTGATTTTGTCAAATTTGGCCTACCTTCTGAACAAGAGTCTCAAATCATTGCACCTAATATGTCATTTGTTAATCATTAATCTTGGTTACCCATGATTGACAAGTGGGATTGCTGTGTAACCCCAGTATCTCAGCAGACATTACTTCTATCTGTCTCCAAAAATAGCCAAAAAGTGACCTGCCCCCTGAAATAATAATAATAATAATAATAATAATYATAATAATAATAATAATAATAGAAACAACTGGAAAAGCTGACACGATATGAGGATTTAAAGATCAAACAGCAAAGACTCTGGCACAAGCCAGTAAAGGTGGTCCCAGTGGTGATCGGCACACTGGGTGCAGTACCTAAAGACCTTGGCCCGCACTTAAACACAATCGGCSCTGACTAAATTACCCTTTGTCAGCTGCAAAAGGCCACTCTACTGGGATCTGCATMCATTATTCACCGATACATTACACAGTCCTAGACACTTGGGAAGTGTCTGACGTGTGATCTAATACAACAGCCAGCATAGTGACCTTGTTTGCCGTTTACTAATCTTGTTGTGCTTCTAATAATAGTAATAGTAATAGTAATAGTAATAGTAATAGTAATAGTAATAGTAATAGTAATAATAATAATAATAATAATAATAATAATAATAATACCACCGTACTTACCCCMCTGAAAAGAGACTCAAAGTGGCTGACAATGTTAAAACAAATCTTTCAACGACTGTTCAATTATATATAAGCATTATTGGCTTATCTTTGTTAGAAATTTTCAAGAATTTCTATTGCATCTTGTTACTCAAAACATCGAGATTGACCCTTCTACCTCATCACACTAGAGCATGGATGCACTTTAAACCCAGTTGTTGCCTCTTGTAGCATTCTGGGGCTTACAATTTAGGGAAGGAGACTTTAAAATGCTCAGCCCTGGCAGGTACTGGGCCTCACTGGATTCTAGTGTAATGAGGCAAGTATCCATTGCACAACTAGCTGTGGTTTCACTTACCCCCATTTAACAAGATTTGTCCTCTCCATGACTTTTCAAGGACCTCAAGGTGATTCTATGGTATCCTTTCCCAGGAGTCATAGTTCGAGGACTAAGCAATTTCTGAAAGATGAGATATAGGTCCTTCAGAACAATTCTATGGTAACCTCTGGTGGAGGTTGCTCATTTGAATAGAATTCACTATTATCCACTATTATTGAATAAAATTCACTATTATCCTGTTTCCATGGTAAATTTGAGAATGTATACCCCACATATAGCAGGATTGTACTTTATTTTTCTTACCATATTACTTATGCATATAAATAACAATCTGACAACTAGGAAAAAGCCCTGGATGGGATTCTATCACTTGAAAGAGTTACCTAACCTAGGGAGCTAAAATTCCCCTGCCTATTTGAATATAAGTGGAGTTACAGGCTGAGTGGGATCAGTGTGCCACTACATTTTAGATAACTAAAGGATGATGGAGAGGTTTACAGAACCAATTATATTGGCAGATAAAGCCCACTGGATGGAATGTCATTGCAGAAACTTTTCCTACATGGCAACTTCTCCTGAAAGGTGGTACCAGGATTTCTTGGATGCTCTTAGCGATGATTTCCTGAGTTCCTGTTCAACAGATTAAATATTTGTAGCTTTTTCTTTCTCCTTTCTGAGTGTTTTCTTACTGTTGGCACTGCTCCATATTAAACTGAAGCATATTAGTTATATGTGAGCTCTAATTCTGACATTGGAAACAAATCCTGGACTAAGCATGTACTCTGAATGGAGGCAGCTTTTGCATCTAGCTCTAATTGAGGCACTGGAGATTTTAGTGAAAAGCAAACTAGATCTTAAATGCTTAACATGTGCCTATCTCTGTCTCCAGAAAAACAGGCTGAAGACAAACATGATGATGATGCTTTAGATTCTGCATGGCCTAGCAGGTATAACAAGACTTTTCATCTTCTTGAGGAAGCTGGAGAAGTTCTGCCTTATATTGAGCAGTTTGAGAAGGATGTTCAAAATGAGATCATTCTCCTTGGCAACTCTCCACTGGAACAGGTCAGAATGAAGTACCAACAGTCCTTTTATGTGCTCTACAAGTGACTTTTTCCACACAAGACTGCAGCAATAGTGCTTTTGAATTTCCTGCATCATTCATACTGATTTGTTTAGATTATAGAGGCAGACATTGGGAACAGAGACAGTAAAGTCAGATATAAGTTTTAGACTTTACAATAGTGCTCCTCTCAGCCTCTCTCATGCCAACCACAAATACCCCCCTCCCCATTTAGGTGTTTGGATGATGGTTGGGGGTGGACAAGAGATGGATGTACAGTTCCTTGCATGGTAGATAGATGGTGTACATAGCTGCATGCCTGTGAATAGACTGGCTTGTGTAGATTACATATGTATAAAAGAAAGAATATAGCAGTGACCCAGATGAGAAGAGTGTAAAGTTGTGGATTAACATCTCCACTGACCACTTAGTTGTGATGAAGAGATGGAGGGAGAGCAAGAGTGGCCCTATAGCAACGCTGAACCATCTGGGAGGACGGTGGTCTAAACTGTCCAGGGACCAATCTGGCATTTACCAGTCCAGATTGGCCCCAGGATAAGTTGTCTATTTAGAGCCTCCCTGAGGGACAGTGTGTGAAGTATGTTCTTCATGTGTGATGTGGAGTAAACCTACTTTCTGGGGGAATACATTTAGTAGAATAAAGATGTTTGAGAAATGGGCAATTACTGACTTGCTTTCTGTTAAATGAAGAATCTTTAGGACCACAAGCTGTGGATTCAAAGGAGGAGTTCTGTGTCCTGAAATTTAGACTTGAATGGCCATTTTCTATTCAGATTCTTCAGCAACTTTTCTTTCAGCTTTCCTTTTTGGAAAATTGATATTTTGTAACTAGCTATATGCATCATGCCAGCTGTGCAGGTGCCTGTGACATCTTCTCAATATTCTACCAGTCATCAAAGGTTGGGACTGTCCTCCCACATAAGAATGCACATTTGGTTTCCTGCCCTTCAATTGTTTGGGTGCATTAGCAATTTTGCTCCTTTGTACTGACCATTGTTTCCCTCTGTTACAAACTTTTAAAGGCAGGTGTCGTTAGAATATTTGATTATTTAATTGTTAATTGTTCATTTTATTATTAATTGTCTAAATGTTGTTATGTTTTTATTATCTAATTGATAGTTATAT
Source organism: Anolis sagrei ordinatus (assembly GCF_025583915.1). Lineage (NCBI taxonomy): Eukaryota > Metazoa > Chordata > Lepidosauria > Squamata > Anolidae > Anolis > Anolis sagrei. The sequence goes on along the minus strand of NW_026847438.1, from coordinate 167,818,157 downwards.
GTTATGGTTGCTCTACGTTAGGTTTTTTATATATATGAGGCATTAAATTTTGCCATAATTATGTTGGAAACCACTTTGAGTCCCCCCTGGAGTGAGAAAAGTGGTATACAATTGAAGTAAGTAAGTAAGTAAATAAATAAATAAATAAATTTGATGTAGAGTCAGCCAAATCCTGTGAGCCTTGAATAGTTTACAACACTTTTCTCCAGATGTTATAGTCCAATCCCCAAAGGGCTCACTATGTAAAGAAATAAAATGATCTGGAGAATAAAATAGACCAAATAAAAAAATTAAAAGGCATTGTAAACATTTTCAATATTTAGAAACTTATTTGCCAATGGGTGACTCCTTACATAGTCAAAACAGCACAAGAGGGAGCCCAAACATGTTAGGTTTGTAAACAAAATGCAACAATCTGAGCTGAAAGGGAATTCTACCTGCTGCGATCTCACTGTGAACAGTTGTATTGCTTCTGTTGCAAGCAGAGTAAGATGGATTTTTATCTTCTGTCTCTCTTCTGGACGTATGAATAGCTTTTAGCTTCTATTCTTCTCATTTTGTTCTCTTCCTCTGTGTTGTGCTGGGATTTGTCATTAGCTTTCCCAGCAATGGCATTGTGTTGTTATTGTATATTTTTTGTATGTTAACACATGTTGTGAACCGGTCCAAATCCCTCTTTGAAGGTGAGAGGGTCGGTATATAAAATCTCAAAATAAATAAATAATTTTTTTTTAGAGCTCTGGAATTCTTGGAAATAATAATGTAGTTTCTTCAGATATTTAAAGAATACAAACTGTACTATTCTGTGGTTATTTACCTGTCGTGGTCCAGGGCTCTACCCCAGGCAGTTTAGCATGGTATAAATATGCCCTAAAACAGCCCTAGATCTGCTGCTATTGTTGAGATGTTCCAGAAGTGCATCCACTTCACAGGGGTGAACTGCATCCCACCTCATCCATGTTGCTGCCACTCCTCGTTGGCCATGGAGTCCCATGCAAGCTCCTGGTCATTTCGGGACCAGGGTGCTCACATAACCAGGAAGAGGAAGGACTTTTTCTCCCCTCCTTCTTCCTTTTTCTGTGAGTTTCTCATTCTGATATCGTCAGGTATGCCTGTGATGGCCAGAAGCTCACAGAGTGTGGTGGGTGGCTGGGAGAGGCAGGGGCAGTGCTAGTGCCAAGGGCATGATCAGCAGCACAGGGAAAGAGTGATGGCACCAGTGTCCAGTCTGGGCAATGAATTGTGGTGAATCATACCTGTGCAGACTATCCCAAAGTTGTGGGATGCTCTGGAGTTTGCTATGCATTGTTAAGATAGACCGTTTTCCATTTGGAAATTTTTGGAAGTGTAAACCATCTTCCAGATGTTTAAGAATAATAAACTGCAGTGAATTCTCTATATTTAATCCAGGTCATTCTAACAAACATGGCATGGATTGGGGAATGGGTCTGGCATGCACATTATGAACCCTTTTTTAAAAAAAATCACAAGATTGGGGGGAAAAAACTGGAAAATTAGACAAATATTAGCCTCTTTGACAGAAAGATGCAAACTAGATCTGAGAAAGACAGACTTCTTTAGATGAATTCATGCAAATAAAGGTGTTCAGTCTCTTGTATGTACCACTGAGATCAATTATTTCTGAAAATAAAAGGTAAGCAAGGAGCAGTAAAAGGAAATGCTTGAAAGGTTTCCTTGCTACTTTTAAATATGCATCTAGTTTTTCTGATACTTAATTAACTAGAAAAGAGTTTTCGGCAGATGAGATGTATGTGGTTGTGGCTCACCACCATCTTCAGTGAAAGAGAAGGATGAAGTGAGAGGGAGCAGTCTTGATGTGACCATAAAGATTTAGAAGTTGCTGGCATCACAGGAATTGATTGCCTGCTTAATGATCAATGAATCATTGGTGCCATGCATTACCAATCTATGGTTATGGCAAGGGAAAGTTGGGCAGACAATGTGAAATATCATTAGAGCCATGACCTACATTCTTTAAGCACTCCCATTTTTGTAATGGCAAAACCAACATTGCGCATAATGAAAATCCTGAATCCAAAGGCCTGGATCCTCTTCCTCAGTCTTCAGGGATGGACTGGAATCTCAGCACTATTTCATAAAACATATTTGTGTTTATATATGTGAATGCATATTTGTTACAGTGTGTTGTGTACACTTCTCTCATCCCCTTCAGAAACATCACTAGGGACCATTGCCAGGGATTGCACTAAAATCTCAGGGCCAAAGTTATTCCTGACTTGGCAACATATATTTTTTTATTTGAAACATTTATATTCTGCCCTTCTCACCCCAAAGTGGACTCAGGGTGGAGCACAACATATATATGGCAAGCATTCCATACCGGAACATAAAATAACTATAAATATACATAAAAACTAAAATCAGTTACATCTACTTTAAAATCAATTGTTTAAAACCATCTCAAAACATCATGTAAGCAGAGTGGGTTTCCTAATATTGCCTTATTGCATTGCTTCAAAGGCTTGGTCCCACAGCCAGGTTTTTACCATCTTTCTGAAGGACAAGAGGGAGGGGGCTGATCTAATCTCACCAGGAAGGGAGTTCCATAGCTGGGGCAATAACTGAGAAGGCCTGTGATGTGGCGGGACCGAGAGCAGAGCCTCCCTAGAAGATCTTAGTCTTCGTGGTGGTTCATAAAGGGAGATGCGTTTGGACAGGTAAACTGGACCAAGGCCATTTAAGCCTTTATAGACCAAAGCCAGCACTTTGAATTGTGCTTGGGAGCAAACAGGCAACTGTATATATAGATATTGGAGTGTGACATCTAGTCTTCCTTACCATAAGCTAAGCATGCTAGAAGCTGCAGTTCAGCAACATTTGGAGGGACACATTACTTCCACTCCTACTTACAATGTAATCTACAAAGATCTGTGAAGAAGCCATCATCATATACAGCAAGGAGACTTATCCCTGTGTTAGTAAGGATTCAGGCTTAAACATTCTTATAAATTTCAGATACATCTTTGTGTCACAAATACCATCAATCTCCCAGTGCTACAGAATCTTAAATATGAATAGATGTTTCAAACACTTGGTTTACTACTTTACATAAAATAATATATCAGAGGTAGTTTTCTTCATTTTTTTGGAAAGAAGAGGGTCTTTTGACATCTTTGAGTCATAATTCTCAATGTCAGTCAATTATTTTTACTTTAATTCTCACAGCATGCCCAATCACAATAATTATTCAAATGTTTATAATGTCTTATCTGTAACCAGTGAGTACCTTTTCTTAACTGGCAAGGGAGAATTTGAATCCACATGTAATAACATATAGAATTTAATTAGCTCTTAATAGTCGCAAGTGGAAGAGATAATTATTTAATTGGGTTTTTACCTTTTTATGGTAGTCTTAATTGATTTGTCAGTTGCCTTCAGGTAGGGACTCAAAGGTATTACATTACTTACATGATACCTTGGGGGTTCACTTTCTACCTCCTGTCCCATTTGTTAGTCTGTCATATTCTTCTCCGTTTGGACATACCATGACTTACAATAGAAAGAAATAGGAAGAAAAAGCAATTAAGCTAATAGTATAATAGTATATTGCTCCAGTGATGCCACAGACGAATAGAGATGTGTACCTTTATTTTCATTGGACTAATCAATGTTCCCTCTGTCATGCTACTAGGCTGTCACATTCTTTTGTATTCAGATAATTGCAGAAGTATGCAATGTGTTTCACAATAAGTGTTGAAAGCCCTATATTTCAATAGCTCTAATATGTAATTAGGGCCATGGTTATACAGAGGGTTAAACTACTGAGCTGCTGAACTTGCTGACTGGAAGGTCGGCTGTTTGAATCCACAGAATGGAGCAAGCTCCTGTTGATAGCCCCAGCTTCTGCCAACCCAGCAGTTCAAAAACATGCAAATGTGAGTAGATAAATAGGTACCACTTTGGTGGGAAGGTAATGGCACTGTGTAGCTGACCACCTAGGAGGTGACTACGGACAATACCAGCTCTTCAGCTTAGAAATGGACATGAGCACCAACCCCCAGAGTTGGACTCAACTAGACTTAATGTCAAGGGGAAACTTTAACCTTTACCTTTAATATTTAATTGTGTCTAAATACCCTACAGGGACAAGGTCCTGTCTGATCTTGGAAGATGGGCAGGGTCAGCCTTAGTTAATACTTAGATGTGATGCTGTCAATAAATACCAGGTACTGTATGGACTACATTTCAGAAGAAGGAACCCACAAAACCACCTCTGAGTATATATTGCCTAAGAAAACACATTGAAATTAATGGTTATCCCCTTGTTGATACGTGATTTGAAGGCACACACACATTATGTATTTTATCAACATTTGTAAAATGTTTCTTCTAGTTGTATTTTTGTGGTTTTTATACATTTTTAGTTTATTAAAAAACTTTATTATGTAGTGGCTGACATTTTAAAGGGATTAAAGTGGTTAACTTTTAAAAAGTTTTATTAACCACAATCTTTATTCTCCCATTTCTTTAAGGAGCTCAGGGCAGTTTCTTCACTTTTCTCCTTGCTACTGACCAAGTTAGTCTAAAATGTGGAAGTCACTCAGTGTTTTGTGAGTGACTTTTTTTAATGTCAGGAGCGACTTGAGAAACCACAAGTCATTTCTGATGTGAGAGAATTGGCCGTCTGGAAGGACGTTACCCAGGGGACGCTTGGATGTTTTGATGTTTTACCATCCATGCTTCTCTCATATCCCCACATGTGGAGCTGACAGAGGGAGCTCATCCGTACTCTCCCCGGATTCGAACCACTGACCTGTTGGTTGTCAGTCCTGCCGGCACAAAGGTTTAACCCATTGCGCCACTGGGGGCTCCTGTAATTGACTAACTGCTAATTTTAATTTTACGTTACCATTGTACCCTGTTACCTGTTAAAAATAAGGGCTCAGACTAGTTACTAAATTGGGTGGAGGGGAAGAAAAGAAAAAGGAAGAAGAAAGAGCAAGGGAGGAAGAAGGGAGAGAGAACAAGAGAGGGAATATATGATCCCAAACTATGTTTTCTATGATGATGGGAAATGAAGAAATATTCTCAGTGGCAGTTCAGTGGTCAGAAGGGATACCTATACCTGATCTTTTTCAAAGACTTACAGTGGAATAAAAAATGCTTAAATTACTCATTGCTTGATTGAGACCGAAATTAGGGAAGAGTTATGTCCCTAAAATGAAATAACATTAGCAACCGATGTTTTAAACTGTAATACATAGTAATATGTGAATAAACACAAAAAGAACAATAGGATACGTTTTTTTTAAAAAAACTGGGGGTCTGGAAGAAGTTGGAGACAATGTTTTTATGTCCAAGTGTTTTGATTATTGAATTTCTAGATCACTGAATACTGTAAAAATATTCTTCGTCTGGAATATCTGGTTATTATCACTGGCAGGATGTTAAACTGTCTGGTTGTTGGCAGGTATGCAGTTGTCAGGGTATGTTTGAATGAATGCTCAGTAGAACAATATTATGGAAGAAGTCTGATACATTTATCCACCTACAGCTCTCTCTGTGTTCTCTCTCTTTGATTCTCTCCCATATCAGACCATTATGGATGGATAAATACCGGTTGTTAGTTATTCAACTAAATGCTACTCTAGAAATTACATGAGATATGCTGTGCTAAAATATGACTATTTATTGGCTAAAATGGTCCATTTGGGATAGATGGATAACTTTGGATCAAAACTGTAGTTCTTCAGAGATATCCATTGTTCCCGATGCTATCCTTCCCTTCTATAGTGACCCATCACAGACAAAGGGATCTTAAGTTGTAGAAATGGTGGAGGAAGGTGTTAAGTCCACGTAATCCATCTCTTTTGCATGGCTGCTTTTAAAAAGAAAATAATGCAAGGATCAAAGCTTGGAAAAAATAACTTTTTGCTTTACAGCTCCCAGAATTCACCAGACAACATGGCCACTGGCTGCACTGACTGGGTAATTCTGGGAAGCATAGTCAACTAATACATTTTCTAGGGCCTGGTCAAAATATTATCCTCAAATCTTCTAGACTACTTAACTTCTCTGTTTGTACTTCTACTATGTGGATTGGTCTTATTCAATTTAAGCAGAGACACACATATATATGCCATCAGCTGACAACATTGTTAGAGTTCATTTCTGAAGTAACAAGTGATGTAAGTGATATAACGATCTATGCAGCAGGGAATGAGCCAAACCACCTGGCCAACATTGTGTAGTTTCAGCCAGGGTGGGGCAGCTGCAGGGGGAATAAAGGAACCAAAGTACAACTCCTTTGTGTGGGTTGTTGGAGCTAGGTCACTGGAGCATGTATATATGTTCTTTTACATAAACTCTGCAAAAAAACAAATGACTGAATTTGTTCCTTGGTCAAAGGCAAAAGGCTTCCACATTTGTGAGTGTCTACATTCATCTTTATTGTGACAAACATGGTGTGATTCACACCTAGCTCCAACAGACAAGAGTTCTTTGTCCCACCCTGGTCATTCTACAGATATATAAACCCATTTTCCTAGTTCCAATAGACTTCACTACCCCTGAGGATGCTTGCCATAGATGCAGGCAAAACATCAGGAGAGAATGCCTCTAGAACATGGCCATATAGCCCGAAAAAACCTACAATAACATTAGAGTTATAGGGATTACAACTGATAATGCCCTTTTCCCACTGATTACTTCAGGGCTATATAGAGCCTCTAAAACTTGATGAGAAGAATGAAAGCTCCTTGTTTTCCCATATTTCACTCCTCTGGTTGTTCCAGCTTACTCCTTATTTTCCACTTGGAGCCCTTATCTAGCAGAGCAAGGTATATGAATGGTTTTCCAAATCCATTCCTCATCCATCTAAATTAAACATGGCTTTTATGGAACTGCAGCAGAGGAGGTAAATAATGTTTCTTCCTTTTTCTCAAGCAGGAAATAGAGACTGTTGAACAGTTCTGCTTTATTTTTTTAAAAAAAGGTTTTCAGGGGGAATTTTCAGAAACGTATCTCCTCTGCTTATCTTGGATGTGCCTTCAGGAAATTAGAAAATGAATATCTGTAATCCCTAACAATGGTCCTTATTCCACATATGCACAGGTGGGGATACGTATCACACACACTGTGACATTCATGCTCATATTCCATACCTTTTCCATGAAAATGGCTTGTTGTGTACCTTTGTTTCTTGGATACAGAGACCCTATCATGGATTTTTCTTGGCAAGATTTGTTTGAAGGGGAGGGGCTGCCTTTGTGTTTCTTTGAGGATGGGACGACTTGCCAAAGATGGGGTTTGCATAGCACTAGTCTTTACAGTCCTAGACCAGTGCTCAAACCACTACCTCACACTGGATCATATGGGAATGACTCGCTCTTTGCTTATAAAGAATAAGGTTCCATTGGAAGTCCAGTCCCTCAAAACCATTATTCACCCAGCTAGGAAAGTGGAGCATGCAGTGGAAGGAGTCCATTGTTTGTGCTGTAATCTGAATTTTGGTCTAGTAGTAACTTTCCAGTTGCTATTTTTTTTTAAAAAAAAACAAAACAAAACCCCACACACTTCAGCAATTCTTAAAATTTTAGATTTCTCATTTACAATGATCCTATAAATATCGCTTTTTGTTTGGTTTTGTTAGAAAACTGCTTCACACTATATATATTACAGATGGAGGGATATTTGTAGAGTCTTTGCAGTTGTAACATTGACATTTATGCTTTATGTGCTTTGAACATTCTAAATATTCTTCCTGTAGGATTTAAAACAAAAAGGCATATTCCAGTATACAAAGAAGATTGGCAGAAGACTTCCCAAGGTATTGCAAAGGTATGCAGTATCAACAAGATTTCTTACATTTCCCAGTACTTTCTCCCTGGTGTTTGAAAGTGACAGAAACTGCTGATGATTTTATTTTCAAAACTAGAGTTCAATTTCCAGATTGCTTTGATAGTGCTCCAATATTGAATTTCCCAAAAACCAGTGGGTGCTTTTTATATTAAAAAAGTGCCACTTGTTGCTCCCAGTCCCGACAATTCCTTCTTTTCTATACATACCAATATTTTTTGTGTCAGAAGCGACGTAAGAAACTGCAAGTCACTTCTGGTGTGAGAGAATAGGCCATCTGAAAGGACATTGCCCAGGGGATGCCTGCTTCTTTCACGTCTCCATATGGGAAGCTGGAGCTGATAGACAGGAGCTCATTTCATCTCACGGATTCAAACTGCCGACCTTCAGGTCAGCAGTTCAGCCAGCACAAGGGTTTAACTCATTGTACCACCACGGCTCCTATATACATATCATGAGGCTACCATACAGCCTTTGCTAGCAAGATTAGGCTTAAGCATTTGAGGTGACATTATATCATGCAAACAATAAAACCGGTTTCTCTTGGGAGTTTAGAACATGTCATTTAGCTTGATTCTTTGAATTCTTTGCATTTTTTTGTTTAAAATGTTCCTTGCTATAGGTGGGGCTGAGAAACATACAACCGCCAATTTTTGAACTACAACGTCCATCATTCCTGATCATTGGCATGCTTGCTAGGACCCTCCATCAACATTAAGAGGGCTTTATTTTATGTTCAGGGCAATGTGCCAAATTTCCCTTGTTTCCCACTACAACTGCAGGTATCTTAACAGTGCTGCAATACATTCATTTCCCCCTTTTGCTTCTAGTACTCAAAACACAGAATAAGCACAATCTTATTTGAGATTAGGTGCAGCATGTCATTGCAACCGGTTCATCCAGTACAATAAGGAACTGAATTAGATGATCTGGTTGCAATGATTGTGTGTTTGGAAACGCACTGATAACAATGTACCAGAAATTCCACATTTATCTAAACCTAAATTGGTTTTCTACCTCTGTCTTTGATCACTGAATGAAGCAGCCTCTTTTTTTGTAGGTCTTTTCATATGCTGTGTCTGTCTTATTGTCTCCCATAATACTTGCTTGTTTGTATAAATCAAATACAGTCTAATCCCATACAGCTGGAAGTGTTTTCCACTTGCTCTCATAAAGGAGTGAATGAAAATCTTTTTTTCCTAGAGATGTCTATGTTTTTGCCAGTAGGTAGGAATGTGCTTGTTGAAATTGCTTGTTCCCACAGAGTAGAAGGAGTAGTTTAACCATTTTTCACTGCAGGAGAATTTTTAAAAATGTTCTGGCAGGAACCAGAAAGTCTCTCCTTTTTCCTGTCCTCCCTTCTAGCCATGTAGGAACTGGCAGGAGGGTGAGAGAAGATTTAAGTATGGAGGACCACCCGTTGATGGTTCTGATAGTCATTGATGCATGTGTAACACTAAGTTATTCCTCCACCTCCTCCCACCAGAAAGGCTTGCAAGAAGGATGGGGGCAGGAAAGTGAGGATGGTCATCTGTTGATAGCTTTCATAGTCGGCAATGGAGAAGTCTCAGTTGTCTCATCTGCCCTGCCTCTCCCCCAATGGTAATGTGGGAGAGAGTGGGAAGCCGTCTAGTGAAGAGGGTTGATCCTCATAGCCACCACATGGAAATGCTGACATCCTTTGGGGCTCTCAGTGGCTCCTGCAAGGTAATGCTATTATGATGCATGGGCTGTACTGGTGGTGATGCTTTTCACCCTTCTACCAGCTATACATGGGAGCAGGAGAAGAGTGGGGCCACACTGAGAAGGCTATTTGAGAACTGCAGATGGAGTGAGAAAGAGGTGCATGGAAAATACTCAGAAAATATTGGATATAAAAATACAACTGAAACCGAAATACTTTTCACTGGGAATAATAGATATGGACTTAGAAAAAAAATAAAGACATACTTTTTAACTACTTAGTACCGGCTGCTAGAATAATCTATGCACAAAATTGGAGAACAAAAGGAATAACCTCAACAGAACAATGGTTGCTGAAAATAGTAGAAATAATGAATATGGACAAATTAACACAACTATTAGCTAACACCAAAGTAAACCTAAAATAAAAAACAAATCAGACACCTATCAAAGAATACATGATGCAAGAAAAAAGGAGAATGAAAATAAAATGTAATGAAAGATAAAGAAGACAACTATTTTACATGAAAGAAGGGCGAATAGGGGAAGCAGAGATCAAAAAGGATGAAACAAAGATAATATAAACCATGAAGAAAGAGATTGGAGGTTAAATTTTTCCTTCCCTAACTTACCCTAACCCATATCCATAGAAAGTAGCAGTTATTAGAGTTTTTTTCTTTTTTCTTTGATAGTTGCATTATACTAGCTGTCACCTGCCATGCATTGCTGTGGCCCAGTCTATGTATATGTGTTCTATGTGTGTATATCTGTGTATGTGTGTGTGTTTGAATATATACACACACACATACACACACACACATATACACACACACATATATATAGTGGGGGGAGGGGGTTCTGCGCATGCATTGTAATGTATTTTGTTTTGCTTTTTAAGTCCCTTCTGCTGTGTCTTTCAGTGTTTTAATGAGTGATGGTCACTCGTTGGTCTGATAGGTGTATTGTGTCCAAATTTAGTGTCAATTCACCCAGTGGTTGTTGAGTTATGTTTATCCCCTACCTCACGTGCTGCAACGCAACCTGAGCCCTGCCACATGCACGATGGAGGACCTTCTTGCGGCAACACCAGAGGTACTCCAAGTGGCCAGATACTGGTCAAAGGACATTTAATCAGCTACCAAGTTTGCAAAATTTGTGTTGTTTTTTTATCTGTTTGTTTGTTTTGTTCTGTTAGAAATGTAATACAATGTTCTGGTTGCAGATGACATGATAAATAAAATATCCCCTATCTCTTCCCTTATTCCTTTTAAAAAGATATTGTGATAATTTATTTTCATCAATAAAAACCATTTTTTGAAAAGAGAACATTCTCTTTGTCAGGAGATATTTCTACTGCAGGAATATATCCGTGTGTGATATCCCCTGCACAGAAAGAGTACAGAGCACAAGAAACATGTAAAAAAAAAAAGTTGCTGTTCTACTCGACCCAAATTTCAAGCATTACGTATTTAAGTTTGCTTTGTGTTAAAAATGGAAAATAAATATTTTTTCCTTTTTAATAAAAATGTGTTCCTAAAAAAGTAACAAAAGGTATAAAGGAGTATCATATCAATCTCCAATGGGTGGGAAGGAATAGATGAGAAATTGTCAGTAGTATCCTATTAATTTCATTTCAGAATGTGGTGTGAAATTGTTTAGAGAAGCAAGATTCATGGAAGAGCCATCACATGAAAATGTTTCTCCTTGATTTAGTGGTTGAGTACCATGATTGTTTTGGCCAAAATCTCTTGTTTCTGGCCAGTCCTAATGCTTTCCCATTTGTAACTTCTAGAGAAAAGAGAGAGAGAAATGCTGTACCCCTAAAAGAGATCAAATAGAGTAATGAAGACTGTTTACCTTCATAATTGTGTAATAGCTGCTAATAAAGGCAATAGATACAGTAGTTTAAAAGTAATAAAATCCACAACAAAGTGTATTTAATTTTAAATTGAATTGCAGGCAAATGGGTGTCCTAATGAACCCTTGTGTCAATGTAGCTCTAACCAAATTAAGTGAAATAATTTCCATCGTGAGCAAACTAAATAAGTACAAAGTTTCAAACCTCACCATTCTTCCTGGGAAAAGAGATTTTCTTAGATGATTCAGCTGCAGGAATTAAATGGTAAAGTTCACAATATAAGTTCCCTTAATTCCCTTTTTAGGGCAATTAGGTTAAGCTTTGTCTAACCTTCAGGTCAAGGAAGAAAGGAATGCCACAAAATCCTGAGATGTTTATTTAGGGTACCTTTCCCATACTTCTATTGAAGAAAGCTTGCTACCCCCTTGCCCTGAAAAATTAAAATTAGAGGCACACTTCACTTTTACGCTTCTAATTTTTTTAAAAGTATGCAGCCATGACTTAGAATGATTTTGGGGGACTTCTTTTATCACTCTATCACCTGCTCCACTCATTGAATTTTGCCACGTCGTCTCTTGTTTGTAAGCCTCCTGTGTTTTCCTTAATTCCCTCCACCCTTCCCTCCCTCACTTGCCACTTCCCTCCCTCACTTTCTAACTGTAAGCGACTAGGGTTGTGCAGTCAGGTCTCATTGAATGGAAGCCCCAGGATGTTTTGATTAGCAAAGACTATGACATCAGCAGCCACCTGTCATGGAGCACCTTGTTCCATCTCAGTTTAAGTGCAATCTGTACAACTGCTAGTGGAGGATTGGTTTCCCTAACAACAATTCTATGTTATGAGCTATCAGTGTTGTAATCCAAAGTAATCTTGGCTTGGTTCTGAGTTGGCAAGACTAGTTAGCTTTAAAAAAGACCTACTCAGTCTAGAACACTGTGAGAAATCGCTTTAGATTCTGAAGATGTCCAGCTATCCTTGAGCCTGCATGATAATGTTTTCAAGGTCTCTGCATATCCGAGATGAAGCAGATGTCCAATTTATACAATATTTACTACACCCTCTCTAATTCATATCTCATTTTTCAGCATTTGGATGGTGGAGATTTAAGCAAGGACATAAGAGAAGGGCTGAAAGACTCAACACACTATCGGCACAGAGAAGCTAAGATATCATAGCATGTGGAAAAATGAATATATCATTTAAGCTTAGTTGATATACTCTTTTGTATCATGCATACCACCAACTCTACCCATCCTAGGTGGAAGATGGTAATTTGACAGAGTTCTCACTTCACCTGTGGGAAATGACAGCTCAAAATGTAGCGTGCAGATATAGCTCTGGACTAAAATAACTTTCTACCATGACTGTGGAGATATCAAGAACTAGGGAATAAGGTCCCAGACAGTGGTAGTGCCCATGTCCATACAACACTGAATCCAAACTAGTCTGAACTTATTAAAAAGAGCTATCCAAGATACAGAACCTATTTTGTGAATAGAGTTTATCATGGATAGCTCCTTCAAACTTCAGACTAAAATTCAGAGGAGATTAACCATCCAAGTGATATGTAGACTACCAGCCTCCCTTGGCCTCAGTTCCAGTTTCCTGAATTTGGAACCTCTATGGCCAGATGGATGCTTTTGCTTTATTTCCATGCTGTGCTTTTGCTTCTGTGCCAGCCCAGTCCATCTGGTGGAACAAGCTTGCTTTTGCTTTCTGGGTGCTGTGAGTGAAACCTTGTGGCCATAGTCCAGCCAACTTGAGCTTGCAGGGCTTTCTGCATTGTGACCTCTGGTGTTTTGGGCACCCATCCAAGCTGACAAAAATGAATTGTGCAGTTAGATGTGATCCTGTTTTTATTCCTTTGCCTCATCACAAAACCTAAATGTTATCTTACCTCAAACATGCAGTAACATTTATTCCACTGTTGCCTTTTTGGTGATATATTGAAGGAATGCATAGAGATGCATGTGCATTTCAAGGGTCAACACTTTATTTTATTAACCCCCTCCATTTATTCTTTGTTTGTCATTGAAGCAAGCAAGAAAGTCAGGCACTGAAAGCAGCAGGAATAGCCTGTCAAGAGAGGACTGAAACCAAGTTGAGTAACCTTGCAGGAGTGAATAATGAAGCAAATGAAGGAATGGCTCGTGGTTGGAAGGTGAGTCTTTTCTGTGGGTGTCTGTGTGATAGACTGGGTGCTTTTCCCCCTTAAAAAACCTGCAAAATGTAAATCAATTGTATCGATTCCCTTCCATGAAATCCTGTCCTTACCCTGGTTTTTTAATTTAGAATTTTAGCAGGCTTAAATGCATGCAATTCCAATAGATGCAACTACATGCTTAAACAGGGATGTCTGAAAGCATTAACTATGAATCATTTGGGCAAGGTTGGAGTTCTTCAAAACAGTTTGTCAGCACCGGCCAAGCAGTCTTTCCTGTAAGAGATGTGGAACGGTAGCCCTGCCACCATGTAAATGAGACAAGCTTGAGATATGATGAATCTCCTATCTCCTTTTCCTACTCAACTGACACTCGCTTTGAGGGAAGGTTGTAAAAGCAAGAGAGATTGTGGTATAATTCCTCAGACTGGCGTTTTTGCCCCCCAGTCACTATTCGATTATCTTCCAAATTGCTGTGTTTCAGAGAGATAAAGATTTTTTATGGCTTGCTGACTTGAAACAACTAGAAGAGCCAGAAAGAGAGGAGGCTAACTGGCCATGCATAGTAATTCCATTGGTAAATGACAAAATCTTTGTTTGTATGACATTTCCAAAATTACTACAGAAGATGAATCTAAAATATAAAATGTCACATTTGGCATGCAAAACTATCAAAATATATTTCAGTATAAAATTCATAGAGGCGTTTAATTTAGAATGTGTTTAATAACTCAGTCTGCCTGCATCAGTAATCCTGCCTTGAGGTTTTAGAAAGATTGTCTTATTTATTCATTCACATGATGTTAATTTTCATATATATATATATATATATATATATATGCATGCATGATTCTGATGCCAAAATATTAAGGTTAAATCTTCATTGTTAATTAAGATTTTTCCAATTTAAATGAAAATAATTGTCATTCAGATTAGTTTGTTAAATATGGTGTTGAGAAAAACAAAAACAAAAGAGGTTTAACTACTTCAAGTGTTTACTTAACTGCTTAATTTAACTCCATGAGCTTTCCATCTATATGGAAATATGCTGTCTCTTCCATTATAAATCCAAGGTAGAATGTTTTTTTTTTTAAAAAAAGAGAGGGATTATTGGTCACTACAGGGTAGATCATGAGACTTTGGAATATTCTATCAAGCAAAGCACATTAAAATAATAGGATGTGTGCTCTGGGATGCAATTTTAAATAACCTTCTCTCATCATGGAAATAAATATAGAAGAAAAATATTTTATGTTATGACAGAGATGATTTAGAAAGACAATGACTTCACTGCAATAGCAGATGCCCAGTTTTGTACTCTGTAAAGAAGCAAGATGAAATCCATGGAAAATTCCATGGAATCTTACTGAAAGCCCAACAGAGACAGCCTTTTGTTTCTTTTCAAGTTTCTTTCAGGAAAAAGCTCAAATCATGGTTTTGGGACCAGGCATTTGAACAAGAGGCTTAGCAGCAATCACAGTTGATGTATGTGAACTGATAATGGACAGCTTTGGACTAAGCCCCTGAATGTGGAATCGAACGTGGATGCAGCCATATTATTGTTAATAATGTTTTTAACTGCCTATTTATATGTGGTCCACTGTCCACATGAGCTGCCACCACTATCCTCTTTACTCTGTTTATTTATGGATGATCCCTGTTTATTTATAGATGATGTGTGCTAATTTAATATGTTTTGACTCACTTTTATTGATTTTGTTCGTTACGTTTATTAGTTTAATTTAAATTGGTTATTTGTTTTATTATTGTTTACTATTCACATTGCTGTAAGCTGCTCCGAGTCCCCTTGGAGAGCTGAGATGGGATAATAATAATAATAATAATAATAATAATAATAATAATAATAATAATAATTATTATTATTATACTCTGTGTTCATCAGTGCAAGGGAAAAGGTATGAATTGGGCCTGTGTCACTATTGCCACTGCAGATGGCTGTGGAGCTCTGAGACATTGTCCCTTCTTTCTCCCTGAACATAAACAAGGGGGAGGGGGCTCTGCTGATTTCAGCATGGGATACCCCCCAATCACCAGGAACTCTGTGGTCATCTGCAGGGAAGGTAAGATGACAACCAAGTTGAATGGGTTAAGAACCAGTTGAACCATATAGCCTCCACTCTGCTACTGCCATTGGTTGTGCACAGTTTGTGGACACTTATGAGATCTCTGGATCCAGTCCAGAACAAAAATGATCTGGATTGTACCTGGGGATCCTGTAATTTAATGTATCTGGGTCTGCTCTTGAAAAGTGTTTGGAAGGTACAGCTAATGCAAAGTGAGTTATCTGGAGTATTTGAAGTGTGCTTTTGAGGCCATATTAGAAATTAGAACTGGTTTCTAATTTCTTCCTAAGATCAGTTCACTGGACCTATAAAGCTCTATACAATTTGGGGCCAGGATGTTTGTAAGGTTTCCTGCTTCCCTGCAAGCCTTTTCTGAATTTGAATCCCTTAGAAGAGGCCCTAAAGCATGTCCGGTCAACCCATGAGCTAGACAGATGAGTATATAGGCAGTTCCTCAGACTGACCCCCAACACTATTGAGATTCTGGGGGCCCAGACTATATTGTTTCATATGGATTTCACTTCTTAAACCCACCCATATTGGCTTTGAGGACTACTTTATTACATATGTGTCTATCACTTCATATTTTAAAATTGTATTTCATATAGCTGTTGTTTTAATATGATGATCCATTTAATTGGGCTTTGATATTATAGCCAGCCTTCTTAGCTTAGGGGCAGAGGACTGCTGAAAATGTCAGAGCTTTGAATTAAAATGGCTATTACTAGCCAAGGGACACTTTTCTAGAAATTACTAAGGTTCTCAGCACAAGTCTATAGTCAAAGTCTGCCTTAGTATGATCATAGAATTGCACTGGAGGACTAGAGAATACCTGAGAACTGTTCTCCCAAATAATTTCTAGGTCCTCCAGCATGACCAACTGGCAGAAGTTGACCATTGAGGACCTAGGGAGAACAGTTTATTCAAAACTCTGATTAATCAAATCTGCAAATGAGGATGACCAACTATATAATTTTCTCTGTGTTTAATATATTGTGGCTTGTCTTTAATTGACCTGTGAATTGCATTGTATTTCTCCCGGTTTGCAGAAAAGACACAGTATCAAATAAAGAAATAATATAATGACTGTATAAGCCCTTGTTTTTGAATATTTTGAATATTTGCCTACTAGGAGGGCTGGTCTTCTCTTTTTCCTACTCATTAATATCCCCTTTTCTCCTAGATCAACTGGTCTACAAAACCTCAACCCATTCAAATCCAACTTAAATGTATAAGGGGTATTAAAGACAAAGTGCCACAAGGAAGCTACATTCTCAAGGTTTCCCTTCATGGGCAAGTTGGTGGTGAACTACTTTCCTGGTCCAAAGTGGAAGGCCAGCAATGGGCTGGGACCTCACTACCAGTCAGACATAATGGCAACTTTTACGATGTGGAGATCTGTTTTGACCAAAGTCTTCACACAGTAAGTGACTTTTGTCTATATCTTCTCCTACCTTCCAACATTTTACATGGGACACATGTAGCTAAGCAACATCTGAATGTGGTCAAGATTACAAGCATTATTCACGAGAAGGAATTGATTTTTTTAAGAAGAGGTTGCAGCAGTTTGCTTTCACTTGAGCCTACTGGAAAGTGCAAGATTCTTCCACTTTAGTACTTTGAACTGAGTAAGAATGTTCTCTATTTGCTCTCTGCCCACCCTGCTCTCTGCCCATCCTGTAAGAGCAGTTTGGTATGAGAGGAGCTATTAGTTTGGAACTAAACATTTATTTTAGCTCAACCTATGTTCTGCCCAATTGTACAGAATTGATTCTCATGAACACCTTTGTAATCGTTATTATTGCTCAAAGTTTTACATTTGGATAATTAATTAGGGAAGTGTTTTGAAACCCTTATTTCATTTTTTCTCTGTCCCACCCTGACCCATTCATTTATGCCAGTGATTCCCAAAGCGGGCATTACCACCCCCTGGTGGGTGCTGCAGCGATCCGGGGTGGGGGGGGGGGCCGGCGGTAATGGCCACAGGTGCATTTGGGGTGATGAATAACTTTAAGGGGGCGGTGAAAGCATAAAAGAAAGAAGAGAAGATTTAGAAAAATTGATTTCCAGGGGGTAGGCCAAATAAGTTTGGGAACCACTGATTTACACCTTCTTGAGTATATCTCACACTCTGAGTGATTTGGCAGAACTGGAACTTGGAACCAAAGATACAACTACCATAATTAAAACTATAGCTTTATCTGTATGTATTTTTCCATTAAAAGGAAATGCCTGTTTAGGAGTAGTCTTTGCAAAATGTAGGTTTTGATAGGAAATTGGGAATCAGAGATGGTATGATGATCCATTTATGTGTAAAATTGTTATGAATGTACTCAGAAGCATTCAAAACCTTTTTGATGAAGATTAACAGTTTGATCATTGTTAGCCAGCCCCTGGTGTATAAACATATAATATTTAAAATATTATAATGTAATGCAATATAATACTAATAATAACATGATATTCTAATTATATATTTATATTACATGTAATATTACAATATAGTTGGTATAGTACAATATAGCAATATTTAAAACTGATATTGTACTATGCTAATAATATAATATATTGATGTGGAGGCCGTGACAGACTTTGTATTTCTAGGTGCAAAGATTACTGCAGATGCAGACTGTAGCAGGAAATCAGAAGACGCTTACTTCTTGGGAGGAGAGAAATGTCCAGTCTCGATAAAATAGTAAAGAGTAGAGACATCAGACTGGCAACAAAGATCCGCCTAGTCAAAGCCATGGTATTCCCTGTAGTCACCTACGGATGTGAGAGCTGGACCTTAGGGAAGGCTGAGCGAAGGAAGAGATGCTTTTGAACTGTGGTGTTGGAGGAAAGTGCTGAGAGTGCCTTGGACTGCGAGAAGATCCAACCAGTCCATCCTCCAGGAAATAAAGCCCGACTGCGCATTGGAGGGAAAGATACTAGAGACAAAGTTGAAGTACTTTGGCCACATCATGAGGAGACAGGAAAGCCTAGAGAAGACAATTATGCTGGGGAAAGTGGAAGGCAAAAGGAAGAGGGGCCGACCAAGGGCAAGATGGATGGATGGCATCCTTGAAGTGACTGGACTGACCGTGAGGGAGCTGGGGGTGGTAACGGCCGACAGGGAGCTCTGGCGTGGGCTGGTCCATGAGGTCACGAAGAGTCGGAGACGACTGAACGAATGAACAACAACATGTATGTATATATACCTTGTAAGCCTCTCTGAGTCCCCTTCGGGGTGAGAAGGGCGGCATATAAATGTCGTAAATAAATAAATAAATAAATAAATAAATAAATGGGTTAAACCCTTGTGCTGGCAAGACTGAAGATTGATAGACTGGAAGTTTGAATCTGGGGAGAGTATGGATGGGCTCCCTCTGTCAGCTCCAGCTCCCCATGTGGGGACATGAGAGAAGCCTCCCACAAGGATACTAAAACATCAAAACATCTGGGCATCCCTTGGGCAGCGTCCTTGCAGACGGCCAATTCTCTCACACCAGAAGTAGCTTGCAGTTTCTCGTCGTTTCCGACACACACACAAACAAAGCAAGCCACTAATGGCAAAATTTGCACTGCATTAGTATGGATTTGTGTGAAATTAAAACTTTCCTCACTAACATTAAAACATCCCACTTATTAATCTTAAGCAAACACTGTGTTTGGAGTAGAATTGAATAGGATACATATTGGTGAGAGAGAAGAAAGAAGAAAAATGCAAATTAGCAAAAAGGCTGAACTGAACAGTAGTAAGTGAGGTTCCATGCTATAGAACAGTCTTTTCCAACTTGACTATTTCTAGATGAGTTGAACTTTCACCATTCTCAAGTAATAATCATATTATGGGCTTTATATTCCCCGAGGTAAAAAAGTTGAGAGAAGACAACTTTATAAGGAGAAGAAGAGACTTTTTGAAGGCACCAATAATAAAAATGTACCCTTAGGGTCAACAATGACAGTCTCCTTGCCATTCCCTGTAAAAACCATGTCTGGCTCTGGAAATGTATGTTTTAATAATGAATTAACTAATGATCACTTAATAAAATGTTTTCAATTATTAGGGTTGGTGGTAATTATCCTCTCCACCCCAATTTCTAATACATAACACCATCAAATTAATTTTTCAGACTTAACATTCCAGCTTTAGTGCATGCTCTTTCCTTCTTTCACCCCTACAATGCAACCTAATTCATTCATTTAAAAATTGCCAAATGCATGATATGCTATATCATACAGTATTGTCCGCCAAGTTTAGATTTTTCCTGCATGTTTCTTATCTATGCAGCTTGTCAGCTATGTAATTTGATTTGGGCAAAGTAGCTTTAGAATAATAAATGAACAAGTGGGTGTATATGAACACATGAATGCCCAAATCCTTGTCTGAGTTTTGAGCTTCATTGACCTCCATTTGCTAAAAAAGCAGCATTTAGATTATTTTGGAATATACCCAAGTACACTCGAGGCTCTGTTTTGAGACCGAGACACATCTATTTTGTTTCTTAACCATGCCACGTGGGGCAGGATGGTTGTGTCATTCAGTACAGCAGCCAGGCAAATGTCAACAACTCGATGAATCATTTGATATGGGAGAGCTGTGTGTGATAAGCACAAGCTAATTCACAACTGAATGATTTTGACCCATGCGTGTATGTGTGCTGGTCACAGTCTTGTGTGTTATTTAAAGTCATATGTACTGGTTGATTGAATGGCCATTGT
This sequence comes from Anolis sagrei ordinatus, assembly GCF_025583915.1. Taxonomy (NCBI): domain Eukaryota; kingdom Metazoa; phylum Chordata; class Lepidosauria; order Squamata; family Anolidae; genus Anolis; species Anolis sagrei. Next base: position 167,797,828 of record NW_026847438.1, on the reverse strand, counting down.
TAATTAAATACCACAATGGCAATCAGAAGTTGATGAGATGATATTTTTGATGGAGCTTGCAGGCTTAACAATTATTACTTTTAGGTTTGAGATTGTGTTTATATTGGATCTTGGAGACATAATTTCCTTGAACCATAATTCCCATAATCTCATGATAATCATGAGCTGCGCCCATACCTTGGGAAGTCTGACTTGGCCACGGTAGTCCACGCTCTGGTTACATCCCGTTTAGACTACTGCAACGCTCTCTACGTGGGGTTGCCTTTGAAGACAGCTCGGAAGCTCCAACTAGTCCAACGCTCGGCAGCCATGATTTTAACAGGAGTGGAGCGCAGGGAGCATACAACCCCCCTGTTGCGCCAACTCCACTGGCTACCGATCTGCTACCGGGCTGAATTCAAAGTGCTGGCGTTGGCCTTTAAAGCCCTAAACGGTTCTGGCCCAAGCTACCTATCCGACCGCATCTCTGCCTATGAACCCACCAGGACTTTGAGATCTTCCGGGGAGACCCTGCTCTCGATCCCGCCTGCTCCTCAAGCTCGGCTGGCGGGGACGAGAGATAGGGCCTTCTCGGTGGTGGCTCCTCGGCTGTGGAACGCCCTTCCTACGGACATTAGACTAGCACCATCTCTAATGGTATTCCGCAAAAAAGTGAAGACCTGGCTGTTTGAGCAGGCGTTCCAATAATTAGTGCAATGATTGGTTAATGAACACTGGAATGGAACAATGGATGACGAATCTGGAACATGTTTTTGATGACGAGACGACAGTGAATGGGTATTGTAGTAACTGTTTATTAATTGTGTAATGTGTTAGGTTGTTACTGTTTCTATACTGTAGCACTGAATTTTTGCTGTTCGTATTTGTTGTGAACCGCTGTGAGTCGCCTTCGGGCTGAGAACAGCGGTATATAAGTGTAGAGAAGTGTTTATTATAAAGGGTTTATTGTACTGTGTTTAAACTGTATTTATGTTTTACATGCGTGGCCATGGCCTAGCTGTGAGAGATAGGTTGCCATGGTGACAAGGCAGAAGAGAAGGTGGGCGGAGCTTAAGGAGAAAAAGGTTTTGAAAGTAACAGTTAATGGGTAGTCAGGAGGATGAGACCCTGAGAAGAGGAGCGGAGTCAGTTAGGGCTCTGTGTGGCGAAGCAGTATAGATTCAGTTAGTTCTTAGCATTTGTGAATATTTCTTCAGCAAGGGAGCTGAAGGTGAAACCTTGTTAGATTGCTTGTGTTAAAAAGAATCTAACAAAGGGGGTTTTAGGGATCCCAGTAGTGAAAGACTGGAGATCGGTGGTTTGATCCGGTATAGGACAAACAGAGTGAATATTCACAACAGGGAACACTGAAATAATAAAGTACTTCACTGAAGAAGGAGTTTAAAGGATTGTAACATCAGAAGCCTGAATGTATCTCTACCAAGCCATATTGTAACCATCAAGCTTGTGCCAAGTTCAACATCTTAGTATTGCAACAATTACGCTCTGTTAACAATAAACTTGTTCTCTCTGTGTTATAAATCTGCCTCCTCCATTGATTTTACATTTGGTGCAATCCACTCTACCAAAGTTGCCTCACAACGCAGATAGGGATAAACAGAGACTTCAATTCCAACGTCTCTATATATATATATAATGGTGGCAGTGTAATCAAGCAATTTTGGGACTTCCTTATAATTTAGGTTGAAATTAGGTGGATTAACATACATATTTATTTAATTTTGGTAATCCCATTTAGGTGGGATTACGCTTCCTTACAATAAGTAAGGTAAATAAATAAATAAATAAATAAATAAATAAATGGAGGACTGTGGATTCTGTGGTATAAAAGTAACCTTTCCTAGCTTTGAATTTTATGGACATCATAATAGGATAGCCAGATTTTTTTAATACTATCCAAAATGACCTGGGTTACTGCAAGTTTAGTAGTTGCATTCTCCTGAGTTTTTATGTGAATCCTTCTATTCCTGGCAGCTGGGGGAGTGGAAGTGGCAATCCAGCATTACCAAGCTGGGAAATGAATGAACATTTGGAGTAGCCTTCCTGTTTGGAAGCTGTTTCCTGTACTGGATGTTGCCATGATGTTGGTAATAGAAATTTGTAGGGATGTGTGGAGGGAGAAATAGAGAGACAGAGAAACACACACACACACACAAAGAGGTGCTGACAAGAGATAGATTTATTTATATATCGTGTCAGGAGCGAACCAAAACAGTTGTATTGCATTAAAAAGTAGTTCTCAGGGAAAACATTGTTCATCGTTTTTTTAAAACAGTTTTTCAGAAAGGGCAGGAGGAGGAATAGGTGGAATGCAATGCTAGATTATTGGGATTTGTTACAAGAGAAAATACCAGATGCTTAATATGAAGAGTAGAATTTTGTTTTCATTGGCTATAAAGCCACAATTGGGGCACAACATAAATAAGGTCAAAAATAAGTGTTCATGCCTGATGTTGAAAGACAGCATGCTTGTAACTAATACATTTGAGATATTGTTCCAGAATACTATTTCCTTCCAAAAATAATAACTCCTTAACATTGACAAAGTCAGTGTCAGCATGGGTTACCTGCTGCATACAGAAAGTTCTGGTCATGTAAGCTAGAGTTGCCCCGGGGCTAGTTCAACTTGAACATCTGACCTTTCCTCTGAAATATTTTTTATTCATTAATCAGTTTTCTTTGCCCAAGTTTCACATCCCTATTTCTCCTTTTCTGGTTCTTTTTAACCTCAACTGTCAGACAAGAGCAGTAAAATGTCATTTTGATGGTTACTTTTCTACAAAAGATGTGGAGATGTTCCATTTTTTAAAGTAATGTTGAATAGGTCCATAGTATAGTATAAAATATATGGGGACTTTGGAGTTCAACAGAGTGCTGCAAATGATAAAGCAGATATGTAGAAAACTTGAGAAGGTTCCCTCAAAAGGTCCCAAAAAACCTAAAGGCATTAGATGCTATTTGATCATAGAAGCTAATCTGAATCAGCACTGGTTAGTACTTGGATGAGAGACGATCAATGAATGTCAGCTGCAGTGGGCTATATATCAGAGGAAGAATCTGGCAAATCCACCTCTGAGTATTCCTTGCCTAAGAAAACTATGAAATTCATGGAGTTGCCATAAGTTGTCAGGCGACATGGGGGCACTACAAACACAATTTAGCAGAATGCTCAAAGTGCAGTGTTTGATAATAGAAAAAAAAGTATGCACATGGCTGGAGGGGCTGTTGCACCTGTCTCCTCTAGAGTAGAAACTGCTTTAATGAAGCATTAAATTCAGGTCTCCTCTACAGACCAAAGGGAGAGGATTGTAGAAAGAGTGGTATCTTAATTCTCATACTTTTTAATCCAGGTCTTAATGAAGGATATAAGGACAAATGATACCATTGCCTAAAAAAGATGAGAAGAGGAGACCAGGGAGCCCCCCATTGCTGCCAATGGGCTGGATCTAGCTGTATTTTCCAGCTGCGGTCCAAAAACAGCAATCCAGTTGTGTGCCCGTTTTTGGGAGGCATGTGAAAAACAGATATGGGGGTCTATCAGTATCTGGCCAGCAGAAACGAATTGAAGTTCGACCAAAATACACAATGCTAACATCCACCCAAAGTCTCGGAATGTATCTCTTGCAGGTGTAGGGGCAGGAATATCGTCATATGTATTAAAATTTAGACTGTCTTCCTGAAAACATATAACTTTTTAAAATACATAACAAATCCAAAAAAAAGTAATAAAACACAACAGCAGTATTGGTATGCTATTTATTTGACCAGTGTGGTGATAGCATATTGTCTAATGTATATTATCATGCCAGCTTGTATTTAGCTTTTGCGTTTCATTGTATTTCATACATTTCTCCCAAATAATAATGCTACATGGTTGGACTGCACACACACACAAATATACACAAGAGGAAGAGAGGTATGAAATGCTGCCTCTTCTTTGAAAAACTGTAGTCTGTATACAGCCATGGCCATTTCATATTCCTATAAAGTTCACTGATGCTAATGGGAAGAGATTCATATATCTTTAGATTTTTAAAGAGTATATCACCAGAGTTAATATTTATGTGCTCATATGGCCAAGTAGCAATGTTGCCGGACCAGCTGCATACCTTTTTGCCTTACTTTAGGCAAACCCAGGGAGAATAAAATAGCAACTTTTCAAACATGACATTTAATCCATGCATGTAAATCAAAATGTGGGAGGAATCTATTATTCATTATTAAAAGGGCACCATATTTTTATTATACTGAAAATGAAATCCAAATGCTGTGAAAAATTTAGTGGCTTCTCTTGAAGTTTCAAGACACTTATCATCCAGTCATTGAGGTGATGTTGGCACTCATTTTAAATTATAGCCACCAAAATAATAAGTTTAAAGATTCTGGCTTAGGAAGGAAATGGAGGGAAGCATGATCCATTTCACTGCAAAAGGTTTTTATTTTTTTTAATGTATGGCTTCCTAAATCCATATTACAGTCCAGTTCGTTGGTAATATTCAGAACAAGATTAGTATAAGAAATATAGTTCATATCCTTGTCATTATTAGTCACACCCACATTTTTCCCCTGGAGTACTTTCTGAAAGCTACATATATCAGAAACTGATTAACATGACCTAAGGTATTAATTCTTAAAATATGATGAGACTAACATTTCCTGTGCCTCTTTTTCTCTATGTCAGCATCTGAAAAGGAACTAAGATGCTTTTAATAGCAATACAATGCAGTATTAGTGGTTAAGCTAGAGGGGGAAAAGTGTTGATTTTACTGTTACGATTCTTGCACTAAACTCCATTACAACTTTGAGATGTGCATGTAGAAAACCTTAGTATAGGTTAAACTAAGTATTTGACATGCTATGGAAAAAATAAGATTGGTTATAATAAAGAATCATGTGATGCCACAATGCTTTTAACGATGTTAAAATTTGCAATTATATTTATTTTATTTTTATCTCCCTTCTTCAATATTTTTACTCCGAAATAAGCCCTATAAAGTCCAATAAAATATCACCCTCATTATGTATGTATAATGGTACAGATGCTCAATGCTATGGAATAGTGGAAGCTGTAGTTTTACAAGGTATTTAGCTTTGTCTGCCAAAGAGTGCTGGTGCCTCAACAAACTTCACTTATGATACTAATCCAGGAGACGTCAGAAAAGCAATACAGGAACCAGACATAGCTTCTTCTATACCAGGTTGGAACATTTAAAGTCCCAATAATCAAGGGACTTGATGGTGGAACTCAGCAAAATTATTACATATATGAATAGAACAGAAAAGTTGTGGTTGAAAACAATATTTCATATATAAATATTTCATATATATATATATATATATATAAATCCCTCCCAACATTTCTTTTTCCTCATTGCTTTATACTTTTCAAACATTTTATAGTCTGTTCTCAGCCCATCTGGTGTTCCTTCTCACCCCCCCCCAAAAAAAAAATCCACATAAAAAAAAGTTTAAACACTGAGGTTTTTCAAAATGCATTTTCTCTCAAAAAGTCACTTTAGAGTATTTTTAAGAATTTTGTAAACTGAAAAACGTCTGTTTCATTGAGGTTATACTTATGTTCAGAGCCAGTGTGGTATAATGGTTTGATCTAGAGACCAGGGTTCAGATCCCCAATTGGCTATGGAAACCCACTAGGTGATGTAAGGCCATCAGAATTCTCTTCGCCTCAGAGGAAGACAAAGGGAGCCTCTCTAAAAAAAAAATCATGCCAAGAAAAGACTGTTACAGTTCCATCTTAGTGTCATCATAAGTTGGAAATAACTTGACTACTTTTGGCAATAAACACAGTCCAAGATAGTATTCCATTAGAGCACTGTGACTCCTCCTCCCCAGCCCTTTGGCCTCACTTGTTGCTGCTGGTGGACGAAGTTGGGTGAGATTAACTCCCCCACCGCAGCCAACCATGTCTGTGTGATACAAGCCAGGTCAGTGTGCTCATCCTGGATCAGTTCCTGGATGGAAGCTGCTTTGCCATTCGCTGATCTGGCATTAACAGCAGCAATTTCAGCCCAGGGGACTTGCTTCCTGGGTTATCCAGACTATCTGTGGTCTGATATGGCCTGGAGGCAGCAAGAACCCTCTCAATTGCCCTTTGCCATCTTTGCCTCCCCTCCTGCAGTGGACCACAATTATAGCCCCCGCCCCAAAACTCTCCACTTGCTTCTCATACATTCTCTCAGTTCTTGTTACTCTGTTACCATCCATTATCAGAATATGTACTATTACTATTGCACAGATCAAAACTAATAAAATTGAAATTAAAATTGAAAATGAACCTTTCACCCCCCCCCCATTATATTCAATCTTCCTTCCTACCTGCCCTTGATTTTGAACCACATATTCCCTTTTTGAGCCCTTAGCAACACTCTGTCCCTGTCTCATCTTATACAAAAACAATAACAATCAAGTTCAAGAAAAAGGAATGGTAGAACCCAGCGGAGATGACCAGGGAGGTGGCAGGAAGGCAGCTAGCACAAAATGACAGACAGAGATGTTGGCATGGTGCAGTGGTAGGGCCATGAAATGCCAGTGGCACAGCAACTATGCAGCTTGCAGCAAAACGGCAGCCAGAAAGACAGAAGACAGAAGACACCTACATCCACCGGAGACAATGTCCATGGCACTGGGTAAGGGGTTGGGAAGTTTCTTAGAGGGAAAACCTCCAATCTTGTATTCTCAGGCCATGATGATAATGGCAGCAGTAGTGCTCACCATTTCTCTTCCCAGTCTTCCTTTCCCTTTCCTATTTCCATGCCCAGATTACACCAATTGGGCCCCCAGGGCATGTTTCAAAAGCCTGAGTCACCAATTAGGAGTGTCAAGGTGGAAGGGAAGTATGGGGAGGAAGGATTGGCTCAGATTAAGAGTTGACGTCGGAGCCATTCTGGAGGTCTCCTTTCTCCTTCGGTGCCATTTTGTCTTTAGTGTACACTCTGTCTTTCAATCCCCTTAAAATCACCTTACAACCCAGGCTATTGAACAAAGAAGACCTGCATGCTGCCAAAGAGGTCAACACAATGTCCACCCAGTCCCATCAGTGAGTTTTAGTGTGATGAGAAGAAGCAGGACTGAGTCCAGTTACAATTCCATATTTTACCAAGCTCACTAGTGCAAGTGGGCTGGACACATCTTACTTCAGATCCCTGCATGTCACCTCTGCAGAATTCTTCATGCAACCTCTTCACACATGCTGCCAGAATCGTGGCGATTCCCATCCCATGGGAGGAAGTGTCCACTGCTTAGCTTTTCCCCATTGATCCAAGACAACACAGGAAGCCTCTTGTGTTGCAGCCATGGCAGCATGTGCCAATTTGCCTTCTCGTTTAAGATGGAGCCCCTCTGGAAGTTGCAGTGCATCATGTAATGAGAGCTAGAGGGCTCCGTCTTAAAGGAGAAGGTGAACTGGCACATGCCACCGATTTCGCCTCTATGTGATGAGGTCATTGGTAGATGTGCCTGGCTTTCAAGATGGGTTTAGGAGACATGATCATAAATGTGAATTCAAAACTGTTACCAGACCTTAGATCTTCGATCTATCTTATGACACCATAACTGCCTGATAGGATGTTTGTACTTGTTCAATTTCCACTCACTCATCCATATACACTATATGCCATGCATTTGATGAGGAATACTTTTCCATAAGAGCATATGGATAGTAAAGATTCCTAGTCTTTAAAATGACACACAATTCATTCTGTAGTTGAGATATCCCCATCACATTTGTATTTAAAATACTATATTACAATACCTAGATTAAACTAAAATCATATGCGTGCTAGTACAACAGGTCATTGTTCCTCGCTGGACTTTAATGTGCATGAGTTCTCAAATTTTGCTGGATCTATAAGCCTTAAACATATTTCATATGTAGCTTATGTTTTAGTGAGAAATAAAAATACACTTTGATCTTGTTCTTTTCCCCACATCATCTGACCCCGACGTATCTTTCTTTTCACAGAGGCCAGGTTCCAAAGTTAGGGCCAGATACAAAAGTTCAGAAGAAACCAAGGGCAGTGATACGATGCAAATAATTTAGTCATGGTGAGGAACAGGCATAGCAATGCTGCTACTCCCTGCTGGTCACAGAAGAGAAAAAATATTAGCAGCAGATGTGTTGAAGCAATTGGCACCAGATGGAGAGGCCAAAGCACACAGGATGCAACAATTATTTTCCTGTATCTAAAAAGACAAGAGGTCATATTTGATGGTGTTCATGCCCATTTCTACTGCACTGCCTGTGAAATTATGACTAATGCTATTTTAACCATTGAACAGACCTACATCGCATTGCACCCCACTGCTGAAAAGAGGATTTACTCTAATCTTTGAGGGTCTTTCTGACTCTCTAATTACCTTTCTAGCTGTATCAGAGTCAAAGTGACATGGTAATTGTGAGATGTTTGAATCATAGAATCATAGAATCAAAGAGTTGGAAGAGACCTCATGGGCCATCCAGTCCAACCCCCTGCCAAGAAGCAGGAATATTGCATTCAAATCACCCCTGACAGATGGCCATCCAGCCTCTGTTTGAGTTACATATTGCCAAAATAGGGAAAGGGAAATGGCAGAGAATATAGTCAAAGCAGTGATAAGAGGCAGGAGTTCTTGTTTCCCAAGTTTGTAACATTCAGTTGGTGTTCACAGACTTTACTTACTTACTTTACTTACTTTTACAAAGCACTTTTACAAAACACTGCTTTGGCTTAGCAACTGCACATAGAAAAAGCTAGTTTTATTATTCTGTTCATGCCCACTTCCAATAGTGTGTGGAACAACTTGCTCTCTTGCTCAATGCAATAATAATAATAATAATAATAATAATAATAATAATAATAATAATAATTATAATTATTATTATTATTATTATTAGTTATGCCTTTTGTTTAGCAGATAGCTTGGATAACAAAATTATTAAAACTTCATATGAAAGAAGAAACAAAGGCATATTATGTGTATGAAGGGCATTTAAAATGGCAGAGTTCCAAAACACTAAGTGATTGACAAAGCAGACCATTCTTTATTGTCTTTCTAAATTACTGTATATGTGAGTAGTCCCCGAGTTACAAACACTGGACTTATAAATGGCTCATAGTTAAGAACAGGGGTGAGACAACAGAAAGTGAGAGAAATCTACTTCTAGGAAGGAAAATTCACTCCTGGAAGAGTTATTATCATGGGGAAAAGGTGTCTCCACTGTAGCTTTCTCACTAATCCTTGTTTCCACAACAAGTGTTTTTTTTCAAAAATACAATTATCAAAGGGACAGGAAGTGACGTGAAATCTCCTGAAGAGGGGCATAGAGAGCAAAACAAACACCTTTCCCTATGCTATTTAAAGCTTCTATCTATCTATCTATCTATCTATCTATCTATCTATCTATCTATCTATCTGGCTGGCTGGCTGGAGTTACACTTTAAAAATGTATCTGTTCTGACTTACAAACAAATTCAACTTAAGAACAGACCTACAGAACCTTTTGTAATTTGGGGGAATAAAAAAATAGTCAAAAATTCAATCCTGGAGGACATTTTTAGTGATGAGGGAAATGCAAACTGTTTGAAATATTCAGTTATATTATTTCTTCTATTGTTATATTCAGTTTTGTAATTACTCCCAGTCTACAAAACAAACATTACAAATCTCTCTCCCCCACCCCCAACTCCTTTACTCTGAACAAGTTCCCTGGATAACAAATAAAATAACACATATATTATGCAGGTTACCATTGTTTAGTTGTGTACTTTGATAATTGGATAACTTTGTAATCTATGAACCACAGGGTTGTTTATAGTGATTCTGTAATATTTTTACAGTGATCTTTGGCTATTAAAAAGTTACTTACTGACTCCAAGCTTTGTAACTGCATTCTACTGAAAACAATTAGCCTTATTCAAGCTTTCATGCAAAGTTGCTGGTGCATGACAATATTAGAGGCTGTAGTACATGTATTGCCCCACATCCTTGTTCCCAGTTTAGACCTACACAAAAGCTGGTGAATGTCCTCCTCCTCACAAATTTACTTTTACTTCTAACAGTATATTTGAATCTATTCAGCGAATTGATTCAACCTTTGCTTTCTTTAAGTTTTTATTACCCTCTACTTCCATCGTATTGTTTTCCATTCATCTTATAAACTTTGAATGGGAATCTGCCTCATTTAATCTTCTGTGCTATCATATTCATTGAAATAATAGCTATCATATCTTATTCATTAGTTTTAGTTTGCATTTTCCTGATGAAAACTATGGTCTCACAGGGCAGGTTGTCTGTCTTAAAATCTTTATTTGAATGCCTGAAAAATTCATCTTTTTTGGTTAATTAGGAACAATTTGACACAAATTCAGTAATATTGAAATTTGATTGTATTGTTATGCTATATAGGTTTGGGATTTGGTAGCGGCTGATCTAATTGAGTGGCAGATGTTCAAAAATCGCATCTTTATGCGTACTGGGGTTTTGTCATTTTGGGACTGTAAAAGTAATGGGCTCTGTGCAATACTCTCCTAAGTTCAACTCTTGGGAAAAACAACAAAGAAAGAAAGTAAAGATTTATCTCTCCTTTTTAAAAACTGTGATAAAACCCAAGAGCAAGTTGGACTTGTTGGTAGCAGATTGCACTGAAAAATTCCCAAACTGAACCTGCTAATTTGAAATATTCAAATGGGTCTTGTGTTTTCCCTCTCTCTCTTGAGTCTTTGTACACTGAAATGTGGTGGCATATGGGGAAGTAAAATATATGACAACAAAACTAATATAAGGCAGTTGATTTTCAGAAATAGTACCAAGAGATGATTTTAGCTCAATATGTTTTAATTCAATTAAATATAGCAGTACTCAGTACAAAGCAAGACGAAATTATGTGCCTTTATGCTCAGTTGCTGCACAACTTGAGAAGTCTTTTGAAGGCCAATAAACTGTGCATAAAACATACATTTGGGTTAAAGAGCATTTCAGGCCAATATATGCCAGGTTTATGTAACTACATAAGAGATGGATTAGTAAGAGAAACAAGAAAAATTAAATGGAAAGGGGTAATAGCTATATAATAATAGAGCTCATGTTTGTAAGGTCTCAGCTTTAGTGGCTGGCCATTTTGCTGCCTGAAGCAAAGAGAAAAAAGACATCATTCTCCAATTCCATGGATAAAAGGTTGAAATACTGGCAGTTGAATCTCACTTCTACTGCTATGGCTGTTACTGTAGTTAAAATACCCAGAGGTGTAACTATTGGAGGTGGGGGGGGGGGGAAGAAAGAGGGTATATTTCATATTTCTGGCATGGCAGAGGGCAAAACATTAAAAATAATGCATATCTAAAACTGTTACATTTGTTGTGTTTGCATTCCCTGTGTAGATTTGCCTATACTTTTCTTTGGATGTCTGAATTGTTTGTCTAAATTTTCTAGTTTTAATTAACTGCATACTGGAAATTTTTTTTGGGGGGGGGGTATTCTTATTGGGGAGCAATGATGTCATTCTCTACCCCACCTCACACACTACACCCCTGTTTATATTACAAGATTGACAAGCCTTGCACTTCATCTCATCCCCTCATTTCACGGTTACAACTTCACTTATCCTATTCCCTTGTCCTATTGTTTACAACCTGGCCACATCTTACAGTTGCTTACCACTATTTGGTTGATGAGTACTATTTTAATTGAGTTCTAAGTTGTTGTTTTTTATGCCTGTATGTGTTGTTCAATTGTATTTTATATTGTGCTTTATGTTTATTTATTTATTTGATGCACTTATTAACCGCCATTCTCAGCCCTTACGGGCGACTCATGGCGGTGTACAGTACACATAAAAAGACAATTACAAAAGCCAGTGTCAACAACATATAACTATACAACAAACACGAACTACATAAAAAATCCGCTTCGTCTCTTAATAGAATCATAGCCAGTCTCATCTTCCTTATACCATTCCAGTTCTCATTGCCGTAATATTGTTGCTTAGCACATTAATTAAATGCCCTCTCGAACAGCCAGGTCTTAAGGCTTTTCCTGAAGGCCATAAGGGAGGGCGCCTGCCTGATGTCTGTAGGGAGAGTGTTCCACAGCCGGGGGGCCACCACTGAGAAGGCCCTCTCTCTCGTCCCCGCCAGGCGTGCCTGTGAGGCAGGCGGGATCGAGAGAAGGGCCTCCCCAGACATCTCAAGTCCTCGTGGGCTCATAGGCAGAGATGCGGTCAGGGTATTTGGGCCGGAACCGTTTAGGGCTTTATAGGCCAACGCCAGCACCTTGAATTGGGCTCGGTAGCAAATCGGCAGCCAATGGAGCTGGTGCAACAAGGGGTTGTGTGCTCCCTGCGCTCCGCTCCTGTTAGTAATGGCTGCCGCACGTTGGACTAATTGAAGCTTCCGGGCCGTCTTCAGGGCAGCCCCACGTAGAGAGCATTGCAGTAGTCTAAGCGGGATGTAACCAGAGCGTGGCTACCGTGGCCAAGTCAGACTTCCCAAGGTACGGGCGCAGCTGGCGCACTAGTTTTAACTGTGCAAATGCTCCCCTGGTCACCGCTGAAACCTGGGGTTCCAGGCTCAGCGATGAGTCCAGGATCACACCCAAGCTGCGAACCTGCGCCTTCAAGGGGAGTGCGACCCCATCCAGCACAGGCTGTAACCCTATATCCGTTCGGCCTTGCGACTGACCAGGAGTACCTCTGTCTTGTCTGGATTTAGTTTCAGTTTGTTCGCCCTCATCCAGACCGTTACAGCGGCCAGGCACCGGTTCAGGACCTCGACAGCCTCCTTAGTAGCAGGTGGAAAGGAGTGACAGAGTTGGACATCATCTGCGTACAGATGACACCGCACCCCGAAACTCCGGATGATCTCCCCCAGCGGCTTCATGTAGATGTTAAACAACATGGGAGACAGTATTGAGCCCTGAGGAACCCCACAGGTCAAAGGCTGTGGTGTTGAACAGGAGTCCCCCAATAACACCTTCTGGGTACGACCCTCCAGAAATGACTGGAGCCACTGCAGAGCAGTGCCCCCAAGACCCGTTTCCGCAAGGCGCCCCAGAAGGATACCGTGGTCGACGGTATCGAAGGCCGCTGAGAGGTCCAGGAGCACCAACAGGGACACACTCCCCCTGTCTAGCTCCCGGCGCAGATCATCCACTAAGGCGACCAAGACCGTCTCGGTTCCATGTCCCGGTCTGAAACCAGACTGTGCCGGATCCAGAATATCCGTGTCTCTCAAGAATACCTGGAGTTGTGAGGCCACCACGCTTTCCATGACTTTGCCCAAAAAGGGAAGATTGGAAACAGGCCGAAAGTTGTCCAATTTAGTGGGGTCCAGTGATGGCTTCTTCAACAGCGGCTTTATAATAGCCTGTTTTAGGCTCGCTGGTTTGGTTTTTAGATGGCTAATAAACTTTATTTATATCCAGCCACCATCTCCCCAAGGGGACTCAAGATGATTTACAAGGCCCTTCAGGGTGCACATATTACATACAACAGGTAAAAATTGTACAAAAGTATAAAACAAGTCACATAAAATTATAACGACAACACTTGTGCCATGTGCAAGCCATCCCGAGTCTCTTTGGGGAGATGGTGCCAGGATACAAGAATAAAGTAGTAATAGTAGTAGTAGTAGTTGTTGTTTATCCACCTTTCATTGATCAGGAAACCTTATTACTTGAGTGAAACAGCAAATCCGATTCTTAAGATACCAATTCCAAGTCATTCTGGGTAAAGCATGTTGTCATCCCCCTATTTTTCTTTTTTACTGTTTCTTTTCTTAACTTTCTTTCTTTCTTTCTTTTTCCCTTTTTAAAAGAGTTTTAAAATTCAAATTTAAAAACTATTTAAAAACAAAACCATCCTGCTTTTGTGATGATGGGATAGCCTTGAAGCTTATGGTTGTATCATTGCTGTCTTTCATCTTGAACTACCTTACAGAGTAGTTGTGTAAGAAAAATCCATACTAGCCTCAACTTCTCTGTGGAAAAGTAAGATAAAAATGTATAAGTCAATCTCTTGTATATATGTTGAAGGCTGGGCTTGAGACCAACATGGATTTTGATATGACCCATGGATAAATCAAGGAGCATTCTGTAGAGAGGGAAAAGTACCAGTGCCACCTCAGAGGTTCAGGGCACTTCCAGACAGCCTGATAATCATGGACAAATAAGTGTGGCAAAAATCATGGTACCTGACAGCAAGTCCAAACACAGAGCTGTCAGTCCCTCTAAATAATCCCCTGGCAGGGGAAGTCTGGCAAAAATTTACTTTTAAAAAAAATTGACTCTTTGAGATGGGCTGGACCTCATAAGTGCTGATCCGGATATTTGAATGTACACATAAGTAGATTTCTTGTCATTATCTCTCCTCACCCTCCTGCTGCTTTTACTTTTTCGCTCTTGAACCCCTTTTCCCTTTGGTGTCACTTGCCTCTCATGTTGGTGCCCACTGTATCAATTCAAGCTCTGACTAATTTCAAAAACATCAGAATAAAGGAATGGTTGCAGAGAGTTCTCATGAGAATTGCTTTTCTATTGTGCTTCCATTTAGCCACTTGTGTCTCTGTCTCCATTTGTTTACAACCCTCATCAGCTGTTTCACTATTTTAAAATGTGGACATGTACTGGAGCAGTCCACACCAGCATATAAGAATGAAGTCACATGTTTTCCTTGAGTGCAAGGATATACAATGATGTGAATATGCACATTTTCCAGCCAAAATCAGATTTTAAGCGTATCTTTTTAACACATATTTTTCGGCTGCTACTGAGATCCAGCACACGTTTTCAGCAAACGTCATTTATCCAACCTCCCTTCTGCATTTTAGAACCTATGTAGAAGGGCCCTCAGTTGCACCTGGCTCTTGCTACAATATCTCTATCCTGGTGTTAAAAAAAATATCAATATTGACAATTTGCTGGAAAGGGTGGGGAGGGTCGGTGCTTCTTTTAATATATCCCAAGATGGAGTAAGCTCTTGCTATTCACCACTTATCTCAGATAAAGGGATGGTACCTGTTTTGATAAGAGCTAAGATACAGTACTCACAATGATCCATGGATAAGTTAGCCCAGTTCTTTGGGTTAACTTTTTGACTGAATTTTTTAGATGTATAAATGAGTGTATATGATAATAAATAACAATGGAAAGAAAACTACTGATCTTGAGGCAAACTTAAAATAAGCCAACTATATCTACCACTTTCCTTCCCTACTTCATTTCAGAAATATAGCTAAATATATTTGAAGATAGTCCATTTTTGGGAGGGCAGTTGAAGACAAGAGTGTGTATTCTAGCTCCAGAATACTGATTTTACACAAAGCTTGTTTCACACACACACCTGGGGGAACAAGTAGCTAAATAGCTTGATTAAGGATATTTCTGGAAGTAATTGGGAAACTAATATTTTAAACTTTCCCTTGGGTTGTTTATAGAAAATGGCAAATCTGGTTTAAATGAAACTTGATACTATCAATGGTATAATAGCAACTGCCACAAGGTTATGGCATCATTCAGTAGAAATTTCTGTTTCATTTTAAGCACTCACAAATCATTCATGTAAAATATGCAGCTGCATGGGAGTGACACTACATACATGATGCAGAGAAAGTGCTCAGTTATAATTTATGAGCTGAAGAAGTACATGTTTAATTAATTTTAGCATTTGAGAACACTATTGTGCTGGTGTGCTAACTCATAGTTATGTTTCAATGCAAAAACATTTACATGCTAAATTGCTCACACAGAGAGATTAGGTGAAACTCAAGTTCAAAAGACAATGACTGCTTCAACACAGCCATTTAATCTAGGTCAGGATGAGGATTTTAAAAATCTGGTTCCCTCCAGGGTGCCTATGCAGGCACCCCAGGAGCCAGTTGGAAGATGGGACAGAGTCCACAAAGCTCCACAGATTCAGAGCCACCTGAATCAATCATTTTTTCTTTGTTCCTCCAACACTGCTTGAAAACAACTGATCAGCATTTGTCTGCAGTGGGGAAAAGCAAGGCATTGAAATGAAACATTCCCATGGGAATGCTAAGCTTTCCTTGCCAAGAGAAGGCATTTATTTAATTTCTATGTGGGTTCTCTCTGTGACTCCTGAAGTGTTGACCCTGCTCTGCCAAGCCCTCCACAGGCTTCTTCTGATTTGCAGCACTGCATGGTTAAACCCCGAGGAGCTGTATCAGATTTTAAACCTTGATCCTGAATTTCCAGTGAGTTTTTAATACACCATTTCTGGCTAGATGTGAGTTGGAGGTTGTATTGTGGGTGTACATTTTGTCCATACCGTGAACTAACTTCAAGCTGGATTTTAGTGTAGCTATGGCCAAAGTTAGCATCCTAAAATGGTTAATACTATTTTTTATGGGCAGCTTTTAAGTCAGGTAACATGTCTTGCTTGTGATAATAAAGTAGAACATCTGAATGGCCACCAGAAAGCTTGGCCCTTGGAGTGAATTGTTTTGGAAGTCACTTGGGTCTTACTCTGGGAGAAAGGCAATAATGGACCTGGTCAATGGAGTGAAAGTGGTGGGATCCTTAGGTGGGAGTGACCACGTGCTCCTGTAGTTTATGATACAGAGGAAAGGGAATACTAATCGAAGTCAAACATGTGTTCTAGACATTAGCAGAGCTGACTTCAGGAAATTTAAGGAAATACTGAATGTGAATCCATGGGCAGGAATACTAAAAGAGAAGGGAGTTAATGATGGATGGGAGTTTCTTAAAAGTGAGATACTGAAGGCACAACTGTAAGCAGGGCCAGCAAGAAAAAAAGAGTAACGTAAAGCAACCAGAATGAATGACCAAAGAACTTTTAACTGAACTAAGATTCAGAAGTGGAAAAGAGGGGAAATTCCAAAATAGGAATTCAAACAAATAACCAACATATGTAGGGGAAAGGTTAATAAGACTGAAATGCAAAATGAGCTCAGGCTTGCCAGAGTGATTATAAACAATAAAATAAAGGGTGGGGGGTCATTTTCATTCTGGAAAGAAGTGACTAGTGGATTGCCGTGGGGTTCACTTCTGGGCCCAATACTGTTCAACATCTTAATGACTTAGGTCAGTGGTCCTCAAACTAAGGCCCGAGGGCTGAATACGGCCCTCCAAGATCATTTACCTGACCCTTGCTCAGGGTTAACCTTAGTCTTAAAATGACTTGAAATCACACACAACAACAACAACAACAATCCTATCTCATCAGCCAAAAGCAGGCTCACACTTCCCATTGAAATACTAATAAGCTTATATTTATTAAAATTGTACTTAATTTTAATTATTGTTTTTAAGTGTTTTTTGCACTACAAATAAGATATGTGCAGTGTGCATAGGAATTCATTCATGTTTTTTTCATATTATAATCTGGCCCTCCAACAGTTTGAGGGATTGTGGCCTGGCCCTCTGTGTAAAAAGTTTGAGGACCCCTGACTTAGATGAAGGTTTAGAAGGTATGCTTAGCAAGTTTTTAGATGACACCAAATTAGGAGGGATAGCTAATAATCCAGAGTACATAATCAGAATTAAAAATGATCTTCTGTATACCCTCTATACTTCTCATTCAATAAATTCCTCTTGTTTTTATTTCTTTAGCTCTCCCATCAAGTATGCTAAGGCCAGCTTCCAGTTTCTTTCAAATGTTTCATGATTTTCAAATTTCAGATTGCTAGAAATCTTAGCCATCTGTGCATAATCCCACAGTTTATCCTTTCAATTTTTGATACTTAATGTTTTCTCCCCTTTCCAGTCTTTGGCAATTGTAATGCGTGCAGCCGCAAAGCTGTGCAAACGAATTTCTCTCTCTGGTTATTCTAATCTATCTCTGAATATCCCTAATAGGTATAGAGGGTTAAACAAGATGTGCATAAATCCTGTGGGAATCAGTGATGGAAGCCAAGGTGGTAGGTAGCACTGGGGGTGGGTTGAGGGGTAACTGTACTGTGGGTGGTGTATGTGTATATTTCTTCAATATATATGGTTGGTGTATTTTTGAAATAAAATAAAATATTATAAAAAAAGAAAAAAAATCAAAATGATCTTAACAGATGAGAGAGCTGGGCCAAAATTAACAAAAGTATTTCAACAAGGACAAATGTAAAATTTGGCAGAAAAAAAAATTAAATGCAAAGATACAGAACTCAACAACAGTACATGTGAAAACGATCTTGGAGTCTTCATGGACTACCGGTTGAATATGACCAAACAATGTGATGCATACCTGTTATATTTCCTCTGACCTGGTGAGTTAAGGTTGGAGATTTGTTTATGCAGGAAGTTTTTCACCTGCCAGTGAAAAATCAGCAACAATGGCACAAATTAAATCTCTTTAGGAAGTTGTTTCATAGCTTTGGAGTAGCCATCAAGAAGGCTGTCTTCTGTATTCTCTGCAGACAGCAAAACAAATACCACAGGGGGTGTTAACCCTTCCCTATGCTATTCAAAGCACACACATACGTGCGCGCGCGCGCACACACACACACACACACAGAGGCTAGGGTTACACTTTAAAATGTACCTATTCCAACTTACATAGAAATTCACCTTAAGAACAAACCTACAGAACCTATCTTGTCCATAACTTGGGGGCTTCCTTTATAGATAGATAGATAGATAGATAGATAGATAGATAGATAGATAGATAGATAGATAGATAGAGATAGGTCAGTGTACTGTGTAGATGTGTCCTGGGAAAACAATTAGATCTAGACTTTGAACTCCTTTATATTTTATCAAAGTGTTTTACTAATCTCTTTTAAAAGGTTGTACAATACAACTATCTCTCTTTTTTTTTCAAAAGGAAGTTCCACCCAGAAAGCATGAGAAGCCTAAAGAGATACTTTTGTTTGAGCTCTTTCTTCTTCGTGGGACCAGAACTTGCATTGACCGAGTTGTTGGCTGGGGAGCTTTTCCTTTATATAATAATAATTTTGACACAGTGAATGGGAAATTTAAATGTCCTCTTCTCAGAGGTCACTACAACCATAAAATTGATAGGTTCCAAAAAATTGAAAATTTGATTTCTTCAGACTTGGATCACTGGTTGTGCAACCTCTATTTTCAGGTTAGTGTGAAGTAACTTTACTAATATCTATTCCTAGTGGCCTATTGTGGGTGCCACTTCGGTACTTTCAATAAATGCTATCTACAGTACTTGTCAAAGTATATTTTATGCACGAGAGCAACATTCTTGTCTAACATGAATTCAGACTCATGTTAAAGAGAGAAGTAGGACTTGTTATGCTTGAAGTTTCACTTCTCAGTGCCCTAACACCAAGGGTTTGTGACTTGTTCAGAAACTAACACCCTCTTGAAAATGTGCAGTGTAGAACTTGAGTATTACTTTAATATTTGAACTTCAAAGTAAATTCACAAGACCCATTGAGGCTCGTGGCTATGGGGAGTAATTGAATTCTTGGATTCACAAATTGATGGACAGTTGTGTTTTTAAATTACTGCACTGCATACTGAGAGCATTTAGGACAGGAATTACGAGAATTAAGAAGAAACTAATGACTCTAGGACCCCTGCAGTGGAAGTTCCCAGAGAATCGTAGATCAACCCTTTTGATTGAACATTTGAGAATATTAGAAGAATAATTTTGCATATGGCTGACCTATTCATATAACACGGTTTTCTCTTATCAGATAATTAAACTACCACGGTATTCAGATGAACAGAATGAATATGAGGCAGGCCTACAACCCTCTTCAAATCTTCTTGTTTGCTCAAATATAGCCGAGAAGAATGGTGTTTCAAAGACAGAAGTAACAGGCGGACTACAAGAAGATGAACTGAACAGTTTGTGCCTGCAACCATGTCATTCAAGACCTTTTGCCCCACTGCAAGGTTAGATATTTATTACTCAATAAATCAACAATACTCCATTTATTCTAAAACCATAGGTCTGTAATGAAAAAACATTTTTCAGTCATGTAAATGTTTTTAATGTCTTTTTGGGTGTTGAATTTTAAAAAGTCACACCACACACAGTTCTTTCACAAATTTCATTATAACAACATGGAAATGTCAAAACACATTGTGAAAAAAGCTATAGACCCATCACATTGTTTTTTGGGACATGTCCTAGGATGCTTCCAGGATGCTTTCTTGTCAGAGCTCATGGGATGCCAGGATTTTTACCATCTTGTGGGAGGCTTCTCTCATATCCCTGCATGAGAAGCTGGAGCTGACATATGGGAGCTCACTCCACTTCCCAGATTTAAGTCCTGCCGGCACAAGGGTTTAACCCATTGCGGTGCCAAGGGCTCCTTGAACTGCTATACTGTATGTTTCAGAAAGATGGGCCCAATTTGAAATCACGATATCTCTGCAACTACGAACTGGCCATTAATGAAAACCTTACCATATGAAAGAGTGGGAGTTTCAAATTATTTTCTTTAGATCATCTCTCAGCACACAAACAGCCCCTAGTCTCACTCTTTCCCAAGATGGCAGACCTGTAACTAAGACCTAATGAGATATTCTCAATTTGTAAAGTTATTTTTTAGATTTGTTTCTGACTCAAAGTGGTTAGTAAAACTTGCTAACTTGGTAACTCATCAAACCATTTGTAACCTTTTGTGCAATTGTAACTTGTTGCCGTCATGAAATATACCACTTTGAAATTGGGTCCATCGTTTTGAAACAACCGGTATAATTCTTCACTGAAAACATACAAATGTTTTCTTCTACACCATGTTAATTTGCAAATACAGATGCAGTAACAGGAGATTGCTGCAACTAAAAGATGAGCATGTATCTTTGTGCAATCTTGTATAGTGCCGCTTTCTAGGTAAATTCTTCTCTGAAGCTGAAACCCCTTACCTCCCAGTATACAAAGACTTACAGAACAGAATCCTCAAAAATAATTTTCGTATTGTTTGTATTTATTTACTTGGAGCCTTCGTTACAAATATTATTAGCTCTTAATATCCCCTGTGGGTTTGTTTTCTAATATATATCCATGCCTTGCTATGCTGTTTCTGCTGGTAATATGTTGCTAAGAGATTTAATAATGGGCAAACAAACACAACATGTGGTAATCCATTTCAAATTAAAAGTTTATTAAACGCTAGCTTGATGACTTTCTGGCTATTTACAATTAAAGGAGCAAACCTTAGGGAACTGGGGACCACGTGGTGAAACATACAGCTTTGCCATTTCTAACAGAACGAATGCATTTATAATCTGCGGCAAGCTGTTGCTCATTGATAGATTCCATAAACACTATATTTGTTCTCCTAGGACAAGACATAAAACTATGCTAAAGTGACACTAATGCCGAGACATACAAGCTAGGAAAACGTAAGAACTTAAATAAGAGTGGTGCTTCCTCTTTGACACTTTGCCAAGATTCAAGAAAATTCTAATACGAGATGCTCCAAGATACAACTGGGTTAGGAAACATGCAATGCTCTTCCTTACACATTACTCATTGTGGGCTATTCTGGACTGCCAACTCCCCTTGCTCCCTTTAATGGATAGATTTTACAAACAAGGAAAATTGACAGGGAAACTAGGTTGTTAGTCACAGGAAGAGTTAACATGGTGTGAATTCTTTGTGAACCATGCCTGAACTTAGGAGGAGATTGGTTTGCCTTGTAATGAATGCAAGAGTTTTCCATTGGAAGAGTTTTTTCTTCCCCTCCTGCTTTACCTCAGGACAAACTTAAGATCAACTGCTAATTATAAGGTGTGTTCTTCCATTATGTGGAGTCATCTATTGATGGTAATAGCTACTTAGCTTTTCCCCTCATCACACAGGGTTGCACTTGATGGCTCTTAAGACATTACCATTTTAACTTGTGAGTTTACCTTGAAATTAGCCCTGATAAGTCCTGTATTACTTTCTTCCAGATAAGAGTGCATAGGATTTCAGCTGTATATTTCTTCTTGTTGAATGCTAAATCTCACAACCTTCTAATAAGGACTTTTAGGGGCCATTTATCTTTGGATCCTGATGGCGATTTCCAGGAGACAATGTTTGGGAACCACTTCATACACTATGTTAGTGATCCAAACTTTTCCTTGGCAAAGAAAAGCACACAAAACCTACCAATTTTAAGCAGCCTGTTTTTTTCCAGTGCTTTACCTCCCTTGCTGTGCTACAATGCTAGAGGGCTACCCGCCCCAAATATCAACATGAATATTTTATAGCTATATAGCAAGGGAGTTCATTTTGCTTCCAAGCATTCACTATTAGAGGGAATGGTAAATTTTAAATGATAGGTCTGAATTTTAAGAGCGCACTTGTCACAGCTTTTGAGACACCATGTTGATATCTGTTGGAGACTGTTAAGAAAATCAGGAGCAACAAAAAGGAAATGCTAAATTTGCCATACCTATTAAGAGTGAATGTTAAGCTAAGCTTGTATATTCAGTTTTAAATTGTCTTAATGAATATTGCCAGTAAAGAAACATCTTGAGATTTTGAGTGATCTAATAATTTATAGGGCAGATTGATTTTTGCTACTAGAAAATAATGCATGTCCTGTATTTCTTGTTGTGTATATGATTTGAAGTTATTTCCTTACTTATGGTGACCCCATGAATTCCATAGGGCAGTGGTTCTCAACCTGGGGTCCCCAGATGTTTATGGCCTTCAACTCCCAGAAATCCTGACAGCTGGTAAACTGTCTGGGATTTCTGGGAGTTGTAGGCCAAAAACATTTGGGGACCCCAGGTTGAAAACCACTGCCATAGGGTTTTCTAAGGTAAGAAACACTCAGAGGTGATATGCTTTTGCCTTCCTCTGAAATAGGTTACAGCACCTGATATTCCTTGGCAGTCCCACATCCAGCTGCTCAGCAGGGCTGACACTGCTCAGCTTTCCAGCATCAGACAGGATACGTTGCCTTCAGGGTATTTTAGATCTTATTTATTTTTAGAATTTTTATCCCTCCCAAAAACCTCTTGGAGTTGCTTACATATAAGCTTAAGTAAGTTTCTAAATCTCTCTCTCTCTCTTAAGAAAACTATGCCTGAAGGCTTACAATCCAAATAGACATGACAAAGAAAAGGGACAAGAATGAGGAGAGAAAAGGGGGAGAAAGAAAGAAGCCATTCAGCAGGTTCTGCTTCCTCTCTTTATTGTTCCTTCTGCACTCAGATGGAATCGTTCATGCACTTCCTCTGTCTCTTTACTTATTTGGCCATTGCTTTCATCACATGCATTTTTGACTTCTGTGTGAAAAATTCATAAAGATATTTTTTTGGCAGAAAAACATATTTTTATATATAAATGTTTGAGTTTTTTTGCACTTAACATCTTCCCCGAAGTTCTAGAGAGTTATATGAAATTCCCTTATTGAAACAGCTTCAGTCATATATGTCAAACTCAAGGCTTGCAGGTCGAATCCATCCCACCACATCATTTTATGTAGTCCATGAGGTCCGGACACATTCCAGAGCTTGTATCTGGCACCGGCATCTCTGTAAGTACTAGCTCTGTTCTCTGTATTTCATATGCAGCAGGCACAGGAGCAGGTTTCATCTTGAATTCTGAGCATTGGTACATGCTTCTGCATTTCTCTGTTCAGCAACTCATATGTGGTGGCACAGTTATGACAACACTACCAAGGCACCCTGGCCACCCTCCAAAGTAGAACGTCCAGTGCTAAAGGATGGTGTGTGATTTGGTGTTTCAAGTTATTTATTTATTTATCAATTCTGTATACCACCACTCCCCGAAGGCTCGGAGCGGTTTACAATATACACATGTGATACATTACATATAAAATCAATAACAATATGTTCAGTTACATATAGTGTTACAATAACAGTCTTACAATGACCAACGGCTTTTTGAAGGCTGATATAGCCCACAGTGAAAATAACTTTGACACACATTACTTCAGTGGCTACTGAAGGCCCAACCCCTTTGATTGTCTTTTTGGCCTCCTCCCTCATAAATGCACTCCCTCACAAATACATTTTTTAATTTTCCCCCCACTCCTATCTTATCCAGGGTTTTATCATTTTACCTTGTGCATTTGGCCCACCCATTGTGTTTGACTTTCTATTATGTTATTTTGCATTGTTTATTTTATCTTGTTCTTTATGTATTTTATTGTGATGTAATTTTTTGTTGTTTTGTATTGTATTGTATTGTATTTTTGAACTTGGCCTCATGTGAGCCACCCAGAGTCCCCTTTGGGGAGATAGTGGTGGGGTATAAATAAAGTACATATATATACTGGTCCCCTTCCAGGTATTGTGAATAGTTTATGGCATATAAAGCCCTTATATAGCTTAGGTCCAGACTGGGGGCCCATCTACATTGACCATTTGATGGAGCTCCATGTGGATTTGAAACTGTGACAGCCACAAAGTGCATGCCTCCAATTTGTGCTGCAGCATGGATTAAGTGATATAGAGAAAGTAGCGGGAAAGTCCGAGTTAAGCTCTTTAATATGCTGCAGTAGATGCCAATATATACCAGATCCCAGGGCAAAATCAGTTTCGCAGAATGCAGAACGTATTGTAGATACTTGCCTTTGCTGGAAGGCTTTGTAGAATTCTGTATTTCTTTTTTTTTTTTTTGGGGGGGGGGGGAAGCTGATGAAAAATCCAGCATGTATTTTTTAAGTAGTCTTTCATATTGATTTATTTACATTTCTATGCCATGTTTCTCTCAGTGCGGGACCCAATGCAGCAATGTAGTGTGAGATTATTTTATGCAAATAAGACATGCTGCCTTTTTTGAGATCCATTTAACTCAGTAGAATTTACACTCTACTATCTGGGATCCCAGTTCTAGATAGAGATGTGAACGTTTCTCAGTGTTATATCAGTGATTTCGCAGAATCTATCATTGTTCTATTTCTGGAAGCCAACTGTTACCAATAGTGCTATGGATTTTGAAGAGGCACAAATAGAGAGCAAAGGGGAGAAATGTGCCAAGAGGAAGATGTGTCAAGCAAATTCTTGTCATGACTGCCTTTTACCTGGAAACATATGTCCTCATTGTGACAGACCATGTGGATCCAAAATAGGTCTTTACAGTCACTTATGGACCCACTGCCAACGCTGTACCTTTGGAAGACAATTATACTCAGCTACTAGGGATTGCCTATAATGATGATAATATTTTCACAGAATCTATATTTGCCCCATTACTATTTCAAATTGGATTGCAAATTGTTTCTTTTATTCATGCTGAAATCTGTTTTTATACACTTTTTTAAAAAGTACACATTTGTTTAGGAATTTTACCTAATGTGTACATACTTAAATTATCTAAAGAAAGACGTTTCCCAACAGTATGTACTCTTAGCTATTTACCTTTTTAAAATGTATGCAGTACATTGTTCACACTCTGTGTCTTTGAAACTATTCTCAAGATTTCCAGCTGTTTGTATTCTTAAGACAATGGATGCTTTGTTTGCAAGAAGACTTGGGACATCCCAAAAGATTATGCCATTAAGACTGTTGAATCCAGAAAAATATTTTTCCATCAGTATACATCACTCCCATTCTCTGCTAAGTAACTCTTGAAATTGACGATCTGTGCCTTCATGTTGTCTCTTGGCTTATTGGTGAATGCATGACTTTCATAGTGTTTTCTTAGACATGGAATACTCAGGGTGGTTTTGCCAGACTCTTCCTCTGAAATAGGATCATAGAATCATGGAATCATAGAGTTGGAAAAGACCTTGTGGGCCATCCAGTCCAACCTTCTGCCAAGAAGCAGGACAATTGCATTCAAAGCACCCACAACAAATTGCCATCCAGCCTCTGTTTAAAAACCTCCAAAGAAGGAGCCTCCACCACAGTCTGGGGCAGAGAGTTCCATTGCTGAACAGCTCTCACAGTCGGGAAGTTCTTCCTAATGTGTAGGTAGAATCTCCTTTCTTGTAGTTTGAAGTCAAATAGAGCTTGTAGTGCCTGGTATCTACTGACAGTACTAGTACTAACAAGAGCTGATGCTGCTTAGCTTCCAAGATCAGACAGGATCTGGTGCCTTTAGAGTTTTTAGGCTGACATAACTGAAGTTACTAAGGATTAAACCTGGAACATTTCTATAGTTAAGACTGAGTAGGATTCCTTGAAAACACATATCTCTTTGAAGAAAGAGAGGTGTGCCGTTGTCCTGGAGACATTTATTTGAAAGGGGCTGTAAAACATCTACCTCGATATATTCTGAAATATACACACCAGTAAAAAGCACCCCTTCTGTGGGTCTAGTTCATGAGAGCTATCTGGCTTAAAAGCAAGAATAGGAAATTTCCCAGGTAACTGCTAAAACAAACAAACTTGCCATTGACTCTAATGAAATCAAGGTAAAGGTAATTATCCAGTTTTTTTAATCAAGACATAATAAGTTTCAAAGGCAAGCCTTTCTGCTAAATTCAAAATGGGCTCTAGACTGGGCCCTAATAGCAGATGTCTTGGTTTTGTGAAAAAAACATTGATAGCTCATTCACGCTTGGAAGTTCCCATGAGCTAGAATGAAAAAAAAAACCCATTCTATCTCTGACAAGTAATATGATATTTTCCAGGGGTGGGTAGGGTAAGGGCTGGTGTTTGAACAATCCACTTTGCATGTGTTCTCAAGTCTGAGCACCTTTTGATCTCTGATTCAAATTCCGTTAAGGGCTGCTGTGATCTATCTATCGTGACATAAGCAACATTGTTGTCAGATGCATCTCTCTGTTGTTCCTTCCTGTTGACATCTGAAAGCATTTAGGTCCCATTTCACTGTAAGCAAACAGCAACAACAACAAATGAGAGTGCCAAGACACAATAAAGCCTGCCAAGTTAAAAATTAACATGAGTCAATTTCTCTGACTGTAGGTACACACACTGCTTTTATTTTATATACTAGCGGAAGCATGCATAAACTAGTATTGTATAGGATTTGATTGTCCGTAATTATATTTGACATGGCATGTATGTTGCACAGGCAAATGTGGAAAATCAAGAGAGTAGGAAAATGTCTCTGTATGTGCTCTGCACAAAAGCACACACAATGCTTCCTTTTCCTGTTTTAGAAATTATACAGTTTTTTTTGTTTACCGGATCATTGTTACTGTTTGCTGGAAAGGTAGGAGCAAGTGCGTTATTTCCAAGTAGGAATCCCACCTAAGAATCAGTACATCTTCCTAGCAGTGCTACATTCTTACACTTAGAAAGCAAAAATTCTTGGCACAGTAGATACTCATTCACCACAGTAAGTACATATTATTTACCCTAGACAACGCTAGAAATGTCTAGCTATCTAGCCATCCCCTCCCCACAACTAATAAAAAAACTGTTCTCATTTGTTGCCATGAATAGGCAAAATTTGGTTGCTGTTGGCTAATCCATTGGTTCAACTCTTGAGTAGTTCATATGGAGTAAAGAAAGCTTACCAGAAAGTCTTACATATATATCTACCAGTCCATTTCCTGGAGAGAGAGAGAAAGATCCTAGCTAGAATGCTTCAGTGATGCTTGTATAATGTTGTTGTTTATTTGTTGAGTTGTTTCAACTCTTTATGACCTCATGGAGCAGCCCACGCCAGAGCTCCCTGTCAGCTGTCGCCACCCCCAGCTCCTTCAAGGTCAGGCCAGTCACTTCAAGGATACCATCCATCCATCTTGCCCTTGGTTGGCCCCTCTTCCTTTTTCCTTCCATTTTCCCCAGCATCATTATCTTCTCCAGGCTTTCCTGTCTTCTCATTATGTGACCAATGTACTTAATCTTTGCCTCTAATATCTTTACCTCCAGTGAGCAGTCACCCTTTATTTCCTGGAGTATGGACTTGTTTGATCTCCTTGCGGTTCAAGGCAATACATACTGTTATTGAGACCTGTGCACATGCAGCAAGTTGAAATATATCTAACTACACAAATTTAAGATCATGCTGCAAGAATGGTTACTATAGGAAGAATACAAGTAAAAGTACAGTACAAGTGTATTTGTGTATTTTATTTGTGTCCCATTTTAAAGAAAGGACAGATCTGATAATCTCCCACTGTAAACAGAGGCAATGGTGGGTCCTGCATTACTTGGGTTAGGAAATTATTCTGTATTTTAATCCAGACTGTAAAGGAACTTGCCAAACTTCTGAACTTATTTCAGGGAGAATGTTTGGCATCATCATTGAATTCACAATTCATTTTAAGATGAAACCAAAGGCCATAGCAATGCGCCAGTGGTTGCAAATTGAAAACATACAGCAGCTTCACTGCAGCTGGATCATGGCTTACTGTTTCTTTCTCCCATGGACCTGCTATTAATGCACCCCATTTGGTTTCAGTAAATCAGCTCTACTGAAGGAATAACAGTAAGAGCTTTAAACAGTTGTGTGGGTCTTTAATGGCAAATTTGTTTTGACAGAGCTGCTTTGCCAATGTCTGGGCCATCCCAAACTGATGCCAACTGACAGTGCTTTGGTGTTCCCGGAGCAAGGGAACATGTGGAAGGAATTGTTCTTTTACATTTCACAGCTTGTCATTTCCTCCGCAGGGCGACCTTTGACCTCTCTGAGAGATTCTGACACCCATAAGGGAAGTATTCCCACTGTTGAAAAGGAAGTGGGAAAGCAGTTTAATGCTGTGAGAGGTTGGGAACGGTGTGTGTCAAAAGAAACTCAGAGGAAAAGAAAGAATAAGCTCTTGAAATGTTTCCAGCAGGTTAGAGCTTTTATCACCGCGGATGATTTGCTAACACTTTGGAAATAGATTTGCTTTGCATATGTATTTCGATTAGGAAAACACACATCTCCGCACTCTTGGTGATATCATCTGTCAATTATTGCACTAGGCAGATGAAGCCATGGACAAATTTAAATCAAATGTGAAGGATCAAACAGAGCACTACAAAAAAAAAAAAGGTATGAACAGGCCCCGGCTGTCTCTCAACCCCCCGCTTTTCCTTGGCCCAATGTGTTTGCAATTACAAGGTGTGCACTGAATGTACTGACAACCTCAGATTAAGGTTGGTGTTTCTATGACGTTTTTACATCCCTTGCATTTTATTTGGCTATTTATATTCATGGATGATGGTATGCCCCTCTTTTCCCTCACACCAATATTATTAGCAACATCCCTTGCTAATAGAGGTCTCCTTTCCAAATTACTTTTTCCAGCTAATATGGTTTTGAAGATCAAATGAATTGAGAAAGGTCTTTGACTTCCAGAGGCCAGAGCAGGATTTTTTTTTAAAAAAAAAAAACCAAGATAAAGTATTGCCACTTTAGACTTTATATTCCCCAGCCACATGTTCCTGGAGAACCCATAAGCAGGGCATAAAAACAATGACACTGCTTTTTTCATTGTTTGTCCTCAGTATCTATTATTCAGAAGTATACTTACAGTGGCCATTTAGGTATTGAAAAAAAAAAAAGATGGAAGAGGAAAAATTAATGCATCACCAAAAAAAGAGCATAAACGCAAATTATTTGCATAAAGTTCATATATCATTTGGGACCATATTATTTGAAAGACTGCATACCCTCTAGGCACCAGATCTTTGTGATCTTAAACCCTAAATAGGGCATTCCCAATTAATAGTTGGATGGGAGACTGCTAGGGAATATCAGGTGCTGTGGGCTATGATTCAGACGAAGAAACTGATAAGAGTCTCCTCCTTTGCCTAAAAAATTCTATGAAATTCATGGGGTCATCATAAATCAAGAGGCGACTAGAAGAAACATTGACACACATTATCTCA
Source organism: Anolis sagrei ordinatus (assembly GCF_025583915.1). NCBI lineage: Eukaryota > Metazoa > Chordata > Lepidosauria > Squamata > Anolidae > Anolis > Anolis sagrei. Next base: position 167,768,182 of record NW_026847438.1, on the reverse strand, counting down.
TATGGATCTCCCTTTGAAAGTTTTGAGGGGAGGACTTTCCCATGATTCTGCTATACTCAGAGACATATTTGGTGAGGATGCAAGAAAGACCATCATCATTGGTGTGCCCTAGATAGTGGAATTTCCTTACAAGGTAGGGTAGTCCCCTCCCTTTCCTATTGTTGCAAAGTTTAAAAGCTATTTTAAAAAGAAATAGGATAGATGAGATGCCAAAGAAAGACGTTTTAGAGTGTGGGTGCTTTCCCTCCCCTTAGTGTTGTGCTTTAAATAGCTTGTAATTATATCTTAATTTTTAAGCCTTAGTAACTCATCATTTTATAGCTTAAATGTAATCTTATTTGATGATTTGAATTAGCCATTAAACTATATTTTCATATTTCAAAATATTTAGCTTAGTTTTGCTGTTAGCTTTGTGGGATAATAAATATATTACATGAATTTTAAATGTATGATATATACTAAGAAATAGTTACTTTAATTCAAACAGCAAAACCATATGGTGTCAGGGTGGGGAAGACTATGTCTAGGTGGTCCGTGTTTCTGTTTGGGTTGCTAACCAGGAGTTCATGAGTGATTTCAAAGATTTTGCTTCTTTCCATTTGAATAGAGGTTGTCTTCAGAAATGACATCATCCTCTGTAAAGGTGAGTATATAGGTACATATATTGGCTCTGGAACATGGAAATCCCACACAACTACCATATCACTCTCTTTGAGCATTTAACAGCTAGTGGTCATGCTGTCTGGGGGATGCTGGAAGTTCTAGTCTAGAAAAGGAACTCTTCTGGGATCTAACCTGTACAATCTCTCCCCTTTCTTTTTGGCATTTTCCCCAGGTCCAAACCTTCTTCCCCAGGTCCAAATCTTTCTTACTAATGTCTTCCTCCTCCTCCCCCTCCCCCCCTTCTTCATCATCATCTTGCAACAGAGCATCATTTCCAGTGGTGGCTAATGGCTTACATCCATCAGAATAGTGAATGCTGGTTTTATTTCAAAATTCAAAGTCACAATCCAGGTTGGGACCAAAGGTGGATTCAACAGTTTGGATCACTTCTTTAAAGTTTCAGCAAATCCACAACCCTGTTGATATGGAAGCAACTTTCTCCAAGGGACCATTTGAACATATTTGGATATGCCAACATTGTTAAAAGAAATAAATGCCCAAATATGAATCTATTACCTGGTGGTTTGCTCTTTTTCATTAATTGGTTTTACTTCTTTTTATTTTAAATATGAATAAAGAAATGAAAGAGAAAAAACCTACAGAAACCATAAAACCTTGTATCAATAAAAAGGTCTTTCCCTCTGTATAACACATGTAAAGGTAGGCAGGCTTCCATGGGAAGTGGCTTCCAAAGTTGAAGCACCACAGATGAAAAGATGATGTTAGAGTGAGCCATTTTTGAAGGATTCCTTCAGCTACATATATTAGATTGTTGGTGTTTAATTGCTTTTTCTTACTGTTTTGTAGTTTTATGCAGCTTCAGTTATGTATTTTATTTTTCATAGCATTTATAGTGGTCCTTGAAGTGACTGGCTTGACTCTGAAGGAGCTGGGAGTGGTGACAGCCCACTGGGAACTCTGGCATGGGCTGGTTCATGAGGTCATGAAGAGTTGGAAGCAACTGAACAAATATAAAAAATATTGGTTTGAGTGTTGGACGCAACACTGGTGACCAGGATTTCAATCCCCAGTCAGCTGTGGAAACCCACTGGGTGACTTTGGGCAAGGCATGCTCTCAGCCTTAGAGGAAGGCAAGGACAAACCCCCTCCAAACAAATCTTGTCAATAAAACCCCATTATAGGTTCGTCTTAGGGTTACCAAAAGTCAGAAATGACTTGAAGACACACAATAAGAATAAGTATTTCCTTTTAAAGGCATTTTCAATCAACTGTGTAATAGTTGTTGAGCAAGACAGTATGCAGATACATCTGTAAACACAACTACTGTATTTTACACACACCTTCATCCTGAAAGTAGTGTTTTTGTCATAAGCAGGTGTGCTTTGTTTTTTATTTATCATCATCTTCTTTTTCTTCCTAGTGTTTGTCCCATGAATTTGCAGGGCCCGCTTGTTTGCTTTTTGTTCTCCACTTGTTCCTGTCAGTTGTGTCTCTCATTGTGAGACATTGCTTTAGCCGTGTCATGTTTCAAACGGTAGAACCAACACGTTTTAGGTCTGCCACATGGCATGCCACCTATAAATTCCATATTCAGCATGGTTTTAGCCATGAAACCCTCATCATTTCATTGCACATGTCCAAACCATCTCAGACAGGATTCCTTCATCTTCTCAGTGATAGGAGCAACTTCTATGATGGAGCACACTGTATCTGAGCATCCACATTTCCATAGTGTACAGAGTTTGCTCGATGGCCTTAGTGGTCAGCCAGCACTCAGTGGCATACAGAGCAACTGGTCTCATCATTGTCCTGCAGATTTTTGATTTTATGCAGATTTGGATTTTCCTATCACACGTTACACCTGTCATTGGTCTCCACTTCAACCATGCAGCATTTACATGACCATGACCATCTGACAGTATGTTGCCAGTAGAGGTGATCTTAGAGCTGAAGTATTTAAAGCTGGTCAATTTATTGAGGTCAGCGCCATTGATATTGATGGAGCTATCCTGTACAGTTGGTCCATATTCCATGTACTTAGTTTTTGAGATGTTAAGCCATAGACCGAAATATTTGCAGATGATTTTTCCACACTTGCATTTGAGTCTGCAACTCTATCCACGACTCGACGGTTAACATAACATCGTCAGCATACAGTAGCATCCAAGGATGCGGTTTCTGTATGTCTCTAGTGATTGCATCCATGCATAGTATGAACAGAACTGATCTTTGATGGACTCCAACTCGGACAGTGAAGGGCTTGCTAATTCCTGTAGTGCATCTTACCACACTTGTTGGATCCGCGTGTAGCATCTTCATCATATGTATTCTTCCGGTACTCTTTGTGATCTCAATAATTTTATTCCATCATGCTGATGCTACTCTTACCCCTGCCAATCAGCCCTGCTTATCTATCTCCAACAAATCCCAGGGAACAGCAGTTGTAGATTTTTATGGAAAAGCAATTGCAACTAAGTTTTGGCTTTGATTAATCAAATAATTTTTCTCCCCTTCCAGTTCATGTGTATCCTTCTTTCTCAGCAATAATGGGACTTCAGTCACCATACAAAATATTAAAAACAGTACAGACTACAAACTGTACAAAAGCATCTGTTATATTAAAAAATACACACCTATAGAGTGAAACCATTTAAAATTAATTAAAAGACAGTAAGATCCTCATAGTCACAGAACCTATATCTGCATTTTCATTTACTTGTGCCCAGGGAAAAATTGTTTCCCTGGGCATTTTCTAGGTCCTCCAAGCAATTCAATGATAACGCTTTTCCCAAATGTTGCACTGAAGGAGCTAGAAAGTTCCTAGAAAGGATACCTCTCTAGGAATCCTTAGGTCTCGCAGCACAGCTCTATGGCATGCTGATAAATTAAAATAAGGTAACTTAATTTGATGGCATATCCATGGTTTCACATAACTGCAGCCTGGCCAGAAAGTTATTTCATATGGATTGGTCCTACTGTTTTGTTTGTTTGGTTTTTTTTTTGAAAAAATCATCCACAGCACAATACACAGTTAAAAGAACATCACAGTCATGAGGAGAAGTGAGTAAGAAATGATGATGATGATGATGATGATGATGATAAAGCCTGATGGAACCAGAACACTTTTGCTTGCTAGAAGAGACAAACAAAGGGGGTCATTCTAGTTTTCTTAGAAGGTGGGAATTCAAAAGTCTGGGCCAGTATTAAGAAGGCCCTCCAAACATGCCACACCTTACAAATATTTCAATTTTTATTGATGGACAATACTTCATAAGGTGCACAGTTTCTTAAGAATCAAAGTGCAAGACTGCAGGGAGTGGGATTCGGGAATGCATCATCATCATCATCATCATCACCATCATCATCATCATCATCATCATCATCATCATCATCATCATCATCATCATCATCTAAAATAGCTATAATTGTTTCTTGGCCTAAAATAGGTATTCTGTTTTCTGCATAACACATAGACCTAGGATATAAAATGAATAGTGTTGGCATTGGTGCCAGAGTGCATACAGGATATAAAAGAAAATTGTGTAGTTATATCATCTGGAAAGGTTCTAGGACAGATGACATTTATGCTCGGTAGGTGACTTATGCTGTGAAAATACAACAGGCTTTCTTTTATATCACTTCCCATTCTATATAGCTTCACAAGAGCCATGGCTTCTGGCATGCCGCTTGCCTCTCTGTACCTGTACTATATATGGGATGTACATGTAATTACCAGCTAAAACCCTGGAAGCTTTCCCTATCAATAATTCCATATAGGCAATGTTTCAAAGGGATCAGTGACATTGTTGAAGCAAAAGAGTATTGATGCTTCATTCTAAATACCAGGATTACCTTCTATATGGGTAGGATCTTGGATCTGGGCTGATAAGATATCTCCATATTTAACCACATGATGAAGTAGAAAGCTTTCAGTTTTTCTTTTCCTAAACTTTTCATGTATTTTTGTTGTTGTTTCTGTGAAAAAATGTGAGAATGGATAACTTTTGCTAATTCAGTAGGCAAAAGTCCTCATCCTGCTCCTCCTTGTTCTTCGGTTTCTCCTCCTTCTACTTCCCACGTTGCTGTTCTCTAAGGACAGAGACCCAAAGCAACCCCCAATGTTAACAAACTATATGGTTTTAAAAATCCTACTGTAATCATGAACATAATCATTGCCTTCAGAGGCAATGTCAGTGTCTAGCAAAAGCTTATTCTGGTCATTCTTCAGACCCTATACCGCACAGATTCATGTTTTCATGAAACTAAGCCATAGAGGTGTGCAAAATTATTGTAACTCTTCATATTTCTTATCAAATTCGTGAAATTTGTGCATACAAATCAATATTAGAAACATGCAGGAAAGGTGTATGTATGTGTGTCATGGTGGGGATTTAGGAATCAAAACACTCACCAATAATTTTCGTTAAGATTCTGTAATATTCGGATGCCTCCCAAGGTCAATTTAATTTTCAGTATAATCACTAAGCAACTTTGGGGAAGCCAAGAGAACATAAGTCTTTTAAAAATCAATGCTTTCCTGTTTTTATTATTTATTTATTTACTACACTTGTATACCGCAGTTTCTCAGCCTAACTGGCGACTCAACGCGGTTTACAACAACAAAATATACAATCCACAGTATACAATTTAAAACCATAAAAAACATAATACACAATATCGGCACGTAGATCACAGTCCAATACATCTCCTAACTAAAATCGTGGTCCAGTTTCGTCATCCGTATTACCAATCCTTAATCAACAACATTCATTGCACCGAATTAACCAAATGCCTGCTCGAACATCCAGGTTTTTAATCTTCTTCGGAATACCATCAGCGAGGGGGCTGATCTTACCTCCATGGGAAGGGCGTTCCAGAGCCGAGGGGCCACCACAGAAAAGGCCCTGTCTCTCGTCCCCGCCAGCCGCACCTGTGAAGCAGGCGGGATAGAGAGCAAGGCCTCCCCAGAAGATCTTAGGGTCCTGGTGGGCTGATAGGCCGAGATACGTTCGGATAGGTAGGTTGGGCCAGAACCGTTTAGGGCTTTAAAGGCCAACGCCAGCACTTTGAATTGAGCCCGGTAGCAAATCGGCAGCCAGTGGAGCTGGTGCAGCAGAGGAGTTGTATGTTCCCTGCGCTCCGCTCCTGTTAGTATCATGGCTGCCGAACGTTGGACTAATTGGAGTTCCGAGCCGTCTTCAAAGGCAACCCCACGTAGAGAGCGTTGCAGTAGTCTAAACGGGATGTAACCAGAGCGTGGACTACCGTGGCCAAGTCAGACTTCCCAAGGTACGGGCGCAGTTGGCGCACGAGTTTTAACTGTGCGAATGCTCCCCTGGTCACCGCCGAAACCTGGGGTTCCAGGTTCATGTAGATGTTAAACAACATGGGAGACAATATCGAACCCTGAGGAACCCCACAAGACAAAGGTTGTGGGGTTGAACAGGAGTCCCCCAGTAACACCTTCTGAGACCGACCCTCAAGGAATGAGCGGAGCCACTGTAAAACAGTCCCTCCAAGACCCATTCCCGCGAGGCGTCCCAGAAGGATACCGTGGTCGACGGTATCGAAGGCCGCTGAGAGGTCCAGCAGCACCAACAGGGACACACTCCCCCTGTCGAGCTCCCGGCGCAGATCATCGACTAAGGCGACCAAGGCTGTCTCGGTACCATGCCCCGGCCTAAAGCCAGACTGTGCCGGATCCAGATAATCCGTGTCTACCAAGAATGCCTGGAGTTGTGAGGCCACCACACGTTCCAGGACTTTGCCCAAAAAGGGGAGATTGGAAACAGGCCGATAGTTGACGAATTGAGTGGGGTCCAGTGATGGTTTTTTCAACAGCGGTTTTATTACAGCTTGTTTTAAGCTGGCTGGAATTTGCCTTCCCGAAGGGAGGCATTAACCACCACCTTCACCCACTCGGCCAATCCCCCTCTGGCCTCCTTCAGAAGCCAGGATGGGCAGGGGTCTAGGATGCATGTGGTAGCCTCATTCCTCCAAGCACCTTGTCCACATCCTCGGATTGAACCAATTGAAATGAATCCATCAAAACCGGACAAGCAGATGCTCGTGTTACATCCTCAGAGACTGCCGTTAATATGGTATCCAGACCAGAGCAGATCAAAGCGACTTTGTCTGTAAAGAACTGAGCAAAAGCTTCACAGCGAGCTGCCGAGTCATCAGGGCACCCATCCTGCATGGTGGGTTTTAACAGGCCTCTGACAACTCGGAACAGTTCAGCCGGACGGTTCTTTGCAGACGCAATAGTGGCCGCAAAGAAAGTCTTCTTTGCGGCTTTTATTGCCGCGGCATATGCCCTTAAAAAGGACACAAACCGTGTTCGATTTGGCTCGCTCGGATCCGAACGCCACACGCTCTCTAGTTCCCTCTTCTTTCGCTTCAACGCTGCCAGCTCCTCAGTGAACCAAGGAGCTGGTTTAGCTCGGCTACTTGAGAGGGGACGTTCTGGGGCGATCGTGTCTATTGCCCTAGCCATCTCCCCATTCCAGAGAGCGACTAGGGCATCGACAGGATCACCAACCAAGGAGGCGGGAAATTCCCCAAGAGCCGTCAGGAATCCATCCGCTCCTGGGGCGGACCAACTTAATGGGTCCTCCACCTCTGCGGAGGTTAGGGGGTGCAGAGTCTAAAGCTGACCAGGTGGTGGTCGGTCCATGGCAACGGAGAGATGGATAACTCCTCAACACCGCCACCTTCCTCCCATCCCTGGCAGAAAACCAAGTCCAATGTGTGTCCAGCACTGTGGGTAGGGCCAGATACCTGTTGGGACAGCCCCATGGTTGCCATGGCAGACATGAAGTCCTGAGCCGCTCCCGATAGGCTGCCTCGGCATGGACATTGAAGTCCCCCAGCACAAGCAGCCGTTGGGACTCCAATGCCAGGTCCGAGACCACCCCCGCTAGCTCAGGCAGGGAGAGTAGTGCAGCGAGGTGGACGGTACACTAACAGAATCCCTAATCTGTCCCGGTCACCCACCCGCAGGTGGACGCATTCAAAATTTGTTGACTGCGGGATGGGGGCCCTGGTCAGAAGAATGGAATCTCTATAGACCACTGCAACTCCGCCTCCCCGCCCTCCGGATCTCGGTTGGTGCTGCACAGAGAAACCTGGTGGGCAAAGCTGGGTTAAATTTACACCTCCCGCTTCGTCCAACCAGGTCTCTGTGATGCACGCCAGATCTGCCCGTTCATCCAGGATTAAATCCTGGATGAAAGTTGTTTTACCGTTGACAGATCTGGCGTTCAACAGCACCACCTTCAATTCGGAGGGACCGCCATCCTGGTTACACCGACTTACCATATCAGGAGACCGATTTGGAATTACTAATGTTGTTCCACGTTCCCTAGGCCGAATTAAAGGTCTCCCTTTCCCGTATCTCCCCCTCCCCACCACGACTTCTATGGGGGCTCCCCGGCCAATGGAACACCCTCCCTCCTCCATGACGCAATCTACATTCATAGCTTCAAACCATGCTAAATTACTTCCGGGACTCCTCAGTCCACCCCATGCCTTACCTATACTACCACTGGTTACCAAAAGGGTTAACAGATACCAATACCAGGGAATGGGCAGCAGCATGGGTGAGATATGTTGGAAAATTCTCAATAAAACACTGTCAATCCGCTTGTCCCACGTTCTTAAATTGCACACATAGTTATATCAACTTTACGGATAATAAAAGGTTATTAAAGTGCAATAGGCATAACACTTGATTCTGACGTGCCTACATAAAGTGCGTCATGGAGGAAAATTAAAGTGCTGAGGTAAGGCAGGTTAGAAGGACCACTTCAGTGCAAAATGAGCTAAAGTGCTGGTAGCTAAAGTGCTGGAACTGGAAATTAGCAGCACCGTTCAAATGTTGATAAAAAATTATTGTAGCATATAATTATAAAGTGATTGGTAAATTAAAGTGCAGGAACTAGAATTTAGCAGCACCGTTCAATTTGTTGGTAAAAATTAATTATAGCATATAATTATAATACAATGACCACAGATTAAAACTAGTCCTTCTGGAGATGGAAACAGTGGACGCGATGATAGGCGTCACACGGATGGCGGCTATTCAACACACGTTCAACACAAGATGGTAGCGCCACAAGGGCAGGGAAATGGTCGGTCAACACAGTTAGTCCGCACAACACATAAATCGGTCAACACAATCAGTCTGCACAATGGATTGAGCAGCACAGTCAGTCGACATAGAAATTGAACAATGCCGCTGGTCACAGGCGTCAGACAACACAGGCGTCAGGTCGTATAATCAGTCAACACAGGCGGCCACAGGTGGAAATACAGGCAGGTCGCCAACTCCCAAGGCCGTGACCGGGTCTCTGCCTTAGAAGCTGGTCGCAATGAAAAGCCGGGCCTCCCTGAGCCTGAGGCGCCCAGAGGTCTGGAGGCAACGAGAAGCGCCAGCTCCGCCCAATGCCAGGAGCCAAGGCCGAGATGATCAGGCGAAGGGCCGGCCGACTGACGAGAGGCTGGCACGATGAAAAGCCAGCCTTCCTTAGGCCAGGGGGTGCCGATGGACCACGAGGGACGCTGGAACGCCAAAGCAACAGCAGTGTGGCGCCAACCGGAAACCAGGCCGAGGAGCAACAGCGCGCCCGGCCCCCAGCACCAGGCACGGTCCGCCTCCTCCGAAGGTCCAAGGCGCAACGAGGTGACAAGGGGGTGAGAGCCAGCCCCCGCGGCCGTAAAACCGCTGGGCAGCCAGACCGCCGAGGTGGCAGGCGCCCGGAATAGCGGAGTAGCGGAGGAACGGCGCGCCGGCAGCAAAGCGGAGTGCCAAGCCGAGCCGAACGCCGAGCGTATTAGCGCCAAGCCGAACGCCGAACGGCGCGGTCAGGACAGCGTCTCGGTAGGCCCTCCTGCAGGCCCTCCTGTAGTAATGGCGTCCGCGGCAGCGGCAGAGGTCCTATTTCTCCCGATGGTGAGGGGGGCGGTCGGGGGACCAACACACCTCCCGGGTCGTGGCTCGGTCGAGGGGTTGGGTGGTCTAGCAGCCGCAGTCCCAACTGGGAGGGAACGCTCTTGTTAGGCCCTAGATGGAGAAGGCCTTGGCGTTCTACCTCCCTCTCCTCCCTTTTCCTTTTAACTCCTCTATCTCAGATGAAAGCTCGCCAAACTCGCCAAAGAGCTCCCCAAAGGGCTCCTTCGAATCCCTGGGAGCTGGTGGTGGCTCAATCACCATAAGCAAAGGCACTGGGGGTAGAGCTAGCAAACTTAGACAGGAGAGTGAGAACATAGCATTCTGAGAAATGTAGTTTGGGAGGTGAGGCCCCCTGTGGCAGAGAATACAAAAGACCCAGTCCTAAACTACATTTCCCAGAATTTATTTATTTATTGTATTTTTTTACCCCGCTCTATCCCACCTTGAAGAGGACTAAGAGCAGCTTACGGTTTGGCAATAATTCAATGCCACAGCAAACATAAACATACAAATACAATATACATCATAACCAGTAAAAAAAAATCAGAAAAAAATCATAACTGTTAAAACAACACAAGATCTAAAGTCATAATCCAGGGGCCATTCCAATTGCGTTAGAATCACTTCATGGCTGCCTATTGCACTGTGCTACTCTCTGAAAGCTTGGTTCCACAGCCAGGTTTTTAGTTTCTTTCTAAAGGTCAGGAGGGAGGGTGCTGATAAAATTTCCACAGCTGAGGGGCCATCACTGAGAAGGCCCTGTCCCTCGTCCCTACCAACCACACCTGCAAAGGAGGTGGGACCGAGAGTAGGGCTTCCCCAGAAGATCTTAACCTTCAAAGTAGTGCAGTTCTCCGCATCAGAAAGCCCCAGTGAGGGCTGCAGCAGCCAGCCCTTTAGAGTCAGTCTCATAATGATAAATAAAATTATTAAATCTGCAGTAGTAAAGTAAGTAAGTAATAGTATAAATCTGTGCTTAATTGATGTTATGTGGTTGTGTGTCATAAAGACAGACATTCAAAGGGATTGCTGTTGCTGTTTTTTGGGGGGGGCGGGGCAGGGGATAAATTGTTTTTGTTTAAAAATTTTAAAATCCCCCAAAATCTGTATATATATGAATATTTCTGAAACTTCTGATACCCTGGTTATCTTGTGCATTGTCTATAAAATCCAAGTAGATAGCTCTTGTCGTTTCTTTTGAAAAAGTTGCTTATATTTTTTTTTTAAAATTCTCCCAAAATCTATGGATAAGTGAAACATTCTGAAATTTGGTGGGCTAACAGTGGTAAATGTGTTCCACCATTGTAGCAAGCTTCACTACATTAGCTTTAAAAATGAGAGAGAAGGGAACACCTGAAGTATCTCAAATTATAGAAATTATACACAATTACTATAATGAAATAGTAACAAAATTTTGTTGCTCCGGTTATAGTAATGATTTTTTCACTAACTATACTTTAGAAACACTTTAGAAATGAAATGCCAGCACCCCTAGTTTTGTAATGACTTTCGAACCATTTTAATGGATTGCACATCCCTACTAAGCCAGTTGTAATTTCTGAAGATACATTTGGATCTAGATACCATTTTCACACTATTGTAAGATTTTCACAGAATGCCGTTAGGAAATCTCATGTTTAAGGTGTCTGTGACATCAAAAACTTCCCATAGGTGACAGCTTAGATACTGTGAAGACAAAACCCAAGCAGTAGTCTGAAACATAGCAGGATCGAATCTCCTAGATTTAGAAATATTTTGGCATTTGCAGTTATAGAGTCATTTGAAACAGCTTTTTAATCTAGTAAAATCAATGGGTTTAAGGTGTGAAAAAATGTAGCGATCTTGAAGATACTTTAGTAAAATACTTACAGCAAACTGGGAAATGCTGGTTTTCCCCTGTCCTTTCATAAGAAAGCAGAGATATATATGCTTGAGAATGGTTTATAATTGTCCCTAGCCTTGACAGTGGGATTTTCATTTTAATTACAATTTGTAGTGCAGCTGTTCTGGTCTTTCCATCATCTCATCGTTGATAGGGCATCTAATTAGCACTTTATGGCATTTTGTGGTCAATTATAGAATGTTATAAAAGAAAGAGAAAGAGCGGTTTAGCAAAGAAAACTGCAATCCTCATTCTTTTCTTGGAGAGAATTTTTACATAGAATTTTATAAGTCACATTTCCTCTACTAACTATGAAAAACCCCTACGATTAGATTTTTGAAAAGTCGTCTGGTGCCATTAGATGTCTCCCTGATTGCTGGCCCTATTAAAAACTTCTTAAAGTAATAGATAGGTTTAATTCCTCAAGCAAAAGAAAAATTATCGCATCTTAAGTATTTTCCATATTTCTTATATTGATGTGGTAGAGAAAGAACAAAAAAGGGAGGAAAAAAATCCAAGAAAGAAGCAAAATCTCTTGTATTGCAAGTTTTAAATGTACCAAGCTAAGGTTTACTTAATTAGAACCTCGAGGCAGTAAAGGAAGCCTTTTTTAAATTCTGTGAATCTTAATATGCTAAATAATGCAAAGCTTCAACTCTTCAAGCATGAGACACACATCTGGCCGCTTAACATTTAAATTACAGGCAGAAAAAAAATCCCTTCCACTTCTTTGGTAATTTTCTTGAAGAAAAGGAATGGGAAATGTATTACAACTGAATTTAATTTCATTTTAGATTTTCATCATGTTTAATTGCACAGCATTTTTTTCTTTTGCAGGCGTCTCTTTATTTTATTTATGACACGTTTTCTTTTCTCCTCCTGTATTTTTTTATTGATCTTTAATTTAAGCAGCTTCTCACTGTTTATGGCCACTGAAGAATTACATTGTGTTCTACCAGGAAATCCATCTAGAGTTAAAAGTAATGAGCTCAGTGATACAGAAAATAAAGGAAAGAAGGCAAGCTCTGAGAAACCTCCACAAATTAAAGCACAGCAACCCCCCTGAAAATTATTAAGCAACTGCATTTAGTTCAGTTTTTGACTCAGACAATCCAGTGTTCCCTTTCTTTCTTGCTTGGCAGATTATAGCACTGGAGGGGCAGAGCACAAGTTCTGCTTTTGTTATAAGAGGGAAAAACTATACCATGGTTTGCTGACTTTCACTCCACACATTTGCCACCACTGATGAGCTATGTTAAGGAGTGCTTTCCGATTAAAACCAATAAAAATAAAGGGAATATATATATTTGAAGATTTTTCATACATTCTAACATTTCACTTATTATTATTTTTCATACATTCTAACATTTCACCACCACCAACCCCCCCCCCACCCCCGTGGCGCAGTGAGTTAAATCACTGAGCTGCTGAACTTGCTAACCGAAAGGTTGGCAGTTCGAATCCGGGGTGCGGGGTGAGCTCCCGCTGTTACGCCCAGCTTCTGCCAACCTAGCAATTTGAAAACATGCAAGTGTGAGTAGATAAATAGGTACAACTTTAGCGAGAAGGTACCAGCACTCCATGCAGTCATGTTGGCCACATGACTTTTGAGGCATCTACGGTCAATGCCAGCTCTTCAGCTTAGAAATTGAGATGAGCACCCCGTCCCCAGAGTTGGACATGACTAGACAATGTCAAGGGGAAACCTTTATCTTTTAACATTTCACAGATGGAAACTGGGGCATGTGTGGCCAAACAACATCTGACTCTGGTCACCATGGCAAAAGTTATTACTGTGGATGAGCACACAAGCTTGGACAAAGTGCAGCAGCTTGCTTTTGTCTGTTGTTAGGAAGGTGAAAACTCTGCTCCTTCCTCTCCTTTTCACTCTGATGAATTAACTGAATATGAAGTACTTTTAGACCTTAGGCTCAATTTGTAGAAAATGAAGACAAATGGGCAAAGTGGGATTAGAGAGGAATTAGAATGTTGTAAAGGTAGGACAACGCAGGACTAATTTGGACTGCCCATGGTATATCAGGACAGTTGGATGATATATCTTTTTCTTCCAGAGCCCAACATGATCTGAAGGCTCTTGATTTCAGAGGGTCTTCCTTGGGTACACGTTTAGTGGGTGGTAACAAGGGAGTCTATTCTGTTGTAACATTTTTGTTGTATTTAAAATGCCTTGGAAACTGTTTGTCTCAGGCTGGATCTACACTGCCATATAATCCAGTTCAAAGCAGATAATCTGGATTTTATATGGCAGTGAAGCTCCAGCCTAATTCATGGTTTGTCAGTGTTGTAAGGCTCTCATTTTCAGAGCTTTGTCCTTCTAATGTCTCCGTTATGGAGAATTCTCCCGGGAGGCTCACCTAGTTCAAGATATTTGCACCAGGTAGGGCAACAAATGTTGACTAGTGATCTTCTCCAAACATAGTTCCAAAAGTAGGCCAAGTTGTTTTAGCTGGGGAACAACATGTGTAAACAATCCCCAAAGGCTTTCTTTCTCCTTGGCAATAAAAATATGGCAAAATACCATTAAAATCAATTTGCTGCTACTCATATACCTGACAGTTTGACACCAAAGAAATAGTAGTAAGGAAGTACTTGACTTGTATCTCTTTTGATATTATTTTGGCATCAGCTAAATGGCTTTTACAATTTGGTGTGTTTTGAACTAGGTGTTGGTTTTTATGTTGCCATTTTTGATCAGGTTTTACACATTGGTTTTGCTGTTGTGTTTTATATTTTGATGTTATTATATTTTACTTTCCAAGTCTCCCTGGAAAGGGTCTTTGAAAGATGAAAGAGAAATTTGTTCAAAGAATAAGCAAATTGTCATGGGCAACTAGGTGCATATAAGAACCAGGGATTTGTGTACATGAAAAATGATCAATGAGCTACTCTGGATGAAGATGTGATTTATAGGCCCCATCTACATTGCCATATAATCCAGTTTCTGAATACAGATCATCTGCTTTGAACTGGATTGTATGGCAGTTTTTTTATTGTGCCAGAAGCGAATTGAGGGTACATTTAAAATATATTTAAAAACACTGTATGGCAGTGTAGACTCACATAATCCAGTGAATTATTTCCTGCACAGAAAATCTGGATTTAACACAAAACAACCATAATGATGATGATGATGATGATGATGATGATGATCATCATCATCATCATCATCATCATCATCATCTTTATTTATACCCCAACCACATCTCCCCAAAAGGGACTCGGGGTGGCTAACATGAGGCCAAGCCCAGAATTACAGTACAACAAAATAAAATAAAACACAAACAGCAAATAATAGCGCGAAAAATACAGAAAATAACAGAAAATGAAATAAACAGATGCAAAATAGTATGATGAAGAAATAAAATAAAACCTTGTGTAAATTTTGTAAAGAGTAAGTCCCAAACTATTAAGATTCGTACCAGGAAACCTCATCTGGGTTTCTCAACATGTGAAAAACATATTTTACAACCATTAAAAATTATTTGATTCCCCTCAAGTAGCCTATCCAGCTGTAATTCAGAAAAGTAACTCTTTGAAGCTCTGATGAGGCCATCCATGCAACCACTTTGGCATTTCCACAAGTGATATGATAATAGAAGGAGAAACAAACAAGTGTGTCTACTGTAGGAGGAAAAGTGACCTCTCTACAAAAGCATGTGCTTTACTGCTGAAATTTGGATCCATTGCTCGCTACTCCTTCCCACACACTGGTTAAGCACTGCATATTCCCACACAAAACAAATAAAGAGTGAGCAAGCACATGATTTTGAGGAAATGCTCTGTTTGCTTGAACTCATCCCAGGTCCTGGACATCAACAATATGCTGTGCCGCTTTATATTTATTTGATTTTGAGTCTCAGTGACCTTTCTAAGCAAGTTCATGATGTCTAGAGCAAAGCAGACATTATTCTTGAGGCAAATGATATAAATCCTAAATTATTTAAAGCTCGCAGATGTGATTATTTAAACAAGAATCTTTGGAGTCATTGTTTTAATAGCAGTTTTTCACCTTCTGTGCTTAGGAAATGAGGCTTATGCAAACAACTCTGGCGATCCTGACAAGTACTGTAATATGCTCCCAGTGAAGGAAATCCATGGCAGACAATGCAATGTAAGGATTAATGTATAATGCCTTTTAAAAAAAACTGTTGCCAAATTCTTCTGTTATTCTAATTATTCCAGAAAAGCATCATATCTGAGGGAGGTTTTTATGCATCTGGCAAGGTGTAAGAAAACAGCTTGTTTTGTGAACTCAGCAAGGCCAATAAAATGTTTTATGGCTAAGAGCACACCTTTTTCCTGCACTACCAAAGACTTAAGCTAAATAAAACTCTTTATAACTTACCTGCCAATCTTTGAAGTTGTAATTGAAGAGTTGTATTCCTTGCTGATTTTGCTGAACTTTTATGGTTTAATGGCCCTTTTTACTTCTGTTTCTACCTGCTCCCTTTAGAATATGGCTTGAGGTCTGAAAGTCATGACACAATAAAGAATCAAAGCACTTTCCTGGAAAATGAACCATCAAAGGAAATTATATTGAGATCATCTTATCTCATTCTATTAGTGGCTAGTAGATATCTGAGTGCCCTTCTACACATTGCCAAAACCCTGGAAGTAACCAGGTTAAAAGGGATAGGTGGGTGACTAAACGATGTTTAGCCAAAGTGTGGGCAGAATTGGGTTACCAGTAGGGCAAAGCAGAAAATGTGGGATTTTATTCAGCTGTGTGGAAGGGGCCAATGTTATTGCTAATGCATCATTCCAATTCTTATAGTACCTCCTGTTTCCCATGTTAATCAAGGCCAATTGAGTTATTTATATTCTCACATTATCTATACTATGCCAATAATATTTAATATGAGATATTATAGTATCGCATAATTAAGCATAATACCATCCAGTAATTTGTGTTAATATAATTTTATTTAAAATTGTGATATAGTAAAATTAGACTTTTAAAACAATTTGGAAGTAAAAACTAACTTATGGACCCTACACATGTCTACTCAGAAGTAGGTTTTTTTCCAATTCAGAGTGATTTGCTCCTGACTAAACTGGCATAGGATTGCAACCTTGTTAAATTGGGAGACTGCCAATTAATAGTACGGTTCTGTAGGCTGTATTTCAGAGGAAGACACTGACAAAACCAGCTCTTAATATTTCTTGCCTGAGAAAATTCTATGAAATTTACAGGTTAGGGTTGTATGCACACATACAAAAATATTTAAATGTACCTTCTTTTCCCTGAATCATGACCACTGTTTCTTTTTAAATGAAAAGGAGAAAAGTAGACTATCCCTGCTGCAGGAAAGAGTAATAGGTTACGTTTGGAGAATGCCTGATGTTCACAGCTATTTCATGCCTCTACTTAATTACTCCTGTTTCTGTTCTTCTGATGTTTTGTTGGCCTAAAAAGCAAAGCAGTGACATTGTACTTGATGTTGTTCAGAGCACTGTGCTGCATATAATTAAGTTATTAACATCTTGTTATTAAAGGGCACAAAATGCTTATGTCCATGCGATCATTGTGAGAAAGTAAATGCTTCCTGGAGTCACACCCATTTGTCTTTGACTTACGATCTGGATTGAGTCATATGCATGATCAAACAAAGCCCAGAGAAGTTGATGTATAATCCCTTTTAAATCCTTTTTTGTTTTGCCTCTTAAACACTCTAATTCTGATTCATACACAGGTAGAAGATAGCATGTCAGCACTCTGCATATGCAGCCAAGTTTGAGATCACAAGACTTCTTTCTTGCTCTTATTTGCTGTCAAATCACCTTTGATTTGACTGGGATTTTATGAAGAAACCTCCAAGAAACTCTGCCATCAACCAGTCTTGCAAACTTTGGACCATGACTTCCTTTACTGAAGCAATCCATCAGTAATTTGGTGCTTCTTTTTGCCGAGTGCCTTCAAACTTTGATGAGCATTGTGATCCTGTCCAATGAGTCATGCTGTCTCATATTATGTCCAAAGTAAAATAGCCTCTATTTAGCTATTTTTGCTTCTAGTCAAAGTTCAGGCCTGATTTTCTCTTGAACCTGTTTATCTTTTTGGCAGTCTGAAGTATCATAAAGCAGTCCACAAATACTCCCAGCTCACAATTTGAATCAAAGCAAAATACAGTAAAAACAGTATTCGTTATATTTAACAATTACAAAATGAATACAAAACATATTTTCAAACCCGGAAGGGTTTTTCAATAACGAAACGGCATCCTCCATCCTTTTTACGAGCTTCCGCCCGTTTCGGAAATGGGATGGAGGATGCTGGTGCCTGGGAGCCAATCCGGCGCTCCCAAGCACCCAAGCAGTGCACCGTGGCTGATTTTGATTGGCCGGGAAGCCCTTTAAAAGCGGCTCCGCGTGGCCGCTTTGCTCATTGTTGCGGAGGCGAGGGAGAAGGGAGGTCCGGGAGGGCGGCTTCTGAATATTTTCTGAAAATACCTGCCTTTTATTCTTCTGTGGCTGTGTGCTATCGTTTGTCCCTGTCTTGTGGCTGTTTGCTCCACAGCAGGGCGAGCATTTTGTTAATTTTCCATTTTTAAATATTTTTGAAAAATACCTTTCTTTTATTCTTAAAAAAATCAAAAAATATTCTAAAAAAAGAAAAGACCCTTGTGTGGCTGTGTGCTATCGTTTGTCCCTGTCCTGTGGCTGTTTGCTCCACAGTTGATTTGTTAATTTGTTAATTTTCCATTTTTAAATATTTTTGAAAAATACCTTTCTTTTATTCTTAAAAAAAAATCAAAAAATATTCTAAAAAAAGAAAAGACCCTTCTGTGGCTGTGTGCTCTCGTTTGTCCCTGTCTTGTGGCTGTTTGCTCCACAGCAGGGAGAGCATTTTGTTCATTTTCCATTTTTAAATATTTTTGAAAAATACCTTTCTTTTATTCTTAAAAAAATCAAAAAATATTCTAAAAAAAGAAAAGACCCTTCTGTGGCTGTGTGTGCGTTTGTCATTTGTGTAGTTCCAACCAGTGCGCTCCTTTTGCCAACACAAAGTGCTACATAATACAGTGCTTGCTCATCATTTGTGTAGTTCCAACCAGTGCGCTCCTTTTGCCAACAGAAAGTGCTATAATACAGTGCTCGCTCATTTGTGTAGTTCCAACCAGTGCGCTCCTTTTGCCAACACAAAGTGCTATAATACAGTGCTCGCTCATTTGTGTAGTTCCAACCAGTGCGCTCCGTTTGCCAACACAAAGTGCTATAATACAGTGCTCTCGCTCATTTGTGTAGTTCCAACCAGTGCGCTCCTTTTGCCAACACAAAGTGCTATAATACAGTGCTCGCTCATTTGTGTTGTTCCAACCAGTGCGCTCCTTTTGCCAACACAAAGTGCTATAATACAGTGCTCGCTCATTATTTGTGTAGTTCCAACCAGTGTGCTCCTTTTGCCAACACAAAGTGCTATAATACAGTGATCGCTCATTTGTGTAGTTTCAACCAGTGTGCTCCTTTTACCAACACAAAGTGCTATATAATACAGTGCTCGCTCATTATTTGTGTAGTTCCAACCATTGTGATGAAACGCTTCCTTCCCGGCTTTTCTAGTCGCAAGGGCCAAGTGCTATCGCGAATACCAATTTCGTAAATGCTTCGCGCATGCGCTAACGCGGGCACCGTCTTAACGAATCGATTCGTTATTAGCGGTTTCACGAATAACGAATTTTCGTAAACGCTTTGCGCATGCGCTAACGCGGGCGCCATCTTTACAAATCAATTCGTAAATATTTATGAAATTTCATAAATACCGAACTTTTTTAAGGGAAAATTTTGTAATTATTTTAAATATCGAAACAAAAAAACCCCCCAAATACAAATCGATTTTAGAAACAAATTTTTCCGTTGTTACCCAGGCCTAAAAACAACATAAAAACAACATTATACCAATAATAAAACAATAAAACAACCATTATAAGCAACAACCAAGGACATACTTCAAGTCTTATTTTTAAAAAGGTGGTTAAAATATAACAATGATAATTAAAATACAAATACAACACACCCCAGCTAAATGGCCTTCTACAACAGGCAATTAATACTGGAAGACCTGAGTAAACAGAAACACCTTCTGTGTTGGAATCCCCTTGGTAGGTCTACTTGCCCTTTTCTTTGGACTGCCCAAACTAGTTTTCAGCTGCTCCCACAGAAGTTGAGGAAGCAGGAATCCATTTTGTTTCCTTCTGCTTCAGGATAAGCTTTGTTTAAATTTAACTGCTTTCAGTGCTGCTTGTTTGAGAGGAGGGGCTTCCTGAGTTTAAAAATTAACTGCTTTGTTTGAGAGGAGGGGCTTCCTGAGTTTAAAAATTAACTGCTTTGTTTGAGAGGAGGGGCTTCCTGAGTTTAAAAATCAACTGCTTTGTTTGAGAGGAGGGGCTTCCTTTTTTTTTTTTTTTTTTATAAATTTTATTTTGGATAACAAAACAATACAATATGAACCTTAGCATCAAAAGACAATATCAAAAACTGATTACAATTTTTATGTCTAGGATACAGGTTCCAATTGTGCTTCCCTTAACCATAAATCTTGATTAATCACCCTTTTAAAAACCCCTCCCCACCCACCCACCCTTACCACCCTCTCCTCACCTCCCTCCCACCCCCATCTGGGTTACTTGAATCAATTCATTGATTTAATTGTCTGGAAGGCCTGATTTAAAGTTCTGTACCTATCTTTTCCTTCCGTTTTTTCGATTAAACAAGACCATTTTCTAAACCAATCTTGTCTTGACTGAATATTCAAATATTTATTTTTCTTTTCATAAATGAAATCACTAATTAAATATTCAGAAAGATAAGACCACCAAGTTTTCATGTCCCACCTTGTTTTATCTTTCCAACCTCTGGCGATTGTGGCATGTGTAGCAGCTATCATAAATTTCAATATCTCTGACCATTCGTTGTTTCCCTCCTTTACCTCTATGTTGAGGGACAGAAATCGAGCTTTATCCCAATGTAGTTTTTGCCCTATTATTTCCTCTATTACTTCTCTAACAGTATTATAGAATTTTTGGATTTCAGAGCAGTCCCACCACATGTGTGAGAAAGTAGTAACCTATACTTTCACCCCTGCATACAGACAACAACATAAAACACACACCAAGAGGAGGTAATTAGCAACTTCCAGATGGAACAAACACGAAAACTTCCCGTCTCATGCACAAGCTGTGGCATTTTCAGCTTTTTCACACTACAATTACTCAATTACATCTGCCCCAAGTGTAAACAGATCACTCGCATGGAACACAGGATCCGACAACTCGAGGACCGTATTATGACCCTTAAGGACATTCAGGAACTTGAGCTGTTCTTAGACACCACACACCACACTGTCCTAGACACGCAGCCCATATCACACCAACATTACGGGGAGGCTCAAGAGAACAGCACCTCAGATGTGGACAACCCTCAGGCTTGGAGAAATGTCACCCTTAGAAGGACACATAGGACCCGGAAGCCTCCTCAGAATACTTCCGCTCAGCTGCAGTTACACAATAGATTCCAAATTCTCACACAACTATCACCTGACCAAGAAACACAACATATTGGGGAAGACCAGAATGGCTTAGATACTGATCAGTGGCTCATCCTTGATCAGTGTGCAGGGGATGGCCTTGACTGGGACAACACTTCACAACATTCACACTTGCACAATCGTGCAGGTGTACCATCCCCAACCATAGACCAGGTGCAACAGGAACACATACAGGAGAACCATAGGCTCTTGGACGAATCTCAATGGATTGTCCTTGACGAATGCACCGGGGATGTCGAGGAGGAGGACAACACTTTTCACCTACACAATTCACACCAACAGGATCACTTTTCTGGAGACCTACACACTACATTGCACAAAAGGGGCACTGTCATTCCCGAAAGTAAACAGGTCTTGGTAGTAGGCGACTCCCTCCTTAGAGGAACGGAAGCTGTCATTTCCAGACCAGATGGGATGGCTCGAGAAATATGCTGCCTACCGGGGGCAAAAATACACCATATCGCTCAGAGGCTCACCAGGCTCCTCAAGCCCTATCACCGTCCTCCCCTCATGTTGATTCATGTAGGAACCAATGATACTGCAAGTTATATGTTTCAAAAGATCACAAATGATTTTCGAGCTCTAGGAGCAAAGCTAAAAGAATGTAATGTACAGGTGATCTT